>CM033743.1:21696468-22896468 GCA_019671005.1 Hibiscus mutabilis | reverse complement strand
TATTGGTGAATGAAAATGTGGTTTAAAGCATTTTAATATTTTGGAACAGAGTTTTGGGAGTTAAGGTAGAGCTTGAACGCTTACCTAGACTCGGAGGAAAGTATAAAGTGGTTTTACTCTCTCGGTCGTGCTTGTTCGAATAGTTTTATGCACTTGGTTTAAAGGTTCATGTACCTATTCTTTAAGCATTTTTAAAGTATTCGATATACTGTTTTTAAGCATATTTTGCTTAAGGATGCACATGGTAAGTGATCCTTGTAAGTATGGTTTATACTTGTATTTTAAAGCATGGTTGTTGCTTTGGATAAATGGCATGGTTCAATGCTTGTTAAAAACAGTGAGGTAAATGTTAAAATGGTTAATTATATTGGCAAGTGAAGTGGTTTTAAAATTGTTATCGAATATAGTTGACCGGCCATAGGATTGACTGCATTGTAAATAAGTCACCTTGGATGTTGAGGGGTTTATACGGCGTACCGAATACTCAATCCAAGTACCCTAATAGTTGAGGGGTTATATGGTACCGAATACTCCCATTAGTGGGTTAAGCATCTAACCGATGAAATGGGTTGGTGTCCCCGTGGGTTGAAAGTGTACCCGGTTGTTAGTTTACCGCGATTGAAATTGTATCGCTATTCTGGTTGAGATGGCTTGAAGTGTTGGGTTAACACTTGTTGAATCCGTGTATTCGATGAACTCTTTTGTTATTGGACTTGTTTAATGATCACTTATAAGCCAATATAATTGTTAATGTATCATTGAAATGTTTTATGTTGCATAATGTGATTTATACATGTTTCTCCTTGAGCTTTGCATTTGGTAGTAATGCATGGGAAGGCTTAAGTAGAGGGTTAGCAATGAGACTTGCTGTTGATTAATGATGTGTGTAGCATATAGTTTAATATGCTGGTTTTAATGCTGTAAAGTGCATGTTTTAAAAAGGGCATGATGTTTTAAAGGATGATGTCAAGTAAATTGTTTTAAATGCATTGATGGTGTTTGTTTTTGAGCACTCCTCACTAAGCCTAATGTGCTTACGCTCTCATTTTCCATCAATGCAGATAATTGAGGTCTTGGAAGGCAGCAAGAAGCAAGGGGATCCTAGCAAGACTTGGTTGGCAAAGTAAGTTTTAGACTAGACTATAATGAATAAGGGCAATGGGGTACTTGTTGTGTTTTGGGAGATGTTTTGTGTAACTCCCTGTTTGATCATATTTCTTTAGTTGTACTTGCATTGTAAATGGCCTTTAACGATTGATTTTGGTGCTGGTTTGTCTTTTGGTATGTTGATTGGGTGGAAACTAGGTTGCATGCCTATAGATCTTTTTGTGATGCATGATGCCATGTTAGGGTGCTAAGAATGTGTAGTTTGGATGCTTGTGGTATGCGTAGTATGCTGGTGTTGTATTTCAAGCTTGTAGGAATGGTTTGAGTGTGCTTTCTAAATGTAAAATCAGCCAAACGTGACATTACAGGCCCTAGCGTACCAATACGCTGGTGACTCTATCGGTACGGCTAGGCAATTTCAGGCTTGTGGGATCGGTACAGGCCATGTACGTTTTGATACGCCCAGGAAGATTTGGCCAGGCGTACCGATACGGGTATGGGTGTTTCGATACGAATTTTGGCCTCTATAATTCACTTTTTCAACTCGAACCCGCGTATCGGAACACCTGAGGGGCCATATCGATACGGTTTATAATATTTCAAAAGTTAGGTGATTCAGTTAGGCGTATCGATACGTTAAGGAGGTGTACCAAAATGGGGTGTTTCAAACAATATTGATACGGGTTTACCTGTATCGGTACGAATGACCGTTAAATTCTATTAATGCCTTTTTGGGTAGTTTTGTTTTCTTTGCAATTTAGTCCCTGAATATTATCAATGTAATTAGATGTGATAGAATTGTCGGATTGAGCTGGAATATGAGATGAATGTTCGAAACCTGACTAACTAAAGGTTGGTAACTTAAAAGTGAGCTTTAAATTTGTAATTTTATGTATTTGCATTTTGGTCCCTAATTTGCGAATGTGGCCAATTGGATGTCAATTGATGCCCAATTGAGCTGGGATTATACATGATGTCTGCATGAACATGTAGGGTTAATAATTGGCATCTAGATAAGATAAAAAGGAAAAAATGGACCAGGTTTCGTTGTATCTCTTTGGTTTGCTACGGCAAACCTAATGCAGCCTTCTTGGTTTGGTTGGGCGTCTAGGTTGGGTCAAGGGGTTACATTTGGTGGTATCAAAGCCAGGTTTAGATCGCTTGGGAGGTTGTTGTATTGTTGCCGTGAATTATGCCCCGTTGTTTGATTTGTATGGTGATTGTTGTATGCATGCTGGTTGATATGCACGGTGATTGATATATGAATTTTGGTTGTTGTATGCTATGTTGGGGAAGTTTTGAGGGTACCCATTGCCTTATTATTATAGTCTAGAAAGTTTTTATTTTTGAAATGAAGGTCTTGGATCCTTGCTTGAAGCTGGCCTGACTGTTTTGTTTTGAAATTATTACTATACCTTAGATATATTTTAGCACGATAGGACCGAGGAGAGAGTTGTGATTGGGTACAGTTGTTGCTGTCGTTGGGCAGGATGCTGAAAGAGAAGTTGTTCCTCCTAGAGGGGTGCCACCGCCCCCACCTATTCCACCTAAGGGAGTGGAACAAGTACCACCTGCGCCGGCTGGGCCAAGGATGGGTAATATGGCACCGTTGATACGGGCCATGACCGGTGCTTTTCAGGCAGCAGTTACGAGTTTTCGTGTGCCAGCACCACCGATTGAGGGGCAAGGTTTGCTGCTTGAGCGTCTCCGTAGTCTGGGCAGAGTTGAGTTTTGAGGTTTGTCGCCTGAGGCTTCCGAGGGTTGGTTGGACAGTACTAGGAGGATATTGGGCAAAATAGGGTGCACCGATGCTCATAAGCTGGGTTGTGTTGTTTCCCTATTGCAGGGTGATACCTATACATGGTGTACTACCATGATAACTGGTATAGCGACCGATGATGTGACCTGGGAGTTCTTCTGTGAGGCTTTTCAGAAGAAGTTTTTGGGAGTCCGATATCAGGACGAGAAGAAGCGTAAGTTTATGGCTTTAGTGCAAGGCAGTTTGTCTGTTGCGGAGTACGAGGTGTAGTTCGTGAGCTTGAGTCAGTATGCACCTGAGTTGATTCCTGACGAGCGTACGCGATGTGAACGTTTCCACTATGGGCTTGTGCAGGATTTTAAGACATACATGCTTGCAGCTGATTACACCGATTTTGATTTGTTGGTTTCGCGAGCCAAGGATATGGAGTAGAATTTGGGTTTAGCATCTGGATTGCAAGGTTTTAGCTTAGGTAAGAGAGCCGCTGATTCGGGTTATAGCGATGGTCAGGCCAAGTGACACCGTGATAGGAGGTTTTGCCCGAAGCCGAAGCATGGCGGAGGTGTTGCAGGATGTGGAGTCCAGGGGCAGAGTGCCCAGGTTAGAGCACCGTTTAGTACTATATGGGTTTGTGGATCCTGAGATCATTTGAGGCGAGATTGCCCGTGATTGGCCTGGGAGGGTTAGGCATATACGCCTGTTGTGGCTAATGGTTGCTGGAGTTGTGGGTCAGGCGACCATAGAGGCGTGATTGTCCGTTGTTGGCTCCAGGTGAGTAGGGTGCTGAACCTGTTGTTGCTGCGCTGCGGGGTCGTGGTCGTGGACCATTTCAGCGTCGAGATGGGGGACAGAAGACTGTGGCTCATATTGTTGCTATTCAGCCTAAGGGAGGTAGACCGGGTAGGGTGCATGCGCACCGTGAGGGTCGCAATGACACCGATGTGATTGCAGGTACTTTTACCCCTCAGTCTTTGTCGTTGTATTTGTTGTTTGATTCTGGTTCTACTCATTCATACATTTTGAGTGAGCATGCAAAGTTGCTTGATATATCTGTTGAAATTCTTAATGTGGGTTTTAGAGTGACTAGTTCTCTTGGAGAGACAGTCGTGGTTAGGAGGTTGTATCGTAGGTGTCCGCTGATGGTTTAGGGGCATGTGTTTGCCATGGACTTGATGGAGTTGTCATTCCATGGTTTCGACGTGATTTTGGGTATGGATTGGTTAGCCGAACATCGAGTTGTGGTGGATATTTAGACCAAACGAATATCCTTGAGGTTGTCAGATGATTATGAGGTGGTGGTTGTGGCGAGAATGCCAAGTTTTTGTCTAATGTTGTTTCAGCTTTGGAAGCATGTCGGATGTTGGATTCGGGATGTCAGGCTTACTTGGCCTATATTATGAATCCTGGATCAAAGGAGTTGAAAGTCCAGGATGTTCGCACCATATATGAGTTATCGTGTGTTTTTTTGGAGGAGTTACCAGGGTTGCCACCTGATCGTGAGGTAGAGTTTGGCATTGAGGTCTTTGCGCGTACGGTACCAATGTCAATTCCTCCGTACCGAATGGCCCCGAAGGAATTGAAGGAGTTGAAAATGCAGTTGCAGGAGTTTCTTGACCGTAGGTTTATTAGACCCAGTATTTCACCGTGGGGAGCGCCGGTGTTGTTTGTTAAGAAGAAAGATGGTACGTTGCAGATGTGTATAGATTGCCGGCAGCTGATTAAGTTGACAATAAAGAACAAGTATCCCTTACCGCGGATAGATGACCTGTTTGATCAGTGCAAGTGAGCTTCGGTGTTTTCCAAGATAGATTTGAGGTCAGCGTACTACCAATTAAAGGTGAAGGATGTAGATGTGCCAAAACAGCCTTCCGTACGAGGTACGGGCATTACGAGTTTCCTGTGATGCCATTTGGTTTAACCAATGCCCCAACTACGTTTATGGACATGATGAAACGTGTATTTTATGAGTTTTTGGACCAGTTTGTGGTCGTGTTTATCAATGATATCCTTGTGTACTCCCGTACCGAGGAGGAATATGATAGACATTTGAGAATTATGCTTCAGACGTTGTCGGCTAATCAGCTTTATGCTAAGTTAAGAAAATGTAAGTTCTGGCTTAGGGAAGTGGTGTTCCTCGGGCATGTTGTGTCAGCCGAAGGAATCCGTGTTGATCCGCATAAAGTTGAGGCTGTAATGAGTTGGAAGGCGCCCAAGTCTGTGACGAAAGTTAGGAGTTTGGTGGGTTACTACCGAAGGTTCATGGAAGGGTTCTCCAGTTTGGCAGCTCCGTTAACAAATTGTTATAGAAGAATGTTCGGTTTGAGTGGACGGAGGATAGACAATGGGCTTTTGAAAGGTTAAAGGAAACCTTGACACGAGCTCTAGTCTTGGTTTAACCAGAATTGGGAAATGAGTTTGTTGTTTATAGTGATGTGTCGTATGTTGGTCTTGGTTGTGTGTTGATGCAAGAAGGTAAGGTGGTGTCGTATGCACCTAGGCAGTTGAAGGTGCATGAACCTAACTACCCTACTCATGATCTTGAGCTTGCCGCGGTCGTGTTTGCCTTGAAGATTTGGAGGCATTACCTCTATGGGGAGAAATGTGTGGTCTTCACGGATCATAAAAGTTTTAAGTATTTGATGTCCCAAAAAGAGCTAAACCTGAGACAGTGTAGGTGGTTAGAGTTGTTGAAAGATTATGATCTGGCTATTGAGTATCATCCGGGGAAGGCCAATGTTGTGGCATATGTTTTGAGCAGAAAAGCGGCTGTAGATTTGAGATCCTTGTTTGCTCGGTTGAGTGTAACGAATGATGAGGGTTTAATGGTTGAGTTACAAGTGAAGCCGTCCTTGTCGCAGATGATTAAGGAGAAGCAACCGTATGATGGGAGTTTGGTACCGCATGTGGAAGATATTAGGGATGGAATCCTACAGATTTTCATATCAGTGATGATGGGGTGTTATGCTTTAAAGGTCGAATAGTGGTGCCTGAAGACGAGCAGTTGAGGTGCACTATTTTGACTGAGGCTCATGCTAGTCCTTTTGCTATGCATCCTGGTAGTACTAAGATGTATCGAGGGTTGAAGAATGAGTACTATTAGGTTAGACTGAAGAAAAATGTGGCTGATTTCGTTGCGTGGTGTATGGTTTGTCAGCGGGTAAAGGCTGAGCATTAGTTTCCTTTCGGGTTGTTGCAACCGTTGAGGATACAGGAGTATAAATGGGAAAGAATCACCATGGATTTTGTGTTTGGGCTGCCTTTGACACCGACTAAAAAGGATTCCATTTGGGTGATTGTGTATCGGTTTATGAAGTGTGCGCATTTTGTGCCAGTGCATACTATGTATATTTTGGATAAGTTGGTTGATCTATACATCTCTGAGATTGTGTGTTTGCTCGGGGTGCCCAAGTTTGTAGTGTCAGATAGGGATCCGCGGTTCACTGCAAGGTTTTGGGTAAGTTTGCATCGTGCTTTGGGAACTCGATTGAATTTTAGTACTTCGTATCACCCTCAGTCGGATGGTCAGTCGGAGCGTGTGATTCAGGTTCTCGAGGATATGTTGAGGTGTTGTATTATTGATTACCAAGGAATGTGGGAGAAGCAGTTGCCGTTGGTGGAGTTTGCTTACAATAACAGTTATCATGCTAGCATACAGATGGCACCTTATGAGGCGTTGTATGGTAGGAAATGTCGTACAACTATGTGTTGGGCAGAAGCGGGAGAAAAGTTTGTATCTATGCCTAATGTTTTGAAAGGCACAATCGAAAAGGTAAAGTTGATATGTGAGAGCTTAAAAGTAGCTGCAGATCGTCAGATGTCCTATGGGGATTTGAAACGTAGGGATATAGAATTCGGTGTGGGTGATAAAGTGTTTTTGAAGGTGTCGCCTTGGAAGAAGGTGATGCGGTTTGGGCGGAAAGGGAAGCTTAGCCCGAGGTTTATTGGACCATAGGAGGTAGTTGAGCGTGTGGGTTCTGTTGCGTATTGTTTAAGGTTACCTCCAGAGTTGGGAAAGATTCACGATGTGTTCCACGTTTCGGTGCTGCGGATGTATAGGTCGGATCCATCTCATGTTATGTCGGTGGAGGAGATTGAGTTGAGACCGAATCTATCTTATGATGAGGAACCCATATAGGCTCTTGATACCAGTAGTAAGGTGCTGCGTGGCAAGACAATCGAGCTGGTTAAGGTGTTGTGGAAGCACCGCAGTGTTGAGGAGGCCACGTGGGAACGCAAGTTGGATATGGTGAAATAGTTTCCGCACCTGTTTCCTCTAGGTAAATTTTGGGGACAAAGTTTCTTAAGTGGGAGAGAGTTGTAACACCCCGGTTTTAAGGCTTAGCAGTTTGGTGGGTTATTAGACGGTCTAGTAGATCGGAGTAGAGATTTGAGTTGATTTCGGGATCGTATATTTTTGGTGTTGGAAAATTATGGGAAAAGGCTTTAAAATCATTATTAATTATTTATTTAATAATGGTGGAATCAATTTTGGAAAATGAGTTTTGGAAGTTGGACATTTTGGGTAGTGACCAAAATGAAAGTTTTGAAAACTGTGATTTCCTAGTGACTAAAATGAAAAGGGTCAAATAGTTAGAATCTTTAAGGAGCTATTTTACCAATTGGTTTCTGATGATTTCTTCCTTAATTTGACATATTTTAACATGTGTTTGAATTAGTAATTATAGAGGATTTTGTTAAAAAGTTAGTTATTACTTTCCAAAATAAAAATCACATTAGTTTTTCTCTACACTTTTGTCTTCATTCTCTCCTCAGCCAAACACTTAGTTTTCATCAAATTTCCAGAGGTAAGGTGGTTTCTAACTTGATTTTATTGTTTCAAATTGTTTTATAAAGATTGTTTATACAAAATCTTACTATAATCTTGTGTTTTCTTAGTTTTTCACAAATTAATTGAGGGAGAAACTTCACAATAGGGGTAAGGTCCGAGATCTCTTCTATTATATGGTTCTTTACTGAAATTCCCAAGCATTTGATCCTTGTTTTTGTGTTTCTAATCTGATTTTGATGATTTTCTAATGTTTAATTGAATTATTTGGCGAAAATGAGTTGATTCACGGATTGGATCTGATTTCAATTAAGTAATAATGCTTTGATTTATATTTTGGATGTTTAATAATGTTGATAAGTGGTTTTTATTAATAGAATCCCGAAACTTAAGAATCTCTATTTGTTTAGGTTGTTAGTTTTGAGGTTTTGTGGTGTTTTGTGGTTGTAAGGTTGCTGGAGGTGGTAGGTCATTTTGGATCTGTTTTTAGATGTGTTTTGATGTTGAAATTGATGTTAGATTGATAGGTGTTGGCTGGGTTGTGAATCGAAGTGTTTTTGTTATGTTTTCGGTTGTTGTGGATGGTTATTTGTGAATGTTTTGTGCAAATCCAAGAAGGATTGTGGTTGTTGTGTTCGGAATGCATTATGATGCATTAATCCTCTGTTGTTTTGTGGTAAAAAACAGGAGAGATGGATCTGGAAGTGAATGGAGAAGCGTTGAAGGCTTCGGATTCTTGATTTCGCGTCAGCGAATCGAGGTTTTGCGTATCGGTGAGTGAAAATATGGTTTAAAGCGTTTTGATGTTTTGGAACAGAGTTTTGGAAGTTAAGGTAGAGCTTGAAACGCTTACCTAGACTTGGAGGTAAGTATAAAGTGGTTTTACTCTCTCGATCGTGCTTGTTCGAATAGTTTTATGCACTTGGTTTAAATGTTCATGTATCTATTGTTTAAGCATGTTTAAAGTATTCGATATATTGTTTTTAAGCATATTTTGCTTAAGGATGCACATGGTAAGTGATCCTTGTAAGTATGGTTTATACTTGTGTTTTAAAGCATGGTTGCTGTTTTGGATAAATGGCATGGTTCAATTCTTGTTAAAAACAGTGAGGTAAATGTTAAAATGGTTATTTATTTTGGCAAGTGATGTGGTCTTAAAATTGTTATCGGATATAGTTGGTCGGCCATAGGATTGACTTTATTATAAATAAGTCACCTTGGATGTTAAGGGGTTTATACGGCGTACCGAATACTCCATCCGAGTACCCTAACGGATGAGGGATTATATGGTACCGAATACTCCCATTAGTGGGTTAAGCATCTAACCGATGAAAGGGGTTGGTGTCCCCGTGGGTTGAAAGTGTACCCGGTTGTTAGTGTACCGCGATTGTTATTATATTGCTATTTTGTTTGAGATGGCTTGAAGTGTTGGGTTAACACTTGTTGAATCCGTGTATCTGATGAACTCTTTTGTTATTGGACTTGTTTAATGATCACTTGTAAGCCAATATATTTGTTATTATATCATTGAAATGTTTTATGTTGTATAATGTGATTTATACATGTTTCTCCTTGAGCTTTGCATTTGGTAGTAATGCATGGGAAGGCTTAAGTAGATGGTTAGCAATGAGACTTGTTGTTGATTAATGATGCGTGTAGCATATGGTTTAATATGTTGGTTTTAATGATGTAAAGTGCATGTTTTAAAAAAGGCATGATGTTTTAATGGATGATGTCAAGTAAATTGTTTTAAATGCATTGATGTTGTTTGTTTTTGAGCACTCCTCACTAAGCCTAATGTGCTTACGCTCTCATTGTCCATTAATGCAGATAATTGAGGTCTTGGAAGGCAGCAAGAAGCAAGGGGATCCTAGCAAGACTTGGTTGGCAAAGTATGTTTTAGACTAGAATATAATGAATAAGGGCAATGGGGTACTTGTTGTGTTTTGGGAGATGTTTTGGGGAACTCCTTGTTTGATCATGTTTCTTTAGTTGCACTTGGGTTGTAAATGGCCTTTAAGGATTGATTTTGGTGCTGGTTTATCTTTTGGTATGTTGCTTGGATGGTAACTAGGTTGCATGCCTATAGATATTCTTGTGATGCATGATGCCATGTTAGGGTGCTAAGTATGTGTAGTTTGGATGCTTGTGGTATGCCTAGTATGCTGGTGTTGTGTTTCAAGCTTGTAGGAATGGTTTGAGTGTGCTTTCGAAATGTAAAATCAGCCAAACGTGACATTACAAGCCAAGACGTACCGATACGCAGGGGACCGTATCGGTACGGCTAGGCAATTTCAGGCTTGTGGGATCGGTTTAGGCCTTGTGTGTTTCGATACGCCCAGGAAGATTTGGCCAGGCGTACCGATACGGGTATGGGTGTTCCGATACGAGTTTTGGCCTCTAGAATTCACTTTTTCAACTCGAACCTGCGTATGGAACACCTGAGGGGTCGTATCGATACGGTTTATAATATTTCAAAAGTTAGGTGATTCAGTTAGGCGTATCGATACGTTAAGGAGGTGTACCGAAACGGGGTGTTTCAATCCGTATTGATACAGGTTTACCGGTATCGGTACAGATGACCGTTAAATCCTGTTAATGCCTTTTTGGGCATTTTTGTTTTCTTTGTAATTTAGTCCCTGAATATTATCAATGTAATTGGATGTGATAGAATTGTCGGATTGAGCTGGAATATGAGATGAATGTTTGGAACTTGACTAATTAAAGGCTGGTAACTTAAAGTGAGCTTTAAATCTGTAATTTTTGTATTTGCATTTTGGTCCCTAATTTGCGAATATAGCCAATTGGATGTCAATTGATGCCCGATTGAGTTGGGATTATACCTGATGTCTGCATGAACATGTAGGGTTAATAATTGCCATCTAGATAAGATAAAAATGAAAAAAATGGACCGGGTTTCGTTGTATCTCTTTGGTTTGCTACGGCAAACCTAATGTATCCTTCTTGGATCGGTTGGGCGTCTAGGCCGGGTCAAGGGGGTTACACATAACTTTTATAAAATACAATTTAGTCCTTGAACTTTTCCAAAGTTTATACTTTAGCCACAAAACTTTCAAAATTTTCATTTTAGTCACTAGCCAAAATTTGGGATATTACACACAATCCCTATCGAACCAAAAAACATGGCTAAAATATGTCCAAATTCATTTCGGAAGACACCACCACAACCCGCTTTGCCTGGCTTACCCCTTACGGACCCATCCACGTTGAACTTTAACACTCCCTTAGGCGGCATCTCCCAAACAACGGTTACCCTTCGCGAGACTGTATGAGGCTGAAAATCACAAAACCAATGGCATTCCCACCATGTTGATTCAAGCACCGTACCCAGAGGTAATCCCAATCTCACCAAGTACATAGATCGTAGCTTAATAAGGAAGAACAATTCATCCTGACTCACCCTATTTCCTTGAAAAATACTATTGTTCCGCGCCAGCCACATCGACCATACGACCGCCGCACAACTCACCAACCACCATTCCCTAACCATACTAACAAAGAAACTACGAAAACATTGAGCCAAAAAATCCATCAATGTCCATGGCTGAACCACCACAACCTGCCACCATCGAAAGAAAAGCAACCAAATCTCCCACATAACCGGGAACCGAAACAATAGATGATCCAAAGACCCATTCATCTCACGACATCAACAACACAAAGACAAGTCATCCGCAACAGCCACACCACGGCTCCTCAACATCTCCATTGTCGGCAGCTTATTGAGCATAGCAAACCATAAGAAATGTTGGATTTTAGGGGGAATTGGCAACTTCCAAATTGCTGCCAGCTTTGTATCCACTTCAAGGCCAAAAGATTGCATAAGCTTGTACAACCTCCCCACCGTAAACTCTTTGCTAATATCTATAATTAATTTCTAAAAAATAAAACAATTAGAAAATTATCAAAAATATATGAAAATTCAAAAAATATTTTTAAAATTATTCTTTTTAATAAATTTCTTTACAAATCATAAATTTTTAGTAAAACCCTTAATATTTCACATTACATACATTCTCACACTTCCTCCAACCTATAAAAAAATTCATTATCAATATTTTATATTTCTTATACAATAATGAAAATGTTATTGTCTTCTTTAGGTTTTGCTTGGCTGGGTGAAAAGTACAAAGATAAAAAGAGGGAAGAGAAAAATAGAAAGGAAAAATTTTGGGGTATGCTTGGTAGGAAAGTAAAATGGGACGAAAGAAAACTAGATGGATACTCATTTTTCATGCTCATGATTAAAATAAATCACCCTAAAATTTGAAGGAAATTAGCAGAGAAAATATGGTAGATATGTGAGTTGCTCAAAATATGAATTTTTAAAGTTTAATTTTCTTTCCTACCAATTTTCAACTCTACCAAGGAATGTATGCAAATAAAATATGATTTTCTTTCAATTTTTTCATCATTCCTACCAAGCACATCAATGGAAAGAAAAAAATTAAGACTTAAGAGATGGGTAAATTTGCCCCTGAAGTAAACCCAAATTAGCAATGTTCACTATACTTTTTAATTGCATCAATTTTGTCATCAAAGTAATTTAATTGCATCAATTTTGCTTCTAAGTAAACCTAAATCACCAAAATTAAATAACTTAAAGGGCAAAATTAAGACAATTAAATGTCTTCGAGGATAAAATTTATGCAATTAAAAAGTAAAAGTAAAAAGGTTTTTTTTTTGTTTACTTCAAGGAGAAACTTACCCTTTAAGTCATAATTAATTTTTTACACTTTTCTATCTTTTTAATTTTTCATCTTCTAATTTTCTCTTCAGATTTTATGGAACATGTAATGATTTTAACCATGCAACAATACATATAAAATTAACATATTGAATGGATTATAATAATTTTGAGTAATAAAACATAGGTGTTTGCTAATAAGATTCCACTTATATTAGTTTTTTTTTTTGTTTCAAAATATTTAATTGTTTATAACTTACATAACTCTTCGGTGAACATCTCCAATGATATTTTTATGTCGGATATAAGGACGCTAAATCTATAGTCTATTAGTCCACTAATATTCTACTGACAACAATTAATTAAGTTTAGTAAAGGAAATATAAAATCTAGATTTGCTTAATATAAAATTAATAAATCAATGCTCTAGTTCAATGAACAAAGAACAAACAAACATCGACTTATCTATTTATCTTTTACTAAAAATGACATTGTTATCAACATTATTTTTTAGTTAGTACTAACATAGATTAAAATATAGTCATGTTTGATAGATAACTTTTTGAGCCAAAGTTAAATGTTTTAATGTTTTTAGATATTTAACCAGTCAAATCTTTTAAGTTTAATGTTTTGTAAGTATAGGATTGTAAAATTGAATTTGGGTGAAACCTCTCAATTGAAAATATTCATTTTTTTTATCTTTTTGGATTAGAGGATTAGAGGTAAGAGTTGTAAACACTCTTTTATCCTTTATAATTATCAAAATTTCTATAAATAACCTAAATTTGAATAACTAATAAAATTAAAAAGATAATTTCATAAATAAAAAAATAATATATAAATTAGGGTAAACTACACAAAATGCAACTTACCTTTAACATGTGTATCGAAAATACCACTAAATGATAAATCGATATTACTGTAACATTAAACATAGAGTTTGACTTCAATCTAAGCACTCGTCGTTAATCCTATAACAGAAAGGCTTACATGGACCACCATTCTCGTTACAAATGTGACATGGTTGTTGAACCAAATGGCCGAGGAAAAATTAAGAAAATATTACGCTCAAAGAAGCTTGAACCAAGGACCTCAAGGATAAAAGGTTGGAATCTAACCACAAAAACTTAGAATCTTATTATGACTCCAACGCTAATAATATACTTATTTTTATTATTCACTTTACTTAATTACTTTGCTTTTTCTACCTTATTTTTACGTGAAGAAACCATATCATTCATTAATGTGCCTTTTTATTATTATTATTATTATTATTATTATTATATGAACACTTTATTAAAAAATAGGATTATTTTTTACTTTAATTTTTATTAACAATTTATTTTTACTGGTTCCTTTAGACATTATTATTTTTTTTTTAATAGATTATTATATATATATATTATTTTATTTTATATTTGTCGTACTCGTATTCTATAATTTTAGAAATAACCGTTAATTGTTCCCGTCTCATTCCCGTATCCGTATCAATACAACATAGCTGAAAGGCGTGTATTGTATTTGTAACTTGTTTTAACTTGTTTTAACGCTTCTTCAATTAAGCTTTAAATAATGATGGGTAAACATCTATTTCAGCCATGTCATCTTGTAATTTTATTATTTTAGTCCTTGAGTTTCTCTTAATTTAGAATGTAAAGTTAAATTTTCATTCAATTTAGTCATTTAATTTTAGTAATCTTCTAATCTAATTGTTAGAAAGTAATTTAAAAATCATTAGAAGTGAATTTAAATAACTATAACTATAATTATTGTTTAATACAATTATAATTTGTCCTTATTACATTATGAATTTTAATAATTTATTATTATTATATTAAAATTTATTTTATAATTATCGTACTCTTACCGTACCCGTATCTTATAATTTTAAAAATTATCGTTTTCTGTCTCCTTCCTCGTATTCGTCCCCGTATCCATATTTGTGCAACTTAGTAAATTACTATCCTTCCACATGAAGCAGATAAGAAATCCAAACAACAATCTAAAGTCAATACTGTCAGCGAACAAGAATAGTCTGTCCATTTATGTTCCTCATGGTATCCCACCCGTAAGTTTATGAAACGTGTGTTTTTGACAAAAGCTTATGATACGTGTCTAAGTTCATTTCTTTATAACCTTTTTTTCTCACGACATCAGCAAGATAACTTTCTCTCAGCATTGCGGCAAAATATTTTGACTTTAAAGTTGTGTTGTTGCTGTCCTACGTTCACCTTTACTCTATCCCCGGCTCATCCTCGTCCTCATCCTCATCCTCATCCTCATCTTTCTTCTCCCTTCCGCACAAATTTCACAAAAGGAGTTTGGTGAGGAAAAAATGACATAAAGAGGTGGGTCCAAATTTTTTTAGAGTGGTACATATACATTAACAAATAACAACACAATTTTTTTTGAAGATGAAATTACTAATAATATTTTAATTATAATGAAAGTTCTCACAAAAATTATAATTAAAAATAAATTTTACAATTGTTCCTTTCTAAACCTCATTTCTCTTGTATCATTGTATGATCTTTTCAATTTATTGTCAACAATCAAACATATCTTTCACAATAAAAGTAACAAAGAAATTATTTAATCATTCATGTGTCATTCGGTTGCACAGTCGATTCTTTATAAAGTGCATCGTAGAGAAAGGTTTTCACACTGTAGCGATTGCAATCGATAGAACCAAAGCCTACTTCAAAAGTAAATACACAAGTGGGTATACAACATATTTCATTGTCTCAACCATTTTTTTAGTTAAATCATAAAGTCCTTTTATATCACAAAATTTTTATCTGAACAAACATCAACAATATAATTCTCAAGCTAACAATCAAGCAACATAAGGTCACATGTAAAAATTCATAAGGATAAAATTGGGTAAGACAAATCATTTTTTTCTTATCAAAAGAAAGATGCAAGTATCTTGGACTTAAGTAAGCCACACAAAGAAGTAACTATATGTACTTGTCTAGAAAAATGCTTATTATTCTCTCAGAGTTGTCTACAATCACATGATAAAATAATTCAACCTAAAAATGATACAAATTTGAAACTTCTTGGACTTTCTCCTAGACATCCCTGAGACAATAAATACATCTTTCATCTTTGGAACCTCAATGTTATTCTTTTCACGAAACAAAGAAACTTCTTTAAGTAAAGATTGTTATCCTACATCTCTCATCATTTGTAATCGTTGCTTGGACACACAAACTAAGTGCATAACATTTATAATGTCCTGATGATTTTGTTGCAATACTTGAGATAATTCACTAGTAACCCCAATATATTTTTTAGCAAGTGCAAATTAAACACAAACTCAAAATATTGTAAAGAATTCAACAATATACAAGCTTCAGCTCATTACTCTGAGTATGTTCCATCTTCCTCATTAATTTCAAGCATATCAATCATAGAAGGAAATATGGTAATCAAGGGAACAACAGTTTTATAATGTGAACCCCAACGAGTATCCCCGACTCTCTTTATAACAACTTCTTGATGTAATCCACGAATAGAAATCATGTACCACTTTTGGTGCTCTTATCTATGTCCCAATAGTATAAAATATGGTTTAAAGATTAGGGTTGGGTTAGGGTTAGGGTTAGGGTTAGGTCATAGATAGAAGCACCAAAAAAAGAACAGAAAATTTTTGTTCTTATTGCACGGCCACTGGAGATTTCACAACTTCGTAATTCTTCTTTTACCTTAATCATTTGACTAAATTGAAGATATTATTTTCTTTTACATGAAGCACCAACCACATTAACCACACTAGCTTAATTCCATGGTGGACACAAATAAAATTTAGGGTGGACACAAAGAAATAAAATGAATATTTAAAAAACCATTTTTTTTAGGGTGGGCTATAAAGTGCATTTGCCACTGATGACATATATAGTGGCGAATGTAGAAAAATATTATCGGTCTAGTCAATATAAATAGAAATGGAAATTTATCTAATATATAGTTTTGAATATTTAAAATTCCATTTCCAATAATTTTAATTTTTTATTATCTATATATTTATTTAAATAAAATCAAAATATTTCCTAAAAAATAAATTTGTATCTACAACTTAATTGATTTGTTCAAAATATAAGTCATAAAAATGTCAATTTAAATTTAATTATTTATTTAAATAATAGATTCTCCTACAACTTTCTACAAAAATAATTGAGAAATATATTACATTTTTATCATCTTTTAAATTATCTTTTTCTAAATATATTAGAGATGAGTTGTAGGCTTTTACTTAAAAGTATTTTTTTAAAATTTGATCTTCATTTTTATTTTTGTATTTTATGATCATTATATAGTAGGATGAAACTCCATATATATTTGAGAAATTCATTTTTTTAAAAAAATATTTAATAAATTATTAGAAAAAATATTTAAATTATTTTTAATAAATAATAATTATATTTTTTAAAATGTAACGAAATCATAAATAGCCTCATTTTTTGTTTTTCTATTTTTCTCTTTTATTTTACATGGGTTTATTTTTAAGCTAATTCAAGGCTTAAAAACTAAACCAGGCTTCTATGTTGGACAATTTTGTTTTCTTTCTTACCCGAAATTCAATATATGTATTTTTATATATAAAATAAAGGATTTCTTTTGTGCATGGGTGAGCCATAACCTACCTAGGTAGGCCTAAGCCCAACTTCAACTTTAGACATATAGGCCTTGTCAATTGTGTGTATTAAATAAATGAATGAATGCGCTTCAAAAGATACAAAACATAAATGATTAAATGATCATCACATATTGGTTTCTGATTTTGTAAGATCAAGATATTATTCATCTGTCTCATTAAATTTGTCTAGTTTTAATTTTTTTAGATCAATTTTTTTTGACTATTTTTACTTTAAATTTATTATTGATAAAATATAAAAATTGCTTTAAAACTCTACAATTAAGTAGTTTAAATATATATTTCAAAATTTAATTAAAATATTTAAAATAATTATGGTCAAAATTTTAAAAAATTAAAATTAAACAAATTTAATTAGATGAATGGAGTATTATTTTCCAATATATTATTATCCTTTTAAGTAGTGTGCTTAGAGCAATGGGTTGCTGCTGATCCATCTTTATTTTCTCTTTAGACTGAAATTTTTTCTTCCTCTTTCATGCATGACCAAGTTAACGACAAAATTTAAAAAAACATTGATATGGAAACAAACTTAAAACTTGCGTCACAAAATTACGGGTGGGGCACAATTAAGGGACAATTGATCCTTGTTCTTTAATCTTGGTTTACCGATTATGATTTTCGCCAAATAACCCCTCCAAATCACATCCCTTTGCTAACCAAGCTATCTGGAGTTGATCTTCTAGAACTACTCCTCTGGCCATACTCAGCACCGGTTAAGGGTCCTCCAGAATAATACATATCAAAGACCTTTGGAGTAACCTCATCCCAAAGCTATACTAACTTTGACAAGACAAACATCAGGTCAACTGATCCACCAACTAAGCATACAAACAATCAAGAAGGACTACTCTATCTTGGTGTATATTGATGATCTTGTTGTCGCTAAGAATAATGAAATGGTAATTCAAGAGTTCAAGGCATATTTATGTAAGTGTTTTCACATGAAAGACTTGAGCACACTGAAGTATTTCTTGGGAATTGAAGTAGCCCAAAATGCTGATGATATATTTCTTTGCCAACGTAAGTACGCATTGGATATAATTAGCGAAGCCGATTTATTGAGAGTCAAGCCTTCAAGTAATCCAGTTGAATAGAATCATCGGTTGGATTTGACAAAAAGTACACTTTTGTAGATCCTGCAAAGTATCGACCCTTGTGGGCAGATTGATGTATTTGACTCTCGCGCAACCTGAGTTATCATATGATGTTCATATTTTAGCCCAATTCATGAAATGTCCAAAGGAAGAACATTGGGATGCAACTTTGTGAGTGGTTTGATATTTCAAGATTACTCTTAGGCAAGGTATATTTCTCCAAGCATATTGTAATATTCAATTGTCTGCATTTTGTGATCTAGATTGTGGATGTTGTCCATTAACTAGACGATCTCTCATCAGTTATTTTATTTTTTTTGGGCAACTCTCCTATCTCTTGGAATACCAAAAAGCAACATATGATGTCTTGATCATCGGCTGAAGCAGAATACAAATCTATGACTACAATTGTCAGTGAATTGAAATGGTTGAAAGGATAACTCTTATGCTTTGGTGTTGTGCATTCTACACCTACGAAGTTATATTGTAATAGTTAAACTACCTTGCATATTGTAATAGACCCACATGGTTCAGACCCTTAACAGAACCGGCCCAAACCTAAACTAAGCAAGTCTATTACCCTAACCAAATACCCAGACCCGTTTACCCAAATTACAACCCATGACCCATACTAGAAAAACCCTAAGTGCTAAAATACCTTAACCCTAATATCCCTCTGTCGCCGCCGCCACCCAACCCGCCGCCGGCAGCAATTTCGAACCCTAAAAAACCCACTCCCCAAATTAACCAAACCAGATGAACCATGCCCTAACTAAATCCCAAATTAAAATACTTAAACCCTAAAAACTAAAATAATTAACCCTAGATCTAATCTTCAGCATTCCTTTTCCCTCCCATCCCGAGCGTATGTTGCACGCATCAGCTATCTTTGGCCATGCAATACATGCATGCTGCCGCCGCCGCCACCACACGCGTCTTCATCCATTTGCTTGCTTCACCGCCGTATTCTAGATCTACAAAATTTAAGGGGCATCACTTCAAATTAAAAAGCAAAGCAAGTGGGATTTTATTTTAAGGTTTTTTAGGGCTATAAATACATGTAAACCAAAAAAAGAGGAGATTACACACACAGACGACAGAGAGATCACGGGATTTAGAGAAAAAATAGAGATCATAGTTAAAAAAACAAAAACAAGAAAAAGAGAGAAGGGGTCAGAATCGAAAAAAAGAGAACAAGGTAAAAAAATATATACCTGTGTTTCTTCTTTAGTTGAATACTGAGGGGTTAGTGATGGTTCCTTTCTCGAGCCTTGGTCGCCGGAGGAGTCTTAGCTTCGATGATGGTGGCGCGGCAAGGATCTTTGAATCCTAGGGTTTGGCTCAGGTTACAGAGAAAATGAGAGAGGGCTGGGTTTTTTTATCATGTTGTTCGAATGAAATTTTAGGATAAAAAACCCATTTAAGCCGTGTTGTAAAACGACGTCGTTTTAGGCGCCTATACACGACCCAAAACGGCGCCGTTTCAAGCCTTGTACCTGAACCGGTGACCCGACCCGGGAAGGATCCGCGTGTTTTGAAATGAAAATGGGATATTCATGTTTTAGTCCCTCTTCTTTTAAGTTCATTTTAGTTTCATCCTTTATTTACGGTTTATTTATTTTTCCGCAGCCTTTAATTCCAGTTTCAGTTCAATTTGGCCCTTATATTTGTAATATTTAATTTCTAATTTTTTATTTATGTTTATTTCCGTTTATTCTCTTATATTTTGCATCCTTTTCAGTTTAGTCCATTAATGTGTATAATTATGACATGTAATTAGATATTCATGCATTTTAATCCTAAATCATTAGTTTCATGTTGTTTAAATCATGTAGTATTATTATTATTATTAGTATTATTTTTATTATTATTATCTATCATATTATACATTATATATATTATTATTATAAAGTAGATTTTTATTTTATATATTAATACCAAATATAAAATATATGTATATACATTTTTATTTCTATTTATTTATTTTTATATGTAATATTTATATATTTTTATATATTCTATATATAATGTTTGTGTAAAATAAAGTATGGTATTTTGTAAAATTATTATATAAAAATAGTATTAAATATTTTTTTATATATATATATATGTATGTACATAAATGTAACTTCTAATTTAATACACGTATGAGTATATTTTTGATAAATATAAATATATATTATATTTTTACGTATGTATCTATAAATAATAAATAGTTATTTTTGTAAAAATAATATATATATATAAATTATTAACTTTGTATGTATAGTTTTTTATAAACATGAATATTAAATATATTTCAACATAAGTAATATATTAAGTATATAAATACATAAACATACCACTTTATAAATTGCACTATAATAATTAGATAAGTAAAAAAAATTAATAATAAATAATAAATTAAGGTAATATTTTTTATTTAGGGGTTCGAGAACTAGTGTCTCGGGCGTAAATGGATGCGACCTCCTTGATAACCCTAAATAAAATAATATCCTTACCATTTTAGGAAATAATATTTAAGGGGATTTTCTGTTATTTAGAATAGTCAAGAAATCATTTCCCGGGCGTAAAGGGATGTGAATTTCTCGGTTATTCTAAATAACAGAATATTTCTTTAAATATTTAGAACATTCTCATGCATTTAAGAATCATATTTTAAATTTTATTAAAATTCGAAATTTCCAACGTTAAGACTTTAAATATTCGACTCGGTACCAATTTTTGGGCGGTGTGGGGGTGCTCATCCTTCCACATCCGTAACCGACTCCCGAATCCAAATATTTTTTATCTCTGGTTTTATCGGTGTTCGGTCTACTATTTTTAAATGATCTATATCCTTACCATTTTAGGAAACAATATTTAAGGGAATTTTCTGTTATTTAGAATAGTCGAGAAATCATTTTTCGGGCGTAAAGGGATGTGATTTTCTCGGTTATTCTAAATAACGGAACATCCCTTTAAATATTTAGAACATTTTTCATGCATTTAAGAACCATATTTTAAATTTTATTCGAATTTGAAATTTCCAACGTTAAGACTTTAAATATTCGACTAGGTACCAATTTTTGGGCGGTGTAGGGATGCTCATCCTTCCCCATCCGTAACTGACTCCCAGACCCAAATATTTTTATCTCTGGTTTTATCGGTGTCTGGTCTACCATTTTTAAATGATCGGTGGCGACTCCATAATTTAATTTCCAAATCGGGCGGGATTTTTCAAATCAAAAGAATTTTTTAAACGAATAAAAAGTAAGAGCCAGACGGCTTTGGATGATTACAGCTGGCGACTCCGCTAGGGACATTTTTTAATAAAAAAATGTCAAGCCACAAGTTGAATATCTTTAGTCTTAGTGTTGGAAATTTACGAATTTGATTTTAATTTAAGATGTGTTTTTGTCTTTAGTTAATAGGACATACATTTTATTTATTTATTTTTCTGTAAATATATTTGTTTTATTTTTCTGCTTAGTAAATGAACATAGAATAGAGTGTCAAAGGTTTGAAAGTTTCTCCTCACACACTGTGCACGTGCATTGCATTCCATGAGCTTTCTACCCGAGCTCTGTCCTATTTTAAGTGGAAGTGTGATACCGCCTTCGTGTGGGTTACCATCGTATAGGTTGGGGAATCGCTTTCGGGATACATTTCTTGTGCTTTCGTATGGGTTACCTCCGTATAGGCATAAGGAATGTGTCCCACTGAATTGAACTTGGTCTGTTTGAAACCTATAATGGGTGAGGATCAGGGGCCTTGCTACCTTTAGTAAGGGACATCGAGGACAATTCGGGTACCCTTTCTTAGAACCGAACCACATGTAATGGACCATAGGAGCCTTGCTTTAGAAATGGAACCCGTTAAATGTCCAAAGAAGGAACGCTTCTAACCTTTTATCTACTCTATAGATTTAATTCATAAATAAAGTATGCCGGGTAGGTTTTTTTCTGTAAATAAAAGCATGTCGGGTAGAAATCATGCCGGGTAGGATTTTATCTCAAATTTTATGCTTTTTGAAATAATGTTTTAAGATTATGCCTTTTATTATGTATCCGTACTGACTTATTTTCTTTGTTGCTTTTTTAGTTTCTGCATTGCATCATCATAAAAGGTGTTGATTTGCGTCTAATTGTCTAAAAGAAAGTCTTCAGTATGGGAAGCAATTTTCTTGAAAGAGTAGAAGACTATGCTCGAGTACAAAGTTGGTCTGATAGAACTCAGTTCGAAAGGGGAGACAGTCTATCAGCAGGTCACGTATCGAAGATGTCTAATTACACTCATGTCCACACCAAACAGAATGTTCTATTCGAATTGAATGAAATACGGAACTAGTGGGATAGTGAGATGTAACAGTTATTCTACCAAACTTATGGAGATATTATGTATCTATTGGATGTTAAGGTTGAGAAGCAGCTGATTCGAGCCCTTACTTAGCACTTGAATGCTACCTACAGTTGTTTTACTCTCGGGAAAGTCGACTTAACACCGACCATAGAAGAGTATAGTGCCCTGTTTCATTATCCAAAGTTTCAGGAAGACAAGGTCTACACTAAAGCTCCCAGTGACAAGACATTCATGAAGAAGTTGATATTGCTTACTGGAGAGACCGGGCAGTGGGTCGATGGCCAAATCAAGTTGAAAGGAGAAAGCTTTTGCATTTCTTGGAATACCCTTCGAAAACTAATACAAATAAACTCCACCGCAAAGAAAAGAAAATTGTTCGCCTTGGCTATCTATGGATTGGTGATTTTTCCTAAGGTATTGGGTTATATAGAAGTCGTTGTTCTGGATATTGTTGAACGATTGGATAAAGGGGTCACTCATGTCCTAGCTGTGCTCGCTGAGACTTTTTGATCCCTGACTGCTTGCCGAATAACGGGTGAAGCCAAATTTATCGGTTGTGCCCAGCTTTTGACGGTCTGGTTCCTTGGTTACTTTCAAAAAATAGAAGGAAATCCTTACCGAACATGTTTTGATGAGTACTCGCCCTTGAAAGATTTCTTAAAGCAGAATTGGCAGGAGGATGTTACGGAAGAACAATGGTTGGCTATTTTCTATAATCTTCAGGAGAGTGATATTATATGGTAGGCACATTGGTTATCTTCCACCGATATTCTGTTTAAATGTGGTACCTATGATTGGGTCCCTCTGCCAGGACTATAGAGAGGGACTGGTTATGCCCCGTTGCTAGTGGCACAATAGTACCAATCAAGACAGTTTATCCCAGCAACTCAAGGTTTGCGCCAGGAGGATTCAGAATACAAAGGTGCCAACTATAAAGAGAAAATCTATCAAGTTTCAGACGCATGGAGCAAAACTTTTCGATTAAAGCCCTTCCCAGCAAATCTCAGGGTCACGCCTGAATATGAGATCTAGAAGAATAGAAGGATAAATGACAATATCCCTCTACCCAGCCAAGAAAGCGGTATGTATGTTGAATAAACTTTAAGAGGGGTCCCTACAGAAGTAGAGATTTTGAAGCGCGACTTTGAGGAGAAGACCGCCGAGCTAACCAAAGTGATAGCCATGATGGAGGAAAAAATGTTTTATTTTGGTCTCGATGCCGACACACAGAGGAAAGAAGTCGAAAGATAAAGGAAGGGAAATAACAAAGTTAAAGAAGACCTGAATAATCTCCAGAGTGATTACAAGAAACTCCATGCGGCAGCAAGGTATGTTAATATGGGGAAGACATCACACGAGTGAAAGATCAAAATTTGTGAAGAAAAGAACAGAGCAGACCAATGGGAAATGAAGTTCAAAGATGCTCTAGCGCAGCAGGCCACTATTGGAGAAGAATCATCTGGAAGTAGACTGGAGAATGCAAATCTAAAAAACTGCATAGTCGAATTAGAAGGTTCCCTCCAAAGGCACCGTAATTGAGATTCTGTGCTCAAACTGAAGACTATCAAAGAAGAGAATGAAATGTTGAAAAAACATATAGAAGAGTTAGAAATTGCTCTAGAAACTTGTTATGGGCAAATTGGAAGTATGGAGGATACCCAAATGTGAAGTGATTTACAGTGGAAGAATCAACTCCATCAGTCTCAGGAGCAGGTCCAAGATAGAGACCATGTTATTATTGAAGCCCTCGTCCAAGTGAGAAAGTGGCGGACTTTCTACAAACTTTGGCCGTTCAAGCTGATATCCTCAGTCTACAGATTGAATCAGAGTCCAACCGTGGCAAGAAGTTGGCTTGGCTTTTTAGGAAGATTAAGTATCTAAGTCTTAAGGCTAAGCAATATATATGAAGTGAATATGCTTTGTGTAAAAGAACTTTTTGTTCCTAATGAAAGATTGTTCTAATGAAAGTTGAACTATAATCAACACCTTTTGCTCGAGTCATTGCATTTTTGCATCAACACTTTGCATTCATTTTTTGCATCATATTGCATCATCATTTCTTGGTCAAGATTTTAAAATAAGGAATTTTAATCGTAGTAATTATGGGATAAACGGATCCACCAACTCAACACCGATTCTACACATGAAGCAAATCTAAGAAAATGGATGAACGTTTGGAAAGAGTAGAAAATACGTGCGAAGATTTAAAGAAAGACATAGAGATGGTGCAACAGGAAACACATAAGCATATTTCACAATCACAAGAAAGCTTGTTGGCAAAAATAGCTACTATGTTAGAAATGAAGAATTCTAAAAAAACAAAGGGGGTAGTTATAAATCCCAGTGCCATGGCGGAAGAGTCGAGTTCTCCTTTTGAAAGGACACATCCACATGTGGAGCCCTCAGCTGTAAAACAGCAAGGTTTTCAGACTGGTTCCTCTCTTCAAGGAGGGGCCGTTGCTCAAGAAGGCCTTAATGAATATGCTGTTCTTGACTTCAATGAAATGGACAAAGCAGAAAATAAAGTGCCCAAGAAGCTCGAAGACTGGTGCAAGCGAATGGAAGAGAAAGTTAAAGTAGTGGAAGGCGCAGACATGATCTACGGTATAGATGCAAGAGACTTGAGCCTGGTCTCAGATTTGGTGTTGCCACCAAAATTCAAGATGCCTAAATTTGAGAAATACAACGGAACTAGCTGCCCTGAAGCCCATATTACGATGTTCTGCAGGAGGATGATCGGTTATGTTAACAATGACCAATTGTTGATTCATTGTTTTCAAGAAAGTTTGACAGGAACTGCTGCAAAATGGTACAACCAATTAAGTCGTGCCCAAGTCAGTTCTTGGAGAGACTTGGCACAAGCTTTTTTCAAGCAATACAATCATGTTATCGACATAACATCTGATCGGGTTACACTACAGAATATGAAGATGAAGGCTAATAAGAGCTTCAAGCAGTACGCCCAGAGATGGATGGATGTTGCAACTCAGGTACAATCGCCGCTATCAGAAAAAGAAATGACAATGATTTTTGTCGGTATATTGGAAAAGCCTTTTATTGGCCCCATGCTAGGAGGTGGTACTAGAAACTTTGCAGACATAGTGATGTCCAGAGAAATAATTGAAAACGCAGTTAGAACTGGAAAGATTGTCGTAGATGAAGGCAACAAGAAGCCGAACTATAATAGAAAGGAAAATAAAGCAAGCAACACGGAGGTCTATAACGTCAGCTACCCAAAACAGGTGACAGTGGAACAACCTAAGGCTGCGACCTCAAATACTCAAGCTTTCTCTAAGCAGGGATCGAACCGGAGGGCAAACAAAGAGGACTTTCAATTCACTCTCATCCCAATGTCTTATAGAGAGCTGTACAAGAACTTGTTTGATGCACATGTAATTTCTCCCTTTTACACGAAAAAAATACAACCTCCTTACCCGAAGTGGTACGACCCCAATGTAAATGCGAGTATCATACCGGGGTAACCGGGCATTCTATTAAAAATTGTACCGCTTTAAAAAATTGGTTGAAAAGTTTATTCAAATGGGAGTAGTGAGGCTTAAAAATTCTACAAGGCCGAGTGTAGTAGGGAATCCATTACCTAATCACTGTGAGCCAAGAGTAAATGTCGTTATTGATGATGGACCAAGAGGCTTAAAGTTAGAATTGAAGAGGTGAAGTCTCCATTAAAGTGGGTCTGGAAAAAGATGGACGAGATAGGCCTAATCAGTCAGAATTTGAAAAAAAAATGAATCACCAGGGAACCATTGTTTGTATCACGATGGGGAGGGTCACGTGATCCAAAATTCTGTAGAGTTTAGAGCCTTAGCAAAGAGGCTAATGGATAACAAAGAGCTGGAATTCTTCGAAGAAATAAAGATTGAAAAGGTGGATGTTTGCGCTTGTAAAAAAGAAACTCTGTAGAAGAACTATAGGAGTAACTTTCTCATAGTAATCATTTCAAAACCCCAAGAAGGTGGAAGAGCTGAGAGCTCTGGTCCAAAGGTGACAAGACACAGGCCAGTCGCGTTCCCTTACAAGGATAACAAGAGTGTCCCGTAGAAGTACGACTATGGGGTGACAATTCAGAGCGACGCTTCTCCAAGGGCTGCCTCTGGCGAAGTAAATGATGTGGGTTTCTTCACAAGGAGAGGAAGGCGTTATGTCCCTAAGAAAGCTGAATTTGATGAACCTAAGGGAAAATCCTTAATAGTTGAACCAGAGTAGAAAAAGCTTGTTGATCCTGAGCCATCCATCAACGAGCCAGTTAAAGAAGAGAAAGCAAGGTAGTTTTTAAAGTTCTTGAAGCATACCGAATACAGCGTTGTAGAGAAGCTCAACAAGATGCTTGCTCGCATAACCATGTTAGCCATGTTGTTAAGTTCAGAATCACATAGGAATGCATTGTTGAAAGTATTGGACATGACTTTTGTCCCCAATGACATCACTGTGAACAAGTTAGTTAACAACTTAACTACAGACAATTTCATTTTCTTCAGTGATGACGAGATACCTCCGGGTGTTAGGGGATCTGTCAAAGCTCTGCACATTACTACTAGATGCAAGGGATATACATTGCCTGGAGTCCTGGTTGATAATGGGTCAACATTGAATGTCCTACCATTGATTACTTTGAACAGACTTCCTGTGGATAGCTCTCATATAAAGACTTGTCACAGTATTGTCAGAGCTTTTGATGGCACTAAGAGGAAGGTAATGGGAAGAATTGAAATATCGTTGCTTGTGGGGCTGAACACGTATGATGTAGACTTTCTGGTAATAGATATCATGCCAGCATACAACTGTATGTTGGGAAGGCCCTGGATCCATTCGGCTAGAGCAATTCCATCATCGTTCTATAAAAAAATAAAACTTGTAATAAATGGTCAACTTGTTACTATAAACGTCGAGAATGATATCATAGCTTCTATCACCAGTGATGCCCTTTATATTGGGGTGGATGAAGATGCTGTTGAATGTTCATTTCGGTCACTTGAATTTGTTAATGCAACGTTTATAGCTAAAAGAAGCCAGATCCCTACGCTGAGATTGTCCAAGGCTACAAGGATGGGAATCAAGATAATGGTAGGAAAAAGAGCCCGAGCTGGTAAAGGTTTAGGAAAGTATATGCATGGAATAGTTCACGCACTGGTACCAATCAACAAGCAAGATCGTTTTGGCTCGGGACACAAACCATATGCTAAACAGAGAATGAATGAGATCTTAAAGAGACAAGAGAGGAGGAAAGCACGTCTAGCAGGAGAAGAGGTTAAATGGAAACCCATGGTTATTCCCCCTTGTTTGAAACGTTTGTGTAAGGAGGAATCATCAACCCCAAGCAAAGCAAAGAAGATGAAGAAAGTAAACTAGGAAAGCTGTTGGAAGGTTTGGAGATTAATGTTGTGTTTGAATGACGAAATGAAGCAGTAAATCTAGTTGGGATATGCCCATATGTGCCTGGAACTGTTCTGGACAATTGGACTGTAGAGGAGCTCCCTGTAGTATTTAGAAATATTTTAGAGTTATGTTCAGAACATACATATTACTCTTGCCTTAGAGCAACAGGGATCCTTTTGTAAAAGACACATGTTTACTGTCATTATGCCAATGAAATGATGTTTTTTGTGCTTCACCTGGCAAACATTTTGTTCTTTTATTTCTTTCATCATACATACCATACAAATCATCCATTATTCTTTAATTTATTTGTCCGAATACATGTCATTATTTCGTGTCAGGTCCCTGATATCAACGACGTGAGTAATGCTGCAAGTGACCCAGAACTTATTTTTGAGCAGGAGGTGTGTCTAGATGAATCTCGTGACTTTGAAGAACATCAAGATCGTGACTTGTTTCCAGATTTACTAAGAATGATAGAGCAAGATGAAAAACAAATTCTTCCTCACAAAGAGCCAGTGGAAGTTATAAATGTCAGGGAAGACGGTGAAAAGAATGAGGTAAAGATTGGGACTTGCATTAGTGAAAAGACGAGACGTGATCTGATTGAGCTACTCTGGGAATTCAAAGACATTTTTACGTGGTCCTATCAAGACATGCCTGGTTTGAACACAAATGTGGTGGTACATAAAATTCCCATAAAAAAGAATGCAAACCAATCCAGCAGAAGCTTCGAAGGATGAGGCCAGATGTGCTACTGAAGATAAAAGAGGAAGTAAAAAAACAGTTCGATACTGGGTTTCTGCAAGTGGCCAAGTACCCGGAGTGGGTAGCTAATATAGTTCCCGTTCCAAAGAAAGATGGGAAAGTGCGTATGTGCGTAGATTATCGAGATCTAAACAAAGCCAGTCCAAAGGATAACTTCCCACTACCTCACATTGATACCCTGGTGGATAATACTGCAAGGCATTCATTATTCTCTTTCATGGATGGTTTCTCAGGGTACAATCAGATAAGAATGCACCCTGAAGACATGGAAAAAAACTACGTTCGTAACATTATGGGGAACGCTTTGCTATAAAGTAATGCATTTTGGATTGAAGAATGCAGGGGCAACATATCAAAGAGCCATGGTGACTTTGTTTCACGATATGATGCATAGAAAAAGTGAAGTGTATGTTGACGATATGATTGCTAAGTCTCAAACAAGAGAATAGCATGCGAAGATCCTGAGAAAATTATTCTTGAGACTACGAATGTTTTAGTTGAAACTGAACCCTGCAAAGTGCACTTTTGGAGCTACTTTCGGGAAAGTTGATGGGCTTTATTGTTAGCAAAAATGGGATCGAGGCTGATCCAGATGAAGTAAATGATATCAAAGACTTACCACCGCCGCGCACTCAAAAAGAAGTGAGAGGTTTTCTAGGAAGATTGAATTACATTGCTCGGTTTATTTCACAACTAACCGAAAAATGTGATCATATCTTTCGCCTCATCAGAAAATACAACCCTGGAGAATGGGACGACGAATGTCAAGAAGCCTTTGACAAAGTCAAGCATTACCTGTCAAACACTCCAATTCTTATGCCACCTATCCCAAACAGGCCGTTGATTCTATACTTGACTATTTTTTAGAACTCTATGGGATGCGTACTTGGCCAACACGATGAGTCGGGGCAGAAAGAAAGAGCAATTTACTATCTCATCAAGAAGTTTACAGAAGGTGAAACAAGGTATTCGTCGATCGAGAAACTTTATTGTGCCTTGGTTTGGGCTACTTAGAAATTGAGGCAATACATGTTGTACCATACGACTTGGTTGATCTCAAAGCTAGATCCCCTCAAGTATCTGATGGAGTCAACTGCATTGACTAGGAAAATGTCTAGATGGCAGATTTTGTTGTCAAAATTTGATTTGATTTATGTATGTCAAAAAGCTATAAAGGGAAGTGCAATAGCAGATTTCTTAGCCAGTCGAGCTTTGGAGGATTATGAGCCTTTAAACTTTGATTTTCCAAATGAAGATTTGATGTTTGTTGCCAATACCGAAGAGGATGATTCAAAAGAAAAATATTGGAAAATGAACTTTGATGGTGCTCTAAATGCTGTAGGCAAAGGAATTGGGGCAGTGTTGATCTCCCCAGAAGGCGATCATTATCCTTTTGCCAGTAAACTTGGTTTTGATTGCACAAATAATATGGCAGAGTATGAAGCATGCATCATGGGCATCCTTGCGGCCATTGAACGAAAGATTAAACTACTAAAAGTATTTGGGGATTCTATGCTCGTGATTTATCAGCTCCGAGGAGAGTGAGAGACAAGAGATACCAAGTTGGTAGATTATCGAGACATTGTCCGGGAGCTAATTAAGAAGTTTGACGAGATCACATTCCATTGCCTCTCGCGAGAAGAAAATTAGATGACAGATGCTTTGGCCACCCTATCTTCTTTATTTAAAGTAAACAAGCCGTCTGATTTGAGGCCTATCCAAATGAGTATATATGAGTCCCCGGGCATTGCCATAATATTGAAGATGGTGAAGAAGGTGATCGTCCTTGGTATCATAACATCTTGCAATATGTGAAAAATTATGAGTACCCAGAGCAAGCAACTGAGAATGAAAAGAGGACCCTACGAAGATTGGAAAGTGAGTATGTTTTGGATGGAGATATCATGTACAAGAGAAGAAAAGATCAAGTGCTTTTGAGGTGTGTGGATGTTGTTGAAGCAAGAAAGATTCTTGAAGAGGTTCACGAAGGTATCTGTGTGACACATGCTAATGGGTTCACCATGGCAAGGCAGATAATACGGTTTAGGTATTATTGATCCACAATGGAAGGAGATTGTATCAGATATGCTAAGAGATGCCACAAGTGTCAAATTTACCCATTTTGAAGATTTTGTTTCCCCAATACCCATTTTGAAGATTCTGTTTCCCAAAAGCGATAGGGTGGATCGATCAAGAAAGAAAACCTACATTGAGAAGAAAAAAAATTGCCAAAGAAAGAAGACACGTCAAGAGGGGAAAGCTCAGTCAGACCGAACATGATTGGCTCTCTTATAGTCTTTGCTCTATTGTCGTTGTACAACAAAGAGCAAAGAGGGGCAGCTGTAATAGACCCACATGGTCCAGGCCCTTAACAGAACCGACCCAAACCTAAACTAAGTAAGCCCATTACCCTAACCAAATACCCAGACCCGTTTACCCAAATTACAACCCACGACCCAGACCAAAAAACCCTAAGTTCTAAAATACCATAACCCTAATATCCCTCTGCCGCCGCCATTGTCTTCCACAGCCGCCGCTACCTAAGCCGTCACCGGCCGCCATTTTGAACCCTAAAAAACCCAGTCCCCAAATTAACCAAACCAGATGAACCAGACCCTAACTAAATCCTAGATCCCCAAATTAAAATACTCAAACCCTAAAAACCAAAATAATTAACCCTAGATCTAATCTTCAGCCGTCTTTTTCCCTCCCATCTCGAGCGTATGTTGCACGCATCGACTATCTTTGTCCATAAAATGCACGCATGCTTCCACCGCCACCACCACGTGCATCTTTATCCATTTGCCTACTCTACCGCCGTATTCCAGATCTGCAAAATTTAAGGGGCATCACTTTAGATTAAAAAGCAAAGCAAGTGGGGCTTTATTTTAAGTTTTTTTAGGGCTATAAATACATGTAAACCAGAAAAAAGAGGGATTACACATACAGAGGACATAGAGATCACGGAATTTAGAGAAAAAATAGAGATCATAGTTAAAAAAACAAAAACAAGAAAAAGAAAGAAGTGACCAGAATCGAAAAAAAAGAGAACAAGGTAAAAATATATACATTTGTTTCTTCTTTAGTTGAATACTGAGGGGTTAGTGATGGTTCTTTTCCTGAGCCTTGGTCACCGGAGGAGTCTTAGCTCCGATGATGGTGGCGCGACAAGGATCTTTGAATCCTAAGGTTTGGCTCCGGTTACAGAGAAAATGAGAGAGGGCTGGGTTTTCTTTATCATGTTGTTCGAATGAAATTTTAGGATAAAAAAACCCATTTAAGCCGTGTTGTAAAACGGCGTCGTTTTAGGCGCCTATACACGGCCCAAAATGGCGTCGTTTCAAGCCTTGTAACTACATCGGTGACCCGACCCAGAGAGGATCTGCGTGTTTTGAAATGAAAATGGGATATTCATATTTTAGCCCCTCTGCTTTTAAGTTCATTTTAATTTCGTCCTTTATTTACGGTTTATTTATTTTTCCGCGGCCTTTAATTCCAGTTTCAGTTTAATTTGGTCCTTATATTTGTAATATTTAATTTCCAGTTTTTTATTTCTGTTTATTTCCGTTTATTCTCCTATATTTTGCATCTTTTTCAGTTTAGTGCATTAATGTATATAATTATGCCATGTAATTAGATATTTATGCATTTTAATCCTAAATCATTAGTTTCATGTTGTTTAAATCATGTATTATTATAATTATTGTTAGTATTAATTTTATTACTCTCTATCATCCTTACATGTATATATTATTATTATTATTATTATTGTTAGTATTAATTTTATTACTCTCTATATAGATATTTTTATATTACATATATGATGTTTGTGTAAAATAAAGTATGGCATTTTGTAAAATTATTATATATAAAAATAGTATTAAATATTTTTTTATATATATATGTACATAAATGTAACTTCTAACTTAATACATATAAGTAGATTTTTATAAATATAAAAAATAAATATATTTTAGCTTAAATATTATATTTTTAAGTATAGATCTATAAATAATAATAAATAATTATTTTTGTAAAAATAATATATATACGTAAATTATTAACTTTGATATGTATAGTTTTTTTTAACATGAATATTAAATATATTTCAACATAAATAATATATTAAGTATATAAATACATAAACATACCACATTATAAATGTCATCATAATCTTTAGATAAGTTAAGGATTAAGGTAATATTTTTTATTTAGGAGTTCGAGAACTAGTGTCCCGGGCGTAAAGGGACTCGACCTCCTCGATACCCCTAACTAAAATAGTATCCTTACCATTTTAGGAAACACTATTTAAGGGGATTTTCTGTTATTTAGAATAGTCGAGAAATTATTTCCTGGGCGTAAAGGGATGTGAATTTCTCGGTTATTCTAAATAACGAAACATCCATTTAAATATTTAGAACATTTTTCATGCATTTAAGAATCATATTTTAAATTTTATTCGAATTCGAAATTTCCAACGTTAAGACTTTAAATATTCGACTAAGTACCAATTTTTGGGCGGTATGGGGTGCTCATCCTTCCCCATCCGTAACCGACTCCCGAACCCAAATATTTTTATCTCTAGTTTTATCGGTGTCCAGTCTACCATTTTTAAATGATCGGTGGCGACTCCATGTTTTAATTTTCAAACCAGACGGGGTTTTTCAAATCAAAAGAATTTTTCAAACGAATAAAAAATAAGTGCCGGACAGATTTGAGTGATTACACGTATTGCTGAGAATTCTGTTTCATGAGCGCACTAAGCATATAAAAGTTGATTGTCATTTTGTGCGAGATAAAATTCAGAATCAAGATATTGTGACCGCTTATGTCTGCAGCTTTGAGCAACTCGCTAAGATCTTTACTAAGGTTGTGGGAAAACAATAGTTTGAGAATATACTGCGCAAGTTGGGCATTTGGGTTCTTTAGACACCTACTTAAGGGGTATTACAATATAACAATTGTACAACATTATGTTAGAGGATTCTTAGGCTAATTTGTAGTAATATATCTATTAGCTTTATTTTAGAGGATTTTTAGACTAATTTATAGTAATATATCTATTAGCTTTATGTTAGAGGATTCTTAGGTTAATTCTTTGAGATTTTTCATATTTAGTCTTTCTTGTGAGTTGTGCATATGTACATGTTTTTTCCATGAATCAATGAGATGGCAGAAAATAATATTCTTCTATAGAAAATAAACCACTAGTAAGAAATACAAATTTTATTTCTAAAAGAATTTTGGATGAAAAGAATAGTGAACGAAGAAAGCAAGCATTTATGTTTCGGCCTCTACCAATTTTTACTTTGCTTCAGTTTCAAGAGTTTTTACTTTGTTTCAGCTTCAAGAAAATTAAGAAGAAAGAAAAAAAAAAGATGAATGTTAGAATGTAGTTAATAGAAGTAATTGTAGGGTAAAATTCATAGATGATCTTTAAACTTTGATTAATTATTTAATTTGGTAATCAAACTTTCAATTGCTTCAATATTATCATTAAATTTTGTGATTGGCTTCAATTTGGCCACTGAGCTCTTAACGGACGTTAAGAAAGTGACGTGTCAGTTAACAAATTTTGTATAATAATACATTTAGTCATCCATATTTGCACATTCAAACAATTTAGTCCAAATTCAAAAAATTATAATAAATTTAACCCTCAATATTTACATATTATTTCAATTTGACCTTATTTTTAATTAAAATAATTTAACTATAAACTCTAAACTTAAAACCCTAAATTGAAAACATTAAACCTAAAACCCCAAATCCATAAACACAAAACCAAAAACCTCAAACCCATAAACCCTAAACCTAAAACACTAAAACCATTAACCTAAAACCCCTAAACCCTAAAAATAAAGCACAAAAACGATAAATGGATTCAGAATCACAGAGAAACATGGAATGTGAACACCTGAAATTATAGGTAGAATAAAATAAACATCAACAAGATGAACTATGCAATCATATAGACTAACAACAAAGAATCTCCTATTGTAAACGACAAAGCCAGCCTGGAGCAAAAACACAAATTAGCTAAGTAAACAATCAATGCAATGAACTGCTGCATCAGGTTGTAGTCACAACATACAGCAGCAGCAACAACTAATTTCCTACAGTAGACGAGAAAATTCACAAAGAGTTTTTGGCATTATTATAAGCATACAAGGCGGTGAAGAAAATGAGCTGACCACCAATATAGACTAGACATCCAACCGAATATAGAAAACAATTCAACCAGCATGTCCCAATACACGGCTACCAACCAATTTCCTTTTGTAAACAAGAAATGGAAATGGGGTTTAGGGGTTTTTGTGTTCAGATAATAAGGTATGTTAATTTTTAGTGTTTAGGGATTTTGGGTTTTAGGGTTATGGTTTATGATTTTAGTGTTTAGTGATTTAGGTCTAGGGTTTATGAGTTTGAGGTTTGAGGTTTTCATTTTTGTGTTTATGGATTTGGAGTTTTAGGTTTACTATTTTAGATTTAGGGTTTTATGTTTAGGGTTAATTTTTTTAATTAAAAATAAGGCCAAATTGAAATAATTTCTAAATATTGAGGGTTAAATTTATTATTATTTTTCGAATTACGACTAAATTGTTTGAATGTACAAATGTAGAGGACTAAATGTGTTATTATACATAATTTGTTAACTAACATGTTACTTTCTTAACGTCCGTTAAGAGCTCAGTAGCCAAACTGAAGCAAATCACAAAGTTTAATGGTAATATTGAAGCAAATGAAAGTTTAATTACCAAATTGAATAATTAACTAAAGTTTAGTGATCATTTGTGAACTTTACCTTTAATTATAATTAATTACTAAAATCTTGTTAGTATTATTGGCCCGTTTTAGTTTTTGTTTAGATTGGGCTACAAAAGCCACAAGGTCATCGAGCCAGTATAACCCTTTAATCAATCTTTAATAGAATTTTCAGATTACAATTTCCTTTCTATTTTGTTTGGCATTTGATGAAACCTTAACCGTTCATTCTCTTCCTTCGGCCATCGGCCATTCCTCTACGCCAGCGACGATGCCGCCCTTATCACAAGTTTTTAACACCCCTACCAGTGGCGGTATATAACGAAACAAACAGGAAAATTGAAAGAGAATGAAAATTTTGCATATTGAAGACATAGATATGGAGAAAATCTCCAATAACTGGTATAGAGATTAGGATCATGATGTAACCTCTGATATCATGTTAAACTCGTAGATTCACCAAGGTAAAGAATTCATCAAATTCTTTCAATCTAATAAATTAAACTTACAAGTGTGCTTATTTAAGCTACTTAGTTAGCCAACTAACTAAAACTAACTCAATCTAATAAAGTAACTTTTACAGCTTGCTAGACTTTGCCGTATCGAATGAAATATAAAATATTCGCTGGTTCTACTCACTGAACTGAAGAATTCGTGAGCATGGCAGAAATCATTGAGCTGGAAGATATTGATAGGAAAAGAGTCCATATAGTATATGGCTTGTCTCTTCCAGGCTTCTGGGTTGGTGTTAACCATTTACTCAACAAGGACATTCGCTTATCTCCATGCTATCTGATACAAGATTTGTTCAAATATTCATTGCCAATAATTAAAAGGATGTTTTGCTCAGCTTGTGGCAGGATTCGAGAAAATGGGTATAAAGTCCATAAGAAGCAGTGGGGTTTGCTACTGTTGGGCACATATGAGCGGTTGAATCAGCTCTTACAATGAGAAAGGAGAAGTCGAGGTTTAGGGTAGGTTGTTGAATATAGGCGCTCTTAACATTGAGTTCCAAACTGAAATCCCAAGCCCATATCAGGGCTTTTGGCTTAAAGAAAACAACAGATTTCGACACCTAAAAGGAGCATAAATGGTTAAGCTTTAAACTCCAAAAAGAAGAACTTTGAAGAATCAAATAACTCTACCTGGCGAGCGCAATAAAAAAGATACTAAACTCTGAAAGTGCACGGATATTTTTCATAGAAAAAGAATTTGAACTAAACCGTAAGTTAAACCTCGAAGAGCCCAAAACAGATATGCAACTCACGGGAAGTTTCACGGGTGAAGATAGAGAGAGGGGCAAAAGAAAGCAAAAGTTAGATATGCAACTCACGAGAGGTTTCACCTTGTTCACTCACAACTACGACTACTGGCTTCTCTTACTTTTTTTCTTTTTACTCTTGAATGGCGGAAAATCAAAATAAACGATTGGTTCCAATTTTATCAACCACATGCCCAACTACCTACACCAGCATCATGCATTTTTCCAACTTTTCGTGATGTTTTTAAAAAAAGCAAAATATGTTATAATACATTGTATTCCATGGCTCTATAAAGAGGATACAAACTTTTAGTTGCTGGTTTTCATTAGCTGAAACTTGGAATAGACAAAATGAACAATGGTGCAACTCCAACTCCTCCTCGTAATGCATTTCAAACTCGTTTTCTTGATATCCATGAAGTTTTACCCGAAGATGATGAAAAAGAAGAAGAGATTACCAAAACGGAAGATAACAAAGTGGGCGGCAAGAAGGGTTTACAGAAGCCTATTAAACTTCGAGAATTAAAGAGACCACAAAGGGGTTTTAATAGGCAAGTTTCATTGGAGACTGGATTTTCAGTTCTGGACATGGAGTCCAAAGCCAAAGATGAAAGAAAGGCTCTTCGGAGAAGTGGTCGGAGTTTCGGAGGCTTCGATTCGACAAACAGGGTTAATGGAGAAGCAAAGAAAGGAGACTTTAACATCTTCAGGACCAAGTCGACTCTCAGTAAGCAGAATTCTTTGTTGCCTACGAGAAAAGAGAAAGAGACGGAGACCCAAAGACCTGAAGGCGCCACTGGCCTTGAGGAATCGGTTAATAAAAGTGTTCCTGCTGGAAGATACTTCGCTGCTCTTAGAGGCCCTGAATTAGACCAAGTCAAGGTAAGTTTATAATATTACAAATGAATGTATGCAAATTCCATGCATGAATTTGATCTGCTTAAGCAGATTCCTTTGTTGTGCAGGACTATGAGGACATTCTCCTTCCAAAAGATGAGATATGGCCCTTTCTGCTTCGTTTCCCAATTAATTGCTTCGGTATTTGTCTTGGGCTTAGCAGCCAAGCTGTTCTATGGCGTACCCTATCAACTAGCCCGGCAACCGAGTTTCTCCACATTACACCATTCATCAATCTTTCCATCTGGTTACTATCCCTGGCAGTGCTCATCTCGGTCTCGATCACCTACATGCTCAAATGCATTCACTACTTCGAAGCAGTTAAAAGAGAATACTTCCATCCTGTCCGAGTCAATTTCTTCTTTGCTCCGTGGGTTGTATGCATGTTCCTCGCCATTGGTTTACCACCAATGCTAGCACCTGCAAAACTGCACCCTGCCGTCTGGTGTGCTTTCATGGGACCATATTTCTTGCTGGAGCTCAAAATTTACGGTCAATGGCTTTCTGGGGGCAAGAGGCGTCTTTGCAAGGTGGCAAATCCATCTTCCCATCTCTCTGTAGTTGGGAACTTCGTTGGAGCAATCTTAGCATCAAAAGTGGGATGGATTGAACCTGCCAAGTTCTTGTGGTCTATTGGCTTCGCACATTATATCGTGGTGTTTGTGACATTGTATCAAAGATTGCCCACAAGTGAAGCTTTGCCTAAAGAGTTACACCCAGTGTACTCCATGTTTATTGCGGCTCCATCCGCTGCTAGTATTGCCTGGGGAAGCATTTATGGCGAGTTTGATGGTTGCTCCAGGACATGCTTTTTCATTGCCTTGTTCCTCTATATTTCACTTGTCGTCAGGATCAACTTCTTCACAGGATTCAGGTCAGCAAATTCACATCCCTCTCAATCAGAGGATATAAATATAATTGTAAATTTACCTCTTTTTTCGATACTTTTAAAGGTTCTCCGTAGCATGGTGGTCATACACCTTCCCGATGACGACGGCATCCGTGGCGACAATCAAGTATGCGGAACAGGTTCCTTCTGTTATAAGCAAGGGGCTTGCTTTGTCTCTTTCATTCATGTCATCAGCAATGGTGTCTTTATTATTAGTCTCCACCCTTCTCCACGCCTTCTTTTGGAAGACATTGTTTCCGAATGATCTCGCCATTGCTATAACAAAGCAAAGACCTGTGAAGGAGAGGAAGCCCTTCAAAAAGGCTTATGATATAAAACGCTGGACAAAGCAGGCTCTAACCAAGAACAACTCAGGGGACAAAGAATACAATGGCGAGAATACAGTAGCATAAAAGTTTTAATCTACAGTCTAGCTGAAGATAGAAGAAGGCCGTGGTCTAGATGCAAGGATTTGACCATAGCATCTGAAATTCATCTTTTATTGGAAACCATGTATGAAATATAAACGGGCAAATAGTTCAAGGATGATAATATATTTTACTGAATTCTATAGATGATACTATTTCATTCCTTAAATAATTATAGCTTCACTGATATCGTAGTGGAATAAGATGTTAGACCCTCTTGATATTTCTTCTGAAAACACCACATTTCCTTTGCTGGAAAATATCTGCATAACAGGAATTAGATAATCAATGTAGGGATCAGCAACACCTAGCCCAAGCATCTTAGGAAAACTATGAAATTTGTTAGGAAGAAGGATGATACTGCTGATGAGAGTTGCATAGCCCTTTCCAATGTGAGACAACAATCTAAGCTACAAACCTCATTTTTCTAAAAAATCATTGCTTGTGATGCTTCCAAAAATATTTATTAATCAAGGAATAAGCAAGAAACTAGAGCAGGGGTAGATCTTGACGTGACAGTTTGGGGGTTGAATTCAAAAATTTTAATTTTTAGGTGTCTAATTAAAATTTTTAATATTTTGATGATTTAATGAGATTTAGTTTTTTTTTTCTAATTTTGAAGGTCTAATTATTTTTATTTTAAAATTGAGAATTAATAAAAATTTTAACAATTTTGAGAAATTAATTAAATATTTTTAAAAAATGAAAATTTTAACAAATTTGAAGGGACTAATTAAAATTTATTAAAAAGAATAAGGGGTGTAATATAAATTTTCACGAGGGTGTCAAGGCTCTTCAGGCTCTACTAAGCAGCCGCCTCTAAAGCACCATCTCTTCAGGCTCTTTTAGCTCTACTAAGCATCCGCCTTTAAATTTCCCCGAGGGTGTAATTTATTTTTATAATTTATTAAAAAGAATGAGGGGTGTAATTATAACAAAACCAACTGTATAAGAATTGATGCATGCAACTTACTCTCAGTTTTATTATTTTTTTTGAAAAGAAAAAAAAGTATAATTCATAATTTAGCCATGATCATACAATTTGAATACATTGACGTGTGTCTTGTTAAAAACATCCATATACTTAAACGGAAGAAAAAGAGTGCAACACATCAATGTTTACACAGGCGTAACAGATTCGCACATAGCACAACAACAAAACTTGTACCCCTGTCTCACCAAAACATATATTGTTCCCATACAACACTCCAAGCCTATCTTAAGGTATCCCAACAAATTTTCAGTAATGGAAAAACACTTACTTCTACACAGCAGCTTCATCAAAAAGATTCTATCACAAAATCTAAAAGGATTACCCTGCCGATAAAAACCATAACAGAGGACTATGTCTTCCAATACCAGCTTGAGCCATAGAGTGAGCATCACAATTTCGTTCTCTAAAAGCGAAACACACTTTTCATGAAAAATGAGTACAATAAGCAGTACAATTAGACCCAATTCAGCAAAGCTAGAAAGAGCAATACTAAGATTTTCAATCCAGCTAACAGATAACATACTGTCGAATTCAATGATCAGCTTATAATAATTTACCCATCTAGATGATTTAAATACCTTGCTCGCTTCTAGGATAGCTGCAAGTTCAGCTCCAGTGGGGTCCAAACATCAAATGGATTTTGAGAAACGAATGAGTACAATGCCATTATGATAACGTAAAATGTCTTCGATACCTGCTTCTCCAAAACTTTCTTTAACTGCGGCATCTACATTAAACTTTTAAGTACTCTTTTGGAGGAAGAACCCAAGATCCGGCAATGGGCCTGCACTCTTTTGTACTCTTACTGGTCGAGACTGTCGGGCACCAGAAAAACTCGTTAATGGATGAAAAAGATTCTGGCCACCTGCTTTTACTCCAGAAACCTATCCTGAGTAGAGAGAGGTCAATTACCCGATCAACTTCTAAATGCCTCCCATTGAAAATGATATCGTTTCGACAAAGCCAAACAATCCACACAATACCACAAAAAGCTAAGTTCCACAAAGACTTTAACGAAGGCTTTATAGACAAATTATTCCAAGTCAAAAAGGAATAACTTCAATGAACCTGGAACCACTACATTCGTATTCCAATAATTACGCCATGCTTGCCAAACTCTCCACGAGACTTCACAATGGCATAGCAAATGTTCGACTATTTCCGGCTCTTTAGAATATAGAAACATATAAGTTCATCCCCTACATCAACCCCACGCTTTGATAGTTCAGTTCGGACAGGAATTCAACTTTAAACAGCTTTCCACAAGAAGCATTCTACCTTTGGGGGAGCCAAACCAACCCACACAAGTTTCCAGCATCTATCCACAATAGACCCCACAGCCGATATAGTTTTACAGAACAATTTTGGTGCATAACAACCTGTAGGAGATCCAGCCCACCTGATACGATCTTGATTCTCGTTACTAGAGGCTGCCGATTTTATTGTATTCAAAAAATTCTCCCACAAATCCAATTCCCAATCGAACAAGCATCTCCTTAGCTTTATGTCCCAATTCCAAATTCCATTAGCCTTTTGACCGAATTCGCAAACCTTTCGAACCTTATTTATTTCAAGAGCATAAATCCGAGGATAAGAGCTTTGAAGATCCAATAGTCTAACCCATTTATCCGTCCAAAAATTTATACGCTTGCCATCACCAAGAACATAGCGCAAATTACAGGTAAAGTAATCTTCAGAATTCAAAAGAGGTTTTGAGATGTTCCTCCAAATCCATGAATCTTTATGATCATATGAAGAACTCGGAACAAGACTCAACGAGCTATCTTCATACTTTGCATCAATCACTTCTCTCCATAGGCTATTGGGCTCGTTCCCATATCTCCACAACTATTTATTCAATAGAGATTGATTTTGGAGCTTCATATTAAAGATCCCGAGCCCTCCATACTCCTTTGGTTTGGCAATACTTTCCCATTTAACCTAGTGTATGGAACGATTATTAGACGAGCCCCAAATGAAGTTCACAATCATTTTATTCAGCTTTGAAGCTATGACAACCGGCATTTGAAATATGGACATAAAGTAGGTCAATAAATTTGATAGTACTGATTTCACCAAAGTCACTCAACCTCTGAAAGAAAGCAACCTCCTTTCCACCCATCAAGTCTAGCCTAGACTTTTTCAATGATTGGTTGCCATATAGATGCTGCATTGTGATAATTTACGAGAGAAAGACCCCGATAACCGGTTGGAAACGAATCAGTTCTGTACTTTACTGAACTTGCCTATCTACCCAAAGTGTTGCTATCCACATTAATATCAAATATCTTTGTCTTCTTCATATTAAGTTTCAGACCCGATTCAACTTCGAATACACAAAGAACTGTCTTTATATTGCAGATATACACTTCATTCGCTACTGAAAATATTACCAGGTCATCCGCAAATTACAAATGCGATATTGTAAGACCCCTTGACCCAATTGCCACTCTCTTCGTTATTCCATTGGCATTTAGCTCATGTCTGAACCTAAAACATCTATAACAAAAAATATTAAAGTATAGCAGTTTATCAAGTAAGGTAAGAAAAGAGTCGAGCATCCTCGACAAAATCCCTCCAAGCTGTCCAATTGTGTTGCAAATCTCTCACTCCATCAGCCTCTCTTGATGGCTCTATCATGAGGAGAATTCTCTAGCTTTCACTCTGGTGTTTCTCCGTATGCTTTAGACTAGGATAATTTCCTATAACCGCGCCCCTTTTGAAGTAGCATCCAAGTCTCTCTTATATAGGCGGTGAAACTAAGGTTTCAGTACCCTAAAGTGCGTGCGGCTTCATAAAAGAAAGCCATTGGTTTCCCACTTCATTTAATGTTGCATATCTGGGAGAAAGTCCACGTAGGCAAAAGCAAATTCATCTCCAACTCTTTATGCCTCGTCAGCTCCAGCCATGAGATATGCTCATCTTCCACTCTAGCAATCTACCAACATAATGCACATGCATCACAAAGCACCCCATTTCCCGTGAAAAGCACCAATGTATATGACATTTAAGGCACATGCAGTGTAACTCCCTATCTACATGCAAATATGTACAATCTAACCTAAATGCAAACTATATGAGCTTGAAAACATGCAAAATACAAGGAATAAGGACATATAAAATAGATCAATTACGCACTCGTCAAAAACCCCCAAACTTGAACTGTTACTTGTCCTCAAGTGATGCAAAATAGAATCAAGAAAAATAAAAATAGAAAATAAAAACAATAAACAATCATCTAAGTCCTAAGGTTCCACTAAGCTATGATTATAGTGATTCCAAGTTATGTTGCAGCAGTAATTCATTCCTTGGCTATGTCAATGAAAAGCAATGCATTAGATCTTACAGTTTTTGTTCAAAAGATTAAATATACTGTAGGTGAAGTGTGTGCTAAGTTACATGCATTCATCACTAAATAGCCATAGAGAAGCTTAAGGATTGTTTTCTTTTTCTGCCTCGGCATATTGTTTCCCTTTTTAGCACATTTTTACTCCATTCTTTTAAGTTTAAAAACTGTATCCTCGGGGCTTCATCTTATTACACTAACTCTTAAGTACCTGAAGATTGAGTGGAGCAAACAACCCATCCCCGAGCCCTACGAGTAGTGTCATCCAGTGAAGACTTTCATTCCTTCTTTGCCAGTACTATCATTCCTACCAGGGAAAGTTAAATAGAGCAAACACAACTCACCTAGTGTACTAAGATAGCAAGATGCATAGAAGAGTATCCCTCAACAATTTCATTTAAATTATCAAGTTATTTTCTTGATTTTTTTCAGGGTCTTTTTAAGCCTTTGTTTTGCTACATTGAGCATTAACTTCATTCACTTTTAGTCATGCTTGGGAATCAGAAAGTTGACCTAGAGCATCCCTAAGGTTTTTAAACTGTTCAGAATACAATCAACATGTGTTTTTAAGGGCTACAATAGATTCATCATTAAGTTCAAGACCTAAAGCTCTTAACACCTTGCAAAGCATCAACATAGATTCATCACAGGAGGTCATAATCAATGTAGCAGTAATTTCAGAATAGAAAGAAACATAGCAAAAGGAACCTATTGGACATATTAGGCTAATTACAGTTCTATTTTTTTAATTTTAAAATTTTACCTAAATTTAACCTAATATATATGGGTATGTACTCCCCCAAACTTAAGAATAGCATTGTCCCCAATGCAAAAAAGAAAAGAAAAGAAAAGAAAAGGCAAAACAAATCAAGGAAAAGCAAAATATGCATATGCAAAATATGAAAAACTAAACTAAAAAGAAAGAGAAAAATATAAACAAACCTAGGAAGTTACTGGGTGGTGGTTTTCATAAGAGAATGCCCTTGCCTTTGTCCCGGGTGGATGCTGGTTTCTTGGCAGGGCTGATGGATGCGCCAACATCAGTATCTGGCCGTTGTCTCCGGCGGATGGTGGTGGGTGCTTGTGCCATCTCATTTTGGTCTTTTGGGCTTCTGGCAAGAGCTTGTTGACCACTGATTACTCCACTGCTGCCATCTATTGGATATATTGGAAATAAGGCTCCATGAGTTTGGCCACCGTGCCCTGGATGATCTGATGAATGTCATGAGTCGATGTGGCAACAAACTCAGCCATGACAGCATATCCTTTCGTTTATTGAACCATATCCAAAACAATCGCTAACAAAATTTACTTCCCAGATCCTTCTGCAGATAATAGCAATGATCGCAAAGAGCCAACCTAACATTTTCTTGTTTGGGTTGGGAGGTCAGCAACTCCACAACTTAAGGCCTCTTTGCTGTATTTCTCCCCCACGAATATGGTGTTCAATAAAAGCATGTCACGTTCTTGTGCCTTGGTAGTATTTTAAGTTAAATGGATAGATATTAGGGGGAGTCTAAAGAACGACAAGTTAGTATAGGGCTAATAAACAGCGGGATCTTACAATCGTTGGATGAGCATTTTCTTTAAATTTTTTAATTTTGACTGTTAGATCAAGAAAAAAGTGTGTAACTGGAAGTGTGTGTACCCACCAACTTAAATGTTACCAAAAGATATAACATTTTAAGTTGACATGGTAAGTTTAGAAACTTACTAACAAGTATTGAAACTTACTATAATATGTACCCACCAACTTAAATGTTACCAAAAGATATAATATTTTAAGTTGACATAGTAAGTTTCAAAACTTACTAACAAGTATGGAAACTTACTATAATATGCAACATTTTTGGTTGCAACCTAAAATTTAAAAAAACACGGAACTTAAAATGTTACCCACCAACCTACATGTTACCAAAAGACATGGCATTTTAAGTTGACATGGAAAGTTTAAAAACTTACTAGCAAGTATCGAAACTTACTATAATATGTACCCACCAACCTAAATGTTACCAAAAGATATAACATTTTAAGTTGACATAGTAAGTTTCGAAACTTACTAACAAGTATGGAAACTTACCATAATATGTAACATTTATGTTACCATTATATATAACATTTTCGGATGCAACCTAAAATTTATAAACTTAGATAACATTCAGGTTGCAACCTAAAATGTTACCAAAAGATATAACATTTTAAGTTGAAACCTAAAATGTAACTACTATGGATAACACTTTAGGTTTGAATAATACAATTTTTGTAAGTTTCGAAACTTCCGAATAAGTTTCGATACTTGTTGTAAAACCTAAAATGTGACTAGTATGTATAACATGTTAGGTTGAAATGACAATTTTTTGTGAGTTTCGAAAGTTTCGATTAAGTTTCGATACTTGTCGTGAAACCTAAAATATATCTAATATGTATAACATTTTAGGTTGGAATGCTAATTTTTTGTAGGTTTCGAAACTTCCAGCTAAGTTTCAATATGTGTCCTGAAACCTAAAATGTAACCAATACGTATAACATTTTATATTGGAATGAAATTTTTTTGTAAGTTTCAAAACTTTCGGTTGCAACATAAAATATTACCTAATATTTAGGTCAGAGTCTAGTTAAGTTTCAAGTTCTTTAACTCTTTAATGGTGATTTTGTTAATTTCGAATTAAAGCTAAAATTTTCTATTGGGTATTGAAGATTTCTTAGATTATATGAGTAATCTAAACTTGATTTTAACAAATTAAACCAAGAAATAGGTATTTGAAGAAATAACTTGTTTTCAAGTTCTTTAACTTTTTAATGGTGATTTTGTTAATTCCGAACTTAAGCTAAGATTTTCTATTGGGTAATGTAGATTTCTTAGAGTATATGAGTAATCTGAACTTGATTTTAACAAATTAAACTCAGAATTAGGCAATTGATGAAAGAAATAGCTTATGTTCAAGTTTTTTAACTCTTTAATGGTGATTTTGTTAATTCCGACCTAAAACTAAGATTTTGTATTGGGTAATGAAGATTTCATAGAATATATGAGTAATTTAAACTTGATTTTAACAATTCAAACCCAGAATTTGGTAATTGATGAAAATTGTAATATTGCTTTTAAGCTAGAATTCTTGATTTTTAGTAAAAGTTAGAGCAAAGTATCGATACTTGTCATGAAATATTTTTATTCTTGGACGATCAAATCTCATATAAAAATTTAGGTTGAAGTGAGTAAAATTTAAGTTTCAATCTAAAAAGTTATGCAAAATCATAACAATTTAAGTTGCAACCTAAAATGTTACCAATTTAGTTTTGAACCAAAATGTTACCAATACATATATTATTTTGTTGTCACTCAATTTTAGCCGTCCTTATTTTATTCGGTTCAGTTTACTTTGTATATGTGTTTCTATTATTATTATTATTATTATTACTATTATTTATTATTATTATTAGCAATAGTAGTAGTAGTATTAGATATAAAACCCAAAAATAAAAAAGAGTCCATTTATTTAAATAAAGAGTCCAATTACAATAAAGGCCCAAATCCGGCCCATTTTTTATATATATTATTTTATATTATTATTAAGGAATTTAGGTTATTCTTGCAAATCACAAAAAATCCTTATTATGTCAAATATAGGAAGATTACAAGAGATCCTACTCGACAAGTATGGAAAGTCAAGTTATGGGCAAAGAATTCCTTACTACAGACATATGGCAAAATTCCTATAGGATCCAAGAATTTTCGGGCCAGGGTGTCTTATTAAGTATTGACCGTCTTTCAGTTACCTTTCTAACACATCCTAAAATGCCTCAATCGGACGTTGGGAGCTCAAGATATGCTCGTTTTACTAAAGACAGTGCGTGCAAAAAAACTATATACGGGTTCAATACGGGATTTTGATCTTAATACGAATTTTCAATTGATTTATTGATTATTTGTAATTAAAATTAGGCTTATATATTTCCCTATTTGTGCAGGATTATATTGAATATGGTTTGATTCCTTTCCATGTATACCAAGTATGAAAAGGGAATATGCTTTAGGATTTTTAGGTTTTTAAGGTTTTTGAAGCCTATAAATAGGCTTCATTCTATTGTAATCTGACTCACTCAACTCACAACTCATCTTCTCACAACCACTCACCCCATTTGCAACACTCATAGAAACATATGGAAAGCAGTTGTATCTTGAGATTCTGAGCAATAAAAGTTCGAAGCTTTTGTTGAGGTATATTGCCTAGTTTTTTATTTCTTTTATATAATTTATTGTTTGTTTTGTTTTGTTTTCAAAAGAGAAAGGAAGTGTTCTTGAGATTTTGGGAGTTTAATCTTAAAAAACGTGTTCGGGGGAATGGTTTTATGTTTGTGAAGATCCAAGTAATCTTTTAGGTGAAAAACATGGGATTGATTTTGATACAAAATTTTTGAAAGGGGAATTATGAAGAGCATTTTCATTTTTGGTATACTTTTAATATTATATATTTATGGGTATGATAGTATTTTTATAGTAATATATATTCCTTTTATAGACATTTTAATAGACTTTATTTTTGCCTTATATATATGTAAATTTTCATACTATATTATATAATTTATTACTTCCTTTTATAATATTATATGTATTATATTATACATGTGTATATATGCACTTCTTTTTTACTCTATAGTATTAATACTTAATATATGTAATCTATATTATTGTATAGCTATATTTTACGTATATATTGTAAATTATTTTCATATAATGTGTACTTTATTACTATATTATTTATTTATTTTATCTTATCATTTGAAGCTTCCTTATATATGTCATGCATTGTTTGGATATATAAACTGTTAATGCGGTGTCCTACCAAAAAGAGATAACGGGTTAGCGCCAGAGATGTTGGCGGTGATTAAAGTTTATTCTCTGGATGGTGGGGCCGATAAAATGAAATCATATTCATATTCTCCGGTGATTAAAATGTGGTGTCCTACCAATAGAGCCATGTGACGAACCATAGAAGTAGAATTTGGTCGAAATTATTTCGTAAGAATAGTCCGTGGAGACATGTCCAGAAATGTTAGAATGCACTGCCCAGTTATTATTCATACAATGAAATTATTTTGGACCTTTTATGTTTTATTTATGTTTACTAATCCTTTCTTTTTGTCTTGTTTTGCATATTTGTTTCATGTTACATCATTCATATTTAGAAGGGGTTGGTTCTCAAAACACTTGCTCAATTAGAAAACAGTTATTGACTATGGATGGAAGGTACCTAAAGAAATAAGAAGACAATGCGGATGTACGTCACTGGTCTGAGGTTAACTAGCGAATGTATAGAGATGGTTTGACGATTGATTATGTGACAGAGACGTCCGAATATGCTTACATCTGTGTCAAACAGAATAATATGCATAAGTTGCAAGAAGTCTGGGACCGTTTTGACCATGCAACTAAGCGGTTGTTCTATGATACCTATGGCGAAGAATACTTTGCGCTATTCAACCTGCGCAAGGTGAAGAAGAACTGGTTTTATGCTAAACCCCCTAAGAACAAGAATGCACACTTGAGGCTCAAGTCTTTTGTCTGTATGAGCGATGGATGGGTTAGAGGCCTGATACAAAAGAGAAAGGGTAGCTTTTTCTTCCCTTGGTCGAGTATCCGAAATATAATCCCTACTCATCCGGATAGGGAGAAGATGGCGGATCTCTTAGCTATAGCAATCTACGGTATGGTTATCTTCTCGAAGGTTCTGGGTAATATTGATGTAGGTCTAGTAGACTTTTTTGAATAGTTGAAGAGAGAAGTTGATCCAGTGCCAACAGTACTAGCAGAAACGTTCATCTCTTTAAATACGTGCCAAAAGATAGAAGGTGTGCATTTTGGTGGGTGTGCCTCTTTGCTCCAGGTTTGGGCCCTTAGCCCCAAAAGATAGAAGGTGTGCGTTTTGGTGGGTGTGCCTCTTTGCTCTAAGTTTGGACCTTTAGCCATTTTTGGAAGTGTCCGACTTTGACTCTGTCCGCTCCAGGAGTTTTTGGCAAAAGAATAGCCAATAGCCAAGAAGGGCAAATGGATTGACATTTTCAGAGATCGTCGGGATCAGGGCATCGTATGGAGAGTTCTGTGGATGGGTTACACCAAAGTTTTGTACAAGTGTGGAGATTATAATCATCTGATGCTACTAGGCCTATAGGGTGGAATTGGTTGTGCTCCCTTATTGGTGTCACAGTAGTATGGCTCTCGACAGTTCGTCACTTTCACTACTAGTCTTAGCTTGTCTGAGTTTGAGTTCCAAGGGGAATTCAAAGAAAAGATCCAGACTATAAACGACTCGTGGAAGAATGGTTACCTCATGGAGATAGAACATGATAGTAAGTGTATGTTCCCCCCGATTATGATGTATGGAGGCATGTTAGGGTGAATGACAAAATTTTGCCACGTACCCCAGGGAAAGCTAAATCCTTAGAAGAACATCTGAAGGTAGTCATGCCAGAGGCTGAAATCCTGAGAGCTGAATTGAAAAGAGCGAATGATGAGATTAAAGACCTGCAAAGCCAGCATACAAAGGACTTATTTGAGGCAAACCTAGATGTGGACAAGTATAAGGGAGAGACAGATCAGGTTGTGAAGATGTATAAGGACCTAGAAGCAAAATTTGAGATTCATATGGTGGATTTCCTCAAACTTCAGGCTACAGTCCGAAAGACTAATTTGAGAAAGACTCTAGAACAGTGAAGGCAAGAGATTGAGCAAGCCGTGGGAAAAAAGAGAGCGCGACAAGAGAGAATTTGAAAAATACAAACGATTGTTGATAGATGAAAAGAAAAAGGGAAAGCAAGTGGTCGATAATGAAAATAACAAGCGAGTCCTCGAAAAAGAAAAAAGAAAATATGGTTGTATGGAAGAGAAAAGCTTATGACAACAAGATCCGTTCATTTAAGTTACAGACGGTATGCGATGAGACAAGTGAGAAGCTGAAATAGAGCCAGGCCTTTGTTGCTGAGTTACAAGCCATGATAACAGACTTGAATCATTTGCTGCACAGGTTCCAGAATCATCATATTTATATTGAACTCCAGGCTAGTCTGAGTGAGAATGATACATTGAAAAAGCAAGTGGAAGATATGGAAAACATCATTCAGGAGTACAGAATGAAGATTTTAGTTCTCGAATATATCAATGAAGAGGGCAATGACTATTGGTTTACTCGGCTTAAGGACAATGCCAGAAGGTGCCAAAAATAGGATGAATTTGACAAGAGCGTTATGGCATAGATAGAAGACATGGCTAAGCATATGATGTTAGCTGCAGAAGCTACGGCTCTTCGCCAGTACATCAGGCCAATGAGAGAAGTGGGACCAAGAATCCTATGGTTGATTGAAGAAATCAAGGAGCCGGGTGCTCGGGCTGAGAAATACTTACAGAAAAAGTCAAAATCTTTTATAATAAGGACATTTGGCATCCAATAAGAACTACTTCTAGAGCAATACCTTAATGGAATCGGTGGTCCTTCGCTTGCATTCATGCATTTGCATTTTGTTTGTTTGTTGTTTGTTTGCATTAATTTATGTTTTTTATATCATTGCATACATTCTAAAAGAATTAATTATGCTAAAATTTGAAAAATCTAAAAAAGAGAAAGTTTTGCATAAGTGCGATACCCAAACAATGGTCATCGAAGACATGTCGTCAACTTCAGAACTGAACCGCAAGAATATGCGATCTTGTTGTTACCCTTATAGCAATCATGTTAGGGTTTTGGGACAAATATAAAGAGAAAGCAACTGATGGCATCAAAGCCCTGCCAGGAATTGCCTATACTCACTTTAGGAATCAAGAAAAGAAATATGACGAGTACCCTGTAGCCTGAACAACTTCAGTAGTAGAATCTTGTCGAGAAGTGGACTAGTTGAGCTTTGCTGGAATTCACCTATGCTTTCCCGAAATAATGATCAATGATTTTCCTGTAAAATGGTGGACTCATACCTAGAACCAACCCATTTGCTTTTGCCCGTGAGCATTAGGGATCTTTTGTAAGGGCCTCTATGTTATTCTAATTATGTAAAAGATGCATTCCCTTTAATTTTCTCAAGTGGCAAACAGTTCATTTTTCCTATGCATTTTATCTTTATCTATTTCCCTTCCAAAATGCATTCTATTGGTAGAGCCCATATTATTGATTGTATGAATGATTCTAGAATCTAATCCCGAGATAGAAGGACAATAAAGAGTGTTCAAGATTAATGGGGAAATTCTATTTTGAGTGAATTTACCTCTCAGACATTGTTGCTTAGGGTTTTTGAATAAAGTGATAACTCTAAAACGTCTACCAACTGAAGACTGCTTCTCTTCGATGATATTTGTGTGTGAAATGACATTTGGCATTCCTTCATTTCCCTTCACGAATAAGAAAAATCCTTTATGGTCCCTTTTGAGCCGGATATTTTTCTTGTGATTGAACCCTAACCAAGGATCACTCCCCACACTAGGGGGTAAAGAGGATGAAAGGTTGTTCGTAAGAAAGAAAGAAAACATATTAGATTAAGTTTAATGTCTTAAATTCAAAATGAATGGAAAAAAGAAAAAAAAAAGAAAAAAGGGAAGAAATGAAAGCTGGAATACGAAGGAAAATTTGAAACAAGAGAAAAGCATGTACAGAATCCTTCAAATGAGACATGTGCCAGAAAGGGAAATGAACTCTAGGGTGAAAGCCCAAAATGGGCAGTCTAGAGTGATCCATCGAATAAAATAATAGAGATTTCATCAAGAAAGATTGATCCATAGTTTAATCAACCTTAAGCATGTATTTGAGCCTATATATCCTTTTTTTGCAACTAGAGCCTAGCCTACATTACAAGCCTTTAAAGACCATTTGGATCACATATGAATATCTGAGAAAATGAGTTTTTTTTTTCAGAATATATTCCACCTTATTGAGTTAACCTTTCTTCAGTGACCTCAAAACTTCTAATGTCTTATTGAGATTAGAAAAGTGGGAAAATTGAAATTTGGGGAGTGGGTGAGTTAAAGAGATATGCTTAAAAGTGGAACATTATCTGGTTGATGGATTCATGAATCATTCTTACAATAAATTTTGGGGCATCTAACTTTGCTCTTTTCCGTGTTTGCCATGACTTTTTCCTTTGAACCCTCATTTCTAGCCTTTATTTTTCTTTAAATCCCTATTTTCAGCCTTTTATTTTTCTTTAAGTCCTCATTGCTAACCATTTTCTTGCATCTTACAAGTAAAGTGGCACATATTCATGAAAAAAAGGTTTCTTGGTGTTGATTCAAAATCCAAGAGCATTTGTTTACCATCGCATCAAGAAATAACAGGGGCAACATTGCCTTCATTAGTTTATGGGATAAAAGGTTGAGTTGCCAATCAAGGTTGAAATTCTATCTCTCCGAGTCTTGATGGAAGCAAAACCAGAAGAAGCAGAATGGGTCCAAGCAATATATGACCAGTTCAGTTATCCAATGAAAAGGGGGTTGAAAGTCATCTGTCGTGATCAGTTGAATAAGAAAAGAATGACACAAGCTCATGACAAGAAAGTTCATCCGAGAAAGAGATTTTGTATTAGGAAAAAATTTGCCAATTTAAAGAGATTCTCGGGGGAAATGAAGGACTAATTAGAAAAAGGCCATCTCAAAAAGAACATTGATCTTGGTCGAGTGGGATAGAGATGAGCTTCATAATTCGATGAATTTATAAGTTTTATGCCTGAAAAAAAGAAGATGAAAAAAAAGAAAAAAGAAAAAAAAGAGTTCAAGATAAAAACCCGCAAAGGGCACTTTAAATACAAAAAAAGAAAAAAGAGAGTTCAAGATGAAAACCCGCAAAGGGCATCTTAAAACCAAAGGAGGATCCGAGTTGAAAACCCACAAAAGGTGACTCGGATAGTTTATGGATTAGGCAAGCAACAAATGAATCTCTCGAAAACTTGGCATCTTAGAAGGAATTTCATGCCCTCATACCTCATCGACTTGGCAAACGCATCACATGATAATTTATGGTGTTCTTACTTAGGAAGTTTTGTCCAGTGGCATCTGAATTTTAAATGGGGCAAGCCTAGAGTGGAGCAATTTTCATTGGCCAAAGATTTAAGGCCATCAACGTTAATGGGCGTAAGAGGAAGGTAAGAAAACACCAGTATCATTCGAAGATATTCAAGGTAGAAATAAACTTTGCTGTAAGGATTTACATACAAGCGTTTCAAAAAGCCCTACAGGGGCAAGCATCTGAGAACTCACAAGAAGCTTTGAGGATGCTTGATATTATTTTAAGGCAGCATGATTGCTAAACCTTCTCCCACAATGAGAACAATTTTACAGACATTGGAGGAGATGTCCAATGATGTTAAAGCTTTCATTTAAGCTTCTAGGAGGATGTGAGAGATTATATTCCCTCAACGAGACAAAGGCTAGAAGAGTGTTGAAGAATATGAGGATAAAAAGTAAGTCCTCTCAACCAGGAATACAAGATAACTAGATTGAGTGAGCAAATGTGCAAGGCTCAGATGTTTTCCCAGAAGCAGAGAGATACAAAGAATAAATAGCTAGCATAGTTGTCTATCTGGGCTGAGCAAGTTAATGCACAAAAGAAAAACTAGAAGTAAAATAAAAAATAAAAGAGAAAATTTTTAAAACAAAAGAAAATGAAAAAGAAAAGGACATGTATTCATGTGTTAGGCATCCCTAAGAGCATACTTATCATAATCATAGCATTTCTTAAATTTCAACAGATATGGAACTTTCTTATCTATTCGAGCATGAGGATAATAGAAACCGCCTATCCATTAAGGTGTGAGGAGAATGGAATCTGCTTATCTATTTGAGCATGAGGATAATAGAACCCGCCTATCCATTCAGGTATGAGGAGAATGAAACCTACTTATCTATTTGAGCATAAGTGGAATAAAACCCGACTATTCATTCAGGCATGAGGAGAATAGAACATGCTTATCTATTCGAGCATGAGGAGAATAGAACCCGTCTATCCATTCAGGCATGAAGAGAATAGAACCTGCTTATCTATTCGAGCATAAAGAGAATAGAACCCATTATCTATTCAGGCATAAGAAGAATGAAACCTTCTTATCTATTTGAGCATGAAGAGAATAGAACTCGCATATCCATTTAGGCATGAAGAGAATAGAACTCGCATATCCATTTAGGCATGAAGAGAATAGAACATGTTTATCTATTCGAGCATGAGGATAATAGAACCCGCCTATCCATTCAGGCATGAAGAGAATAGAACTTGTTTATCTATTCGAGGATGAGGAGAATAGGACCCTCCTATCCATTCAGGCATGAGGAGAATGGAACATGTTTATCTATTCGATCATGAGGAGAATAGAACCCGCCTATCCATTCAGGCATGAAAGAATGGAACCTACTTATTTATTCGAGCATGAGGAGAATAGAACTCGCATATCTATTCAGGCACGAGGAGAATGGAACCTGCTTATCTATTCGAGCACGAGGAGAATAGAACCCGCCTATCCATTCAGGCATGAGGATAATGGAAAATGCTTATCTATTCGAGCATGCTAAGAATAGAACCCACCTATCCATTCATGCATAAGGAGAATGGAACCTGCTTATCTATTTGAGCATGAGAAGAATAGAACCTGTCTATTCGTTCAGGCATGAGAAAAATGAAACTTGCTTATCTATTCGAGTATAAAGAGAATAGAGTCTGCCTATCCGTTCAAGCATAAGGATAATGGAACATGCATATCTTTTCAGGCATGAAGAGAATAGAACTTGCTTATCTATTCGAGCATAAAGATAATAGAGCATGCCAATCCGTTTAGGCATAAAGAGAATAGAATTGCTTATCTAATCGGGCATGAGGAGAATAGAACCCACCTATCCATTCGGGCATGAGGAAAATAGAACCTACTTATCTATTCGAAAATAAAGAGAATATAACCCGCCTATCCATTCAAGCATGAGGAGAATGGAACCCGCCTATCCATTCAGGCGTAAGGAGAATAGAACCTTCTTATCTGTTCGAGCATGAGGAGAATAGAACCCGCCTATCCATTCAGGCATAAGGAGAATAGAACTCGCTTATCCGTTCAGGCATAAGGAGAATAGAACCCGCCTATCTATTTAGGCCTAAGAAGAATGGAACTCGCATATCTTTTCAGGCATAAGGAGAATGGAACTTGCATATCCGTTCAGGCGTAAGGAGAATAGAACTTGCCTATTCGTTCAGGCATAAGAAGAATGGAAACCGTATATCCGTTCAGGCGTAAGAAGAATGGAACTTGTCTATCCGTTCAGGCGTAAAAAGAATGGAACTCGTCTATCCGTTCAGGCATAAGGAGAATGAAGCTCGCCTATCCGTACAAGCGTAAAGAGAATAGAACCTGCCTATCCGTTCATGCATAAGGAGAACGATACCTTGTTTTGACATTTAGCGTCCAGTTTCCAGTCTGACTGAAAAATCAGTTCCTTTTTTACTTTGCTCTATTCCTGTTTCACTGAAATAAGCAAAGAAGGGCAGTTGTTGTCACTGAATTTTAGCCGTCCTTATTTTATTCAGTTCAGTTTACTTTGTATATATGTTTATATTATTATTATTATTAGTAGTAGTAGTAGTAGTAGTAGTAGATATAAAACCTAAAAAATAAAAAAAGTCTATTTATTTATATAAAAAGCAATTACAATAAAGGCCCAAATCCGGCCTATTTTTTATATATATTATTTTATATTATTAAGGAATTTAGGTTATTCTTGCAGATCACGCAAAATCTTTATTATGTCAAATATGGGAAGATTACAAGAGATCCTGCTCGACAAGTATGGAAAGTCAAGTTATGGGAAAAGAACCTTACTACGGACTTATGGCAAAATTTTGATAGCATATAAGAATTTTTAGGCCAGGATGTCCTCTTAAGTATTGACCGTCTTTCAGTTACCTTTCCAACGCATCTTGAAATGCCTCAATCAGACGTTGGGAGCTCAAGATATGCTCGTTTTACTAAAGACAACGCGTATAGAAAAATCGTATATGGGTTCAATACGAGATTTTGATCTTAATATGAATTTTCAATTGATTATTTATATTTAAAATCGGGATTATATATTTCCCTACTTGTTTAGGATTATATTCAATATGGTTTGATTCCTTTCCATGTATACCAAGCATAAAAAAGGAATATGCTTTAGGATTTTTAGGTTTTTAGGGATTTTGAAGCCTATAAATAGCCTTCATAATATTGTAATCTGACTCACTCACTAACAAATCATCTTCTCACAACCACTTACCCCATTTGCAACACTCATAGAAGCTTATGAAAAGCAGCTGTATCTAGAGATTATGAGCAATAAAAGTTTGAAGCTTTTGTTGAGGTCTATTGTTTAGTTTTCTATTTCTTTTATATAATTTACTGCTTGTTTTGTTTTGTTTTCAAAAGAAAAAGGGAAAGGAAGTGTTCTTGAGATTTTGGGAGCTCAATCTTAAAAAACATGTTCGGGGGAATGGTTTTATGTTTGTGAAGATCCAAGTAATCTTTTAGGTGAAAAATATGAGATTGATTTTGATCCAAAATTTTTGAAAGGGGAATTATGAAGGGTATTTTCATTTTTGGTATACTTTTAATATTATATATTTATGGATATGATAGTATTTTTATGGTAATATATATTTTTTTATATGAATTTTAGTAGACTTTATTTTTGCCTTATATATATGTATGATATGTTTCCTTTTAAATTTTCATACTATATTACATAATTTATTACTTCATTTTATAATAGTATATGCATTATATTTACGCGTGTATATATGCACTTTTTTTTACTCTATAGTATTAATATTTAATATATGCAATCTATATTATTGTATAACTATATTTTACGTATATATTGTAAATTAGTTTTGTATAATGTGTATTTTATTACGTATATTATTTATTTATTTTATCTTATCATTTAAAGCATCCTTATATATGTCATGCTTTGTTTGGATATATAAACTGTTAATGTAGTGTCCTACCAAAAGGAGATAACAAGTTAGCACTATAGATGTTGGCGGTGATTAAAGTTTATTCTCAGGATGGTGGGGATAAAATGAAATCATATTCATAAATGGATAATAAGTTAAATTTTATACGAACTTGCAAATTCTGAAATTAAAACATTTTGTAATCAGCTAGGTACCACTTTTTGGGCGATGTGGGGTGCTAATCCTTCCCCACGCGTAACCGACTCTCGAACCCATTTTTTTGTTTTTCGCAGACCAAAACTGTTGTTTTAATAAAATAAAATTATTTTATTAAAATAACCCATTTTTAGGTGATCCAATCACACCTTTTTAAAAAAGATTGGTGGAGACTCCGTCGTTTTGGTTTTTATTTTAAAAACCGTCGGGACCTTAAAAAGGGCTACGACACATTTTAGTTTTGAAACCTATACCTGATATATTACCCAAAATCATAACAATTTAGTAAAATTTTAAGTTTCAACCTAAAATGTTATACAAAATCATAACAATTTAAGTTTCAACCTAAAATGTTACCAATTTAGGTTTCAACCTAGAATGTTACCGATACATAAAACATATTAGTTTGGAAACCTAAACCTGAAATATTACCCAAAATCATAACAATTTAGGTTGCAACTAAAATTGTTACCAATACATATAACATTTTAGGTTGGTAATCGGGTAAAGGAAAGGAACGATCACGCTGTATATTAACCGCATTTTAACCTGCCGTGCAGCAGACCTACCCTAGATATTAACATACGTATATTTTTGTCAAAATGTGTAATATGAAATATAAATATTTATTTTGTACTGTTGTATATATAATTTTATTTTCAGTCTAAGTGTATACATCAAATTCTTTTTCTAATTCAATTAAACATATTTTATAAAATAAACACATCTATTTATTTTAATATGGCTTAATTGTCAAATAAATGCCCAAATTATTCCTTATATTCCTGATAGGTGCTCAAAATATTTTTCGGGTCAAGTAGGTGCCTAACATTTTCAAAGTTACTCGTTTAGGTGCCCCATCGTTAACTTACTTTAAAAAAATCTCTATATTTCCCAAAATCCCTAGATTCCCAAATCCAGCCACTATCATCGTCATTTATCACGCTGCCGGTGAAGGAATGAATCCTCATTTTCTTGCAGCAAGACTTGAACTTCGTTCGTCTGCCGATCGACCGTTGTTTGTTGTCGATCGTTTTTTCTTTTTCGAGTTCGACTTTATTTCGACAATAGGCACAACGTTTGTCGATTATCGGTGACGGGAGGATGGGAGAAATGATCGTGGAGGTCCGATGACGAAAGTGGTAGGCACGTTGTCAGCGATTGACGGTGGCTAGGGTTGGAATCAAGATTCGAAATTTAAGAATTTAGGTATTTGGGGACTATTTTGGGGGGTTTTGAGAATTTTAGGATATCTTTGAAATAAAACATGTCATGTTTTTATTGGCTAACAATTTTTTAATGGTTGTTAACGGCAAGACACCTAAATGGAAACTTTGTAAATGTTAGGCATCTATTTGGCCCGAAAAATACTCTGGGCACCTATCTAGAACTAAAGGTATAGTTTGGGCACCTATTTGCCTATTAAGCCTTTTAATATTGAATAAATATAATTACTGAAATTGAAAATTGACTAATTACTAGAATATTTGAGTTATTCGAGTTCCATATCATAACTCAAATTTTATTTAAATTTTTTTAGTCAAATCAAGTTTATGAAATTACTATTCGATCAAGTCTAGTCGTATTTTTTTACGTTGAGTCGAGCTAAAAATTTTGATTTTGAGTTTTATTCACTCTAGTCATTAGTGCAATGATAATGTCTAATATAAGATATAAGCAATTAAAGTTAGATTGCTTTATTAGTACATTGGTGCTTAAACTATATCCTGATTTCTATTAATCCTTAAGCTTTCTTTATGTGAAGAGTGGTAAATTGTCAATTTCTTCTTAGTTATTTTAAAGATGAATATTAAAATTACACATGATTTTTTATTAAATATATAATGTTATATATGAACTTTAATTTTGTGTTATTGTATTTATGAAGTTTTGATTTGATTTAATCTTTACAAAGTATTAAAATCCTTTTCAACATAACATCATTTTATATTATATACTCAAACAATTATATTTATTCAATATTAAAATAAACAGATGCGTTTGTTTTGTGAAACGTGTTTAATTGAATTAGCATCAAAATATTATGTATACAATAAACTGAAAATAATATATATATATATAACTGTACAAAATCAAAATTTATGTCATATTACACTTTTTTGACAAAAATATACGTATAAAATAGATTGATAATAACATAACGTTAGAAATATTTTTGATAAAAAAAAATTAATTTAGTGACCAAAATAGAAAAAAACATGTATAATTTGGGTGACCAAAATGTGGTATTTTACCAGAATGAAATCTCTTTAACATAATTATGATAATCCGAATGCACTATTAATGTAGATTATGGGATCTATTTATTTGAGATATCATGTTCTTTGCCTTTGCAGAAATGTTTTTTGTTTTAGGATGTGTTTGCGGTGTGGACTAAAAAGAAGCGTCAAAATTAGTGTATTGTCTTTGCCTCTTGGAGGGCTAGGGGGATTTTTGAGGGCCAATTATTGGCAGATTCCATCTCCTGTATTCTTGTTTTTTGTGGAGATTCCAAAGGTTTCCCTATGAGCATAGGTAAGAAAAATGTATTCGACATACTTTTATTTTATTCATCATAAAATCTAAAATTAATAAATAATGCGAGAAATCTCAAGAAGACATTATCAATTATAAAATTAATTTGGTATAAGAAAAATATTTAATATATATATTGTGCAGTCTTTAGATTACACAATCTTTTATGTTGTAAGGGTTAGTTTGTAGGGTTTAGAATTTAAGATCTATGGTTAAAATATAGGGTTTAAGATTTATGAGTTTAGTTTGTAGAGTTTAGAATTTATGGCTTTTTAATAAAATATAAGATTTAAAGTTTAGGGTTTAAAATTTTTAGAAATTTGTTTTTAAAGATTAAAAATATGTATGTTTGTGTAATTATTTCGAACTCATGTATAAAAATTATTTGAGAAATAATTATAGTTTTTTTTAATCTCCAAGTATGATTTTTATTCGATGTAAATAAAATCATACAAATATTATTATTTGGACCTTGTTAAAAATTCCCCTAATTCTAAATGGAGAAAATGAGTACCCGAAATAATAAAAAAAAACACCTTACAAGAAAGGCAAAAACGTGCCCACCAATAGCAAGTCTAGGGATAGGCACGGGTCAGGTTGGGTTTTTGGCCCGCCTGAACCAGACCCAAAAATAAATATCATGAACCCGAACCTGACCCAACCTTAACACATTCTTTAAAAAACTCGACCCGACCCGACCCAACCTGAAAATAAATACACTAAACTCGACCCGAAAATAAATACACAAACTCCTAGTATGATGGCATGATAGTTTGTTAAGTCACTTTTGGCCATTTTGTTGTACATATATGTTGTGTGTGGTTATGTAAGCTTAAGTGCCTAAGATGACGCTTTTGAGATTGGCTAAAAGTGGTAAAATTGCATATTTGACCTAAAAAGGTGAAATTCTAGTAAATATATTCATATAGCTATGAAATTTGGCATGATAGTAGAATATGGTTAATTAAACTTGCCTGTAAAATTTCATAGGATTTGGACATTGTATGATAGGTCAAAATAGATAAAAACCAGACCAAATTTGTCATTATAGACTATGTCGTACCGATTTTGTGTGTGGTTTTTGGCCCACCTGAACCCGACCCAAAAATAAATATCATGAACCCGAACCTGACCCGACCTTAACACATTCTTTAAAAAACTCGACCCGACCCAACCTGAAAATAAATACACTAAACTCGACCCGAAAATAAATACACAAACTCCACCCGAAAATAAATACACAAACTCCTAGTATGATGGCATGATAGTTTGTTAAGTCACTTTTGGCCATTTTGTTGTACATATATGTTGTGTGTGGTTGTGTAAGCTTAAGTGCCTAAGATGACGCTTTTGAGATTGGCTAAAAGTGGTAAAATTGCATATTTGACCTAAAAAGGGTGAAATTCTAGTAAATAGATTCATATAGCTATGAAATTTGGCATGATAGTAGAATATGGTTAATTAAACTTGCCCGTAAAATTTCATAGGATTTGGACATTGTATGATAGGTCAAAATAGATAAAAACCAGACCAAATCTGTCATTATAGACTCTGTCGTACCGATACAGGTGATGTCGTATCAGTACGAGTATGCATTTTTGGACCAGGTCAACGTTGGTCAACAAGGCATATCGATACTTCCTTGAGCGTATCGGTACGGATTTTTGACACTGGAAAATTACTGTAGCTGGGCATTGATACGGTCTTGTAGGTACCGATACCCTATTAAATCCTATTTGAAAATTAAGGCGCGTGTATCGGTACGGCTTAGCCTGTACCGATACCAATATTAGGTTCGAAAGAAACAATATTCATAATAATAAAGACGTATCGATACTGAGTAATTCTGAGAAATTATAGAATGGTCACTGAATATTATAGGGATTAATTGAAAGGGTAAATGATCTCCGATTTGCATGAAAATTTACATGTACACTGTTAATTGATTAAATTTCATATCTGTAAATTTAATTTTAGGAGAGGACCTCTAATTTATAAATTTATAGATTAGTCCTTAAAACTTATAAAAGTTTAGAATTGGTCCTAAATTGATAATCATAGCTCCGTATCGAATCACTGCCTTCACTGTACTATTATAGTATCGTATTGTGTTATCGATAAATATCGTATTGCTTTTGAATCACTGAATTACTGATTATTGATTAAAAATAGTGCCCTAATTACCTTATCGAACATCAGTAGCATACTCTGGCCCGATTCTCTACCAGACCAAGAAGGGGTGTTATAATATCAGTCCGTAGAGAACTCTGACCTTCCAACGTGCTTGGTGCATAAACATTCAGCATCCCACACCCAATTATCCCTCGCCCACGAGCCAGGCACAATCATAAAATTTGCTGCCACCTAAGAATCAGTCATTATGAATTATGATTCTCCTGCACCACCAGAACGCCTCTTGATCGACCAATCGACGGTGAAAATACAAACTCAAAGCCATCCGTAGGCCACACCTTTCGAACCAAAATCAACGATATCTCTTCTAGCTTCGTCTCCTGGACAAAAACCATCTCACCTCTTTGTTGTCGTATTAATCTCTGTAATGCTTTCTTCTTGGTCGCGGAACCCAGGCCACTCACGTTCTATGACAGCACATTTATCCTCCATTTCCTCTACTCTCGAGCCTCAATTAATTATGCAATGTCCCTTAATATCTCTTCCTCGTTACCAATAGTGCTTGCACCAATCAATTTTCCCAGGTGTAACATTTCACTTGCTTCACGCAAGATGACCTGACGATGATTCTAGAAATCTGAATCTGATAGAGTGTCGTTCTCCAATCCCTCTAATTTCGACTTATTCTTTCGTGGCCGACCATGACATTTCTTCTACAATTTCTTTTCAGCAACTCCTCTCTTCAGGCGCCAGATCAATCAAAACAATGTTAGACATTTTACGCGCTTTCCTACTGATAGAGTGGCACAAACCTAAATAAAAAACAAACCAAAATAAAGAACAAATCTAAAAATTCAAATTTGCTTATGTTGGTGGCGTCAATAGAGGAAGCTTGAATATGTGGAGTTGGTGTGTTGGACTGATAGTTGTCATCGACACCCTCTTAGACGCAATTATCTAAGTAAACAACCTCAAGCGGCTTTAACCTACCATTCTAATCTCGATTGTATGGACAAGCAGGAGTGTGAAGATCCTCAACAAAAAATCACAAGAACTTGAAGATTGATTTGCTTAAAAAAACAAGATAAACTTCTTACAAGTATAAATTCAAAGAGAACTTTCTTTTAATCCAAGGAATCCTGAATTACAACGTGGGTGAAGCTTCCTTTATATAGGCCTTGGAGAAGTTCTAATCCTACTAAACTTAAGGAATTAAATACAATAAATAAATGTCGAAATCTAATCTCTTAATTAGATAAATAACTTCTAATAATAAATAAATGCTTAAAATAAAATACTAATTAAATAAATATGATCCTAATAGATATTGCAGAATCATATATTGATTTAAATTACAAATAATCAAATAAAATCTTGAAAAATCATAATTATCCAAAAATCTTATATTAATCCCGTATAGAAATTTCTGCGTGCATTATTTTCCCTAAAATAGACGTATCTTGAGTTCCAGATGTCCGATTGAGGCATTTCAAGATGCATTGGAAAGAAAATTGACAGTCAAACAAGTTTTAAGAAGACATGTTGACCAATAAATGTCTGGATCCCATCAAAAAATGTATCGTAAGTGTAACCCCCTTGACCCGGCCTAGACGCCCAATCGAACCAAGAAGGCTACATTAGGTTTGCCATAGCAAACCGAAGAGATATAGCAAAACCCGGTTTGTTTTTTTTTCTTTTAATCTTATTTAGATGCCAATTATTAACCCTACATGTTCATGCAAACATCAGGTATAACCTCAACTCAATCAGGAATCAATTTGACATCCAATTGATCACATTTGCAATTTAGGGAACAAATTGCAAATACAAAAAATTGCGGGTTTAAAGCTCACTTTTAAGTTACCGACCTTTAATTGATCAGGTTCCAAACTTTCATCTCGAATTCCGACTCAATCCGATCATTCTATCACAATACAATTGCATTGACAAGATTCAGAGACTAAATTATAAAGATAACAAACAACCCAAAGTGACATTAACAGAAATAACAGCCATCCGTACCGATACAGGTAATCCCGTATCGATACGGTTTGAAACACCTCGTTTCGGTACACCACTATATCCTATTGATAAGCCTAACTGAAATACCTAACTTTTGAAATATTACTAACCGTATCGATACGACTCTTCAGGTGTTTCGGTACACGGGTTCAAGTTGAAAAAGAGAATTCCAGAGGCTAAATCTCGTACCGAAACACTCATACCCGTATTGGTACGCCATGCCAAATTTGCCTAGGCGTATCGAAACGCACAAGACTTGTACCGATCCCACAAGCCTAAAAATGCCAAGCCGTACTGATACGGTCCCTCGCGTATCGGTACACCTGGACTTGAAATGTCATATTTGGCTGGTTTTTCAATGCAAAAGTATACTCAAACCATTCCAACATGCTCAAGACACAAAACCAACATACCGTACATATCATAAAGGTTCAAGCTTCACAACTTCAACATCACAACATGGCATCATGAATCAAAAGATGATCTATAGGAATGCTCCCTATTATGCAACCAACCAACATATCGAAAGATAAACCAACACCAAAACCAAACGTTTAATGCCATTTACAATCTAAGAGCAAACAGGGAGTTTCACAAAACATCTCCCAAAACACAACAAGTCCCTCATTGCCCTTATTCATTATAGTCTAGTCTCTAACATACTTTGGAAACAAGCCTTGCCAAGATCCCCTTGCTTCTTGCTGCCTTCCGGGACTTTAATTTTCTGCATTGATGAACAAAGAGAGCGTAAGCACACAAGGCTTAGTGAGGAATGCTCAGAACAAAACACCATCAATGCATTTAAACCATTTGCTTAACATCATCCTTTAACACATCATGACCTTTTTAAAACATGCACTTTACATCATTAGAACCAGCATATTAAACCATATACTACATGCATCATTAATCAACAGCAAGTCTCATTGCTAACCCTTTACTTAAGCCTTCCCATGCATTACTACCAAATACAAAGCTCAAGGAGAAACATGTATAAATCACATTATACAACGTAAAACATTTCAATGATGCATTAATAGTTATATTTGCTTACAAGTGACCATTAAACAAGTCCAATAAAAAAAGGTCATCGGATACACGGATTCAACAAGTGTTAACCTGACACTTTAAGCCATCTCAACCGGAATAGCGATACAATCACGGTACATTAACAACCGGGTACACTTTCAACCCACGGGGACACCAACCCCTTTCATCGGTTAGATGCTTAACCCACTAACGGGAGTATTCAGCACCATATATAACCCCTCAACCGTTAGGGTACTTGGATGGAGTATTCGGTACGCCGTATAAACCCCTCAACATCCAAGGTGACTTATTTACAGTGCACTCAATCCTATGGCCGGCCAAATATTCGAAAACAATTTTAAAACCACATCAATTGCTAAAGTAATTAACCATTTTAACATTTACCTCATTGTTTTTAACAAGCATTGAACCGTGCCATTTATCCAAAGCAACAACCATGCTTTAAAACACAAGTATAAACCATACTTACAAGGATCACTTACCATGTGGATCCTTCAGCAAACACATGCTTAAAAACAGTATATTGAATACTTTAAACATGCTTAAACAGTAGTTACATGAACATTAAAACCAAGTGCATAAAACCATTCGAACAAGCACGACTGGGAGAGTAAAATCACTTTATACTTACTTTTGAGTCCAAGTAAGCGTTTCAAGCTCTACCTTAACTCCCAAAAATTTGTTCCAAAACATCAAAATGCTTTAAATCACGTTTTCACTCACCGATACGCGAAACCTCGATTTGCCGACGTGAAATCAAGTTTTCGAAGCCTCCAACGCTTCTCCAATCACTTCCGGATCAACCTCCCCTGTTTTTTCCACAAAACAACAGAGGATTAATGCACCATAATGCATTCTAAACACAACAACCACAATCCTTCTTGGATTTCCACAAAACCTTCACAACTAACCCTCCACAACAATCGAAAACATAATCAAATCACTTTGATTCACGACCCAGCCAACATCTATCAAACCAACATCATTTTCCACATCAAAACACATCTAAAAACATATCCAAAACAACCTACCACCTCCAGCAACCTTACAACCACAAAAATACCACAAAACCTTAAAACTAACAACCTAAACTAATAGAGATTCTTAAGTTTCGGGAGTCCATTGATAAAAATCACTTATCAGCATTATTAAACATCCAAAATATAAATCAAAACAACCTTAATTACTAGAAAACAGATCCAATCCGCGAATCAACTTATTTTCCCCAAATAACTCAATTAAACATTAGGAAATCATCAAAATCAGATTATAAACACAAAAACAAGGATCAAATGCTTGGAAATTTCAGTAAAGAACCATACAATAGAGGAGATCTCGGACCTTACCCCTATTGTGAAGTTTCTCCCTCAATTGATTTGTCAAAAGCTAAGAAACCACAAGATTATTGTAAGATTTTGTGTAAACAATCTTTATAAAACAATTTGAAACAATAAAATCAAGTTAGAAACCACCCCACCTTTAGAAATTTGGTGAAAACCTGGGTGTTTGGCTGAGGAGATGATGGAGAGAAAAGAGTTGAGAGATAATAACGTGATTTTGTTTTGGAAAGTAATAACTAACTTTTTAACAAAGTTCTTTTTAATTACTAATTAAAACATATGTTAAAATAAGTCAAATTAAGGGATAAATCATCAGAAACCAATTGGTAAAATAGCTCCTTAAAGATTCTAAGTATTCGACCCTTTTCATTTTAGCCACTAGGAAATCACAGTTTTCAAAACTTTGATTTTGGTCACTAACCAAAATTTCCATATTCCAAAACTCGTTTTACAAAATAGATATCACCATTATTAAATCCATAATTAATATTGATTTTAGAGCATTTTTCCATTTTTCCATCACCAAAAATATACGATCCCGAAACCGACTCGAATCTTTACTGCGGTCCACCAGACCGTCTAATAAACCATCAAACCGCTAAGCCCTAAAACCAGGGCGTTACAACTCTCCCCCACTTAAGAAATTTCTTCCCCAAAATTTACCTGGAGGAAACAGGTGCAAAAATTGTTTCAACATGTCCGATTTGCGCTCCCATGTGGCCTCTTCAACACCGCGGTGCTTCCACAGCACCTTAACGAGCTCGACTGTTTTGCCACGTAGCATCTTACTGCTGGCATCAAGAATCTCTACCGATTCCTCATCATATGATAGATCCAGTCTCAACTCAATCTCCTCCACTGGCATGATATGCGATGGATCTGACCTATACCTCCGCAACATCGAAACGTGAAACACATCGTGAATCTTTCCCAACTCCGGAGGTAACCTCAAGCAGTACGCAACAGGACCCACATTCTCAACGACCTCTTATGGTCCAATAAACCTCGGGCTAAGCTTCCATTTCCGCCCAAACCCCAGCACCTTCTTCCAAGGCGACACCTTCAAAAACACTTTATCACCCACACCGTGTTCTATATCCCTACGCTTCAAATCCGCATAGGACTTTTACCAATTTGCAGCTACTTTTAACCGCTCACATATCAACTTTATCTTTTTGATTGTGCCTTTCAGAATATTAGGCATAGATACAAACTTTTCTCCCGCTTCTGCCCAACACACAAGCGTACGACATTTCCCACCATACACCACTACTTTACCCACATGCATCAACACGCAACCAAGCCCAACATACGACGCGTCACTATAAACAACAAACTCCTTTCCCGATTCTGGTTGAACCAAGACTGAAGCTTGCGTCAAGGCTTCCTTCAACCTTTCAAAAGCTTGCCATCTATCTTTCGTCCACTCAAACCAAGCATTCTTCTATAATAATTTTGTTAACGAAGCCGCCAAACTGGAAAACCCTTCCACGAACCTTCGGTAGTAACCCGCCAAACCGAGGAAACTCTTAACTTCCGTTACAGACTCGGGTTCCTTCCAACTCATTACAGCCTCAACCTTATACAGATCGACACAGATTCCTTCAGCTGACTCTCCAACAACTTCTAAAGCACAATCCGTAAATTACTATCATGATCCCCCTCCGTACGGGAGTACACAATGATATCATCGATAAACACAACCACAAACTGATCCAAAAACTCATGAAACAAACGGTTCATCATATCCATGAAAGCAACCGGGGCATTGGTCAAACCAAACGTCATCACAAGAAACTCATAATGCTCGTACCTCGTACGGAAGGCTGTTTTGGGCACATCCACCTCCTTCACCTTTAATTGGTAGTACCCCGACCTCAAATCTATCTTGGAAAACACCGAGGCTCCCTTGAACTGATCAAACAGATCATCTATCCGCGGTAAGGGATACTTGTTCTTTATTGTCAACTTATCTAGCTGCCGGTAATCTATACACATCCGCAACGTACCATCTTTCTTCTTAACAAACAGCACCGACGCTCCCCACGGTGAGATACTAGGTCTAATGAATCAACGGTCAAGTAACTCCTGCAACTACGTCTTTAACTCTTTCAATTTCTTCGGAGCCATGTGGTATAGAGCAATCGATACTGGTACCATACCTGCAAAGACCTTAATGCCAAAATCTACCTCATGGTCAGGTGGCAACCCTAGTAATTCCTCCGAAAAAACACCCAGAAACTCACATACGGTGCAAACATCATGTACCCTCAACTCCTTTGATCCAGGATTCATAACATAGGCCAAGTAAGCCTGACATCCCGAATCCAACATCTGACTTGCTTTCAAAGTCAAAATAGCATTAGATAGAAACTCGCCATTCTCACCAACAATCACTACCTCATAATCATTCGACAACCTCAAGGATATTCGTTTGGTCTCAAAATCCACCACAACCTGATGTTTGGTTAACCAATCCATACCAAAAATTACGTGAAACCATAGAATGGCAACTCCATCAAGTCCACGGCAAACATATATCCTCGAACCATCAGCGGACACCTATGATACAACCTCCTAACCACGACTATTTCCCCAAGAGAACTAGTCACTCTAACACCCACATTAATTATTTCAACAAATATATCAAGCAACTTTGCATGCTCACTCAAAATGTATGAATGAGTAGAACCAGAATTAACCAACGAATACAACGATAAAGACTGAAGGGTAAAAGTATTTGCAATCACATCGGTGTCATTGCGACCCTCTCGGTGCGCATACACCCTAGCTGGTCCACCTCCATCAGGATGGATAGCAACAGTATAAGCTACAGTCCTCTACCCACCATCTCGACGCTGAAATGGCTCACGGCCACTGCCACGACCCCACTGCGGAGCATCAACATGTGCAGCACCCTGCCCACCTCGAGCCAACAACAGACAATCACACATCTGATGGTTGTCTGACCCACAACTCCAACAAGCATTAGCCACCACAGGCGCAGGTGCCTGACCCTCCCTGGCCAAACGCGGGCAATCTTGCCTCAAATGATCTCGGGATCCACAAACCCAACAAGCGCTAAACGGTGCTCTAACCTGGGCACCCTACCCCTGGACTCTACGTCCCGTAACACCTCCACCATGCCTCGGCTCCGTGGAGAAAGCTCTTGTCAAGGTGTCTTTGGCCGACCACCGCTATAACCTGAATCAACAGCTCTTCTTATCTAAGCTAGAACCTCACGATCCGGATGCCAAACCCAAATTACGCTCTGCATCCTTGGCTCGCAAAACCAACACATCAAAATCGGTGTAATCAACGCAAGCATGTATGTCTTAACATCCCGCGCAAGCCCATAGTAGAAACAATCACATCGCGACGCTCGTCGGGGAATCAACTCGGTGCATACCGACCCAACCTCATGAATCACCTCGTGCCGCAATAGACATACCGCCTTGCACTAGAGCCATAAACTCACACTTCTTTCTCGTCCCGACATCGGACTCCCAAAAACTTCTTCCGAAAAGCCTCACGTAAGAACTCTCAAGTCACATCATCGGGCCGCCATACCAGATATCATGGTAGTCCACCATGTATAGGCATCACCTGCAGCAGAGAAATAGCACAACCCAACTTACGAGCATCAGGCACCCCTTCTAGCCGGTATCCTCTTAGTATCGCCAACCAACCTCAAGGCCTCGGGTGATAAACCTCGTAACTCAACTCGCCCAAACTACGAAGACGCAAGCGGCAACCCTTGCCCTCAACCGGTAGTGCTGGCACACGAACACTCACACTGGCGCCATGCAAAAGTACCGGTCATGGCACGAATCAACGGTGTCATATCACTCATCCCTGGCCCAGCCGGCACATGTGGTACTTGCTCCACTTCCTCCGGTGGAATAGGTGAGGGCGGTGGTAACCCTTTATGAGGTACAACTTTTCCTTTGCATCCGCCGGTGGCGCAAAGAACAACCGTTTTTGATCGTAACTCTCTCCTCGGTCCTATCGTGCTAAAATATATCTAAGGCATGATAATCATTTCAAAACAAAAAACAGCCAGGCCAGCTTCAAGTAAGGATCCAAGACCTTCATTTCAAAAATCAAAACTTTTCATACTATAATAATAAGGCAATGGGTACCTCCAAAACTTCCCCAACATAGCATACGACAACCAACATTCATATATCAATCACCATGCATATCAACCAAAGACACATACAACAATCACCATATAAATCAAACAACAAGGCATAACGGCAACAACATAACAACCTCCCAAATGAACCAAGCTGGCTCGATACCACCAAATATAACCCCTTGACCCGGCCTAGACGCCAACCAAACCAAGAAGGCTACATTAGGTTTATCAGAGCAATCCGAAGAGATATAGAAAAACCTGGTCCATTTTTTTCTTTTAATCTTATCTAGATGCCAATTATTAACCCTACATGTTCATACAAACATCAGGTATAACCCCAACTGAATTGGGCATCAATTTGACATCCAATTGATCACATTTGCAATTTAGGGACCAAATTGCAAATACAGAAAATTATAGGTTTAAAGCTCACTTTTTGTTACCGACTTTTAATTGATCAGGTTCCAAACTTTCATCTCGAATTCTAACTCAATCCTATCATTCTATCTCAATACAATTGCATTGACAAGATTTAGGGACTAAATTGTAAAGATAACAAACAACCCAAAGTGACATTAACAGAAATAACAGCCATCCATACCGATACAAGTAATATCGTATCGATACGGTTTGAAACACCCGTTTCGGTACACCACTATATCCTATTGATACGCCTAACTGAAATACCTAACTTTTTAAATATTACTAACCGTATCGATACGACTCTTGGTGTTCCAAGACACGGGTTCAAGTTGAAAAAAAGAGAATTCTATAGGCTAAATCTCGCATCAAACACCCATACTCGTATTGGTACGCCATGCCAAATTTGCCTAGGCGTATCGAAACACACAAGACTTGTACCGATCCCCACAAGCCTAAAATGCCAAGCCGCATCGATCACGGTCCTCCCGTATCGGTACGCTGGACTTGAAATGTCACATTTGGCTGGTTTTTCAATTCAAAAGCATACTAAAACCATTCCAACATGCTCAAGACACAACACCAACATACCGAACATATCATAAGCGTTCAAGCTTCACAACTTCAACATCACAACATGGCATCATGAATCAAAAGATGATCTATAGACATGCTCCTTATTATGCAACCAACCAACATATCAGCGTTCAAGCTTCACAACTTCAACATCACAACATGGCATCATGAATCAAAAGATGATCTATAGGCATGCTCCCTATTATGCAACCAACCAACATATCGAAAGATAAACCAGCACTAAAACCAAACGTTTAATGCCATTTACAATCTAAGAGCAACTAGTGAAACATGTTTCAAATAGGGAGTTCCACTAAACATCTCCCAAAACACAACAAGTCCCCATTGCCCTTATTCATTATAGTCTAGTCTCTAACATACTTTGAAACAAGTCTTGCCAAGATCCCTTGCTTCTTGCTGCCTTCCGGGACTTTAATTTTCTGCATTGATGAACAAAGAGAGCGTAAGCACACAAGGCTTAGTGAGGAATGCTCGAACAAAACACCATCAATGCATTTAAACCATTTGCTTAACATCATCCTTTAACACATCATGACCTTTTTAAAACATGCACTTTACATCATTAAAACCAACATATTAAACCATATACTACATGCATCATTAATCAACAGAAAGTCTTATTGCTAACCCTTTACTTAAGCCTTCCCATGCATTACTACCAAATACAAAGCTCAAGGAGAAACATGTATAAATCACATTATACAACATAAAACATTTCAATGATGCATTAACAATTATATTTGCTTACAAGTGACCATTAAACAAGTCCAATAAAAAAAAGGTCATCGGATACACGGATTCAACAAGTGTTAACCAACACTTCAAGACATCTCAACCGGAATAACAATACAATCACAATCACGGTACATTAACAACCGGTACACTTTCAACCCACGGGGACACCAACCATTTTCATCGGTTAGATGCTTAACCCACTAACGGGAGTATTCAGCACCATATATAACCCCTCAACCGTTAGGGTACTTGGATGGAGTATTCGTGCGCCGTATAAACCCCTCAACATCCAAGGTGACTTATTTACAAAGTGCACTCAATCCTATGGCCGGCCAAATATATCCGAAAACAATTTTAAAACCACATCAATTGCCAATATAATTAACCATTTTAACATTTACCTCATTGTTTTTAACAAGCATTGAACCATGCCATTTATCCAAAGAAACAACCATGCTTTAAAACACAAGTATAAACCATACTTACAAGGATCACTTACCATGTGGATCATTCAGCAAAAACATGCTTAAAAAAACAGTATATTGAATACTTTAAACATGCTTAAACAGTAGTTACATGAACATTAAAACCAAGTGCATAAAACCATTCGAACAAGCACGACTGGGAGAGTAAAATCACTTTATACTTACTTTTGAGTCCAAGTAAGCGTTTCAAGCTCTACCTTAACTCCCAAAAATTTGTTCCAAAACATCAAAATGCTTTAAATCACGTTTTCACTCACCGATACGCGAAACCTCGATTTGCCGACGTGAAATCAAGTTTTCGAAGCCTCCAACGCTTCTCCAATCACTTCCGGATCAACCTCCCCTGTTTTTTCCACAAAACAACAGAGGATTAATGCACCATAATGCATTCTAAACACAACAACCACAATCCTTCTTGGATTTCCACAAAACCTTCACAACTAACCCTCCACAACAATCGAAAACATAATCAAATCACTTTGATTCACGACCCAGCCAACATCTATCAAACCAACATCATTTTCCACATCAAAACACATCTAAAAACATATCCAAAACAACCTACCACCTCCAGCAACCTTACAACCACAAAAATACCACAAAACCTTAAAACTAACAACCTAAACTAATAGAGATTCTTAAGTTTCGGGAGTCCATTGATAAAAATCACTTATCAGCATTATTAAACATCCAAAATATAAATCAAAACAACCTTAATTACTAGAAAACAGATCCAATATGAATCAACTTATTTTCCCCAAATAACTCAATTAAACATTGGGAAATCATAAAAATCAGATTATAAACACAAAAACAAGGATCAAATGCTTAGAAATTTTAGTAAAGAACCATACAATAGAGGAGATCTCGGACCTTACCCTATTGTGAAGTTTCTCCCTCAATTGATTTGTCAAAAGCTAAGAAACCACAAGATTATTGTAAGATTTTGTGTAAACAATCTTTATAAAACAATTTGAAACAATAAAATCAAGTTAGAAACCACCCACCTTTAGAAATTTGGTGAAAACCTGGGTGTTTGGCTGAGGAGATGATGGAGAGAAAAGAGTTGAGAGATAATAACGTGATTTTGTTTTTGAAAGTAATAACTAACTTTTTAACAAAGTTCTTTTAATTACTAATTAAAACATATGTTAAAATAAGTCAAATTAAGGGATAAATCATCAAAAACCAATTGGTAAAATAGCTCCTTAAAGATTCTAAGTATTTGACCCTTTTCATTTTAGCCACTAGAAATCAGTTTTCAAAACTTTGATTTTGGTCACTAACCAAAATTTCCATATTCCAAAACTCGTTTTACAAAATAGATATCACCATTATTAAATCCATAATTAATATTGATTTTAGAGCATTTTTCCATTTTTCCATCACCAAAAATATACGATCCCGAAACCGACTCGAATCTTTACTGCGGTCCACCAGACCGTCTAATAAACCATCAAACCGCTAAGCCCTAAAACCAGGGCGTTACAACTCTCCCCCACTTAAGAAATTTCTTCCCCAAAATTTACCTGGAGGAAACAGGTGCAAAAATTGTTTCAACATGTCCGATTTGCGCTCCCATGTGGCCTCTTCAACACCGCGGTGCTTCCACAGCACCTTAACGAGCTCGACTGTTTTGCCACGTAGCATCTTACTGCTGGCATCAAGAATCTCTACCGATTCCTCATCATATGATAGATCCAGTCTCAACTCAATCTCCTCCACTGGCATGATATGCGATGGATCTGACCTATACCTCCGCAACATCGAAACGTGAAACACATCGTGAATCTTTCCCAACTCCGAGGTAACCTCAGCGATGCACAGCAGGACCCACATTCTCAGCGACCTCTTATGGTCCAATAAACCTCGGGCTAAGCTTCCATTTCCGCCCAAACCCCAGCACCTTCTTCCAAGGCGACACCTTCAAAAACACTTTATCACCCACACCGTGTTCTATATCCCTACGCTTCAAATCCGCATAGGACTTTTACCAATTTGCAGCTACTTTTAACCGCTCACATATCAACTTTATCTTTTTGATTGTGCCTTTCAGAATATTAGGCATAGATACAAACTTTTCTCCCGCTTCTGCCCAACACACAAGCGTACGACATTTCCCACCATACACCACTACTTTACCCACATGCATCAACACGCAACCAAGCCCAACATACGACGCGTCACTATAAACAACAAACTCCTTTCCCGATTCTGGTTGAACCAAGACTGAAGCTTGCGTCAAGGCTTCCTTCAACCTTTCAAAAGCTTGCCATCTATCTTTCGTCCACTCAAACCAAGCATTCTTCTATAATAATTTTGTTAACGAAGCCGCCAAACTGGAAAACCCTTCCACGAACCTTCGGTAGTAACCCGCCAAACCGAGGAAACTCTTAACTTCCGTTACAGACTCGGGTTCCTTCCAACTCATTACAGCCTCAACCTTATACAGATCGACACAGATTCCTTCAGCTGACTCTCCAACAACTTCTAAAGCACAATCCGTAAATTACTATCATGATCCCCCTCCGTACGGGAGTACACAATGATATCATCGATAAACACAACCACAAACTGATCCAAAAACTCATGAAACAAACGGTTCATCATATCCATGAAAGCAACCGGGGCATTGGTCAAACCAAACGTCATCACAAGAAACTCATAATGCTCGTACCTCGTACGGAAGGCTGTTTTGGGCACATCCACCTCCTTCACCTTTAATTGGTAGTACCCCGACCTCAAATCTATCTTGGAAAACACCGAGGCTCCCTTGAACTGATCAAACAGATCATCTATCCGCGGTAAGGGATACTTGTTCTTTATTGTCAACTTATCTAGCTGCCGGTAATCTATACACATCCGCAACGTACCATCTTTCTTTCTTAACAAAAACAGCACCGACGCGCTCCCCACGGTGAGATACTAGGTCTAATGAATCAACGGTCAAGTAACTCCTGCAACTACGTCTTTAACTCTTTCAATTTCTTCGGAGCCATGTGGTATAGAGCAATCGATACTGGTACCATACCTGCAAAGACCTTAATGCCAAAATCTACCTCATGGTCAGGTGGCAACCCTAGTAATTCCTCCGAAAAAACACCCAGAAACTCACATACGGTGCAAACATCATGTACCCTCAACTCCTTTGATCCAGGATTCATAACATAGGCCAAGTAAGCCTGACATCCCGAATCCAACATCTGACTTGCTTTCAAAGTCAAAATAGCATTAGATAGAAACTCGCCATTCTCACCAACAATCACTACCTCATAATCATTCGACAACCTCAAGGATATTCGTTTGGTCTCAAAATCCACCACAACCTGATGTTCGGTTAACCAATCCATACCAAAAATTACGTCGAAACCATAGAATGGCAACTCCATCAAGTCCACGGCAAACATATATCCCTGAACCATCAGCGGACACCTATGATACAACCTCCTAACCACGACTATTTCCCCAAGAGAACTAGTCACTCTAACACCCACATTAATTATTTCAACAAATATATCAAGCAACTTTGCATGCTCACTCAAAATGTATGAATGAGTAGAACCAGAATTAACCAACGAATACAACGATAAAGACTGAAGGGTAAAAGTATTTGCAATCACATCGGTGTCATTGCGACCCTCTCGGTGCGCATACACCCTAGCTGGTCCACCTCCATCAGGATGGATAGCAACAGTATAAGCTACAGTCCTCTACCCACCATCTCGACGCTGAAATGGCTCACGGCCACTGCCACGACCCCACTGCGGAGCATCAACATGTGCAGCACCCTGCCCACCTCGAGCCAACAACAGACAATCACACATCTGATGGTTGTCTGACCCACAACTCCAACAAGCATTAGCCACCACAGGCGCAGGTGCCTGACCCTCCCTGGCCAAACGCGGGCAATCTTGCCTCAAATGATCTCGGGATCCACAAACCCAACAAGCGCTAAACGGTGCTCTAACCTGGGCACCCTACCCCTGGACTCTACGTCCCGTAACACCTCCACCATGCCTCAGCTCCAGGAGAAAGCTCTTGTCAAGGTGTCTCTTGGCCTGACCACCGCTATAACCTGAATCAACAGCTCTCTTATCTAAGCTAGAACCTCACGATCCAGATGCCAAACCCAAATTCTGCTCTGCATCCTTGGCTCGCAAAACCAACACATCAAAATCGGTGTAATCAACTGCAAGCATGTATGTCTTAACATCCTGCGCAAGCCCATAGTAGAAACAATCACATCGCGTACGCTCGTCAGGAATCAACTCAGGTGCATACTGACCCAACCTCATGAACTGTACCTCGTACTTCGCAATAGACATACTGCCTTGCACTAGAGCCATAAACTCACACTTCTTCTCGTCCTGATATCGGACTCCCAAAAACTTCTTCCGAAAAGCCTCACAGAAGAACTCTCAAGTCACATCATCAGTCGCCATACCAGATATCATGGTAGTCCACCATGTATAGGCATCACCCTGCAGCAGAGAAATAGCACAACCCAACTTACGAGCATCTGTGCACCCCTTCTAGCCAGTATCCTCTTAGTACTGGCCAACCAACCCTCGAAGGCCTCAGGTGATAAACCTCAGAACTCAACTCTGCCCAAACTACGAAGACGCTCAAGCGGCAACCCTTGCCCCTCAACCGGTAGTGCTGGCACACGAACACTCACAACTGCTGTCTGAAAAGTACCGGTCATGGCCTGAATCAACGGTGTCATATCACTCATCCCTGGCCCAGCCGGCACATGTGGTACTTGCTCCACTTCCTCCGGTGGAATAGGTGAGGGCGGTGGTAACCCTTTATGAGGTACAACTTTTCCTTCAGCATCCTGCCCAGCGGCAGCAACAACCGTACTTGATCGTAACTCTCTCCTCGGTCCTATCGTGCTAAAATATATCTAAGGCATGATAATCATTTCAAAACAAAAAACAGCCAGGCCAGCTTCAAGTAAGGATCCAAGACCTTCATTTCAAAAATCAAAACTTTTCATACTATAATAATAAGGCAATGGGTACCTCCAAAACTTCCCCAACATAGCATACGACAACCAACATTCATATATCAATCACCATGCATATCAACCAGCACACATACAACAATCACCATATAAATCAAACAACAAGGCATAACGGCAACAACATAACAACCTCCCAAATGAACCAAGCCTGGCTCTGATACCACCAAATATAACCCCCTTGACCCGGCCTAGACGCCCAACCAAACCAAGAAGGCTACATTAGGTTTACTGTAGCAATCCGAAGAGATATAGAAAAACCTGGTCCATTTTTTTCTTTTAATCTTATCTAGATGCCAATTATTAACCCTACATGTTCATACAAACATCAGGTATAACCCCAACTGAATTGGGCATCAATTTGACATCCAATTGATCACATTTGCAATTTAGGGACCAAATTGCAAATACAGAAAATTATAGGTTTAAAGCTCACTTTTAAGTTACCGACTTTTAATTGATCAGGTTCCAAACTTTCATCTCGAATTCTAACTCAATCCTATCATTCTATCTCAATACAATTGCATTGACAAGATTTAGGGACTAAATTGTAAAGATAACAAACAACCCAAAGTGACATTAACAGAAATAACAGCCATCCATACCGATACAAGTAATATCGTATCGATACGGTTTGAAACACCCCGTTTCGGTACACCACCATATCGTATCGATACGCCTAACTGAAATACCTAACTTTTTAAATATTACTAACCGTACCGATACGGCTCTTCAGGTGTTCCAGTACACGGGTTCAAGTTGAAAAAGAGAATTCTATAGGCTAAATCTCGTACCGAAACACCCATACTCGTATCGGTACGCCAGGCCAAATTTGCCTAGGCGTATCGAAACACACAAGACCTGTACCGATCCCACAAGCCTGAAAATGCCAAGCCGTACCGATACGGTCTCCCGTGTATCTGTACGCTTGGACCTGAAATGTCACATTTGGCTGGTTTTTCAATTCAAAAGCATACTAAAACCATTCCAACATGCTCAAGACACAACACCAACATACCGAACATATCATAAGCGTTCAAGCTTCACAACTTCAACATCACAACATGGCATCATGAATCAAAAGATGATCTATAGACATGCTCCTTATTATGCAACCAACCAACATATCATAAGCGTTCAAGCTTCACAACTTCAACATCACAACATGGCATCATGAATCAAAAGATGATCTATAGGCATGCTCCCTATTATGCAACCAACCAACATATCGAAAGATAAACCAGCACTAAAACCAAACGTTTAATGCCATTTACAATCTAAGAGCAACTAGTGAAACATGCTCAAATAGGGAGTTCCACTAAACATCTCCCAAAACACAACAAGTACCCCATTGCCCTTATTCATTATAGTCTAGTCTCTAACATACTTTGGAAACAAGTCTTGCCAAGATCCCCTTGCTTCTTGCTGCCTTCTGGGACTTTAATTTTCTACATTGATGGACAAAGAGAGCGTAAGCACACAAGGCTTAGTGAGGAATGCTCAGAACAAAACACCATCAATGCATTTAAACCATTTGCTTAGCATCATCCTTTAACACATCATGACCTTTTTAAAACATGCACTTTACATCATTAAAACCAACATATTAAACCATATACTACATGCATCATTAATCAACAGAAAGTCTTATTGCTAACCCTTTACTTAAGCCTTCCCATGCATTACTACCAAATACAAAGCTCAAGGAGAAACATGTATAAATCACATTATACAACATAAAACATTTCAATGATGCATTAACAATTATATTGGCTTACAAGTGACCATTAAACAAGTCCATTAACAAAAAGTTCATCGGATACACGGATTCAACAAGTGTTAACCCAACACTTCAAGACATCTCAACTGGAATAACAATACAATCACAATCGCGGTACATTAACAACCGGGTACACTTTCAACCCATAGGGACACCAACCATTTTCATCGGTTAGATGCTTAACCCACTAACAGGAGTATTCGGTACCATATAACCCCTTAACCGTTAGGGTACTTGGATGGAGTATTCGGTAAGCCGTATAAACCCCTCAACATCCAAGACGACTTATTTACAGTGCCCTCAATCATATGGCCGACCAACTATATCCGATAACAATTTTAAAACCACATCACTTGCCAATATAATTAACCATTTTAACATTTACCTCGTTGTTTTTAACAAGCATTGAACCATGCCATTTATCCAAAGAAACAACCATGCTTTAAAACACAAGTATAAACCATACTTACAAGGATCACTTACCATGTGCATCATTCAGCAAAACATGCTTAAAAACAGTATATCGAATACTTTAAACATGCATAAACAGTAGGTACATGAACATTAAAACCAAGTGCATAAAACCATTCGAACAAGCAGGATCGAGAGAGAGTAAAATCACTTTATACTTATTTCCGAGTCTAGATAAGCGTTTCAAGCTCTACCTTAACTCCCAAAACTCTATTCCAATACATCAAAATGCTTTAAACCACGTTTTCACTCACCGATACGCGAAACCCCAATTCGCCGACGCGAAATCAAGTATCTGAAGCCTCCAACGCTTCTCTAATCACTGCCGGATCAACCTCCCCTGTTTTTACCATAAAACAACGGATGATTAATGCATCATAATGTATTCTAAACACAACAACCACAATCCTTCTCGGATTTCCACAAAACCTTCACAACTAACCCTCCACAACAACCGAAAACATAACCAAAACACTTCGATTCATGACCCAGCCAACATCTATCAAACCAACATCATTTTCCACATCAAAGCACATCTAAAAACAAATCCAAAACAGCCTACCACCTCCAGCAACCTTACAACCACAAAAACACCACAAAACCTCAAAACTAACAACCTAAACTAATAGAGATGCTTAAGTTTCGGGACTCCATTGATAAAAATCACTTATCAGCATTATTAAACATCCAAAATATAAATCAAAACAACCTTAATTACTGGAAAACATATCCAATATGCGAATCAACTCATTTTGCCCAAATAACTCAATTAAACATTGGGAAATCATAAAAATCAGATTAGAAACACAAAAACAAGGATCAAATGCTTAGAAATTTTAGTAAAGAACCATACAATAGAGGAGATCTCAGACCTTACCCCTATTGTGAAGTTTCTCCCTCAATTGATTTGTGAAAAGCTAAGAAAACACAAGATTATTGTAATATTTTGTGTAAACAATCTTTATAAAACAATTTGAAACAATAAAATCAAGTTAGAAACCACCTCACCTCTGGAAATTTGGTGAGAACCTGAGTGTTTGGCTGAGGAGAGGATGGAGAGAAAGGAGTTGAGAGAAAATAACGTGATTTTGTTTTTGAAAGTAATAACTAACTTTTTAACAAAATTCTCTTTAATTACTAATTAAAACATATGTTAAAATAAGTCAAATTAAGGGAGAAATCATCAAAAACCAATTGGTAAAATAGCTCCTTAAATATTCTAAGTATTTGACCCTTTTCATTTTAGCCACTAAGAAATCACAGTTTTCAAAACTTTGATTTTGGTCACTAACCAAAATGTCCATCTTCCAAAACTCGTTTTACAAAATCGATATCACCATTATTAAATACATAATTAATAATGATTTTAGAGCATTTTTCCATTTTTTTCCAATACCAAAAATATACGATCCCGAAACCGACCTGAATCTCTACTCTAGTCCACCGGGCCGTCTAATAAACCATCAAACTGCTAAGCCCTAAAATCAGGGCGTTACAGTAAGTTGACTGACGTTTTTGACTTATAAAACAGTTTCAACTTCGTTTCCAAGATGATTATTTTGACCCCTCTCATGATAGTATCATTCCCCTACTCTTCAAAAGGATTCGTCCTTGAATCAAGATTCTATTCAAAGACTCTTCGCAAGTTCGCAAGTTGTCGAGCGTTCGTAGGGGGTTTGAGTGTTCACATATGCCTTGCCAGATACGTATCATCCCCTCCCTCCTCAAATGGATTCGTCTTCGAATCCAAGCCGAAAAAAGAATGACGTGAAATAACGGGAAGCACAAAGGAATCTTTGTCATAAGTGGAGTGATCTAATTGATAACCTTGCAATAGTTCAACAAAGTCCTAGAAAAATAACTCAAAACCACTCGAAACGTGGATGTTATGGTTAGGTTGAAAAAATTATCTCTTTATATTTTTCTCGTATTTTTCTTTTGGATATGGATCGACTTTTACCTCTTATTTTTTTCACTCACCTTAATTGGGGCATTAATTGAACTTTTATTGCTCTCGGCCTCTTGACTCTCGGTCTTTTTCAAATAAAATAACTCGTGTACCCAATTCCTCTCACAAAAAATACCATCAAATACAATTTCTGTAGAGGAGGAAGTGTTTCTAACATAATGATAGGAAAATAATTAAATGAAGGATTATAATCACACTTACTTTCGTAACACGCAAGTACTTTATTTTCTGATTGTGCATTGTCTTGTTCTCTTTCGTCCTCTCACGAAATATCTTGTGCAGTAGTGGTGAGAACGGATGGTTCGATTGTGGGACTATCATCGTCTCTGGTGTGGTGTTCATCTCTTTTTCTATATGACACACCGATGATGGTTCATTAATCTAATATACCGATGATGATTCAACTACAATAAAAGAGGATTCTTGTTGTTGATAATGGATGGGAACAAATCGCTCTCTCATGAATTTCTTGAGTTCTGCCCAAGATCCTATATCAGCTTCTCCATTAAGGCGCATATTTTGCCGCAATGATTTCCACCAAAGTGAGGCGCAATCCATGAAATTCAAGGCCACTAATGGAACTTGATCTTCCTCGGGATATTCAAAGAAATCAAACAGGCGATCAACATGATATTCCCAATCAAAATAACCATTAGGATCATACTTACCTCGAAAAGAAGGTATTCTGAAGTTTGGGATGGCCAAAGTGTGTGTGGTTCGCTTCGGATCGATTCGCCTTTCTTCACCCCAAAAAATTTTTGCACGAGGTTTATCTTTGCGAAAAATTCTTATCGCCCAAAGAATTGAAATGAAGCTCTAATACCAAATGATAGAGTAGCGCAAATCTAAAAAAACAAACTAAAATAAAGAACAAATATGAAAATTCAGATTTGCTTATGGTGGTGGCGCCATTAGAGGAAGCTTGAATATGTGGAGCTGTGATGAACTGATAGTTGTCCTCAATACCCTCTTAGACACAATTATCTAAGCAAGAAACCTCAAGCGGCTCTAACCCACCCTTCCAAACTCGATTGCATGGACAAGCAGGAGTGTGAAGATCCTCAACAATAAATTACAAGAACTTGAAGATTGATTTGCTTCTAAAAAACAAGATAAACTTCTTGCAAGTGAACTTTCTTTTAATCCAAGGAATTCTGAATTACAATGTGGGTGAAGCCTCTTTTATATAGGCCTTGGAGAAGTTCTAATCCTACTAAATTTAAGGAATTAAATACAATAAATAAATGCTAAAATCTAATCTCCTAATTAGATAAGTAACTTATAATAATAAATAAATGCTTAAAATAAAATCTTAAATAAATAAATCCGATCCTAATAGATATTACAGAATCCTATATTGATTTAAATTACAAATAATCAAATAAAATCTTAAAAATTCGTAATTATCCAAAAATCATGTATAGAAAGTTTTGCATGCACTGCCTTTTCTAAAATAGACGTATCTTGAGTTCCAGATGTTCGATTGTGGCGTTTTAAGATGTGTTGTAAAGATAATTGATAGTCAGACAAGTTTCAAGAAGACATATTGACCAATAAATGTCTGGATCCCATCCAAAAATACATCACAAGTTGACTGATGTTTCTGACTTGCAAAATAGTTTCAAGTTCTTTTCCAATATAATTATTTTGACTCCTCTCATTATCATATCATTCCCCCACTCTTCAAAAGGATTCTTTCTCGAATTAGGATTCTATTCAAAGAGTCTTCGCAAGTTCGCACAGGGGGTTTGAGTGTTCGCATATGCCTTGCCAGACACGTATCACCTACTCTCACCATTATACTCAATAATTTCTATCTCCGTAGCCCTTTTCATTCCATTTAGCCCATCAATGTGATTAGGTAATTCAATTGCCAAGTGCCTCATAACTAAACTTTGAGCACCTGGCCCAATTCACACATGGCCACATCGAAACCACGTCTCGATTCCTCATTTCGAATCACCAAATTATCATCTTCATCCGGAATACCCTTGTCCAATTCCATCAAAATTTTCACAACCTGCATATCCACTTGGTTCTCCTCCCATAGTCTATTGTCCAACTAAACATGATGGTCATCTATATTATCAATATCTTGTATCAAATTCAAAACGCAACTCACTAAAGTTGTTTTCGTAGACTATCCCACACTCATGCCATCACCTTCCTCCTCAAAATCCTCACATTTGCATGGTTCAGATTGCACCACACCCCTATCCGTCTCTACTACTCTAACACTGAACACCATACCATCCACCTCTAAATCTATCTCCGTATCAATATTCGATGACCAAGCTTTCTCAATTAAAACTCTTCCTCATTCAAATGAGCTTGGCTCTAGAGTCTCCCTATCAAATCTTACAAATGTACCCCATAGTGAACCAATATTTTCAAACGTCCTCAAGTACCATGCATGAATCGATACACCATACAATGTTAACCAAACTCTCCGATTGGACTTCTCCACCTCTGGTGACTATTCCACCACATTCTTAAACCAATTATCTAGAATTTTCAAATCCATAACTTGTTTCTGAATGTCAGTGTTATCAAACATCAATAGCACCCGTGAGCCTACAATACGCATAATTGAGAAACTCATCACCGAATCAGCCTTTAATTCTCTAGCCAAAACATCAATTTGCATTGGTCGTTGACAGATCCAAACTGCACATCACCCTAGAATAGTTCTCTTATCCTCATCTACAATTCCAGTAGCTGATTTACGCAATGTAGAATACTCGACAAGGATTGATTGGTCCAATTTCAGTTTCAATCGTGCACTCTTCCTCTGTGCCAAATTATGATCCTTTCCCACCAGAATTTCAATCTGACCGGAATTATTTTTTGTACGAATCAAAACCCCTGATTTCCTCACATTTCTTAAGAATCTTGGGTTTTATTTTTTTCCTTCTCTTTCAAACCTTTAGATAGTAGATCTAGATTCCATCGTGATGGTTTAAGTGTTGATCGAGCCTCTCTATATCCCACTCTCAACCCTTTTTATCCTTTCCCTTCTTTCTCTTTTCCACCTCCCCAAACAAGTTTTTTTCATCTCTTAACAAAAATGGTGGAAACTTTTGCCCTGTCCTTTGCAAATTTTTGTTTTGACTTGTATACAAAATAATACATTATAACCTTTTTCAAGTGTTTTTTAGGGTTAAATTTATTATCGCGCTTCGGTGGTTAGATATTTGGTTTTTTTATTAGTTTACTATTTGTTTTGGACCTTAAGTTAATTCTCTCGTCTTGAAAAGCATCAAGTTGAGTTGTGATAAAAATTAATTGTCGACGTTATAGTATTTTATATTGTTGTTGTTAAGATTAAAAGTTGAAACTTTTATTAATGTTGAAGTTGGTTATCGTTCACCGTTGATAATGATAATTATTGTAGTTTTGTTTTTTTAAACCGTTTTTTCTTAGCCCTATTTGATGAAATAAATGAATTAATTTCAACAATATTAAACCATCTTTATTGTTTTTGAAAGCATTCATTAGAGTGAGTCCAATGAATAATCTCTGGATTCTGTTGGTCCACATTGGGGGTAGACGATAGTATGGACGAAGACAAGATCGAATGTCTAATTTATCAAGAATATATGGATAATGTCAGAAGGGCTCAAATTACTTAATTTTAAAAATATATGGATTTATTAAGAATTTAAACTCAAAATTGAGGGATAATGTCTAATTTATCCAATATTAAATTTATAAGGACTTAAACTATCATTAGACCAAAAAAATTGAAGACACCAAATTAAAATTTTAGAGAATTTAATTAACGATATTAAAAAATATTATTTTTAATATAAATTTCTAAAAATTTGAGGGGTCAACTTAAAATTTTTAGAAAAATTAAAAGACATATTATGAAAATTTTCAAATTTTTGGGGGCCAAGCCTATCTCTAAACAATGGCAAAAAAAATTTTAAAGTTATTTCATGACCAGATCAAGAATTGAATCTTCAATTACTAATTAAAATAAGAAAAATTTGTATCATTTCACCTAAAATTCGTGGTTTATTAAAACCATCTTTTCGACTTTGACGTTGGGGTACAATAGTAATAAATGAATGGGATAGGATCAAGGACATCGGCTTTACCATATCATACGACTATGATAACGAAGATTAGATCCAACCCAAATATCAACTTTAATCAAAGTGCAAGCAATGGTAGATCCCAAAATAAGTTTGAATATTCAAAATCATGTGCAATGTCATTTCCTTGAGGAATCCTCGCATGTTTTAACTCGAGAAATGGCTTCACATTGTCCTCTGCCAAAAGCAATTGTTAGTAGTAAGTACTAAAACCGCTGTCTTGTCCGTGTGGGATTCACCTAAAAACGACCGCCTCAATTTTTTTATATCTCAACATTAAAGATTTAAATTCACCGTATCTTTAATTCTTTAAATTTTAATTTCTTTTATAAATTCTATATAAACCCAATCTCACCTTAGACCTTAATTTTTTAAACCTTAAATTTAATTTTTAAATATATGAATATAATATTTTTTTCACCTAACATACGGAATAAATGACTAAAGTTTCAACTTCGTTAGAAAGGCTATTTCAGTAAACTCACAGCTTTAACACTTCCCGTCTGCTAAGTCTTAAATCCAAAAATATAAAAGGAAAAAAAATCCAGTGGGAACTAGGGGTGTTCATATCCCCGAAATTCCTCGGCCCGTTACTCAGCCCATATAAATCGGATACCCGTAAAATGCGAGTACCAGTTAATTCGGGTACCGGGTACCCTATTTATTTTTTTAATATTTTTGAAAATCTAAAAATTAAAAAAATCACATAACAAACACATAAAATTTAAAATTTTATAATACAAAAATTAATGATTCGAAGTTGCATGGTTTATCAACAGCGTCTCTAATATTTGATGACTGTATGGTGTCAAAAAAATAAAAAATAAATCTATGTAGTTAAAAAAAGTAACTTACAGTAGCTCATTTTATGGATTATGTTTGATGACAATCATACTGTATAACTTGGAGTGTGCATGTTATTCGTAATTTATGTTTTATTTTCTCACATTGATTTAAAATACAATCATACTGCTTCAATTTTGCCACTCATGTTTAATGTCAGTCATATTGTGTAGCTCATCCAATGGATCGTATTTTTTCCTTCGAATCTCATATTGGTAAATTGATATAAATATTTTTTATAATTTTAAAATTTAAAAGTACATAATACAAGTATAAAAAAGAATTTAGGGATTAGAGTGAAAATAATAACTTAAAATAAAAATAAAATTTAAAAGTAAAAATATATATAATAAAAATAGCGGGTCGAGTATCCGGATATAAAAAATTTAGGCCCAGACCCGGCCCAACTACCCGTAATTTTTCACGGGTCAAGTACACGGCCCGAAAAAATCAGGTATTTTCATTTTAATACCCGACTTTTTTAAATCGGGTAGTCAGGCCGAATCGGTCGGGTCGAATATTTTTAAACACTCTTAATGAGAACAGCTCAGAAATAATCTACTGACTACATCCCATCAATTCACTCAAAACCCAGAAAACCAGAAAAATTACAATTAAAAAAGGGTTTTTTTTATACACAGCCCGGGTAAAATATTTTTACACAATTCTTCTATAAAATCTAAAATCCTAACCCTAACACCCTAAATTCTAAATCTTAAACTCTAACCCTAAACCCTAAACTCTAACCCTAAATCTTAAATTCTAAACCCTACAACCTAAATCCCTAAATTTTAAACCCTAAATTAAATCTCTAACCATTAAATTTAAAAAGCACGTATAAACTTTAATTTACGTATTAAACTTTTTATCCTAAAAAAAACCCAGAAAAAAGAGACCACAAAACTATTGTTTTTATTCATCAATCTAACGTTAATAGGAAAACGCAGAAAAAACCCCATTTCCCCCCGTCCATTTTTGTGTTATGTGGCCATGACTTCTCTACAATGACGCAAACCCGATATTATCGAACTCGGAGCCCCGAATCCGAAAAGGAAAAAACCGGAGGGGGAGGAGGAAACGCCATGAGAGTGATTGTTCCTCTACAAGGCGTTGTTCAAGGAAGAGGAGGTCTAGTTTTAGGCTCCATAATCCCTTGCGCGCTCTTTTACTTTCTCCAATTCTATTTGAAGAGAAACCGTGATGACCCGGATGACCAGAACGAATCCAGTTCCCCTTCTCAAAACCCAACGACGCGTTCTCCGTCGTCCGAGCAGCTGGCGGAGCTTCCCGCGTTGACACGTAGTCTGTCTCGGCCTTTGCTGCCGCCGAGAAATCCAAGTGGACCAGTTCCGATTTCAGGTCGCGTTAGTGGGATTGTGAAGGGTGCGGATTCTCCATATTATATAGGCGGGTCAAGGAGGATCCTTATTATGAATTGGATAATCCGAATGGGGTTATCCAACTGGGTTTAGCAGAAAACAAGGTGGGCTCTTTTAGTTTCTCATACCCTTTTTTTGTACTTGCCAATATGCTTCATGGTTCAGTACTTCAGTTCTTGATGGGTTTTTTTTTTTTTTTTTACTTTTTCAGTTGTCGTTGGATTTAGTTAAGGATTGGCTGGCTGAGAATGCGAACGAAGCGATATTGGGAAATGGAAAAGAGCTGAGCATTTGCGGGATTGCAACTTACCTGCCTTTTGATGGATTGATGGAGCTCAAAGTGGTAAACATTGTGAAAATGTTTTCAACTCATCAATAAAAGTAATAGTATTCGGTTTTAGGTGACTTGAAGATGTTAAGTTAGGATTTAACTATTAGCACACTCAGATTAAGCCAGCTGCTTGTGTACTGCTATAGACCATGGCCTTCGGTTCGTGGTCTCTGTCAATAATGGTGGCACCAAATGTTTTAGCAGTCCTTTAAATTTAGTTGTTTGGAATTGGAACTCCTTTATCGAGTCTGGAAAAGATATCTAATGCGGTATAATGCTTGTATTAGAGACTCGAGTGAGATTGTGAGAGTGTGGTTGCTAGCACCAAATATATAAACTTAATATTGGAGGTTATGAGAAGATTGCAGTCTATGTTAGATTTTCCTAAGTTTTTCCATGTATTTGGAGAGTGTCAAATATATGTACATTAAGCAACATAAGTATCTGCTCACTTAAAAAGGGGGTAAATAGAAAAACACAATAATGCTACCTTCACTGTCTCTTAATTCTTATTCAGTGAGATCTATATGTTGGTAGATACAAGAATCATTCACTAAAGCATGTCCTTGCACCGAGATATTGTAATTTCCAGTTGAGTTCACCTCTTTAAGCAACTGTTTTTCCTTTACCCAAAATTTATGTATTAAGCATTTTGATTACTTGCAGTGTATGATATAAAGAAAATTAAAAATTTGCAGTATTGCATTTATGCCTGTGATCTATAAATTGACATATTTGCTTGGAGAAAGAAAAGGAATATGAGAGAGGAGAGATAGATATTAATAAATAATGACAAGTGTTCTTACTTATGCCCCATTTTTTCATGAGTATTTTATACTTTCAGGTGATACAATACATGGGATAGTTACCTTTAGTGGCATAATTTTTTTACAGTTTAACTAGCTTAACTTCAAGAATTAAGCTGTCTGGTGTAGATTGAATTGTCAATCTACCCTTGGAAGCTCCTCATCTAATGATTTCTTCTGGAATTTTTAGCTCTTTTTGTCAATAAGCAGTCTCCGCTTCGAGGCATTTGTGTTTGACTCATTGCTACTTTGCAGGCTGTGGCAGGATTCATGTCTCAAGTCATGGAGAAAGCTGTTACCTTCAATCCTTCACAGATAGTGCTGACTGCTGGTGCTACCCCTGCAATTAAGATTCTTAGCTTCTGTTTGGCAGATTCTGGAAATGCATTTCTCGTTCCAACGCCACGTTACCCCGGGTAATTTTGTCTCCACAATTTTCACAGTTTTCATTCTCGTAACCAGGTATCTGTCAAGTAAACTGAATTTTTGAATGAAATATGCAGTTTTGACAGGGATGTAAAATGGCGAACTGGGGTTGAAATAATCCATGTTCCTTGCCGAAGTGCTGACAACTTCAATTTAAGTATAACAGCTCTTGATATATCATTCAACCAGGCAAAGAAACGTGGGCTGAAAGTGCGTGGGATTATAATATCGAACCCATCAAATCCTGTTGGCAATCTTCTAAGTCGAGAAACACTTTACAGCTTGCTAGACTTTGCCAGAGAGAAGAACATCCATATCGTATCTAATGAAATATTTGCCGGTTCTACTCACGGAAATGAAGAATTCGTGAGCATGGCCGAAATCATTGAGCCGGAAGATATTGACAGGAAAAGAGTCCATATAGTATATGGTTTGTCAGAAGATCTTTCTCTTCCAGGCTTCCGGGTTGGTGTTATCTACTCTCTTAATGAGGACGTTCTATCTGCTGCTAAAAGTTGACGAGATTCTCAGCCATATCAGTTCCGACCCAACGTTTTCTTATATCCATGCTATCTGATACAAGATTCGTTCAAACATTCATTGGCACCAATAGGGAGAGGCTTCAAAGGATGTATGTTCAGTTTGTCGCAGGATTGGAAAAAATGGGCATAAAGTCCATAAGAAGCGGTGGTGGTTTCTACTGTTGGGCGGATATGAGCGGTTTAATCAGCTCTTACAGTGAGAAAGGAGAAGTGGGGCTTTGGGACAGGTTGTTGAATATAGGCAAGGTCAATGTAACTCCAGGGTCTTGTTGTCATTGTATTGAACCGGGATGGTTCCGCTTCTGTGTTGCCACAATGACAGAGATATCCCTGTAGTTATGGATAGGATTCAAAAAGTTTTGAAACCTGTAAATTGAATAGTTAAAATGCTGTTGATTTATTCCATCATTTCGGACAAACCACATATTCTTCTTTCTTTCTGATATAATGCTCCTTTAACAAAGGACAATAAATGAAGTAGACCCTGACTCGGTTGGTGCATATTTCAACTCAAAATCTGATTTGTATTTATAAAAATGCTTTGAAACACGTCAGTTACTTCATGTACAGAGTGCAGATGCTGAAATACTAGATGCAAGATACAATTTAAGATCCAAAAAGCTGACCGATGGGATTGATTCAGGTGGTAAGCAGTTTAGTATCGTTTAAGCTGGTTTCGAGTTCGAGGCTGTATGTATGCAGAAAATTCTTGTTGGGAGACTCACCCACCAAAATCAGGTGTGCGACGCGAGTTGGTCTAGATTAATCAGGACAAAACTCTAAAAAAACGGGAGGGCAAACAGAAAAAATTGCAAGAAACTGAATATATACATACATGAATGTTTTTTGTTGAATAAAATTACAAATAGTGTAAACAAATCGACTATGGTAAGCTCGAAATGATTACAAAAGAACCTTTTTTCTTCTTTTTGTCCATCCATTTTTACCCTAATCAGCAACTGTCCACCTTGCACAATTAATCGCACCCCTCTCAGCTAGACTACCATTTTTTGAACTTCAAAAATATATTAAAAAGTTCTCTACGTGGTTTGAAAAACACAATGCAAATTGGTCGCCATGATTCAATTCCATGTATGACTTCAGAATTTGAACAACCTAGGGCGTGATAGGTCTTCTTAAAGGAACCTCTGATGTACTAATCAACCCCAATTTTATAACCTGTAAGAAGCAGCTTTTTTCCATGTTACATAAGACCAATGTTGTGCCACGTTTTCCTTTTATGGATGAAGTTGTTCAATAAATAAAACTTCATCAAGTCCTACGAGTCTCGACATGAGATGGACACCTAGCTTGTTTGGGTAGAGAGTAGAGATGGTCGTTCTCTAAACTAAACTACAGCTTACTGCAATACTAATTCTTCACTCGACACTTTTAGTTTCCTTTTAGCATAAACCGTGTAAACAATTGTCATTAACAGTGTTAAAAGGAAACCACCAACATTTAACAAAGTATGTGGAGCTGATAGGGTGTGTTACTCTTGGGAAGCATCAGCCAACGTCTGTATGAAGACTCCACTGCGACTGGGATGATCAATATGCAAATAAGTTGAGAAGGCATGCAAGTTATATGCATTTACTCTGTAGGTTGCCAATGACTAAAATCTAATGTAGCAAGCTCAGGTTTATGTTTACTAAACTATAAACTTATGAGCCTGTAACTCCCCAAATTACAGCTCATGCAGTTCGTGTGCATCATTTTTTGGGTTTATTTATCTGATTGAATCAAGTAATGGTCTAAACTTGTAAGGCATGTTTAAGAACCATAGACATTCTCAAACACTATATGTTGTAATGATCAAATATCACATGTAAATAACACATTCGTAAACACGAGTTCAAGATTAAATACTAAAAAAGGGATGGATGCAAAAAAAAAAAAAAAATTCTAGCACCCATCCCTATCAAAGACCCCAAGCTGTAGGGACCATACTTGACATGTGTTGCCACTGCAAAGTAGTTATGTATTATATATGGGAATAGAGAAATTATGATTGATGTTACGGCTTTAAAGTGATGAACCAATTTCCTTCACCAGCTACTCTCAGAATGGCAGCTTTCTTAGGATATTTTTCTAACTAGCACTGCATAAAAACAGAAAATAGTTGAAAGTTAAACAACAAAATTTCAATGAATAAAGGGTGAAAAATAGAATCTTAGATAAGGTACACACTTAAATTCTGTGAAGGAAAAGAGAGCCAATAAAGAATGGAAGTGTTACGCCCACAGAAGCTGCAGATATGATATGATTAGAGAAATCAAAAACCATAACCAAAAGTCATCCCCGCCACTAGAGATGTGAAATCAGGTAACCAGACAGGTTTTAGTCAGATAATGTTAAGTCAGGTCAAATCGGGTATGTGTTGTGTTAGGTTAATTTAATAGTTCAACTCGAGTCAGGTCGGGTCTGGGTCAACTCGAATTTGGGCAGTTGTCAGGTTGATTTTGAATCAAGTTGAGTTCAGGTTCGGGTCGGGTTAATTTCAGGCCGGGTAAGTCTAAGTTCAGGCCAAAAATAGTTCAGGTATGAATCGGTTAATTAACGGGTTAAGTTAGGTTCAGATAGACTTCAGGTTAGGTCATGTCATTGACGTATAAAATTCAGGTCGAGTAATATCGATTCTAGTTGAACTTCAAGTCGGGTCTTACTGTTACAAATAGTATAACGAGCCGAATTTTTTGAGTCAACGAGTTAGCGTTGACCTGAGCCTTGGGTCTTAGTTCAAGTGGATTTTAAACCTTTTGGGCCTTGAGTGTTGGCCTTTGGGCTTAGGAAATAAGCCATGTTGTGAATCTTTGGAAGGTGGGGGACTTGGAGTGTGATTCTCCTAATACATCATCCTCTTTAACTCATCTTCTTCACCCAAAAACTCTCTCTTTCTTGCAAGAGCTCTAAGGAAAATTCAAGGTAAAGGTCCAAATTTTGTTTTTCAATCTTGCCATTTGAGATTTGAGTTTTAGATATATTAATCCTCACCTCACGATCTACATTTCGATGGAAGTAAGGTTGGAATAGTGGTAAGAGGAGAAAATGGGTTTTAGTGGAGTTTTTGAGTGGTGGGTGTTTTAGGACGGAATTTATGTTGCAAATTTGTTTAAAACATGTTTCTAATCATTTGAGAGTGTAACACATCCGTTTTTACACTTGTTGATTAGTTAAAGAAATTAGATAGCCGTCCTACACCAATGGCAAGGAGAAAAGTGAGGAGAAGCAGTGGGAAGTGGAATTTTGGGTCTTTTGCTAAGGTTTTTACATCTCAAACTTTGAAGTGCTTCATGCTTTTCATAACTGTGATTGCTTTGAATGTTTGAGTATTTGAGTTGCTTGGGTGTTTAAGCATAATGACCTTTGGGTATTCTTGAATCTTGGTGATTTTTGTTATCAACATGTTTAAAGGACCATATTGTGCTAATAATAATCCTAATAGACTTTAGGGAGCATGAAACTACCTTACGGATCAAATTTGGAGGTTTTTAGTTAAATCTCGTGACTTGGAAAGCCATTTCTAGGTTTTGGTATCGGTATTCGAGAGGCAGTACCGATACCCCTTGTTAATTTAAAGAACAAGGATGATCTGAGTGTAGCGTATCGGTAAGAGCTTCAACCAGTACCGGTATGCAACTCAAGTAAGTATCGATAGGGGTTAACCCGTACCGGTACGCGTGAGTTTGGGAAAATTCTAGTGACCACTTTTGGTATCGATATGTTGGGAATGTACCGGTATTCGAGCCCGTGTATCGATACGGTCTACCCAGGCTTCCCTAAATTCTAGTAGCATGTTTTGGTATCGGTATGAGGTTCAGTACCGATACCCATGGCCGAGTATTGATACTCACTGGGCCGTATCGATACCCATTGAGGCCACTGCCTAATTGTGATGGATATTTGGTAAAGGTCTTATACGACTAAATTGAATATGGTAAATTGAAATATTGAGCCATTGGTTGAACTATGAATTGGATGCCCTAATTAAATGATGTTTTACTTCGCATGTGTTATTTACGGGCCTTGTGAGACATTGAGTATTTATGATGGGATCTGGATACCCAAGGTAGGCACTGCAGTACATGTACATTGTTAATGCCCTTGATGTCTTCATGGTCCCAAGTGGCATTCACTACTTGATGTCTTAGTGGTCCCTAGTATGTGACATGCACCGCCTGCTATCTTGGTGGTCTCGAGTGGGTGGTACGGTTAGGTATTCGATGATTGTATGGTCTTGAATACCGAGAAAGGTACTCGATGTCTAGGTGGTCCCCGAGTACACTTGTGGCTAGCCTGATGTCTTAGTGGTTCCAGGCTAAACAGGTTGTTACCACTGTGATGGTAATTGGTATTTGAATTGTTTATTCATGCCTTGTACTCTTTGCTTATATTACATGTTTGCTTTTATGAATATCATGATGTATATTAGAGTAGACATGTACCACTGAACTTTGTTAGCTCAGCGTGTGGATGTGTTGTTTTCTGTACGTAGGTTGACAGGTCACTTGCTAAGGGGAGCACATCGACGAGGATTTCCCAACACCGATTTTAGCTCGAGTACAATACCTTGATTTTAGTTGTAGGGCTATGTATCCATAGAACCTTGTTGTAATTAGTCTGTAACTCTAATTGTACCTTATTTTGAAATACGATGTTTTAAACATACGGAGCTCTATTTATATTTTGGAATTGAAATTATCTATGAAAATTTCACTTAATGACTTGTTTTAATTGTTTTTTTTGGCTAAACTTGGGATTTAAAATCAAACAAAATTTTATGGGCTGGGTTAGAGGTAACCCGAATATAGCATCTCAGATCTGGTAGGATCGGGTTATTATATTTAGTGGTATCAAAATCTAGGTTTAGCCCATTTTAGGAAATCCCCGGGGTATAAGGGAGTTGTCTTAAGGTGTCTAGTAGATACAAGCCCCTAAGATTGAGTTTGTACTCTTCCAAGACTAGGAATCAGATGTGCTTCTTATGTTTTCCCTGTATTTCAGAACTAGCTATACTAGGTGCAGCTGATCGTGGTAGCAATGGTCATGCACCACTTGGGGACAACTATGAGGATGAGTACATCCTGGATAAGGAAAGGAAGGATGCTGGAGAGGATGCTGATGCCTACTTTTAGAATTTGAATAGCTTCATCCGTTATCTTGTTAGGGCTTTGTCGATGCCTTCTGATGCACCACGAGAGACTCCCGTGAGAGGATTTGCCGCTATGGAGTCAAAGATTTCTGTAGCATGGGTAGCTGTAATCCTATTGATATAGATCAGTGGCTACGATATGTTCAGTGGTCCTTTAGACATATGCAGTGCATACTTGAGGATAAGATTGATTGCATTACCTCCCTTATGAAAGTTAATGTCTGAGAGTGGCGAGAGACCGTAGAAACGGGATAGCAACCTGCATTATCCACCAATGAGTACTTCTTGAAAGAGTTCAAGGGCAAGTACGTTAGAAAAGCTCAGATGGATGTTTTGAGGGACCAATTTTTTTTATCTAGAACAAGGGAACTGCTGTAACACCCTTAACGTATACTCGTAGACCGAATATACATTAAAGATGTTACAAAATCATTGGAAGAAATCTTAACTTGTAAAAAAAATTTATACCAAAATTTAATTTGTAGTTTAACCCTTTCTCTTTAAATTTAAAACTATTTCGTCTAGGTGCAGCTAGTTTTGACCCTGAATTGGTTTACAAAATTTATAATTGAATTATTAAAATAAAAGCAATATAATTCAGGGTGAAAACTACGTAAGCTTCCTAGATCCTTTCTTGATTTCAAAATTTTTACGCAATTAGGACTAAACAACATTTTAACCATACCAAAAATTTTGTTATTGTTAACAATTCATATTTCTAAACTTATCCATCCACAAAAGCATATAATTACGTTGTAAACTTATGCAGTAAACAGTTCAACTTTAAAATACTTACATGCCCACTAGTCTATCAAATTATGGTAAAGACGTACTTACTGAACTTATTGTAGTAACTTGATCTTTCCCAAGTTTCTACTCCTCCTTGATAGACAATTTCCAGGAAACCTACGTGTGACATAAGACACACGCTAAGTACGAACTTAGTGAGGCAGTTAAACTTACTTATTTTAAAAACATGAAATAATGTAATACAATATGTCATATACAAAAGTGTATTTTGTTTTCTCTATAACATGGCAAGTATATCACAATGTACAAATGTCATGTATCATAACTATCATATAAATCATGTTATTATTGCATAATATATTCTCTATCATGGACATGCTTTCATCATGTAATCATATACATATCATGTACTCTATCATGGTCATGCTTTCTTTATGCAATCATTGCATATCATGTATTCTATCATGGTCATGTTTTCATTATGCCATCATTTGCATAACATGTATTCTATCATATATTATGTAACCTTTCTATCATGTATGTCATGTGCTTCTCGGTCATGTGACATGTAACTTCTTATTCATGTATCATGTAACATTTGTATCGTGTATCATATAACATCTCTGTCATGTAACATCTCTATCATGTATCATGTAACATCTGTATCATATATTATGTAACATCTGTATCGTGCTCTTTCATGTAATCATCTTGTTATATTATCATTGTGTCTGGCTAGAGGCCCATAGAAACCCCGTAGCCTATCTGCACCGTAGTGCCTTGTAGAGTACGTACTCGAGAGGACGTTCTTTGCTCCTCATATAAGGACGCTCTTTGCTCCTTATATAAACACCTCGTTAGTGCATTTTGCACTATGGGCTTGGATCCCTAGGGTGTATCTTGTTTCATTTTAATCTTGTCATTATCCATATTTCATGTATGCATAATGCATCATCATTTATGCAAACAATAATTCGTACCTGGTATTCCATCAAGCTTGCCATGTCGAGCAATGTATCATATCATGTATTATATAGTAATGCAATGTCAATTTTAATTATGGGTCGACTTATCTCAAGTTTTCCCTTTTTCAACATAATGCAAACATATAGAAATGCACTCACCTGGGCCATGTAATAGTATGCCTCACTAAGTCTTACTCGATCCTTTCCCTCGTAGCACCTCGAATCCTCTTTGATTTGTATTCGACTTCATTAACCACATGAATATAAATACCATCTGTTAGATTCATTTCTAACGATATTTTAATCAAAGTATCGAATCATTCAACATAAAAATTATACTTTTCCTTTCGTCCTTATACTGTCCAAAAACTTATTTTGGTCCCTAATAACCTTTTTGAACTTCAATTAATTCTTTCTAGCTTGTTAACCATCATTTAGATACAAAATGTATCATATTTTGTTTTCTCACAACTTGTCCTATCTTCAAAGATTTACTTCTATAGAGCATAATACATATCGGATCTTAATATCCTTCATACCATAAGAACTAGATTCGATAAGGTTCTAACGGTATGAGCCACATAAATTAGAAAAATCTACAAAAATTATGAAAATTCTTAAAACTTCTGTTACAGAACTGACTTGACATAAACTGCTATGTAAACTTTCTGACCTTTATTCGATTAAAAATTCATATCTTTTAACTCGGAACTCAGAATCAGTTTTCGTTTGTTGGAAACAAAACTAGACAACCATATCTTTATGTTGGTATAAATTTCATCATCTAACCATTTTTATATAATTTATGACAATTTATTAAACTCACAGTCATAAATTCAAATCCAACATAACTTCTATAATTAACTTCTATTTTTTTCTCTAACTTCTCTTTTGTACTTTCTCCCTTGTATTTTCCAAATGTTCATTATGGTCCTTAGTGACCATTTTGAACATTAAACAATTGTTAAAGCTCAATTTGAACCATTTCCACTACTTCTTATTCATTTTGGACTATTTTCATTTTAGTCCTTAAACTTTATAAAAGTGACAATTTAGTCACTACATTTATTTCCAACATTTCTAAAATTTTCCCATTAACCTTCAACTTTGTCCAACTTAGTCCTTCAAAAATCTTTTATTTCGAAATAGGTCCCTAAATTTTCCTTTCTTGTCATTTTAATCCTTTAACTTTCATAACATGCTTGAAACATCAATTCTATCAAATAATTACTAATTCCAAATCAATCCCCTATTTTTCTCAAATTGCCGAATTGATCCCCCTAATTTCCAAAATTTTCATTTTTTGGTTCCTAATCATCAATTCATGTTATTTCAATCATAAATCACCAATTCCAATGCTAAAATAAAATTTCCAATAATTTCCCTCTAATTTCTCGTTCTTTCCGAAAGAGTCACTAAAAATGCAAAGATAAGGATTCAAGCTTCTTAACTTTGCAAATTAGTCCTCAAATAAACATTACTACTTGAATTCTATTATTTCAACTAAATCAGATTTAGTCCTTCTCTAAAACCTCATTTCCAAATTGGTCACTTAACTTTGACAATTTGTCAAAATGGTCACTAACTCGATTCAACATTGATTTAACATTCTAACTTCAATTTCACATCTCCAACTTCAATAATAACATAAATACACTTCAAAATCATAAAAATTCAGATTAGTCCTTTAACTTTCAGAATTGCCGAGATGGTCCCTATACCTTTAATTTAGGGTTTTGCTTCCAAATAACAAATTCAAGCTTACTACATAATTTATCCTATATCACAAACCCTAAATCAAACTTGAATCCATAAACCCTAATCATCTTCATACAAACTAAAATATGTAGGGTTTAAATCTCAACTCAACAACATGATTTTAACATTATACTAGCTTGATTTCAACTTGAATTTCATCATGAAATCATAAAATTCCAGAAGCCCCAAACTTTTTCCATAAACCATAATTTCTTCTCATGAAAAATTCTCATCAATCAAGCATGTATTTCATAAATTAATTACATCAAAAGATAGAGCTTGAAGAGTAGAACAACTTTGCAGTTCGAAAGATTACCTAAAAATCGAGTTTCGGGGCTTGAATCGAGCTTGAAAAATTTTCTCCCTTTTTTTCTCCCCTTAGTTCAAAATATTTCAAGAAAGATGAACAATTTGGTTCATCTTTTACTTATTTAAATCCACATGTTAAAATTAAATGAATTTAAAATTCATTTAATTAGTGAAATTACTAATTTGCCCTTTTAATCCAATGGCCAAGACTTAATCTTATCAAAAATCAATGGCCATGATTTGATCCAAATGTAATTCACCTTTCAAAATTGCCCTCAATGTTCCAAAATATTTTAAAAATGCCATCCATGGAAAATAACCAATTTGCCCTCCAACTACTTTATTTACTCACGTGTCTAAAAAATGCCATTCCATAAAAATTGAACCAAATTGGTCCCAATCTAATCGACCATCTCCCAAAATATCTTATATTTTTATTTATGGCATTTATTCGCTCCAAATATTCGAATTTCACTCAGTACGATTTCCAAATTTTCTTCCTTTGAACTTTAAAGCTTTATAGCCACTAATATAAGCCTCGTACAAAAAATCCGAGAAACCCAAAAATGCCACTCCTGGGGGTGAACTATTCATTAACGTAGATTACATAACTTTTGGAAATTACACTTTGGTCCCTAAAATTTTCCAAAGTTCACACTTTAACCCCTAAACTTTCAAAAAAAATACATTTTGGTCACTAGTAAAAAATTGGGATATTACAACTGCTTAGTGTTTAAGTATGAGAAAGAGTTCCTATGTTTGAGTAGGTTTACTCCCGAGTTAGTCACGACGGAGGAATTGAGATGTAAGAGGTTCTATCGAGGTCTGAAACTCGAGCTATAGATAAATGTGACCATTGGCCTACACAAGACGTTTGCAAAGTTAGCCAACAATGGCATATCTCTTGAGCAGGTTGGCCGCCTAATTCAGGGACATGATGGAGGTTTCCAAAGTCAGTACATAACCTATAAAAATGAAGGTTCGTCTTAGATTTTAGGCAAGAGATCTAGATATTCTCAAGATTCTAGGAGAAATAATAGGAACCATTGGCAAAGGTCTAACTAGAGGTCTAGATCAAGTTACAGTGAAGGGCATTCAACTTTCTCGACCATGGTGAGTAAAGAAGGTTCATCTGGGTCATCAACTCAACGTCCGTGTGAGCAATATAGACAACACCACTAAGGGGAGTACTTTCGTACACCTAAGACATGTTATGGGTGCGGATCTACGGATCACCTTATCAAGGATTTCCCTTAGGCTAGTTATGGTGCCCCAGCCCAGTCTTAGAAGTCTTAGTAGTTAGGACAGAGGGGTAGAAACTTTGCTAGAGGAGGATTAGGGTCCATGTTCGGTTAGAGGAGTGGAGGCGCTGAGAGTTCTACTGCTAGAGCTTCGATAAGACAATATGTTGTGAAGGCTAAGCATGACTATGAGGCTACAGATGTGACTTTATGTACCTTCACCCTATTATATTTTTCTATTGTTGCAATGGTGGAATCAGGGTCCAATCATTCATACATTTGTAGTGAGATTTTCCGAGAGTGGGGGTCTTAGCCGAGGATCTAGAAGTTAGAGTTCGAGTGACTAGTCCTATGGGATTCGATGTTCTGGTAAACAAGTTTTATCGTCAATGTTTGGTCAAGATCCAAGAACATGTGTTCCCGACAGATTTGATGGAATTACCCTTCTAAGAGTTCGATGTAATGGTATGAATTGGTTATTTGAGCATGATGCTAGCTTGGGGTGCCGAGCAAAGACTTTAAAACTTCTTAGATCGGGCATCAAAAGATTGGTTGTGTGTGGAGAAAAGAATCATTGCCCTTCTACTATGATCTTGTCCATGTTAGCTCGAGATATGCTACTACAGAGTTATGAGGCTTTCCTAGCTCATGTAGTGGATACGAGGATTCCTTGTCCCACACTTGAAAGTCTTTATACTGCGTGTGAATTCATTGTGTTTTCTAAAGAAATTGCCAGGATTGCCTCCTGATTGAGAGCTAAAGTTAAGGATCAAGGTGTTATCTAGGATAACGCCAATGTCTATTACTCTATACCGTATGACACTGACTGAACTTAGGGAATTGAAGAATCAACGCTAGAAGTTTCTCGAACGAAGGTTCATTCGATTGAGTATTTCACATTAGGGTGCTCCAATGTGTATAAATTACCACCATCTCAACAAATTGATGATAAAGAATCATTATCCTCTCCCTAGGATCGATGATTTGTTCGATTAATTAAATGGTGCTTGCCTGTTTTCTAAGATTGACTTGAGGTAGGGGTATTATTAATTAAAGTTCAAGAATGAGGATGTTCATGAGACTGCTTTTTGAACTCGGTATAGCACTATAAGTTTTTGGTGATACCGTTTGGCCTCACGAATACCCCAACAATACTCATGGATTTAATTAACAAGATCTTTAACCATGTTTAGATTAGTTTGTAGTCATCTTCATCGATGATATTTTGGTCTACTCTAGTTCTGAAGACGAGCATGACTACCACCTTCGCATTGTGCTTCAGACCCTTCAAGAAAATGCATTGTTTGCTAAGTTCAGCAACTGTGAGTTTTGGTTGTTAGATGTGGCATTCTTGGGCCACATCATTTTAGTATAAGAGATTCGTGTGGATTCTTAGAAGATCCAAGCCATGGTTGACTAGAAACCACCGAGGAATATTTTAGATGTTCGTAGTTTTCTTAATTTGGTGGGTTACTACCAACGCTTTGTCAAGGGGTTCTCTATTATAGTATCCCTTATGACCAAATTGCATCAGAATGGAGTTCCATTCAAGTGGAACGAGAATAAACAACAAAGTTTTGATAAGCTAAAGGCTTACTTAACAGAGACACATGTTCTGACCCAACCAGAGTCAAGTAAGGATTTTGTGGTTTTCATTGATGCGTTTTTGAATGGACTTGGTTGCGTCCTTATGCAAGAAGGAAAAGTGGTGGCTTATTCTTCAAGATAACTTAAGGTTCATGAGCGTAATTATCCTACTCATGACTTGGAGTTGGTGCCAGTTATCTTCACCTTAAAAATTTAGAGACATTATTTATATGGTGAAAAATGTTACATCTTCACCGACCACAAGAGCATGAAGTATCTGCTCACGCAAAAAGAATTGAATTTGAGACAACACCAATGGATTGAGTTACTCAAGGATTATGGCTGTGTAACTAAATATCATCGTGGAAAGGCTAACGTGGTTGCCACCGCGTTGAGCTAAAATCTCTATCGAATTTGAGGTGCATGTTTTCTCGTTTGAGAATAACCGATGATGGTGGCTTGCTAGCCAAACTTCAGGTGGAACCAGCCTTACTGCAAGAGATTAAGAAAGCACAAGCGCTAGAGAAGGATCTAGTGGCCAAGATTGAGATGGTGTAATGGGGTGAGGTGACCGAGTTTGGAATATGAGATGAGATCTTGTACTTCCATGATCGTTTGTGTAGACCGGCCATTGATGAGTTGAGGGACATGATCTTTTGAGAAGTACGTAGTAGCCCTTTTTCTATACATCTAGGAAGCAATAAGATGTATCAAGATTTGCGACCGTTGTATTGGTGGCCAAGAATAAAGAGCGGTGTCTCAGAGTTAGAGACGAGATGTTTAGCTTGTCAACAAATAAAAGCTGAACATCAAGTTCCTTCGGGATTGCTTCAGCAAATCTAGATTCTACAGTAGAAATGAGACCGAATGACGATGGGTTTTGTGATCGGTCCTACTGATGACAAAGGGGAATCATGATGCGATTTAGGTTATATGGACAGACTGAACAAGACAGCTCACTTTTTGTCGGTGCGAATGGACTACTCCTTGGAGAATTTGGCCAAGTTGTACATTAAGGAGATTGTGAGACTCCATGGAGTGTCGTCATCAATCATCTCTGTAACCCCGGTTTTGGGCTTAGATGCTTTAAAGGTTGATTCAAAGGTCCGGTGGACTGGTATTAGAGTTTTGGGTCAGTTTCAGGATTTAATTGGTTTAAATATTTTTGAAGGTGATAAAATTGAGGAAAAATATTCTAAAATAATTATTAATTATATTAAGTATAATGGTGAAATCAATTTTGGAAAATAAGATTTGGAAATCAGACATTTTGGCTGGTGACCAAAATGCAATTTTGAAAACTATTTTTAAAGGTGACAAAAATGAAAAGGGTCAAATTCTTAGAATCTTTAAGGATATATTTTACCAAGTTTTTACTGATGATTTCTCACTTAATTAAAGATATTTTAACATGTGTTTTAAAGTTAATTAAAAAGGGATTTTAGTTAAAAATTTAGTTAAGCTCTTCAAAGAAAATTCACGTAACTTTTCTCTCAACTTTTTCTCTCCATTCTTTCCTCAGCCAAACACTCAAGTTTTCATCAAAATCCAGAGGTGAGAAGTCTTTTAACTTGTATTTATGATTTATGATTGATTAATTAATATTGTTTTTACAAAATCTCATCTAAATCTCGTGTTTTCTTAGCTTTTATCAAACCAATTGAGGGAGAAATCTCACAATAGGGGTAAGGTCCGTGATCTCCTCTATTGTATGGTTCTTTAATGAAATTCCCAAGTATTTGATCCTTGATTTATGAATTGTAAGCTGATTTTAATGTTTTATCAATGTTTGATTGAGTTAGTTGGGTAATATTGATGAAACAAGGTATTATTCGAAGTGGATCTGATTTCCAGTGTTTAAGATTTATTTAATACATATTTTGGATGTATTATGATGTTGATAAGTTGTTTTTATCAATAGAATCCCAAAACTCTTGGATCTCTAATTGTTTAGGTTGTTAGATTTGAGTTTTGGGGTGTTATTCGAGGTTAATCTTTGCTGGAAGTAAAAGGATGTTGGGAAAGGGTTTTTGGATGTTAATTGATGTTGGTTGATGGGTTGAATCATTGTTTTATGGCTGGGTTAAGTTTTGGAAACGTTTGATGATGATTTTGGTTTGTTTCAGATGGTTTCTTAGTGGGCAACCTGAGAGTTGCGGGGTTTTATTTTGAGGCAGTGGTTTGAATGCATAATGATGCATTTATCCTCTATTTTATTTGTTTAAAATAGGGGATAATCAAGGTGTCAAAGCTTGACGTTGTTTTGTTGCTTGACGAGAGCTTGTATCGCGTTAGCAATGAAGACGAAGCGTATCGGTGAGTGGAAACTGGTTTTAAATGATATACAAAGGTTTGTAAAGGTTGTTGGAAGTTTAGGGTAAGCATGAGACACTTACCTAAGCTCGGAAGTAAGTTTCCCTTATTTTGCTCCTGAATATCGGCTTAGATATAAGCATGTTGTTGCATGTTTTGGGGATAAACATGGTATGATTTACTTACTGGTAATGCATGATTTTGAGCACATATGCAGGGGTTTGAAAGTATATTAAATGCTATTGAGCATTGGTTTTTCATTTCGGTTGGGAATGGTGTTATTGCATTAGCAATGAGATTTGTATATGTGATGTTTTGTTTAATGCATTGTAAAGCAGTAAGTAAATGGTTTGTAAATGGTATATTGGCTATGTGACATGGTGAGAAAACAATTGAATTAGTTGGCATGCCATAGGATTAAAAGTGCACTATAAAATAGGAACAAAATCGATCGTGGCCATAGGTCCTTGAGGTATGGCGGTTTAACAAGGCCACTTGGACTGTTAGGGATCTCATTTGGGGCATGCGGTTTAACTAGGCAACCCAAATTGATGGTGGTCTTGCGGTTTACCTAGGCAAGGTTGGTACACTTGCGGTTTAACTAGGCAAGGGTGGAATCTCGCGGTTTAACTAGGCGAGGGTGTCAAATCTTGTGGATTATCTAGGCAAGGTTTGGGATATCATGCGGTTTAACTAGGCATGGTATGAGAGATCCATGTATCCGATATGTAGAGGATAGAGGTAGTCTATTCGGGTCACTATAAATGCCAATATATGAGAAAGTTCATGAGTTGAACATATTTCTTTTAATGCTTTGGGATTGAAGCATGGATTATGACTTAATGCTTTAGAGATTTAAGCATGGAATGTATATGATGTTGCATAAAGGTTATTATGCTTTGATTCGATTGGAATCATGGATAAATGCTTTGGTTGTAAGCATGTTTTTAGAAAACAAGCATATGGTTTTAATGCATCATTGTTGTATGAGCATCCTCACTAAGCAAGTTTGTTTACGCTCTTTTTTCCTAATGATGCAAAGCATGAAGGTTTGGGGGCAGCAAGAGGCAAGGCTAAGTGATCCAAGGACATTTACAAGTTAGAGTATGAACTCGGTTTATATTTCGGTTAATAAGGCAATGTGTTCGGCATGGTTTTTGGGAGTTGTAATTATGTTTCCTTATGGATTTTAAGTATGCTTCTATGCTGGGTTTTGAAGATGGTTTGGTGATGCTAAGCTTGATGTTAATACTTGCTTATAGTTGTGGATGAATGGTTGCTTAGGTATGCATCTAGAGTTTCCTTGTTGATTACCATGTTGTGATGGGTTGAGCAAGTTTATTATGCTGTGTGGGATGTGTTGTTGTGATGCTTATGCTGAGATTGGCCTATTCGTTTATTTTGGTATGTTTGGCAAAGTGGCTTAAGAAGCATGTCTCTAGAGTGATCTTTTGGATCATGAGATTGCTTTAGGAGGTTTAATCTTAGCATAGATGTGAGTTTATATATATATGGTTGGGGGTATGCATATGTGCAAGTTGCTAGGACTCGAATGCATCTAGATTTGAGTGAAAAATCCAGCTAAATTCGACATTACAAGCCCAGAAGGACCGATACGCAGGGGACCGTATCGGTACTGCTAGGCAATTTTGGGCAGAGTGTTTCGGTACGGGTAAAAGTGTTTCGATACGCTTTATTGTTACTGAAATCTCACCTTTTTGGAACGAGCCCGCGTACCGAAACACTAAATGACCGTATCAGTACGGTGTTTTAAGAAATTAAATGGGATTTTTGTATTCGAAGTGGCGTACTGGTACGGTGCTTGGTGTACCGAAACGAGTTGCAATACCGTATCGATACGGGCCTTAGCGTATCGATACAGAGGTAGTTATTTCTGTTAATGTCATGGAAAGGCAGTTTTGGTTTCTTTCGTATTAGTCCCTAAATTGTGTTTGTCTCCAATTGGATATCGTTTCGATGCCCGCTTGAGATAAGTTCTCACCTGTGAACAGTACGTACATATAGGAAAGTAATAATGCATCTAGACAAGATAATAAAAAAATGGTCGCATTTTAGGTTTCATCTTCCCGGTTTACTTCGGTAAACCTAATATAGCTTGCTCGGTTTGGTCTTGCGACTAGGTCGGGTCGAGGGGGTTACAATCTTCGATAGAGATCCAAGATTTACTTCTATAGTTTGAAAAAAGTTGCACGAGGAGTTGGATACCAAATTGCATTTCAGTATAGCCTTCCACCCTCAGATCGATGGTAAGTATAAGAGGGTTATTCAGATTCTTGAGGATATGCTTCGATGTTGCATCATTGTTTTCGAGGGTAGTTTGGAGTAGCACCTTCCGTTGGTTGAGTTCATTTACAACAACAACTTCTAATGGAGCATTGTAGTCACCTAATTTTATTTGACCCCGTCTTATTACCATTTTTTATTTTCATGCATATATGTATTACTATTAAACCCAAAAAGTAAAAAAATATATAAAAAGAGTCTATTAAAAAATAAAAGAGAAGTCCATGTACATAAGTAAAGGCCCAAGTGGCTAATTTTTTATTATTATTTCATTTTTTATTTTTAGTTATTATATTATTATTAATGTATTTTATTTATTCTTGTAGATCACACAAGATCCTAACCATGTCAAATATGGAAAGATTGCAATAGATTTTGTCCAACAAATATGAGAAGTCAAGTGATGTGCAAGGAATTCTGACTGTGGACTCATGTCATGGAAAATTTTTGTTATGATCCTAGCATTTTTGGGCCAGGATGTCTTCTTAAGAACTGACCATTTTTCAGCTACCTTTCCAACGCATCTTGAAATGCCTTAATTGGATGTCAAGAGCTCAAGATATGTCTATTTTACTGAAGACAACACGTGCAAAAATCTGGATATGATTTCAATATGGGAATTCGATTTTATTACAAATTTTCAATTAATTTATTGATTATTTGCAATTAAAGTCAAATTTAGGTCTTTCCTTATTTGTTCTAATTAATTTAGGATCATTTTGTGTGTAAGGAAAGTGGTTTGATGCCCAAGTAAATGCATTATTCTCTTTCTGAAAAAATAATATTTAGCATTAATATGTAAGTTATTTTAGAGTTTTTTGAAGCCTATAAATAAGCTTCATTCTTTTGTAATTCACACCACACACCACAGACAACACATGTACAACACAGAAATTTTGAGAAAAATAAAAGAGCAAGGCACTTCAGTTTTTGGAGGTATATTCTACGTTATATATATATACATTGTGCTAATGTGTCGAATTAGGAAAAAGGAGTGAGGGCGCGAGTTTTACCATTTGAGTCACCGAAAAAGTCACCACCAGAGATCATCGAACCATCGGCTGTCATCCAGTCCGAGGAGTAAGACCGTGAGAGCTAAAGACGACCACTGGCGAACAATAGATGATGTCGATCCACGAAGGCAGACACTGTGGCGCATGACGGCTCATGGTCGAAACCTAGGTTTTGGGATAGTATTCTTTGCATCCACGAAGAACACCTATTAACAGTTCAGAGAACTAAAAGGGATGTTGTTTTGATCCATTTCGAACAAATGAGGGGAAAATGAAATTTGTTTTTAATTTTGGCCTTTATATTCAACCCGCGAACCGGCTCGTACTCGTATTAGACTGTGCCATTCTCTTTCGAATCTCACTCTGCACCTTTCAAGTTTGCATTCGTGCAATTCAGCCTTTTCCCTTCAATTTTGCCCTTTTAATTTTGTTTTTTATTTACTTTGGTCTAATTGTTTTTTTTTCTTCACATTTTTATCTAATTATGCTTTTAATTTTTTATTTCCATTCATATTTATTTCTAATTCTTGATCTTAGATTTTTAGATTAATGAGGAGTTTTAGAATTAATTAGGCCTTAGCTTCTTTAATACTTCCCATAATTAATTAGGATGAGATATTTAGGTTAACATGGTTGATTTAAATAGGTTAGATTCTCCATAATTTCATAACTGGATAAGTTTAGAAATTAGGTACTTAGCTTTAATAATTTAGATATTTCGTAATTTAATTTTCTATCTAGACTCATAAAACTAGACCCTTAATTTATGTACTAGATTTTAGTATCATAATTAGTATTTCCTAAAGTTGTTAGATTCTTAATTTAACCTTTTAAGATTGTTAATTATATTCCTATTAAATCTTTAGGTTTAGGTATCTTTTAGTTTTTTATTTAATACTCATTATTCCCAAATGAGACCATTAAGTTAATAAAAACATAGTTTACAAATTATTATGCATGTATAAACCCAAAACACGTTAAAAAATATGAGTGACCAAATAAGCGCTATTTTTATATAATTTGTGGGGTGCTAATCCTTCCCCAATTGTAATTGTGCCCTCAAACCCTGAGATTTCATAATCTCTGGTTTGTTTTAAGTTTTCGGTCTGCCTATTAAAAAATGACCAGTGGCGACTCCGATGGGGACTTTTGTAAGAGGGCACAACTTTTATTTGGTCATGAGGTGTTTTCTTTTGTATTTTGGATTTTTTTGTTTATTTTCTTTTTGTTTTATTTTTGTATATATTTGTGAACTAATTTTTTATTTTTGTCTTTTCAGAGTGCATCAAGACATGAGCCTCCTACGCAGGCTTAATCCTTTTAGGTGTAAGTTAGTAGCTCTGCCTTCATGAGTAATCCTCTGATGAGCCAGTAAACACTTCCGAGGTCCAAAGTACCTATGCCTTCATGAGCAATCCTCCGTACGGGCATAGCAAAATACACCCCTCGAATCGTGTTCGAACCGCAAGCCTGTGATGGGCCAGGATCAAACTTCTCACCGACCTTAGTAGGGGCAGGGTCAGTTCGAGTACCCTTTAGACCATGAACCCACATGAATAAATGTTCTAGAAAGCCAACCCCATTAGAGCCATGCATGCAAACTAGGCTTTATATTTTTGTAATATGTCATGTGTTAATAATTTATTATGTTGTACTAACCCCTTTCTTTTGTTGTGTGTTTATTTATGTATTTGTTTAGCTTGCATCATAACATACATTTTTGGTATTCCAAAATGAAATACAATCCTTGATCATGAACCTTCGAGTGGCATTATCCAACATCGGGGCCTGTCGTCCCAACACATATGTCAGAAGCGAGTTCTTAAAGCTCTAGTACCAACACGGTGACAATGTTTAGAGAGATACAACCCGAAACTTGTGAGGACGAATACATATGGGCCTGCCTTGGAATGGCTTGTCCAAGCTGGTCATTCTATGGGAAAGCCTAAATACTCAAGACCAAGCCATTTTTTTCCAGAAAATTTGGAGATGCGCCCATGATCTCGGTGGTCGTTAAATTTTGGGACCCAACATACTGATGCTTCATCTTTAACCAAGAGGACTTGTCCCACACCATCGAGGAGTATATAGTCTTTCTACACTTAGAAGTGGAAGGGCCCAACGTAATTTAGTCAAGGGACAGAAATGTAGGCTATCAAAGAAAGCTCGCAGTCCTCACCGGCTTGAAAGTACAAGAAATAGACACCTACGTCGCAACAAAGAACAAAAGTCAATGCCTTACTGCAAATTTTCTGTATGATCAAATCATGGAGAACCTAAAGCATGAGAAAGCATTAAATCTACTCGCCTTAGCCATTTATGGGCTAGTGATTTTCCTGTGGGTCCTAGGGGCACGTGGAGATAGCCGTAGCTAAATTAGTGGCCTAGAAGGAAGTGAATTCGGTCCTAGCCATCCTAGCCAAGACAATCAGGTCCCTGAATTGTTGTCAAACCCGTTAGAGTGGTGGTTTCACTTGATGTTCACAGCTCTTTTACCTGTGGCTGTGGAATCACTTTTGGAGCAGCAAGAGAATCAGCATGTATCTGAATTCACGAGACCTAGACCCGATAAGAGAAATTGTCAAGAAAAAATAGCTGCGAGATAAGAGTTGTAATCAGTGGGAGAATTTCTTCCAGGGCCACTCTAATAAAGACGTGCTGTTGAAAGCTCTATGGATGTACCCTATGCTAATCTAGTACCAGTACAGAGAAATGGAATGGGTCCCCTTCATGGGCCTATGAGAGCGACCAATTATGCACATTTGCTCGTACAATGATAGTACAAATCCTACCAGTTCATTCCAGCCACTCATGGGCTACAAGAAGAAGAGTTTGCATATGATGAGCCAGACTATAAAAAATGTGTTGAAAAGATGGTACACACCTAGGATTAACCCCGACGTATGGAAATAACCTTATTTGACGGAGTCACATCAGACTACACAAAATGGAGAAAGTGAGGAGTTGATAACTTGGGCACCTCTTCCACACTGCATAGAGTCGATAACCCTTAGCCTGAAGCTTTGATGACAGAATTAGAGGTCTACAAGCATGTCTTCGAGAAAGAAAAAATGGGCACTATAGAAGAGAGTTACCGAGCTTGAGGGGAAGTTTGTCACCAAAGAATACAGAGAGAGGGCTATCAGAAAGAAGTGAAGAACTTATTGGCCAAGCAAGAGCTCTATTTGAAAGATGTCAAGGAGATAACCCTTGAAAAAAACCAAATAAAGGTGAAAACCGTTCAGGCCAGTAGTTCCAGATCTGCTAAAGAAAGATTTGTAACACTGGCAGCACGAGGCCCGAAAGTAGAAAGAGAAAGTAGATCAACTTTCTGACAAGAGGCAACACTAGGAAGATCAGTACTTTGAGTCACACAGCAGCCTTAACAAGTACTGTAAGCTAAATCAAGATATGTAAGCAAAGCTAAATGAAGAAGTGGTAAAAGACGCTAAGACCGATTTACTTTGCTACAACATTGAGGACCTAAAAGCACAATTGCAAGCACACAAGAGTCACATCCATACAATTGGATTATAAGAAAATCCAATAGGTTGATTCAAAATGAGTCGCCAATGTTGCATACTTTGAGAGACAGCTATACATCGACCACTTAACATCTCAACTACGAATGGCAGTCTCCAAGGCCGGAGAAATAAAAATAGAGCTGAGGCATTGAGAGAAAGATTCTTCCCAATAGGGGAGGATGTGCAGTTGCTATTGAAATTCATGGATGAGGCCAACAAGTAGTACCAGCAGACGAGCTTGTTCTTTGGCCATGTTCGAAAAGATGTTATTCTAGTTCCAAGGGTCGAACAACGAGCAACACTAAAGCACATCAAAGGAGAAGAGGATCAACTAGAGTTATGAAGCCATCTCATGTGTTTCAAATAATGTGTACATGAATGTCATGATCAATAAAGCGTGCTTTTGGTTTTTGAATATCAACAGTCTTGCATCATCATTTGCATTGCATCATAATAACCTACATTTAATTAAACATGCCAATAAATTAACTACGAGAAGTTCAATGGCAGTCGTTACAACAAGATTACACACAAGTACGATACATGTTCCCAGACAAAGAAGATGGAAATGGAAAACAAAATGGTAGTTGTCAAAGTTAGTTTGAATGGAGCTTAAGACAAGCTCGAGAAAATTGAAAAGGACATAAAGGACGAGATCACTCAAATCAATGTCCACCAGATAGTCTCCATGTTAGGTTTCAAATAACCAGAAGTGAAAAAGATGATCAAAACTGTCAATGTGACACTACCTTCACTAGAGGTAACTCATGAGACATTCCTACCAAGAGGGAAGTTCTAAATCCATATGGCCGGGACCTCATCCCATATTCTGTAGAGTTTGAGATAAATCATGGGGAAGATGCAAAATGCAACAAGAGGATAAAGATGTCGGGTGCCTCTATGTCTGAATTGTCACCTCATACGACACAGAATCAACATTTGGTATCGTCTTTTTCAAAACCTTATCAGTTTTCGGCTAATCAATCTTCCAGTTCTTAGGAGAAAAAAAAGAAATTGAAGGCCTCTCAATTCAGTCTCATTCTTTTCACATATCAGAAGATGTTTTTCATGTTGCTAAAAGCCCGATTGGTTGCACCGTGTTTTGTTAAACCTTAATCATCTTCGTACCCAAGATGGTTCAACAAAGATGATCACTGTGAATTTCACGCTGGTATTCAAGGCCATTCCATTGAGAAATGTGTTAATTTTAAGTGTAAAGTTTAGGATCTCCTAGATTTCGAGATATTGGAAGTTGAGATGGGAAGTTAATATATTACTATTCTGGGGATAAAAATTAATTACCCAACCGGAGTCAACTTCGTTCAACCAGATAAAGATCAGATTTAGGGGCAACATCTACCACAAAAAAGCTTCGAGTGAGAAAACCTCTCAAAGTTTTCATGGTATCCATTGCATCTTTGCTTCCCCACTTAATTTAAGGGAAATATCTTATTCCAGGGTCGATAGAAGAGAAGTCAAATCCATCTACTCATGATTATAATCAAGACCGCAGTTGTAAATTCCACATAGGAGCATCGGGACATCCTACCAAAAGATGTTGGATTTTGAAGAATGAGATAGACAAGATTGTTGATAATGGGATATTGACACATGAAATGATGAAGTAATGGAAGGCAAAAGAGATGGGGTATGCTAGCACTTTAAGCAAAGGGGTTGGAGAACCCTACTAAATGAATCACTACCTTCGAGACTATTTGAAGTTTTCATGCATCTTATCCATGTTTTTCCATACTTCCCTATAGTTCGGATTTTTCTTCTGAAGTAATGCTTGGAATTAACTTTGCTATTTTTACCCCAAAATAGCAAAGATTTTTTTGTAAGGGCATGTGTGGATTTTTATTTCAATAAAAGATATATTTTTGCTTAACATACAATGACCTTGAAACCATATATATGTATATCCTATCTTACTCTTGTAGTTTCATGATATCAATTGCATGATGTGACATTGATCCCGATACAAAGACCAGTCGAGTATTGTGAAAATGATAAATATGACTCATCTCCTAGGCTACTTAGGTCGGCAAAGTAAGACATCTGCAACTTTGATGATATTCAATGATGAGAGAATCTTAAAAATTCATAAAAAGTGAACTGGACTAGGCAAGTTTAACTCAGATGAGTTGCTTGAAATTGAAATTATAATAATAGTCTTCTATACCCAAATAAAAACACATATATTGTAACTAGTAGCTCAAAAAAATCTCGGGGCACTCTGTTAAAGCCATAAGGTTCCATATATCATGTACATTGGCTTCATGAGTGATTTTTAAATCTTGACAAAGTCAAATATGTAATGAGATAAAATCTTGAGATAAATGAAAAATGAAGTGTGAAAAAAAAACCTCGAGGACACTCCGTTGTAGCTGTGAGGTTGAGTATCTAATAAGGTAGCAACGCTCCATCTACTCTATACCTTGGCTTCATGAGTGACTTTCAAATCCTGAAAAGTCAAACAATTAATGAAATGAAATCTCGAGGTAAAAAAAAGCTAATAAAAGAGTGGCTAGTTGCAATCAGAAACACACATGCACATAGAAATTTATTATTATGATATTTTGCACTCCCTTGGTTAAACAAGCCTAGAAAGCTTGAACACGCTTATGAATAGAGAAAAATAATAAGAATTGAAAAGGAATTGATTTTTGAGCAATGCGGTAATCATGAGGAAGAACCGAGTGGTCTAGGAGAAACTTCACAACTTCAAATATCGCCACAATATTCAAAGTCTTCAAAGACACAAGCTATGCTTGAAATGATCACCAGAGGGTTGAATCTGAGATGCTCTTGCACTTGATATCCAGGGCATCATTTTCTATTTTCTTTCTATTAAGATTTTTGGTTTCATGGGTCCTGCATGTTAATCCAAAAATGTATCATTAATTAAAATGACGACCAGGAAACTAACATTTTTATAAAAATAAAAGGATTTTTTCGTATTGCTCTAGAGATAAATTTCAAAATGCAGGGGCATTGATGCAAATGATCGATCTGCCATGGAAAAGATGTGGTTGAATATGAGATGTTCAACCCTCTATTCAAAAGAGGACTAGCCCATCAGTGATGAAATCAAACTTGAAGATTGAAGAGGCATCACCTTGTATCAGAAAGGTAAAAACACATGTTCAAGTTGAAGAGTGTATGGTCGACCATGTTGCCAAGCAAGACCAGCACATAAGACGTAGAAAAATCTTAAAACGTGAGAAATATATAATTTCGCCCAGTGAGCAAACCATGCCATTATATTGGGGTAATTTATGGTAATCGAGGATTCGAGATCCCCGACCTTGATGAACGCGAGAGAAAGAGATTAAAATGACAATATAATTCAAAGATATTTAAGGTAAAGATAAGCTTTGCTACGAAACTTCCCCTACGAGAAAAAATCTAAAAACTCATAAGAAACACTGAAGGTGTTTGATATTATTTCAAGGTAGCACAGCTTGCTCAGTTGCTCAGAACAATTTTACAGACATTGGAGGATGTGTCTAGAAATCTAGAGATTTTGTATGAGCCATTCAAGGTGGTCTTTCACTCAATATTGGTGAAGACTCGGCATAGTCCAACTATGGGTTTGCAAATCAAAATGCCAAAAATTCAAGCTAGAATAATGGCAAGATCAGATATTTTCTATGAAGCAAAGAATGAGTGTAACCCCCTAGCCAGGCCTAGCCGAAACCAAACTAAAAGGATCACATTAGGTTTACCGAAGCAAACCAGATCTAATAACCTAAATCGGGTCATTTTTTCTATTTATCTTATCTAAATGCATCAAATTAATTCCTATGGTGGACATGCTTCAGCGGAAACATTACATTGAAACCAGATTTTGAAACGGGGTTCAATTGCTCAAAAACACACATTAGGGACCAAAATGTAATTTTTATAAATTACATGGTCTTTATTAAAATTTAGGTCACCAATCCTTTATTAGTCGAATTCTATGCTCACATGTTAAATTCCAGCTTAAAAAAATCATTTGAATTCATTCAATTGCATACATAACTTTTAGGGACTAATATGCAAGATTTCCACTTCACCAAATTGATATGCACAAATACAACAAGGCGTACCGATACGGGCAAGCTCGTACCAATAAAACTTAACAAACATAATAGTTACTCATATAGATATATGTACAACTGTATTGATACGATGTGTTGACCCACCCGTACTGATACGACCTTGACTCCATACCGGTCCCCTTGTGATTTCTCAAAAACCTAGAATTTTAGTGACCAAAATGCTTACTGATACAGTACCCCGTGTATCGGTACGGCTCTTTAAAATTGAATGGATCATACCAGTACTCAAACCCGTGTACTGACACCACTGCAAATATTTCTCAAGGTGTACTGATACAGTGGCTAGGCGTATCGATACCCTTTGTTAATTTTTGATGGATTGAGCCTTTCCAGACCCCGCATATTGATCCTTGGGTACACGTATCGATACGCAATGGCCTGTAATGACCTCTAGGTCCAACATATGACACTTTGGCTCAATCTAAACTCATTCAACACATACCTAAACATCATACAACATCAAGAACATGATTAACATCGACATGTCGACATTTCAAATCATCCTAGCAAGCCTATCACATTCAGCCACATCATCTAGAGAAATGCTTCCTACTCAACAAGTAAAACCTCAAACCAACCTCAAACAAGCATTGATGGACAATAACACATCCAAATCATCAACATAAACTTGCACAACCAAACAACAAATGACCACATTGCCCTTATTACTACAAGTCTAAATCAAAATCATACTTTCGTAAATCACAAGTCCTTAGATTTCCTTTTACTTGCTCGCTGCCTCCAACCTTTAATTCTTCGCATTGATGGAAAAATAAAGAGCGTAAGCACACTAGGCTTAGTGAGGAATGCTCAAAGACCAACCATAATCAATGCATTTAAAATCATTTAACAATCCTTTTAAAAAAACCACTTTCCAAAACACTTTGCAAACATCATGCCTTATCAAACCATGCATTTAACATTTCCAAAACAACATATTAAACCATATGCAACATGTATCATGGATTCAACAGCAAGGTCCCATTTGTTACCCTCAATTTAAGCTTTCCCATGCATACTACCAATGCAAGGCTTAAAGAGTAAAACATGTTTAAACCAACATTAAACAACATAGTCCATCAACACAATACATCATTAATTATATTGGCTTACAAGTGATTATTAACCAAATTCCACTTTATAAAATGAAGCTAGATGATGAGAGTAAATAGTCTGTTAAGCCGTAACGCATACTGAATAAAAAATAAAGAAAGTAGTCAAGAAGGAAATCCTTAAGTGGTGGGACGCAGTAATTATCTATGCAATTTCTGATAGTGCATGGGTTAGTCCATTCCATTATGTTCATATGAAAAGTGGTATTATTGTATTCCATAATGACGCTGGTAAATTGATTCCTACTCGCATTCTCATGGGATGGCGTATTTGTATGGACTACAAGCGACTTAATGCAGTCACAATGAAATATCATTTCCCTCTTCTTTTCATTGATCAAATGCTCGATCGACTTGCAAAAAATGAGTATTATTGTTTTCTAGATGGATATTCTGGCTACAATCAAATCGTTATTGTACCTGAAGACCAAGAAAAGGCTATGCTCAAATGCCTGTTAGGGACTTTTGCCTTTCGTCACATGTCTTTTGGTCTTTGTAATGCACCATCCACATTTCAAAGGTGCATGATGGCAATATTTTCAGATACGATTGACAATTTCCTTAAAAAATTTTATGGATAATTTTTTGGTGTATGGGAATAACTTTGACCCGTCGATAATCTAGAGAAAGTATTGCAACAATGCGAAGACACTAATCTGGTTCTAAATTGGGAAAAACATTTCATGGTCACAAAGGGGATTGTGTTGGGCCATAGAATATTTAAAACAGGAATTGAGGTGGATAGATCCAAAGTAGATGTAATTGAAAAATTGCCACCACCAACGAATGTAAAGGGCATCTGAAGTTTTTTTGGGTCATGCTAGTTTTATAGAAGATTCATTTGGGATTTTTTGAAGATCGCAAAACCTCTATGCTTATTTTTGGAGCATAATAGAAAATTTGTTTTTGATGCTGCATGTCTGGATGCATTCAATAAAATTAAAAAGTAGCTTGTAAATGCACCGATCGTTGTTGTACCCAACTAGGAGCAACCGTTTAAACTAAAGTGCGACGTTAGTGATTTTTCTATAAGAGTAGTTTTAGGAGAAAAAAAAAGATACATGGTATTTCATGCGATCTACTATGCTAGTAAGACTCTAATGAAGCTTAAATCAATTACACTACTATTGAGAAAGAGTTATTAGCAGTAATTTTTGCTTTTGATAAGTTTCGTTCTTATCTTGTGGGTGCAAAAATTATAGTTTTTACTGACCATTCTACTTTGAGATACCTTTTGCGAGAAAAACAACATACAAAACCAAGATTGATCCGTTGGATTTTATTGCTACAAGAGTTTGATATTGAGATAAAAGATCGTAAAGGGTCAGAAAATCAAGTTATCGATCACCTTTCGCGGCTAGAAGCAGGTAGCGAAGATTGAAATAAGTTACAAATTATTGACGCATTCCCTGATGAAAAGCTTTTCATTGTGGATGCAACACCGTGGTATGCTGATTTTGTAAATTATGCGATGTGTGGAAAAACTCTTTTAGGTGTAACTGGGCACAAGAAGACAAGATTTCTTAGAGATGCGATGAATTATAATTGGAATGAACCTTATTTGTTCAAGGTTTGCAATGATAATATAATTCGACATTGTGTCCCTGAGGAAGAAATGACATCGATACTATCACATTGTCATAATGCTCCATATAGAAGGCATTTTGGTGGCATGAGAACGACTGCAAAAGTCCTTCAATCTGGATTTTACTGGCCGTCATTATTCAAAGATGCTCATAAGTTTGCTCAATATTATAATCATTGTTAATGCACGAGGTCAATATCCAGGAGAAATAAGATGCCACAGCAGCCAATAATGGAAATTGAGCTATTCGATGTTTGAGGATTGGATTTCATGGTTATTTTTCCAAATTCTTTTGGCAATCTATACATTTTAGTTGTTGTTGATTATGTTTCTAAGTGGATAGAAGTTGTGGCAGTGCCTAAAATGATGCAAAAATGGTTTTGAAGTTCTTTCCCAAATATATACTCACCCATTTTGGAACACCAAGAGCATTGATCAGTGACCAGGGAAAGCATTTTCACTACAGCCAGGAGGCTGCTATGTCAAAATGTTATGGAGTAAATCGTAGACTGACCACAGTGTATTATCCCCAATCCAATGGACAAATAGAGATTTCTAATCAAGCCATTAAAACATCTTGGAATAAATGGTCAATACCAATAGGAAAGATTGGTCATCTTGCTTAGATAATGCAATGTGGGCTATCCGTATTGCATACAAAACCCCATTGGGAATGTCATTGTATCGATTTGTCTTTGGAAAATCTTGCCATTTATGTGTTGAGCTCAAACGCAAGGCCTTGTGGGCTCTAAAGCAGGTTAATCTTGATTATGAGGTTGCAGGGAAGAAAAGATTGTTGGACTTTACTGAATTAGAAGGAATTCGCTGTAATTCGTATGAAAGTGCCTCTATTTACAAAGACAAGAGCAAACGTTGGCATGATAATATTATTTTGCAGCGACAATTTAAAGTAGGACAGTTGGTTTTGCTATTCAATTGACGACTAGAGTTGCACCCATGCAAATTACGGACATGCTAGTCGGGACCTTTCGAAGTTGTGGAAGTATTTGTGCATGATGCAGTTACAAACAAATATACTAAGGAAGGAATTCCATTCAAAGTCAATGGACAAAGACTCAAGCACTATTTTGTTGACTTTGATTATAGGAATATTGGGACCATTAAATTGGTCAAATTATTTTGACATTTCCTTTATTTGTTTTATTAGTTATAGATTTAGTTTTCCTTGTTTCTTATTATTTTCTTTTAAGTCTCTTTATTTTCTTTTTGCAAAATAAAATTTCTTTGTTGGATATGGAATCTTCCTTTAACAACTTGTGCGGAAAGAAGGCTACACAATATATGTATAATCTTTGGAGGCAATTCGAGGAATTCAATTACACTGAATAATCACCCAAATCACATCCTTTCATCAGTTAGCGCGGGAAATGCAATGAACACCTTCTGTTTAGTCTTCTTCTTCTGTACAAAGTAATACATCTATAGATACAAGTGGGTCAAGTTCCAATCGACCTCGAACATTTAGAAAATTTAATCTATTTCAGGTCAGTTATTTTAAATTAGTATTATTTAAATAAGTTTTTGTTATTATATTTTACTAATTTTATTTTCTGTCTTTTTAGAATTTTGATGTCAATTTAGCTGCTTCAAGGAGTGGTTATTCTGATGTTGACTCCTACCTTAATTTGCCCCTTGTCCCTCATACTAAAGATGTTGAGTTTGATATTTTATAATATTAGAAATCACAAAGTCTTTCTTTTTCGATAATCTCTCGTGTGGCCAGAGATATTTTGGCCATTCAAATTACTTCAGTTACTTATGAATCTTCCTTTAGCATAGGGGTCAAATTTTGAACAAGTTGAAAGCTAAACTCTTACCTAAAAATGTAAAATTTTTTGTAACAACTCGTAATTGGTTGTATGATTTTGAACTGAAAAAAAAGGATGAAGGTTATCTTATTGTAGTTAATGATTCTTCCCTTTAACGGTAAATATATAATTTACTTTATTTTTATTATGTTTATTTCATTGATAATAGAATATGTGTTTATTAATGATAATATGTTTGCTTTTGTAGGATGCCTCTACAACAAGTACATTTGAATTGGTTTGTGAATGAGTGTGCCTTGATTCTTCCCTTCAAAGGTAATTTTAATTTTAATCTTTATATTTATTATGCTTATTTCATCAATATTTGAAATATTTGCAATATTTGAAATATTTGTGAATGATTCTATTTTTATTCGGTAGTAGAGGTTTGGCACTTTTGTAAGGGTTTGGTAAAGTCGGAAATGTTTGGCACTATTGACCATTGTATTCTCCTTGGCTTTACCACTGAATTTATGTTTGATGCTTGCTTCTTGGACTGGTCTGAATGCTGAATTTATGCTTGCTACTTGCTGTTTGGCCTGGTCTGAATATTGAAAATGATGTTTGATGCTGCCTGCTGGCCTGAATATTAAATTATTTGTTGTCTACCTGGACTAGTCTTAATGATGAATTGATGATGCTTGCTGCCTTGTAAAATTTACAATGTAAGTTGTTGTTGGTCTGAATACTGACTGAATAAAATTGTTATAAATTCTTAAATCTTATCTAAGTAGTTACTCATGGTTAAATTATTTTGGTGGCATTTTGGCTTTTAAAGCTAAAAATCTGCCCATAATTTAATCATGTTAGCAGCATTTATATATTTGAGATAAATAAAAGCTCGATGAAAAAATTTCTAGTAGCAAAGTAGGCTTTTAGCCTTGTAATACTTTTGCTATAAGATCTGAAGGCTTAAATTTTAACATAAATTTATTTAGTTAGATTTGATTTTTACATTTATAAATTGTGTTCGACTGTTAGTTTTTCAGAATTTGTGAAGTTGCTAAATTTTTCAATCTCATGTTTTGATATTATCAATTTACCATAAGTAAATTCATGTTCAAATATATTTATAAATTTTAAGTTAAATTATATTTAAATTATTAATTAATTATTACATCAAAATAATGAATTAAACTTATTGATATTTAAAGTAAGTTATTTCTAATGATTAAGTTAATAATCAACAAATGAATCATTTAATGCAATAATTTAATGGTCAATATTAACAAATTGATTTAAATTTTGAATAATTTGTTTTAAATTTATCAATATCAAGTTATTAATCTAATAAAACATTTAAATATTTTTATATATTATAATTTATAAATATAAAAATAAACATATTAATTTAATGACCATAGTTAATTATGTAGCTTAAAAATTGTGAAGATGTATTTTGTCACGCTATAATATAATAAATTCATAATCTCACAACTTCATCAATTGTAACTTATTAGTTATTACAAGTCAGGTAAATACCAAGCCAGGTAAATATCAGATCAATTTAATAACAAGTCAGATCATTTACAAGTTGAGTCAACTACAGATCAGGTTCATAACAGGTCAGGTAGTATCAATTATTTATCAGGTTAATCTTGGGTTCGGGTTCATATCAGGTCGGGTTCGGTTATCACATTATTAGGTTGAATTCGGGTTCGGGTTGTTCTCAGAACGAATGTAGGTCGGGTTCAAATCTAAAATTTCTAAGTCCAACTCAGGTTCAGGTCAACACCAATTCGGACTCGAATCGATTTCGAATCACCACCACCTTGGATAAAAAGTAGTTCTGACTCAAAGTCATCAGTCAAGTTAGTAAAATTAGGAAGTGGAAAGATATCCTACAAGAGACAAATGAACAATCCCTAATAGTCTCTCAAGGGAGATTATGATTTTTAGCCTTAACTTTGCAAGAAGAACATGGACAATAAATACAAACAATCACTAAAATCAATAATTTTGAGTGAACACTGCATGCTCTGCATCTCAGGAACGAATCAAACCTAAGTGGCCGTTCAATATAGCTAGCTTGCACCAATGAAGGTGTAATGTTGGTACAAAAATCCAACAAAATCAATAAATTCAGGGGGGAAAACCTTATCCATTAAAAATGGACCAACCATTTGGAGAAAACAGCAGCAAGTAACACTATAAATGTAAATAGAATCGCAAGTTGATCCAAACCCAAATAAACCTCGTCGATGTTAGTTTTTGGATTTTTTTAAAATAATTTAAAGGTGATGACAATGTAATGTCTGTTTATAGAAATTCTTAACATTTTGATAAAGCATACACACCTTATAGACATTGTGATTGAACCCTGATATCTTAGAATAAACATCATCTGCTTTTCCATGGTACCATTTGTTGGGTTAGTTTTTGGATTATTTAAAAATCAGATTTTAATGTTTTCCTCATGCATGAAATTATTGCATGCGGTTGTTTGGGGTAAACCTTCTTAAAATCTTTTTGTTTATCTCCATAGTTTGGACCAGATTGAACAAGACATGAGATTAATAAGAGACTGTTTTTTAATGTGAATTAGGATTTTAACAGCTGAGACTTTAAAATGCGTTTCATTTGACATTCATGTCTAATCTACTATATTTCAACCTGGCCCAAAATAGAAAAGCACCTGAGCAAAGGAGCAATATTGAGATATGGAACTGGGCCTAAATATTAGCCTGGATCCTTAAACAAGGCCCACCAATCATCTCACCATTCACTTCAACGAAAAAGACAATTTACACTCGGGACTGTCACCGGGAATGAGTAAAAGGAGCGATTTTTCTTAATATTTGGTATTATGATCTAATTTTTCAATACTTATTATTATATTTTTATTTTTAATTTTTAATTTTTTTAATATTTTTTATTAGATGCCTATTTTTTTCAATACTTGTTATTATGGGCTCAATTTTCTTTAACACTTGTTAAGGCTCAAATTTTTTTAATATTTGTTATTAGGGGATTATTTCTAAAAATCAATTTTTTGAATATTTTTTATTATGGGCCTAATTTTTTTCAATACTTAGGGGTCTATTTTCTCAATACTTGTTATTAAGGGAATATTTTTAAAATTTATTTTTTTCAATATTTGTTATTAGGTGTCCAATTTTTTTCGATACTTATTATCAAAGGCCTAATTTTTGTTCCAATATTTTTTAGTAGGGTCATACTCTTAAATTTAATTTTTTTCAAATACTTGTTATTAGAGACCCAATTTTTCTCCAATACTTAGGGGTTCATTTTTTTCAATACTTGTTATTAGGGGACTACTCTTAAAATTTAATTTTTTACAATATTTGTTATTAGGAGTCCAATTTTTTTTCGATACTTAGGGGTCCATTTTTTCAATACTTGTTATGAGGGGACTACTCTTAAAATTTAATTTTCTTTCAATATTTATTATTACGGGTCCAATCTTTTTTCCCAATACTTATTGTTTGGGGCCTAATTTTATTCCAATATTTATTATTAGGGCCTAATTTTATTCTAATATTTTAGATCACATGTAATGTATTGCAATGCTTCACTACCATGGCAATTGAGGGAATCCAAAGCATCGGATTATTTCTGTATAAGGTGTTGTTATGCCGCCAATTATGTCAACGATTTGGAAAAAAAGATATACTACACAACATCCTTAAAAAGTTCATCGATGAGAAACAATGTTTGCGAGCAGGCAGCAGGTCGGGAGGGAACCTAACTAATCATCTCATAGTGAAACTGATAACTCGTATATTTACATATTTTTCATATATAAATTTTTATGTTTGAACACATTACAAAGCCTTTGTTTTAGTTTCTATTTGATTTTTTAGGTGTTTTTATGTGTGCGAGTAGGCAGCATGTGGGGAGGGAACCTAACTAATCATCTCATAGGAAAACTGATAAATCGTATACTTGCATGTTTTTCATATATAAATTCCTACGTTTTAGCACATCAATCTATCTTAAAGTCTTTTTTGGTTTCTATTTAATTTTTCAGAGGTTTCATGGTTAAAAGATGTTTTATGCATAAAAGAGGAGTTTTAGCACAATTTGGACACCTTGGGAGATTTACTTGTGCACCGACAGTAGCATTCGGAAGATAAGGCTTGGGCACGGTCAAAATTCCATGGAAGAGAAGAAATCCTACTCTAAATAGACTTCTACTTTATTGCATTTATTGTAGAATTAGGATTTTTGTACTTTAATGTAATTATTTCTCCTTATTGATGTAAAAGACTTACCCTATAAATAGGATCATAAGGGGAAGAGAAAGGGGAGAATAAAAAAATCTTAAAATCCTTTGTAGCCGTCGCCTACTCAATGAGTAGCTAAACCCTTCTTTTTTAACCAATTGTAGCTTCGACGTTTTTAATTCAAATTTTTAGTGAGATTTCTTGATCTTCATATTTTTTCATGTATTATTATATATTCTCAGCTTATTCTCATGTGTATGTTGAATTATATGTATGCATGCAACCAAGTAGTGGATTATTGACGCAAGTGGTAAGTAATCCTGGATTATGGTTTATGAAGGTATAATTTCATAATCTTGATTAGTGCGGATTGTCGTTTTTTTAGTTTATGTGCTTTGGGCCTCTATAGTTCTTAATGGTATTTGATACATTTTAATTCTTAGTGGATTATCTAAGGAATTTTAACCTTGATAATAAGAGTTAGTAATTTATGAATTATTAAGTTACTTTCTATCAAAGAAGATATTTAAGTTATTTATGGACTATCATCTAACTTAAAACCAAGGTACTTGAGATATATGTAGGTTATCTTTTGAAGATCGATGATCTAATTACTTGGATTAAATTCTAAGAACCACCTTGTCTAGAGTTTACACCATCATCAAACACCCTTACTTTAATTTGCTTTCTTTAAATTCTCTCTCAAATACAAAACCCCCCTCCACTACTTTTATTTGCATTTAGTTATAAACTTAATATTCTTACTGCTTTTTGTGGATTCGATCCTGCTTACTGCTGCTACAAAATTCTTAGTTCAAGCAGGTATTTATTTTTGACGGATTCAACACATATCAAAAATTGGTGCCGTTGTCGGGGAGTGGTGTCAATAAGGTTAAGTTTACTTTATTTTATTTTCCTTTAATTTTTATTTTTCTACTTTTATGCTTCGTTCCTCTAGTGTAGATAAGAACATTTTGTTCGATCCTGAAATCGAGAAAACCACAAAGAGATTAAGGAAAGAAGCAAGGAAAGGTGAGCAATCGTCCACACACGAAGCCACAAAAACACAAGAGGGACGTGAACTAACCCACCAAATCGACAACACCTTTGAAGTAGACAACATGGCTGACCAAATCTTGCGCCAACTCACCGCCCCGGAGATCACCACACAATCGTTATGCATCGATTACCAAAACCCTGAAGTACCACTCAAATTAAAATCTGGACTAATACATCATATTTCTACTTTCAGGGGACTTGAGAATGAGAATCCACACAAGCACTTGAATGAGTTCCATGTGGTGTGTTTGAGCATGAAACCCCACAATGTCACTGTGGATCAAATCAAGCTTCGAGCTTTCCCATTCTCTCTAGCCGACCATGCGAAAGATTGGTTGTACTACATACCATTCGGATAGGTCGAAACATGGACGAACATGGTGAAGCTTTTCCTCGAGAAATATTTTCCAGCCTCAAGAGCAACCAACATTAGAAAAGATATTTGTGGAGCTTCGCAAAAGGATTCTGAGACGCTTCATGACTATTGGGAACGGTTCAAACAGTTTTGTGCAAGTTGTCCGCAACATGGAGTGTTCAACCAACTACTAATCCAACATTTCTATGAGGGTTTATTACCCATGGAAAGAATGATGATGGATGCCGCAAGCAGAGGAGTGATCGTAAACAAGACTCCTACCCAAATCAAGGGCCTAATCAATATAATGGCCGCAAACTCTTAACAATTCGGTCCATTACATGACAACGTCTCTCGACATGTGAATGAGGTAAATATTTTTTCTCTTGAAGATAAGATTTCGAATCTAACCTCCCTTGTTCAAGGATTGGCATTAGATGAAACCGAAACCATGAACGCATTTGGAGGACCGTACGGCCAAAGGCAGTACAATCCATACTTAAATACATACAATCTGAGGTGGAGAGATTATCCAAATTTGAGTTATGGACAAAAGCCTCAACAAAGTACTTTCCCTGAGCCACAATCGTCAACGTCCGCAAAACCACCATTAGAAGATGTGGTGTACAAGCTTGCCCACAACCTAGAACAATTCCAACAAAAAACAAGAGAAAGTATCAAAAACCTTGATACTCAAGTAAGTCAAATTGCTTCATCTATTAGTCAATCTGAGTCATGAGGTAAGTTGCCTTCTCAAACTATTGTCAATCCGATTCAATATGTAAATGTTATTACTTTGAGAAGTGACAAGAACATGCAGAAACCTACCAAGTACATTGCGGATACAACAAGGGAAGAAAGTGAGAGCAGACCGTCCCAATCCTGGCGAATTCCTTTACCCAAAAAAGATGGTAAAACGTATAAGCTCGAGCCTGCGAAAGGACAAACCAACGAATAAAAGGACATCCGCCCTATTCTAATTCATCATCTTTTTCCTCAACGATTAACAAAGACCAAGAAAGAAGAGCAAGACAAAGAGATTCTTGATACGTTTCACAAAGTCGAGGTAAATATTCCTTTAATTAATGCAATCAAACAAAGCCCTCGCTATGCAAAATTTCTTAAGGAATTGTGCACGAACAAAAGGAAGTTGAACAGAAATGAAAAGGTAAAAGTGGATGACAATGTATCCGCAGTGTTTCAAAAGAAATTACCCAAAAAATGCAAAGATCCAGGTATGTTCACTATCCCATGTCAAATCGGCAAAGTAAAAATGAAAAAGGCCATGTTAGATTTATGAGCATCCATTAATGTTATGGCTTATTCTATTTATTTTGCTAACAAAATGGATCCTCTTAAGAGAACAGGTGTTACTATACAGCTTGTCGACCTATCGAATGTCTACCCCATGGGAGTTTTGGAGGACATTTTAGTACAAGTCCTTTGACTTGTATTTCCTATTGATTTCTATGTCTTAGACATGGAAGAAAATGATCTTGCCAACCCTAATTTGATCATGCTAGGGAGGCCGTTCATGAAAACACCCAAGACAATAATCAATATGCATGATGGTACACTTACCATGGAATTTGATGGAGAACTCATAAAGTTTAAAATCTATTATGCCATGAAATATCATAATGATGCATTTTCATTACTTGCTTTGGATATTACTAAACCTTTGATGTAGGACAATTCCCATCCATTTTATCAAAAAGTCGATTAGCAATGTTGAACCTCCTGACAAGCCTATACTCGCCATTCATCCCAACAAACCTTCATGGAAACAACCATACAAAGAAGATGTATCCAAGTCAATCAAAGATAAACCTCCCGACGAACATCTTATAGCCACAATATGAGAAATAAAGGGGCCACTTCTAGCCAAAGACGTTAAACAAAAGTGCTTCGTAGGAGGCAGCCCATAATTTTATTATTAGTTTATTTTGTTTTATTTTAATTCATCAATATTTTTTTTGATTTTTTATGTTTTTCTTTATTTTTAGGTACAAGGGTAGCACTCGTAGAATAAAGTATGACATCGCCTTAGGAATTTCAAAAAACCAGTAACACTCACGGAATAAGGCGTGCCCTTGCCTTAGAAATTAAAAAAAACAGTAGCACTCACGATATAAGGCGTGCTTGCGCTCCGAAAATTTTCATGAAAATGTTTTTGAGGGTAATTTGCCGCTAAAACTTTATCTCCAAGACTACAAGATGTCACGCAGAGCCAAGTAAGAACTTTTTCATGAAAAAGTTTTATGTTTTTCTTCAAGCAATCGGGATTCGACTCTCCAATACCATACACACCTTGAACCACTGCATGCCACATAAAGGAGCACTCTTCCCCCTTAAACTTTTAATTGTTTTATTTTATTTTACGCATATAAGCTAGGAACATTAGGGACAATGTTCGGTTTGAGTGTGAGGGTGATTTTGATGCTCGATTTCTTGCTAAACACAGGGATATGATATGTGAATTTCATGGTTATTGATGACTTAGAATTATTCTTCTCACATGAAATTTTTTTCTTTGAATCAACATGTTGAATTTTTAATTCTCGGGATCCCAAAGTAAAAATGAGACTGATATGAGGAGTAAATTAGGATTGATAAGAACTTTTAAGCCTTGCAAATCATTGATTGATGAATTGATTTGATAGTTGGATGGATGGAATTGGACACAACACAAGCCATTTTGTATGAATTGAGCCTAATAAGCATACATCTTTTATGCTTCATATTTTCCTTTCATTGAGTGATTGTCAAACATGATTAGTTTCTTCTAAAACTTGCAATGTTATACGTGTTGAGACCACATAGGATCGAATTAATCACTTAGGTATGAACCTTGAGCCAAAAAGTCTACCTTGGTAAATATGACCATTAGAGAACCACTTTTGAGCCTACGTCTTTTGTTTGGAAATTAACCATACTACAACCTTAATTCCTTTTTGTTGGTTTTCCCAATTTGTACCCGAATTTGGCGAACTAAACACTCTCCTTACTTGAAAAAAAGAGAAAAAACATGCAAAAAAAGGAGAAAATTTTGAAAACAAATAAAAGAAAAGAAAATTGTCTTGTTTGTTCAAAAAGAAAAGACAAAAAGTGTGAAAAAGATTGAATCCTTGTTTCTCCCAAAATTAAATTTGTGCAAAAAGCTTGATACAAAAGAGAAAAAAGAGTGTGAAGTTCTTCGATTCAGAAAGCCTAAAAGTCTTTCTCATCATACCTTATCCTAAGCCCTGTTACAACCAAATCTAAATACCTTTTGATCTCGTAATTCGGCCCAACTAGTGGTGGAGATGTAATGTATTTGCAAGCCTATGGTAAGATTCTTTTACATGCTTTGACTTGAGTGTTGTTGTCCCTTAAACACCTTGAGGGAATTTGAGTGAGTCCTTTGTGAGTGTGTTTAATTCTATTCCATCTTTGACTTCATGATAATTAATTGGGTGATTATTAGCTTGTGCTAAATTGCAATCATTGACTTATTACTTCTCTTATCCTTTCTATTTACCAAAAGGACCTTAGGTTTTGAGTTTCATTACGCTTGAGGACAAGCATAATCTAAGTGTGGGGGTATATGATAAGTCGTATATTTGCATGTTTTTCATATATGAATTCTTATGTTTTAGCACAATAATCTATCTCAAAGCCTTTGTTTTGGTTTCTATTTGATTTTCATGGTATTTTTATGGCTAAAAGATGTTTCATGCATAAAAGAGGAGTTTTAGCACAATTTGGACACTTTGAGAGATTTACTTGCGCAAGGCAGAAGCATTCGACAGATAAGGTGTGAGAACTATCGGAATTCCTTGGAGGAGAGGAAATCCTACTCTAAATAGACTTCTACTTTATTGCATTTATTGTAGAATTAGTGTTTTTGCACTTTAATGTAATTATTTCTCCTTATTGATGTAAAAAACTTACCCTATAAATAAGATTATAAGGAGAAGAGAAGGGGGAGATTAAAAAGACTAAAATATTTTGTACCCGCTGCCTACTACATGAGTAGCTAAACTCATCTTTTCTAGTCAAGTGTAGTTTCAACGTTTTAATTCAATTTTTAGTGAGATTTCTTGTTCTTTATATTCTTCATATTTCTCCAAGTGTTTTTATATCTTCTGAGCTTATTCTCATGTGTATGTTGGATTATACGTATGCATGCAACCAAGTCATGGATTATTGACACAAGTGGTAAGTAAACCTGGATTATGGTTTATGAAGGTATAATTTCATAATCTTGATTAGTGTGGATTATCGATTTTTTATGTGCTTTGGCTCTCTATATTTCTTAATGCTATTTGATACGTTTTAATTCTTAGTGGATTATCTAAGGAATTTTAACCTTGATAATAAGAGTTAGTAATTTATGGATTATTAAGTTACTTTCTATCAAAGAAGAGATTTAAGTTATTTGTGGATTATCATCTAACTTAAAATCAAGCTAATTGAGATATATGCAAGTTATCTTTTGAAGACCGATGATCTAATTACTTGGATTAAATTCTGAGAACCACCTTGGCTAGAGTTCACACCATCATCAAACACCCTTACTTTAATTTGCTTTCTTTAAATTCTCTCTCAAAAACAAAACCCCCTCCTTTACTTTTATTTGCATTTAGTTATAAACTTAATATTCTTATCACTTTCTGTTGATTCGACCCTGCTTACCGCTACTACAAAATTCTTAGTTCAAGCAGGTATTTATTTTTGACGGGTTCAACACTCATGAAAACCCCCTAAACCAGGGGTAGTTCTTGGGTGAGGCACCTTAGGGTGCGGTTAGAATAAGGCTGTCCTACACAAGTTCTTATTCAATTGGTAAGAATTTGTATAACCTAAATGATAAGAATTTAGGTTATAATATAAGAATTTGTGTAGTTACACAAATTCTTACCCAATTAGAAAGAATTTCAGTTCTACCTAAATTATTACCCAATCATACATAATTTTTTACAAAAATAGTAAGAATTCGTGTAAAGTCACATTTTAACCGCACCCTAAGGTGTCTTACCTTAGCATCACCCCTAAACCAACAACTCTTATTTCTTACTGAGATTGTGGGCTCCTTCTCAGCCTGTACCGCACCTAATTCGAGAAAAATACAAGGGGTTTCTTGGGAAGTCTAAAATAACGGTAGGTCTAGAGTGCGGCTAATAAATTAAGTTTTATGTTGTTTTTTTCGTGATTTTTGACAACTTTTGAATTTTGAAAAACAAATTTCAAATTTTTTATAACATTTTATATTTTTGAATAAATTTCAAAATTTACCATTTTTAGCGGCACTATAAGGCCTAGACCTGCTACATCCAAGACTCACCCGAGTTTCTTTTGCTGTGAACTAACAAGATTTTGGAGCAGCTGGCAAGTTGGGCTGTGCCTGTGCTGCATGTGCATCACCTACCAGACCTCCTTACTGGACCCCCATCTCTTCAGCTTTGGAATTGGACCACCTTCAGACTTCAAGTAATTTCATTTACATTTAAGTTCGAGAACAAATTAGATGTGGTTGAGTGTATTCAAATTTGGTTATATCTTTAAAAATCGACGTGGTGTAATTATTATTTTTTGGTGTTTAAATTTATGACTTTTAAGGTATTCTAATATAAATTATTGTCATGTGAAAACAATATCTCAATGTTTTTCTTTTATGTCTTGATTCAGCAAATATTGAGATATTTTTTTATAACATAAAATAGACTAGAAAGTCTCTGTCAGGCAGCAAAAATGAAAATCTTGTAAAGTGCTTACTTAGAAAACGAGTCATTTAAAGGGAATTGGTTGAACCTGTCTGCCAACCTGTTCCCATGATGGCTATAAAGTATTAACACCAATAAGCCACGATGCACAAATGCACACCGCATAACTACATTATTACAGTAACTCATGTTACTATTCTGTAGGTTTCTAGATTTTAAATCTAATAAATAATCATTTAACTCCAAATCTCATGACCTAACTGCAAAAGGTTGTTGGTTTAACACTTAAAAGCAGCTTTTTTTTTATTTATGCTTTTTTTCATATTGAAATCTGTGTATTAACATTGAAACTTGCTTTCACGTTTTGTTGGGTGTAAATGCACCGGATTTAAATGAATAAATTGTGTTCGCATTTGTTTGTTTATTTTTTTGAAAGCATTTATGCTCGATTAGTGTTTATTTAAAATTTTAATAGCGTGTTCGTTTGTTTATTTTTGAAAGTGTTTGTGATCGTTCATTTAGTGTACGTGAACAAGGAAGGATCTTGGTAAAACAAGTTGGAGAGTCAACTTACAATTTTCAAAAATTTTAGATTCTTAAACTAAAATTTTCAAAAAAGTTCGAGACTTACTAAAAATTTTAAAAAAATAAAAGGAGAGTTAATTAAAAATATTTTTAAAAAATAAAAATTTAATGAAAAGTTTAAAAATTTTCAAAAACCAATATAGTGGTTTCGAAACCAATATGGTAGTAAGGCCAAAAATTTAGATTTTGGCTACAGGTTTCGAAACCTCCTTGCTAGTTTTGAAACCAGGACCTGTAACAGCTATTTTTGGTTTGAAATAACATGTACATCGAAACCCCCATATAGGTTTCGAAACCCTGTGCAGGTGAGCATTAAATGCTCGATTTTAATGGCTTCCAACGGCTCCAAAGTCTCCCCAACGGCTACAAACAGTTAGAAAAGATCAAGAGCATATAAAATGGTTCTCCAAACAGTAATGAAGTAACAAGAAAGCCTATCTAAATATTCAAGCAATCAAAAATCCTATTTGTGCTATTTTTCATCTTTCTTGTAAACACTAGTGTGTTCTTCATTGTAATTCTTTATCTAGTGCTTATTGGGTGTGCGAGAGAGCTTAAACTTTGCAAACACCTACCTTGTGAGGATTTCCTAGTTTGGTTATTTGTATTTATTTTTGGGAAATGATTCAATAGACTTTGGAGTATAAGTCTATTGAATTGATTAATGTTACTCCTTATCCTAAAGGAAAGACAAATTAGTGGATTTGTGAAAAATCCTTAGTGTGGTCACTAAGGTAGTGGATGTAAACTCCACTGAAGAAGTTGAACCACTATAAATCCCCTTGCAATTTCTTATCCTTGCAATTTCTTATCTTTGCAATTAGTTTCCACCATTCTTTAAAATTCCAATTCACCCCACTCTTGGCTTTATTCAATCGATTGTCACACTCATCAATTGGTATTAGAACAAGGCTCATTGGAAGGTTTTATAACCTCTTGAGAAGATCCAAGAACCGTGCAATCATCTACAAGGTCATCCATGGCTTTCTCTTCCACCATAAAAGCTTGGGGAGATTCACAACCCACCAACAAGCCTTCCTTCTTCAATGGAGTTAATTATGCTTATTGGAAGAACTGGATGAAGTTATTCCTTCAAGCTTTTGATCTTGAAGCTTGGAAGATCATCGTGAGTGGTTACACTGCACCAACGAGTGGCATGAAGACATGGAACAATGAGGAAAACAAGAAATTCTCTACAAATGCCAAGGTGATGCATCTTCTATTTTGTGCTCTTGGCCCGGATGAATATGGAAAGGTGTCATCATGTTCCAATGCCAAAGAAATTTGGGACAAACTTGAAGTCACACATGAAGGAACCAACGAAGTGAAGGAGACCAAAATCGGGTTTCTCAACCTCAATTACGAAAACTTCAAGATAGACCCTGAAGAAGACATCAAGTCCACGTCCGGTCTATTTTTTGTGATCGTGAATGGATTGAAGGACTATGAAGAAGTAATCCCAGAAGATAAACTTATGAGGAAGATGATCTACTATCTTCCCGATTCATGAGATTCGAAGAAGACGACGATAATAGAAGCAAAGAACCTCAAGAATCTCAAATTAGATGAACTCATTGGTTCATTGCTTATACATGAGATGATATCAAAAAGGGAAAGAAGAAAATAAGAAGGAAATGGAAAATAAGAAATTTGGAGTTGTTCTCAAATCAATAAAAAGGAGCGATTCTAGTGGAGAAAATGAAGATAAAAAGATGGCTATGTTTGCCAAAAGATTCATGAGGTCCAACAAAGGAAGAAGATTCGAAAGAGAAGAGGGCTTCAAGAATGAAGTCAAGGAGAAAGATCCCATCATTTGCTACAAGTGCAAAAAATTGAGACATATCAAGTTTGATTATCCCCAATTAAAGAAGAAGAGCTTTGCGAAAAAAAACACAAGGCTTATGTAGCTACTTGGAGTGATGAAAAATCATTCAATGAGGATGAGAATGAAGTAGCCAACTTGTGTCTCATGGCAATAGAGGATGACTCTATGGTAATCTCTAATTCATCTATTTTAATTGATTATACTTTTGATGAATTGCAAGAGGCATATGATGAATTAGCTTTGGAATTTGAAGAGTCAATTTCGAAAAATAGAAAAATCATTTCAAAATTGAAAAATGAAAATGACTCTCTTTCCAAATCTAGTAAGGAGCTCGAAAGTAAAGTTGAGAAAATGCAAGTGAAAATGAAAGAATTTGAAAAGAAAAATCAAGACTTGCACAATTTACTTTCTAGTGTTCATGATGATCATCAAAAAGAACTTGATGATCTTAAAGCTTTTTTTTAACAAAGTTGGGACAAAAAGTTTTGATAAAGGTGAAAATTCAAAACCCAACTATGTTAGAAAGAACTTTAATGGGTATAGACACGATGGTCACCAAAGATCATATAATAGAAAAATAGTTAAAAGTATTTGAGTCCTTAAAGGACTTATTGCTAAAAAAGATTATGATCTTTCATCAAAATGGATTCCAAAAAGGACTAGAATTTTAGGAACTAATCCTTATGGCCCCAAAAGAATTTAGGTGCCAAAATATGTATAGTTCCATATTATAGGTGTATTGAAGCCATGATGAGCAAAATTAAGAAATTTGAATGCTTTAGACACACTAGAAGGAAGGATACTTAAAGAGGATGAGGCCTAATCAACTTATCGTGATTCAAGTGGTAACATTTTCTTTTGCATGCAATCTTTACTCATTCATGTTTCTTTATATGTGTTTATATGTTTTAAAGCATGTTTGAGGGTCCCCATACATTGCTTTAGTGTTTTTAGTTAGGGGAGCTTTTAATGCATGAATTGCTTATTTTTGGCCTTATGAGCTTAATTTGATGACTTTTGTAACACCCCCTTCATATACGTACACCGGGTACGAGTCAAAAATGTTACGACTTCTTTAATCAAAATCCGGGTAATTTAAAATTTTTAGAAAAAAACTTCTTAATGGTCACCCATCCTAAAATTGCTCTAGCCTAAGCACACTTAACTTTATTTAAAATAGACATAAATTATTTATTCGAGTTCCAATCATAAATCAATTATCTTAGCATGCAACTCATCACCTGATTTTACTCTTAACTTTGAATCTTTCCAGAAATGTCAATTAAAATGAAACCATAACAACTTTAAGGGCCAATCACAACTTTAATAGGTTTAGCAAGTATACATGCCACTATAATAATCAAACCTCAATTAGGATGTCATTACTGTGATTACATGTTGAGCTTTCCAATATTGATGCAATGCTCTTCTCACTCTCATCTTGATTTACCTACGTGTGTACAATCAAACACTCGCTAAGTACGAACTTAGTGAGACAATAAAGGAAGTTAATAACAATAATTTAAACTTTATTCAACTTCATGGCTATGTTTATATAACATGATATATATGCCAAAGCATTAACTTTCACATTGCATTAGTAATGATTTACTACATGCTAATGTCATAAGACTTTCATGCTTGTTCATTTGTCATAATATGTCATATATGCATCATGATCACTAGACATGTAAATCCATCATGTTAATAATATATTAACATAATATAAACCGGATATAAATTTCTTACCAGTATACTTGCCATTTATTCCAAAAGCTCATAAGCTTATTCATCTGTTTATCATTTATTAACCATAAACCATAGCCCAAATATAAGCCTATGAGGACCTTGGGTACACGAGCCAAAATCGCACGTAAGGTTGTGCTAACCATCCACACGTAAGGCCGTGCTAACTATATACACTAAGTGTCCTTTATATACACTATAGTGCTAAACCGAGTATGCAGCGTGCTGCTGAACTCAATGGCATGCCAACTATACCATGTCCCTTAATGACAAACTTGGGCATATATTCCATATTTGTTTCATCCATGGCAATGTATATCAACATAATTTAACATTGGGCAGTTCATACCCGAAATATCATTCATAATATAACATCATATATAACTAGTGATCCATACATTTATATTCATCCTTTGACATATTAAAATATGTCAATTATATGATCAATGACATAAATACCATGCCAATATATATAAACAAGGTAGACTCGTCGCAAGTCTTCCTAATGATGTATAAATCATCCATGTATCATGTTATGTATACATTGCACTCACCTTGGCTACTTAACACAATGCCTCACTAGGTCCTAGTTCGATCCTTTCTTTCATAGAACCTCAAACCTTCTTTGATTCGAACTTGACTTCATTAATCACATGAATAAAAAAAATATTTGTTAGATTCAAATCTAACAATACTTTAAACATGTTGTCTAATATAATATTTCAAATGTGAAATTTCTAAATATTTTTCCTTTCTTCCTTGTACTGTTCAAAACTCATTATGGTCTTTAGTGACCAATTTGAACTTTCATTAATTCTTCCGAGCTTGCTAACTAACATTTAAATACAAAATGTTTCAAATTCCATTTTCTAACAGCTTGCGCTACCTTCAAAGATTTACTTATACCGGGCAGAATACATACTGGATCTTAATTTCCTTTATACTGAAGAAACTAGATTCAATAACGGTTCTAACGGTATAAGCCACATAAATTAATAAAATCTTAAAAAAATTATGAAAAATCACTGAATTCACGTTACAGATTGTCCAGGCAGAAAACTACTCTATAATTTTTCTGACCTTCATTCGAATAAAAATTCATATCTTTTAACTCGGAACTTGAAATCAGTTTCCATTTGTTGGAAACGAACTAGATTGACATACCTTTATATCGGTATAAAATTCACCATCTAACCATTTTTATAGAATTTATGGTGAATTTCTAAACTTACTGCCATAATTTAAATTCTAACATAACTTTTCATAAATAACTTCTAATTTACATCAACTTCGACTTATTTCTCTACTTGTCAATTTATTCTCATCACTTTACTTCAAATGACTAGAATAAAGCTTGTATTCATATTTTCTCTTTACATCCTTCATCAAAATAAGCTTAAACCTTTATTTCTCTATTTTTTCTTGATTTGTCGAGATGGTCACCAAAATTTCAAATATAAGAATTCAAGTTTCTTAACTTTGTAAATTAGTCCTCCAATCAACATTACTACCTTAATTCCATCATTTTAACTAAAAATCAGATTTACTCCTTCTACATATCCTCTTTGCCGAATAGACCATTCAAGTTTGACAATTTGTTAAAATGGTCACTAATGTGATTAATCATCAATTTAGCATTCTAACTTCATTTTCATGTCTCTAACATCATTATTAATATAAATACACATCAAATTCATAAAAATTAGATCTGGTCCCTTAATTTTGAAGCTTGTCAAAATGGTCCCTATGTATTTAACTTAGGTTTTGCTTCCAAACAACAAATCAAGCTTACTAGATCATTAATCCAACATCACAAACCCTAAGTTAAACTTGAATCCATAAACCCTAATCTTCTCTATACAAACCAAAATATGTAGGGTTTAAATCCCAACTCAATAACATGATTCTAACTTAAAATAATCCATGGATTCATAAAATCATAAAAGCTTCAATTTGTTCATAAACCCTAATTTCTTCCACATATCAAATCTCATCAACCAAGCAAGTATTCTATAAATTATTTACATCAAAAGATAGAGCTTGAAGAGTAGACAACTTTGTAGTTCGAAAGATTACCTAAAAACCGAGATTCGGGGCTTAAATCGAGCTTGGAAAATTTTTTCTTCTTTCCTCTAGCTCCCATGGTACATGGCTGGAAAAATATGAATATTTGTTCATCTTTCTCTATTATTTTACACTTGTAACTATTAAATGAATTTTAAATTCATTTAAATAGTAAAATTACCAATTTAGTCTTTAAATCCAATGGCTAATTTAATCTCATCCAAAATCAAGGGCCAAGATTAAATCCATGCATATTTCATCTTCCAAAAACATCCTCAACATTTAAAAAATATTTCAAAATTGTCATCCTTTCCAAATGACCAATTTGCCCTCCAACTAGTCTTTATTTACTAGTTTGTTTCAAAATTTCCATTCCATTATAATCTAACTAAATTAGTTACTTCTCAACCAGACAATTTTCCATAAATATCATTTTATGGTTTTTCCATGACTTATAGAACAACCTCTGAAATTTCAATTCAATCTGATTTCCCGATATTCACTAAATACTTCTACTACGATTTTACCTTTACCGAACTATCGGATCTATTCTGAAAATTCTATATTTCCATATTCAGAAAATAAATACTATTATCTCATAAAAACTTCCTTTCTTAAGGACTTAGACTGAATTTTCCTAACTCAGTCTATTATTTTTGATAATTATCGAAAATCCTTCAAGTACTAAAATAACCATTTTGCCCTCAAATCCAATGAATCCATAATGTACCACATGTCATCATCCCTCATCCAATGGCCTAGATTTAATCTTGAGTTTATAGTTTTCCAACTTTTTCCTTGTGATTTTCTAAAATTACGATCTTGCCATTTTTCATCCAACGACTCATATTTAACATGGAAAATCAACTTAAATGCAAGGGTTCATATTCTTCCAACACAAAGAAAATATCCTTGACATGTAAAATGACATAATTAGCCTTTCCTTATCATCCTTCAAAATATCTTGGATATTCGATTAGATCCAATTATCCGAATATTTTTCTGAACTTTATCGCTTTATAGCCATTAATACAAACTCCGTACGAAAAATTCGAGTAACACGAAAACATCATTCTTGGAGGTGAACTATTCATTTACGGGGTTAAAATACACAACTTTTGAAAATTACACTTTGGTCCCTAAACTTTTCCAAAGTTTATACTTTAGCCACAAAACTTTCAAAATTTATATTTTGGTCACTAGCCAAAATTTGGGATATTACAACTTTAGGCCTTAAAATTAGAAATATTTATTTTTTAGTCAATGATTTCATGATTTGTATGTTTACATGTTTTTCCTGACTTAAATTGATTGTTGTTTATGCTGAGTGACACAAAATGTTTCTTACATGCGAATCAGATACATGTGTAAGCTAGTCACTCTTAGCTCAGTATGAACCGTTTAGGATCCATCTCTTGGTATAATTGTTCTAAATTTTTTGGCTAATGCTTGCTTAAATGCCATACATCTCTGAACTTATTTCAAAGTGTCTTAAATGCCTACAATAGTCATAAACTCTTTAGAATGCATATTCGAATTAGAACAAGGCTTAAAAATGCCTTTTCTATCGATTTTGGGTCAGAGGTATCGAAACCACTAACATAGGTTTCGAAACCTGCTTGGCAGTGTTGAATTTGGAAAAATCTAGGCAAAAGGTTTCGAAACCCATGCTGGTTTCGAAACCATACAGGCAGATTTCACGGGCTGGGTTTTTTAACCCTAAAAATCATTTTCAAACAGCCCAAACCTATTTTTTTCCTTCTAAACTGCAAACACTCAAAACCCTCTCAAATTTTTTGCTTTCTTTCATCAGTCTACTTTAAGATTTTGGGTGTTTTCATCATCTTCATCAACTATTCAAGGTAAAAAAAAATCATCAAAACTCATATTTTTTCAATTCTTTTAGTTTCGAATTTTTGATGATAATTTACTTTTAAAAGTTGTTTTTCATACTTTAAAGGATTTAGGCATTAAATTTGATGAATTGAGATTGATATATATGATATATATTGCTTATTTTTTGCATGAGGTTACCCAATTTATTCAAATCTTATCCAAAAAAAAATTTCAAACCCTTGCCCACCAAGTGTTTGTCAAAATTCCCCAACCATCTTTTTAAAGCTCAATCTTCTCATCTTTTTTAATCATGCCTCCTAGAACCATGCCTTCTAGAGCCAAACGTGCTCGCCTTGAAAGAGGTCAAACTTCTCGTTCTAATCGACCATAACCTCCACCTCAAATTCAAAACCCAAATTTCTTGAATCTTTGTTTTCAAGATGATGAATGTCTTACTCGCTTTCATCACATTTATGAGTCAAAGGTTATTAGAGCCGAGCGAACTATCAATTTGAATTTCTTAACCTCCGAGCTCTATAATTTTGAATTATTTCCTATGTTTGTCGAATGGGGTTGGATGGATTTTCTTGACATTAAACCTCATGTTTTTCATAACCTTGTTAAAGCCTTTTATGCAAATGCTATTCTTTTTCATAACCTTGACATTAAACCTCCGAAAGTGTGCCTATTAAGTTTGATGATGATAGTCCTACTCACCTTTATATCTATGATAGGCTCCTTCACCTTTTCACCACTTGGTTCTTCCGCCCCTCCGGTGGACGATGAACTCACATGCATCACACCGATTATTGGTGGTTGCATCAACTTCGTACCGGTAACTGTCCCAATATTGCCCAAATCATCTTCACTTCTATTGTGAAAATCATCCACAACCCGTATAGCTCTCTCTCAATTATGGATGTGTTCTAAGTCACATCTTTGAGAAGTTAAATATTGACACCTCTCTTGATCCCGCCATTCGTCATAAGAGTAAAATTGATATCGCAACTACTAAGAAGACCGGTTGGAGGTTTATTGATGAAGAATGGATTCACAAGAATAATGAAGATGAAGCTCGCGTTGGTCCAAGAAATATTGATGCACCGGATGCTCCACCTCCCATGACCATTGAATCCATGTATGTGGCTATGGTCACTCACTTTGACAACATGGATGCATTTCTTCGTAGCTCTCATGAGGAGACTACCGACATGCTTCGGAGCTTGGATGGTCGTGTGACATCTTTGAAGCGTGATATGCATGACATTCGTGGTCATCTCTTCCCACCATCATCGTCTAATGCACCGGATGTTTAGGCTTCTTTATGCCTTGTAGCACTATTCTATGACTATATACTATGGCATTTTGGACTTATTTTGATTTAGTTCTTTGGATTATGCTTTTAGTATACACTTTGTTGAATATTTGTGTTATGACTTTGGTTTTATGATGGATTCTATGTTAGTTTTTATATTTAGATTATGTTGGATTTTATAATGGATTCTATGATGATTTGAATATCATGACTTATCTTTTTATTGCTTTTTGGATAATGCCCTATTGCTCTAATGACGTTTGTTATTTTGTAGCATTCTATTCTTTTTGCTATAACAAAAAAGGGAAGAAAATTAGGATTAAACAATTTGTTTTAGAATTAAACATTTTGTTGAATTTTTAAACAAATGTTTTTGCAAATTTAATTTTCAAAGATTTCATAAAAGGCTTTTATTAAGGGGAGCCTAAGTGAGAAAATTTAAAAGTTTGACAAATTTTTCAAAAATAAATTTTTATCAAGTGTTTTGCTATATTAAAAAGGGGAGATTGTTAGACTTATTTTGATTTTGATATAACTAAAAGGACTAACTTGCAAAAATTTGTAAAGTTCATATATTCGAATCAAATTTGTCAAAAATATAATTTTAACTTGAACAAACTTTTTCTAAATTATTTGACTTAATACCTATATTGTATTATCCTTAAAAAGTCAACAAAAAGTCAAATTCAAGAGTTTTCAAGCATAGGTTTCGAAACTCCCTTAGTGGTTTCAAAACCAGTATGGCAGTAAGGCTAAAAATTTAGATTTTGGCTACAGGTTTCGAAACCTCCTTGCTGATTTCGAAACTAGGACCTGTAACGGCTATTTTTGGTTTGAAATAACATGTAGGTTTCGAAACCCCATACAGGTTTTGAAACCTCTATGCATGCGAGCATTAAATGCTCGGTTTTAATGGCTTCCAACGGCTCCAAAGTCCCCGCAACGGCTACAAACGGTTAGAAAAGATCAAGAGCATATAAAAGGGGTATCCAAACAGTAATGAAGTAACGAGAAAGCCTATCCAAATATTCAAGCAATCAAAAATCCTATTTGTGCTTATTTTTCATCTTTCTTGTAAACACTAGTGTGTTCTTCATTGTAATTCTTTATCTAGTGTTTATTGGGTGTGTGAGAGAGCTTAAACTTTGTAAACACCTACCTTGTGAGGATTTCCTAGTTTGCCTATTTGTATTTGTTTTTGGGAAAGTATTCAATAGACTTTCGGGTATAAGTCTATTGAATTGTGTAAGGTTACTCCTTATCCTAAAAGAAAGAAAAATTAGTGGATTTGTGGAAAATCCTTAGTGTGGTCACTAAGGTAGTGGATGTAGACTCCATTGAAGGAGTTGAACCACTATAAATCCCCTTGCAATTTCTTATCTTTGCAATTAGTTTCCACCATTCTTTATAATTCCAATTCACCCCATATTGGCTTTATTCGATCGATTGCCACACTCATCAATCATTTTGTACTTGGAGACTGGAAGCAAAAATAAAACAATTCTGCCCATAAAGGGATCGATCCCTTGCTTTAGGGGATCGATCATTTTTGTCTTGGAGTTTGGAAAACATATTTAAAACAAATCATACTTGTTTTGAAAAAGATTGACTAAGTTGGAAATTATTCGAAACAAATTTTTTAAGTTTGTTTGGACTTTAAATTATTTTTGAAAGATCTAATATATTCGATTAAGTCTAAAAATATTTTTCTTTTAATTTGTTATATCAAAATATTAGTTTAACAATCTACCCTTTTTGATATAAAAAAACTCTTTGCAAAATTGTTTTTGACAAATCCTCCCCTTAGAAAAATAATTTTTGAGTTGATGAATGATTTTGAAAACTTGTTTTAAACCAAAAATATTTAAGCTCTAATTTTTCTAAAACTTTATTTTTATTTTCACTAATATTTCTCCTCTTTTTGTTATATAAAAAATAATTCAAAAAAATTGTTAGCACATTATAACAAATGAGAATAATCAAAATTAAGGCTAGAATTAAAGGAATAAATAACACCAATAAAGCATTAATATCCATAGGTCCTTAAATTAAAATTCATAAAGCATTCATAAGTACCAAAATAAAGATAGACAACCGAAAAATGGGTGAATTAGATTATAAAAAATTTGTGGAAGCAACCGAAAAAAATAGACAATTTTGCACAACAATTTTAGAGTGGTTCGACTTCTTAACCAAGTCTACACCCACTACCTTAGCTATCCACACTAAGGATTTCTCAAATCCACTAGATTTGCTTTCCTTTTGAGGCTCAAAAAGATAACCTTACAAACTTCCTTAAGGTTTATACCCCAAAACCTTAAGAACACTCTCAAAGAGAGAAATACAAATTTAGCAAACTAAGAAAACCTCACAAGACAAGTCTTTGCACAAATTAGAGCTTTCACCCAAAGAATACTTAAGCAAAAAAATAACAATGATAGCTCACAAGTGTTTTTCAATGAAACATACAACAATTAAGCACACTAAGACTCTTTGATGTTGATATATTCTTTTCAATATGATTCTTGTTGTTGTTGAGATGCTTTGACCTTGTTTTTATATCTTCTCTATCAATACTAGCCGTTTGGAGCTGTTGGGATGAAATATAGTCGTTACCTACCAAAAAATTCAGGATTTATAACATGAGGGATCAATCATTTTTCATAAAATATGACAGTTACAGAGAATGGGTCGATCCCTTAAACCAGGTGTCGATCCTTTTGCACTTAAAGACTGGAAGCAAAAATAAAACGATTTTGCCCATTAAGGGATCGATCATTTTTTCCTTGAAGTCTGGAAAACATGTTTTGTAGTGCGAAAACGGATCATACTTGTTTTAAAATATATCAGCTAAGTTGAAAATCATTTTAAACGATTTTTTCAAGTTTGTTTGAATTTTGAATTATTTTTAAATGATTTAATATATTCGGTTAAGTATAAAAACATTTTTTTTAAAATTTTTATATCAAAATATTAATTCAACATTATTATTTTATATTGACTATCACTTAACTGATATAAATACACGCACTAGCATCACACAGTTAAGAATTTTCATTCAAATAACATATAAAGAAAATAAATTTGGTATTATTTGACAGGTGTTTCTTTCATCATAAAAGATGTTCAGATTTCATTATTATTTGATACGTTATACTTTTATTATTACATGATATTTAACGGTATTTTATAAAATTTTGAATATTTATTAGTGTGGTTTCAACTATTTGCATGTTTTTATTGATAATATTTTTTCTAGTATTATGGAGTAAATGTAAATATAATTTAATTTCTAAATGAAGTGAAAATATCAACAACAAAAGATGGTATGATGGTTCGAATTAATTGATTAAATTGAGTATGATGTACAAGCTAAAAAACAATTTTTTTTAATTTAAATCTTTTTATTTGTGAATCATTATTACTTTTCTTAATTGTTATAATATAACTTTTACATCTTTTCAATTATTTTATCTTTATTTTCAAGATTTAAATATTAAAAATATTTTATTATTTGTATATCATCTTGAATTATACTTCATAAAAATTTAAATTATTTTATTCAACCTAAATGAAAAAAATAGATAAAGTTCAATCATTAATGAATACACTTCACAAGAAAATACATTAAATTATTTTTTGACCATAAGAAAATGTTTTTTTTATCATCTTAAAACTAAAAATTTGAATAGATAAAATCTAATAAATATTAAATTACATTTTATACTAATTTTGAATTGCACATTCATTGTACTTAAACTATTCAAATTTATGCATAAGCAATGTCTTATTCTTTTAAATTATTTTTTACTTTTTCATAACAAAATATTTTATTATTATATTAATAGTTTATATATTGAATTGAACTTTATACTAAATATTTAAGTATCCTTTCATAAAAAATCTTTTAATTAAACTCTTCAATGTATAGATAAACAATATGTTATTATTTTATATAATTTCTTAATTAAATATAAGAAAATAATTATTTAATGATATATATATATATTCACAGCACTACAACAAAATAAGTTTTTAGCGGCATTTTTCGAGTAAACACCGCTAATTTTGTACATCTCGCGGAGTTTACAGAAAAACACTATAAAATGACAAATTTGCGGCGTTTATGGGAATGTGCCGCAATATTCATGTACCTATAGTGGCATTTTTAGTAAAAACGCCGCATAGACTGATATATGGTGACTTTTTGGTATACGCTGCTACAGACGCGTACTTTAGTGGCATTTGTAAAAAACAATAAGGGTCATGTTTAGTGGCGTTTTGTTATAAATGCCGCAATTGTGCAGTTCGTTGGGGCGTTTGATATTTGAGACGCCACTAATAGAAGTCCTTTAACCCTAATTTCGACGATATCTCTCCGCCTAAAATGGAACGCAACCTTATGCAGACAAACTGATCATGGAGGAACACAACCTTCTTTACGTCGCCTATAAGAATGTGATCGGAACATACCGTGCCTCTTGGAGGATCGTCTCCTCCATCGAGCAGAAAGAGGAAGGACGTTGCAACGCAGACCATGTCTCCATCATCCGCGAGTACAAGGCCAAGATTGAAGTCGAGCTTTCCGAGATTTGTGCCGGAATTTTGAAGCTTCTGGACGAGAAGCTCGTTCCGGCCGTCAGCAGCAGTGATTCGAAGGTCTTTTATTTGAAGATGAAGGGAGGTTACCATAGGTACTTGGCTGAAATAAGTACTGCCCATGACAGGAAAGCTGCTGCAAAGAATACGCTCTCTGCCTATAAATCTGTTTAGGTTTGTGCTCATTCTTGTAATTTTGTGCATTTCCTAACCTTGATTTGATAAAATTTTAGGGTTTAGTTTTTTTTTAAGTGCCCTAATACTTCATCCATCTTGGAGTGTCATTGCCCAACCGATTAATGCATTAAAATAGTGTGAAAGTTTCTAAGAACAGCTGCTGGGTGAATTGATTCGTTCTACTTTATATTCTTCAAATTGGACTCCAAAAAGTGAAACAAAATAGAAAACAACTACTATTGTATGTGTATTGATTCGAGTTTTTGTATGTCCGAAAATAGGTTAAATAGTAGTAAATAAAACCCAAAACAACTAGAAATTATGCCACGTGTCACAGTGGTGCATGTTGTTTATTTTTAGTTAATTTGGTGTCGATTCAATTCTTAAAATAATTGGTTAACGTGATGCTCTGTTCAGGATGCATCACTAGAGAACCATGTCTTGTTAGTGGATTATTTCGTCTTTATATTTAAATAACGCCTAATTAAGGCTTATCATTTTGTCTATATTTCATTGGAAAAATACATGCAATATAGATTTGAATTTTATGGTATTTGAGTATGAAAAACGATAACGTGTTTACTTAAGTAAATTGTAAGTTGTGATCAAAATAGTTAAACGTGAAATTAAATGAATGTCGTAGCCTATGGTTCTATACAAATACATGATGTTAACTGCTTTGTAATGGTATTCATGTACATATATTATGCTATGAATGTCAGATTATCTCACTGAGCTTGTAAAAGCTCACCCTATGTGTGTTTACTTGTTTTTGCATGTTTAGTTAAGTTCGAGTAAATCGGGATTGCATCGAGGACACGTCACAAGTCAATCCGTAAATTCTAGTATAATCGACTCCTAGTGTCGGTGGCATTAACGTCAAGTGTGTGTTAGTAGTAATTGTTTTTCTTGATGTGAAAGGATTGTTGATGTTTTTTTTTACTTTTACTTTTTACCTGGATTCTAATTTGCGTCTTTCCTGAAATGGTGTTATAGAGTAGAGAATAAGGCTACTACAACATGCTTGCAATTCTCTTCTAGTTGTGGTAAACAGGATTTCGTTACCTTAAACCTTAGTATAATGTTATTAGTTTCTCTAATAACTAATTGTTTGTTTTTGTGATAAATACAGGAGGATATATGATATTATTGGAAGTGACAAAGCATCAAATATGTTTCATTTGTTGCACACTCAATGCAAAGGACAGGCGCAGCTAGTGAACTTCATTCTAACAATAGCGCTATTGTTGATTGGCATTCTAATTGATTTGGTTTAATTTATACAAACTCTTCTGAAATGCGTAGCTTATTTTTACTTTTTTTACTCTGCCTGAAATTAGAAGGTGTCAAGTAATCTTAATTTTATTATTTTGTTCAGAATATTTTAGCTTCTTTAGAAAAAAAAAGATATAATTCTCGAAGGTTGTGCAAAACTTATGTGGTTTTGAGCATGGTTTAGTTTTGATCTACTTGTCTAAACACTCATGTTGAAATCTTAATGGTCAGTTTGTTCTTGTATATTTCCTTTACTTGAAGCAAGAATAGTGAATTATTTGATTCTCCACAAGGTACCAATACTATGGTAGTTGAAACTTGGAATTGGTTTTGAGAATTGTTTGAAGCATACTTTTTTTTTTTTTGTAATCACTAATTGAAGCTTGAAATTCAGTAGTATTGATAGGACACTTTCGCGGACGGTTTCATTGGGACTTTATAATGCCTTTCATTTGTCCTTTTTAGTCCTGGCATGGTCGAGTGGTGTGTTGTCAAGTTTTGAGTTGCAAATGTTTTTTTAGTTTTTTTGTTGTTATTTGATCATCTGTTTGCTTATGTTTTTTTGTTTGTGAATTGCTGGATGCCATTGAAATGCTCCTAATCTAAAGATATTATGTAACTTGTATTCTATGTGATGTACCTCTCGGAATGTGGTGTTCGCTCCTTTAGAGGCTTTGTCTGACGAAGTTGTGCCACTATCGAGCCAGCCTTTTAGTGTTCGACCATAAAAAATTGACATTGTTGTGTTCTATTTTCTTATGAACCGAGAAAAAAAACGTGTAATCCTGAATTGATGTTTAGCTCAATTCAGTATGAATGATGCTATCTATTAATGTTTACTAGAACTTGTTGAATATGTTCCATTTCTGTTATAGTTTTATATTTTCGGTATAATTGATCAATTTAGCTTTGGGTTTTAACTTTTTTATTTAATTAATCAAATCAATTAAATTTGTTTAAATTAAAATTTTTAAGAAGTGTAAAAATACCATCGTTGTGCTCTTTTTCGACGTTTTGGGATGAAAACGCCACTAATGGCGTACACATTTGCGGCATTTATCAAGAAGAACGCCACTAAAGATAAGATATATAGCGGCGTTTGGAGGAACAAAATCCACTAAAGACAAGGTATATAGCGGCGTTTTGGAAAACAAATGCCAGCTAAAGACAAGGTATATAATGGCGTCACCGCTAAAGATAAAGTATACAACGACGTTTGTTCCTCCATATGCCGCTACAGAACTCGACCTTTTGCGGCTTTTTTTTCACAAACGCCGCTAACTCTTGCGGCATTTGATTTAGCGGTGCTTCTTGTGGCGCTCTTTCTAGCGTCGAAGGGTTTTTAGTGACGCTTAAAAATGCCGCTATAGGGCTAAAAAACGCAACTAAAAACTTGTTTTGTTTTATTGTATTTAATAAGTTAATCGTGTATACATGTAATGAGTTAAATGAATATATTAAATTTCATGTTAAATTTAAATTTTATTTAAGATTTTAATATAATAATTAGGCATGTTTGGATGTGAATAAAATCTTAAATTATTTTTCATCAAAAAAATTTTAAATTATTTAATAACATATATATTATAAATTTATTTAAGACTTAAATCATAATTAGATGTGTATGTACATGAACAACTCTTATAGCACATAAGAATTAATAACTAAAAATTATGATATAGATAAAATTACATCAATGAGAAATTAAAATTATTGTTTTCGATTAATTATCACTTAAATTGTTATAATTATATACTAAATAAAATTAAGATTTAACATAATAACTAACATCAATTGGTTTAATATTTTCAATCCAGTGTTGCTATAGAATATCACCAAGATAAAAATAAAAATTGTTAGCATTAATCAGTTAGGATTATTGAGTTACACTTTAACGACAACGACATTAAAGAAAGATGAAAGATCATTTAATGAAATTACTCAAATTAATGAAATTAATTAAATATTAATTTTATGTTTGACTTACATGAATTACTCAAATTATGATTTAAAACTCGTTATTTTTAGAATATTTTCTCTTTTAATGAAATTAATTATTAAAGAATAAAAAATAGTCATTTATGTAATACAACTTAATTAAGTGCTTCAGCTCAAAGTAAACAAAAGAGGTTGGTACTAATTATATTATTACATAAATAAAAGAAATCCATAATTGTAATTAGCATCATTAGAAGAAGAAAAGGGTGGGTTGAGTCATCATGTCAATTGACTCGCTTCCATATGTTCATTTCTTCAGAAACGGGTGAGTTTAAGAAAACCAGACTTGTAAGGCAAGGCAGATCCTACAAAAACTTATTTCTGGTTTTTGTTTTTGCTTTGTGTTTACGTTCTTTTTTTTTTGTTAGCTCCGCAATCGCACGCACACTCAGTTCTGAGTTCTCCCACCTTTATGAGTGTGCAAAAAAATCCGATCCGATTGATTCGATTTGATTATCCGTTAATCCGATTTGAAATTTTGAATATTCGATCCGTTTTTATTTTTCGGATAATTCAGATCGGATATATGAAAATTTCGAATCCGATACGGATAGTTATTTTACATTCGGATATTTGATTATGCGATATCCGAAAATTTAATTTTTATAGTTATTAATCTTGTTATTTTCGATTTTTTACTTGTTATGTATAAAAAATTAAATTTTTTATGGATAAAAATTTGTTATATTCAATAATTTGTTGATTGTTATATTCGAAAATATAAAATTTTTATGGATATAACCGTCAAATTTAAAAAAAAATTAAATTAAGTCATAAATTCAGATACTCGGATATCTGAACCTCCAATATGAAATTTTAAATATCTAAAAATCGGGTATCTGATTTTTTCGAATCGGATACGAATCGCTAAATTACTTATCTAAAAATTTCGGATATCCAAAATTTCAGATCAGATCGGATATTCGAAATACACACTCCTACCCACCATCACTCACTCAACATGCTCTCAAATGGAAATACCTAGCCGTCAGATTCTGATCGGACGGTGAGATGAACAATCAGTCGTTGTCTGAAAACTATAATTTGTATCCTTATTCATGGTGGAATCTTTTTCGAACAACATAAGAATATACTACCACATGTTTAATAAAATAATTTAAAAAAATTAATCAAATGTGGGCCTTCAAGGTTACCCACGTGCTTTTTTTATGATATTTAATAATACCCCGGCTTAAAGGCACGGTTTTTTCTAAACTATATATTTTTTACGAGTTGTCTCTAAAAGTATTTTTTGAGACACTTTACATCATTGACGTTGAAACGATACTTTAGTTACTCCATTTTTGCAACTTTCACTCAAAAAAAAAAATTCAACCAATGAGAGCACGCTACGTTGCACGCTTGACCAAAGAAAAGTGGTTGACGTTAATAAAAAATTGTAAATGGCTTGTTGAGTTTATCAAGTTTTATGCATTAAGATTTAGAGCCCCTAAAAATATGTGGCAATTTTAAAAGTTTTCTTGTGAAAAAAAATATATCCACAGCCAGTGCATCAAACAATTACCCTTGTTTTATAACATAAAAAATTTAAAGTTAGCATCTCTAAGCAGCTTGAACTAGAGATAGGCACGAGTCAGATTATATTTTTGGCCCTCCCAAATCCGACCCGAATTTTTTCACCCGGCTCGAAATAATTTTTACTATTTTTATTATTCAAAAAATAAAAAATAAAATAAACAAAAATACAACTCTAACGAAAATAAAAAAGTTCAAACACAAAATAATTATAATTACAAGTCCATAATTAAAACTATATCAGATCCAATGTTTTAGTTAAAGCACTAGAAAGGAAAATAGTAATAAGGGACAGTACCAAAATACCTATTCTGAAGCTCATATCTCTGTAGAGAGAATGCAATAGGGAGAAAAATAAAACTTATGATTTTTATAATTAACAACCAGCCCTATTAATCAAAACATCTGCAAAGGCAAAATGGAAATTGTACGCATGCTAAACAAACAAAAAGTCTAAATAGGAAATTTTAGGCAAACATATACACATATATAAATTCAAAGTTCAAACACAAATACAAATTCAAAGTTTAAACTTGAAGGCAAACATAACATGTAACCCCTTGACCCGGTCTAGTCGCAAGACCGAATCGAGTGAGCTACATTAGGGTTTACCGAAATAAACTCTGATGAAATTACATTCGAACCGATCCATTTTTTTCTTTTATCTTTTCTAGATGCATTTTTAGGTCCTGTGGTGTGCATACAAGTCATGGTTAAAAACCCAACTCAATCGGGCTTCATGTCGACATCCAATTGCTCGCATCCGCATTCTAGGGACTAAAACGTAATTTTTGATATTTATACGAACTTTCACAAAATTAAAGTTACCAAACCACAATTATTCATATTACATGCCTTCATATTAAATCACAACTCAAAATGATCGTTCATACTCATTTAATTGCATAAATAAGAAACAAGGACCAATATGCAAAGCTTTCAAACATCAGACAATATATCAACATAATTAACTGCCAGTGTTTCGGTACAGGGGTCCACTGTATTGACTCGGTACCGAAGGGCAATTGCGTACCGATACGGTCCTCAAGCGTATCGGTACGACTTGTTTAATTTGAAAGACCGGATTCCAGTGGTTATGAAATCGGAACGGTGACTTGCGTACCGAAACCCTCCCTATTTCATAACTACGCGTACCGAATCGGTTACCAGGCGTATCGGTACGGCTAGGAAAAATTGCACCATTTGAGCCGTGGTAAGTCCCCACGTACCGACGCCTGAGGGGCTGTACCGGTACGATGAGACCTGTAATGACCTTTAGGTCCAACATATGATACTTTGCTCCATCCAGCTCCCTTAATTCAACCTTTAGACATCATATAACATCATAGACCTTCAACCATCAAACATAGCAACATATCAAGAGGTCACACCAAGCATGGCATACTCAAACATTCACCTAAGAGCATGGTCTCTACCCAAGCATGCTTAATGTTTCCCAAACCCCTCAAGCACAAGTAAAAAGCATCATACAAGTCCAAAACAATAATCCAAACTAGTACATCAGGGAGTATCTCAAAACACATCTCCCAAAAACAACCGGTCACATTGTCTTCTTATTACTACTTAGAACGTATTAAAACCATACTTTGAAATGTATCAAGTCCTTTGATCCTTCCTCGCTCATGTGCTGCCCGAGGAAGTTATTTCTCTGCATTGATGAGGAAAAGACAGCGTAAGCAATAGGCTTAGTGAGGAAAACCGCAAAATACTCATCAATGCATTTAAAACCATTTAGCTCAATACACATGTAAATATCTCATGGTAAAACGTCTCATGCTTTTCATGTCATCTCAAAATATGCACATTTAAATCATTTCAACACATGTATCATGGATTCAATCTCTACCTCAATTTAAGCTTTACACCACAACACCTTTATAACAAGCTTAAAGAGCATCACATGTATAAATCACATTATACAAGCATAATCCATTCTCATGATACATTATCTCATATATTGGCTTTCAAGTGACTCAAAACCAGCAACCTTACATTTCATAAAACACATCGGATACACGGATTCTCAAGTGGTTCACACAACCACTTCACATAAATACCTCAACCGGATTAACGACACACTTGCCCACCTCAACGGTTCAAACTGGAGTAACGAAACAATTACCCACCTCTACGATTTGGATGTATTAATCCACCAGCAGGAAAAAACGGAACTTTTACCCACCTCAACTGCTGCGGTTCTCATGGTGGAGATTACGGACACTTTCAATTCTATGACCGGTCAACTATATCCGATAACATTTTAACATAGCCGCTCACCAATATATTCAATAACCAACATTACCTCACTATTTTACATATACATCAAATTATTCCAACACAAATACATTAAACCATGTATTTTCATAATCTCAAAACACTTGCAAAAATCATATGCTATACTCAAAAGTCATCATCAATGATTATTTGCATCATCATTCACTTTCAAAACATGCATAATACAGTGAGTAATAAAACCATAAGCATGTACATGAGATTTCATTTTACAAACCAAAATCGAGAGAAAACTCAACCGATACTTACTTCCGAGCTTAGATAGGTGTATCAAACCTGATCTAAACTCCCACAACTCTTTTTCAAACCTTTTAACAATAGTAAAATACTTTTCCACTCACCAACAGACCAATGCTTGCTTGCCGATACACGAATCAAGCCTCCACAATTCTCGCACCTTCTTTGATAGGTAAAGGATTCAGCTCCCCTACTTTACCCAACCAAAATAGAGGATTAAGAACACATCTCTGTATCAAAACCCTCCAGCAACCAACAAACTCAACAACACCTCTCAAGAATCAATCGAACACCTTCCTAAAACCAACAAGAACACCACCAAACCTTACTCAAACAAAGCCCAGCCAACATCTAACGATTCTAACACATTACTAACATCAATTAACATCCAACAACAACATAAACATGTCCTTATATCTCCAGCAACACCATAACAACCAGATCACACCAAAAACCAACTATGAACAACCTAAAAACTAGCAATCCATATAGTTTCGGGATTCCATTGATTAATCAATCCTTTTAACATTAAAACACATCTAATTTAAGATGTAAATCAATTAAATCCATCACCAAAACAGATCCAATTCAACTTCCATTAATTTTTCAGGAAAACTCAATTTAATTAACAAATCAATGTTTAAATCACAATTCCACAATATAAATCAATGACAAAAGATCAAGAATCCTATGGTTTTTCCGCAGAGAACTTTACTACTCGAATCCAAAATCCTCACCGGTTCCTCATCATAGGTCAAATCCGAATTCAACTCAATCTCCTCAACAGACATAACATGCGAAGGATCTGATCTATACCTCTGTAAAATAGACACATGGAAAACATCATGTATCTTCTCTAACTAAGCCGAAAATCTCAATCTATACGCATCCCAAACCCACGTAGGATGCATCACTATACACAACAAACTCCTTCCCTGACTTTGCTTGAATCAAGATTGGAGCGTGTGTCAAAGCCTCCTTCAGCTTATCGAAAGCTTGCTGCCTAACTTTCTTCCACTCAAAACACACATCTTTTTGCAACAACTTCGTCAAAGGGGCAGCGATCCTCGAAAACCCATCCACAAACTATCGATAATATCTTGCCAACCCCAGAAAACTATAAACCTCCGATACATATTTCGGCGGCTTCCAATTCACAATGGCCTTAAATTTCTGCAGATCCACACGAATACCCTCTACCGAAACAACATGACCAAGGAAAACCACCCGCTTTATCCAAAACTCACATTTACTTAACTTGGCATAAAGCTTGTTGTCCAACAGAACTTGCAACACAATTCAGAGATGTCGATCGTGATCTTCCTTAGTACAAGAGTACACAAGAATGTCATCGATGAATACCACCACGAATTGGTCTAGGAATTCATGGAACACCTTATTCATCATATCCATGAACGTTGCTGGTGCGTTTGTCAAACCAAACGGCATCACTAGGAACTCGTAATGCCCATAGCGTGTGCGAAAAGTTGTCTTCGGCACATCTTTATCTTTCACCTTCAACTGATAATATCCTGACCACAAATCAATCTTGGAAAACACTATAGCACTCCAGAACTGATCAAACAAATCATCAATCCTTGGAAAAGGATACTTGTTCTTGATCGTCAACTTGTTCAGTTGCCGATAATCTATGCACATCCTCATCGTGCCATCATTCTTTTTCACAAACAACACCGATGTACCCCACGATGATACACTTGGATGAATGAAGCCTTAATCAAGCAACTCATGCAACTGTGTCTTCAACTTCTTCAACTCCTTCGGTGCTATATGATACGAAGCAATCGACACTGGAACCGTATCTGCGTACGTCTTTATGCAAAACTTCTCATCCTTATCCGGAAGTAAACCGGATAACTCTTCTGAAAACACTATTGGAAAGTTGCAAACCGTGCGAATATCCTGGGCACGCGTTTCCTTCATATTCGGGTTCATAACATAAGCTAGGTATGCTTGACCCCCACATTCCAGCAACTTCTGCGTTTCCAGCGCTGAAACCACATTTGACATAAACTAAACATTCTTACCCACAACAACTTTGTTATCCTCGACAAGTTTCAAAGAAACTCGCTTGGCCTCAAAATCCACTACAGCCTTGTGTTGAGACAACCAATCTATACCCAGAATCACGCTAATATCGAGAAACGAACTCCATTAGATCAACCTCAAACACATGCCCTTGAACCATCAAGGGACAATTTCTATACAACTTCTTAGCCACAACCGTCTCACCAAAAGAACTGGTTACCCGCATACCAACATCTAACAACTCAACAGGTAAATCCAACATACATGCATGCTCGTGCAAAATGTAAGAATGTGTAAAACCGGAATCAATCAAAGATAACAAAGGTATTGACTGCAAGGTAAAGGTACCTGGGATCACGTTGATATCATTCCTCCCAACACGGTGAGCAAAAACCCTTGCCGGTCCACCATTCTCTGGCTAAACTACCACGGTATGCGCTACCACTCTCTGTCCATCATCCCTGCACTGGAAATGTCCACGGTCTTGCCCACGATCTCTTTGCGCTCCAACAACAGGTGTATTAGCCTGACCCTCTCTGACTAACTGCAGACAATCCCTATGAAGATGATCTCTTGATCCACAACTCCAACAAGTATCTATAGCACCCCTAGCACTCTCTCGAATGCCTTCGGCCACATCTCCTACACTCGGGAACTCCAGCATAAGTATTCTGACCCTGAAATCCACGTCCAGCACCAGATCTTCCCCGCCTCTGATCTGAGTGGTACTTTCTATCTCTATGCCTCTTATAACGATCTCGACCAGTATTAGACTCCGCTCTCCTCTTACCAGAAGAAGAACCCCCAGAACAAACATACAAACCCAAATTCTATTCTATGTCCTTCGCTTGTGACACCAGAACATCAAACTTTGTATAATCGGTGGCCAACATGTATGTCTTCACTTCCTTGATCAACCCATAACGGAATTGATCACACTTCTCTCGCTCGTCTGGAACCAACTCATGAGCATATTTACTCAACGAACAAATTGGATCTCATACTCCGCACGGTACCTTCTGTCTCTATGCCTCTTATAACGATCTCGGCCAGCATCAGACTCCGTGCTCCTCTTACTTGAAGAAGAACACCCAAAACGAATAGACAAACCAAGATTCTATTCTATGTCCTTCGCCCGTGACACCAAAACATCAAACTCTATATAATCGGTGGCCAACATGTATGTCTTCACTTCCTTGATCAACCCATAACGGAATTGATCACACTTTTCTCGTTCATTTGGAACCAACTCAGGAGAATATTTACTCAACGAACAAATTAGATCTCATACTTGAAAATAGTCATGTTTCTTTTCTCCAAAGTCATGAACTCCCTTCTTCGCATCCTTTCATCGAGTCCCAAATACTTCTTCTTGAAAGCCTCGCAGAAGAATTCCTATGTAACATTAGCAGGTTCCACACCCACAATCACATTTGTCCACCAACTGTATGCATCACCCTAGAGCAACGATACTATACATCCTAACTTACGTACACCGGTACACTCTATTTGACCAAAGATCTTTTTCGTACTCGCAAACCATTCCTTGGCTACTTCAGGAGACAAACCTCTAAACTCAATACCACCCAGGCTATGCAAACGCTCCAGAGGTAACCCGGTGTTAACAGCTGTAGGGGTTGGTACAGTACATGCACTCCAGCCATGGCCGCATAGAAAGCTTCTGTCATCGCTTAGACCAACGGTGCCATATCACCAAAAACAAGTACTTGTAGTGCTTGAGGTGCAACTCCTTCTACTCCAGCACCAGTAGGAGGAATCGTTGAAGGAAGAGGCAACTCTTCAACATGCGTATCCACAACTCTACCCATGTGAGCTCTAGTCTCTCTTCTCGTTCCCGTACTCGATAATATGTGTATAAACATAATAATGCAACAAAACAAGGCAATTAGGCCAGCTCGCAACAAGAATCCAAGTCACTCTTGTTTAAAAACAAAATCATTTAACTCAAGTAGTAATAAGGCAATTTGTCCCAAGGTCTAACTCCCAAACATGCACATATCATATACAATCCCTCAAATTCAATCACCGTGCATTTCAAACAACATATTCAATCATACAAACAACCATAACCCATCTCCCAACAATCATAACCTAGCTCTGATACCACCAAATGTAACCCCATTGATCCGGTCTAGTCGCAAGACTGGATCGAGTGAGCTACATTAGGTTTACCGAAATAAACCTCGATGAAATTACATTTGAACCGATCCATTTTTTCTTTTATCATTTTTAGATGCATTTTTAGGTCCTACGGTGTGCATACAAGTCATGGTTAAAAACCCAACTCAATCGGGCGTCATTTAAACATCTAATTGCTCGCATCCGCATTCTAGGAACTAAAACGTAATTTCTAATATTTATACGAGCTTTCACAAAATTTAAGTTACCAAACCTCAATTAGTCATATTACATGCCTTCATATTAAATAACAACTTAAAATGATCTTTCATATTCATTTAATTGCATAAATAAGAAACAGGGACCAATATGCAAAGCTTTCAAACATCAGATAGCATATCAACAGAATTAACTGCCAGTGTTTTAGTGCAGGGGTCCACCGTATCGACACGGTACAATGGGCAATTGCGTATTGATTCGATCCTCACGCGTATCAGTACAACTGGTTTAATTTGAAAGGCCAGATTCCAGTGGCTATGAACCGTACCGGAACGTGACTCGCGTACCGAAACCCTCCATATTTCATAACTAAGTGTACCGATATGGTTACCAGTCGTATCGATATGGCTAGGCAAAATTGCACCATTTGAGCCGTGGCAAGTCCCCACGTACCGACACTGGAGGGGCTGTACCGGTACGATGAGACTTGTATTGACAACCCCGATTCTATAGCAAACCAGCCATTGCCCGAAGGGCAAAGTCGAAGGAGAGTCAACGCCCAGGCCAAGGTTCAGGTAACACAGAAGTGGGTCACTCAAGTGAGACAAATTCAGGAGTCAAGAATAAAAGCGTCTCAGAAGATGAACTTGCATGCAAGTACGGCCAGCTCGAGTATGAGATGCACGATCTGAGCATGAAATTGAAGAGCATACAAGACGAGTACCTGAAGCTGCACTTTGAATTCAATAATGCCGGTCTGGGTGACACCTCTGAAGAGTGGGTTAATGGCATGATTCAGCTGAAGAACGATTTGGAACGTTGGAAGCAAAAATGCAAGAATAGTAAGAATAAAGTCAGATCATTGTCACAGAAGATGAAAGAAGCTGAGAGCCAACACAACATTCTCCAAAGTGAGTTGGAAAGTAGTCTGGCCATGGACGATATCCTGAAATCAAGCATGCAGCAGGAAAGAGAGGAATCACAAGCCTTTCAAATGGAAAACACAACACTCAAAGAACAGATAGCGAGGCTCAAGACTTCTTTACGTACTGGCGAGATCCGTGCTGAGGCAGTAACCGTTAAGCTATAAAAGGTCGAGTAGACAATACAGAAGAAAAACTGAGACATGAAGATCGTTATGACTCAAGCATGACAAGTGGCCCAACAGGTAGCAGACTTAGCCGCTGTAGCAGCGCCGATAAGCCAGAATATGGATCCAGCGTTGGACCGCGAAGGAAAGCTGACAGGATTCTTGAATGAGGTCAAGAAATTAGGTGCTAGGGCTCACCGCTATCTGTAAACCCCTAATACCGGATATAATGAAACCTTTTGGTCTGAATGAAAGATTGTTCTATAGGGACAAATCGCTTACGGAATCAATGCCTTATTGCACTCATGCATTGCATTTGCATCACATCCTTTGCATTGTTTAATAGTTTTATCATCACATGGCACCTTATCATTTAATACTTGGGGTTCGATGGCAGAATTAGTTGGAAAATGGAACAAACTAAAGAGTCGAGGCTTGACCAGCTAGAAGAAATGATCGAGAAAGAGCTAAAGAATAAAGAAAAGATAAATGTTTTCAATACGAGGGAACTCTGCCTATTCCCTGATTTGGTCATTCCTCCGGATTTCAAGGTTCCCAGATTTGCGCAGTATGACGGAGCTAGCTGCCCGAAGATTCACTTGACCATGTTCTCTAGAAAAATAGAGGGATACATAAAGAATGAAGAGTTGTTGATCCATCACTTCCACGATTGCCTGACGGGACCTGCAGTAGTGTGGTATAACCGTTTAAACAGAAACCAAGTTAGGTCATAGGGTGACCTTGCTAATGCCTTCTTGAGTCAATACATATATGTTTTAAATTTAGCGCCCTATCGCCAGTTTCTTCAGAATGAGAAAATGAGGCCAAATGAAAGCTTCAGGGAATATGCACTAAGGTGGCGATGTTTGGCGACCCAAGTCCAGCCTCCTAAAGCGGAAGAAGAGTTGACTCCCCTATTTCATGCAACGCTTCCCTCTCCTTTCTTCGATGTGATGTTAGAGAAATTGAGAAATAGATTTAAAGATTTTATGACGATTGGAGAGAGGATAAAATATGCATTCAAAGAAGGAAAATTGAGGTCTAAGGACCGAATCGAAGATAAGATAGATAAAGACGGAGAGGTAAATGAGTGTCATCTCCAGGGTTCGCGTGGCCATAAAAGAAGAAGACTGACTGACACCTCAGGGTCATCAAGGAAAATTCCTATGACGAGCGCAAATTTGGAAGTGTTCGGAACATCTATCTCAGACATATGGCCTCATTTGGTAGGGGTCACTATCTTGCTTCTAGACCAATAAAGATTACACCTGATCCGTCTGCCCATAGTTTTGACTCGAGTGGCACATGCGAATTCCATATGGGGGCACTGGGGCATCCCACCAGAAAATGCAGACCTTTATTTGAGGAGATCAAGAAGCTGATCAATGATGGGACCTTGACACAAGAGCTGATCCAGCAGTGGAGGACCAAGGATGAGGGGCAAGTCTGCATAGTGCTGAGGAAGCCAGAGATGTCTCTACATTAAAAGACTTTCCTGAAATAATACAAGGAATCAACTTTACTACATGTGGCCCACATGTGGTAAAGATCTTTTGTAAAGGGGCATGTTTGTTGATTTTTATTCCAATGAAGAACACATTTCGCTTAACATACAATGTTCTTGAAAGCACATAGATGTATATTTTCTCACCGTTGTAGGACATTGAATATCAATTGCAAGATGTAACATTAGATGGATGTTGTGACAACGATGAGGTGTGATCTTCCCTACCAGACTCTGATCAGCAAGGCAAGATTACTACTCTTTCGATGATGTTCAAGGACGAAAAAGCTCTGAATGTCAACCATGTAGAGTTGCTTGAAATTGAAACTCTAGGCATAATCTCCCAGGTAGTAAAGAATTAAAAATAATAATTAAAAAAGGGGGAAGAATTGAAGAGAAAAAAGAATAGAAAAAAGGAAGAAAAAAGAAAGAAAACAAAAAAGAAAGAAAGAGAAAAGAATAATAAAAAGCACTCATATGTTCGAAACCTGGTAATAGGCTTGTTCGGATAAGAGTGTGGGAATTTGGGGCACTCCGCTAAAGCGATAAGGTGGCAATACACCATCCAATTCAAGAAACCTTAGCTTCATGAGTGATGGTAATATTTTCAAATCGTGACTATGCCGAGTAACTTGGGGCAATGTTGTTTGCTCCATTGTTGTCCTCAAGACAAAGGGCTGTGACGAATTGATTTCCTCAAATAATGACAAGAACGTAAAAAAAGAAAAAAGAAAAAAGAAGAGAAAAAAGAAGAAAAGAAAATGAGAAAATGAAGAAAAAGGGAAAAAGAAAAAAGAGGAGAAAAGAAAAGAAAAAAAGAGAGAAAAATAAATGATAGCATAGGTAAAATTAAAACTCGCACCACCTAGAACTCTATTCTTAGAGTAATATTTCTGCGCTCGAGTGGTCATACAAGCCCACCATTTTTAGGGGTAGAGCAGATAATGAGAATTGAGAAAGAGTAGTATTTTGCAGCAACGCGGTAATCATGAGGATGAACCGAGTCACATGGGAAGATTTCACAGCCTTGAATTACTGAATGGTTGAATCTAAGACGCTATTGCACTTGATATCTAGAGCTCATATTCTGTGATTTCAAGATCCTGTATGTTAATCTAAATGATACCCTTCAGTGGAATTCCAATCAACAAATTGACAAGTTAAAGCAACACAGATTTCCATGTATTACTTCAGAGATAAGATCCAGAACACAAGGTTGCAGATTATTGGAGCACCTAACCAGAAACGACCCCACAATGTATAGGATGAAGATGATGACAAGAGCATATGTGTCAGACAGCTCAAGAACAAGAAGCGGGTTTCCGCCATGATGCCTTGGTTGGTTTAAGAAAATGAAGGACGAACCAGGACGAGAATGAGATTACAAAATACGGGGACGATAAGGGGTAAACATCGAGTCTCAAAAGAATTAAAGAACAAAGATCGAGAAATGGTTCCCGACAAGAGGCAGCAAGAAGATTGAGGTTAAGTTCAAAACATAGAAGCATTTTGCTCACCCCAATGATGAAACTAACAAATACTCAGTGTGTTGGGTCGAAGGAGTTGGAAGATAGCTGAGCTCATGATCGAGCGGGGCAATGCAGAACAGTAAGAATGGTAAGGATCTCTGCACATGCATGATATAGAGTTTGTTTGTGAAGCGGGTAGAGACCCCGAAGAAGAAAGGCAAGTGCTAATGCAGAAGAACAAGAGCGGGTACTCATTTAACAAAAATAGACAGAAATAAAGATCAAAACTGAGCATACTGCAAAAAGAAAGGAAACGGAGGAACCCGAAGAATGACTTTTCAGGGAATAGGATTTTAAAACATGTCTAAAAATAAAAAGAAAAAATGAGAAAGAAAAAAGAGAGAAAAAGAAAGAAAAAAGAGAGAGAGAATTATATCACGAAAGGGTTAAAAGACATGAATCATATAAATAACTGATCAAAGAGCATACTGCAACAGGAGAGAAGAAAGGAAATCCGAGAAATAACCTTCTAGGGCGTAAGACTTTAGAACAGAAAATGATGATAAAAAGGAAGAAGAAGAAAGAGGTAAAAGAGAGGAAATAGAGAAGAAAAAATAGAGAAAAAAGAAAAGAAAAAGAAGAAAAGAGAAGAAGAAAAAGAAAGCACGACATTGCATGCATTATATAGATAGAGGCATTCCAATTTTTGCTTGTTTCTAGACAGGTATATGAAGAATTGTCAAAGAATTTACTAAAGAAAAGAATGATCGGCAGCCACAGCAACGTGAGGCTCAGATGTTAAATCCTTCGGGTCATCAGTAAATCATTCGGGCACGGTGTTAAGTCCTTCAGGACACCAGTAAGTCTTTTGAGAATGGTGATAAGTTCTTCGGGCCATCAATAAGACCTTCGGGCATGATGCGGCAGCCTTAGTAGCGTGAGTCCAGAAAGATCGGCAGCCATAACAGCGTGAGGCCCAGATGTTAAATCCTTCAGGTCATCGGTAAGTCCTTCGGGCACGGTGTTAAGTCCTTCGGGCCACCAGTAAGTCTTTCGAGCATGGTGATAAGTCCTTCGAGCCATCATTAAGACCTTCGGGCATGATGCGACAGCCTTAGTAGCGTGAGTCCAGAAAGATCGGCAGCCATAGCAGCGTGAGGCCCATATGTTAAATCCTTCGGGTCATTGGTAAGTCCTTCGGGTACAGTGTTAAGTCCTTCGGGCCACCAGTAAGTCTTTCGAGCATGGTGATAAGTCCTTCAGGCCATCATTAAGACCTTCGGGCATGATGCGACAGCCTTAATAGTGTGAGTCCATAAAGATCGGCAGCCATAGCAGTGTGAGGCCCAGATGTTAAATCCTTCGGGTCATCGGTAAGTCCTTCGGGCACGGTGTTAAGACCTTCGGGCCACTAGTAAGTCTTTCGAGCATGGTGATAAGTCATTCGGGCCATCAGTAAGTCCTTCGGGCATGATGCGGCAGCCTTAGTAGCGTGAGTCCAGAAAGATCAGTAGCCATAGCAGCGTGAGGCCTAGATGTTAAATCCTTCGGGTCATCGGTAAGTCCTTCAAGCACGATGTTAAGTCCTTCGGGCCACCATTAAGTCTTTCGAGCGTGGTGATAAGTTATTCGGGCCATCAATAAGTCCTTCGGGCATGATGCGGCATCCATAGTGGCGTGAGGCCAGATGTTAAATCGTTCGGGTCATCGGTAAGTCTTTCGGGCACGGTGTTAAGTCCTTCGAGCATGGTGATAAGTCCTTCGGGCCATCAATAAGTCCTTCGGGCTTGATGCGACAGCCTTAGTAGCGGAATTCCAAAGATATCAACAGCCTCGTAAAAAAAGAGGAAAAAAGATAAAAAAAGAGAGAGAGAGAAGAGAAAAAGAAGAAAAAAGAAAAAAAAGAAAAAATCAAAGACAAAGGTTATATAAAAGAGAAGCCTACGTTTTCGAGCCCCCAGTGAAAGGCTCCATATAGAAAGAGCCCTAACTCCAGAATCTCATAGAAGAACCAAAGGTAAAGAAGTTCTATATAGGGAGAACTTACGAGAACTTACGAGCCTGAAGATCCGGCCGAGGAAAAGCGGAAATTTCCAAAAGAACACGTGATTCTGAAGCCACCAACAGGGAAGTCGGATAAAAATGAGTGCTTTTTGGTCTTTGCTTTGTTCTCGTTTCACAAGAACAAGCAAAGAGGGGCAACTGTAATCACTTATATTTATCCAGTTTGTAAATATTGTTAATATATTAGTATAATAATTAATGGGGAATTATTATTGCATGTATGCATACTATATTATATATTTATTATATGCATGCTTAATGTACGTAGAATGTGGGATGTGTGCATGTATATTATATACTATCTACGGTGTATGTGTGTCACATGTCACGTATATTTTAATAGTTTATATAGGTACTAGGGTGTACTTGGTTATATTTATTTTGTGTGTATGAGATGCATGTATATATGTGCTTGCTTGTATGTGATATATATGTGGTTTGCATGTGCATGTACTATGTATGTTTGTAGTATGTATAATGTGTGTATACTTATATTAATTAGATGTGTGAGCAAATATATGTATATGTGTATTTGAACGTTATATGATATATACGTTAATTTGAATGTATGATTGTATGTACATAAAGTATATATGTATATGTTATTATTATTATTATTACTATTGGGTTTAAATTAAAAAAATAGATCTAAAATATAAAACCCATTTATAATAACAGTCCAAGTCCACATGATGTTACAAAAACCCAAAAAATATAACATGGTTTACAAGGCCTATTTGGCCCAAAACCCTGAGCCCTATCAGACAACTAACCCTAATTATTTTGGGTATTTTTGCGCAGCTGATCCAGAACGTTGATCCAACGGTCGTGATTGAAGGGAGATGCCCATCCAGATGCCGCGTGAAGGCCACGTTCGGGCCTGCCAGCTCCCCACGCGCGCGTGTGCTACACGAGCGAGACTCCTCGGGTTCCCTAGAGGCCACGTGTCATCATCTCGCAAGGTCTCCCACCCCAAGATCAGATCCTGGCCCTCCATAGAGCAAAGCATCCCAGCTGTTGGATCAGATCTGATCCAACGGCCAGAAACAAGTTTGATCGAATGACATCTCCACCATGCTTCCACCAGGCTGCCACCACCATGCCACCATAAAGCTCACCCTCAACCACCGGACATGCCAAACATCACAAAAAGGATGGGTGTCAGAGACCAAATCAAAAAATTACATTATATTTTTCTACCAACCATATCAGAGCAGGATATATGTAAATGAACCAAAAGGTGTTAAAAAAAGGTTATCAGTTTGAAAAAAAACAAGTTTCCAGTAAAGAAAAAAAGCTTCGTGGTAATCCCTTGTTTCTTTTCTCTTACATGCATCTCCTTTTTTTCGCAACCAAAAAATAAAGAATGGGTGAGCGTCTACCTTCGCCGTCGGTCCATCCTCGGGTGAGAAGCCCTTGTAGGGGTGAATCGGAGTAGGATGCTGGCGCTAAAAGGGGTGGGTCATTTAAAAAGGTTTTTTTAAAAAGAGGGTTTCAGTTCTTTTAGATCTAGGAGGGGATGGTTGTTTTTCCTAACATCTAAGGGGAGATCTAGTTTCTATGCAACGAATGGGGGTTTTGGGGTTGACCTAGGGTCTTGCCGTCGCCGACCCGACTAGCGGCGGTCGGCGGTGGAACAGACGACGGCCGTGGGATGGGGGCTTGGTTTGGTCTGAGTAGTTTCTGGGAATCAAAGAGAAAGTGAGAGCTTTCTCTATCAGGGCAAAAAAATGAGAAAATGAAATAGGGGCCCGGCTAGTTGGGTTTTATAGACTCAAAATAAAAATAAAATGGTCTAAATGCATCATATATCCCCTATTTTCTCTGATATTTTCGTTTTGAGCTCGCCGCATGGGCTAATTGCAATATTGGTCCTTTTTCTTTTCTGTTTTATTTCAGTTTGATCACTAAATTAACAGAAATCAGATTTTGAATGGTAAAATCGCTGACTTAGACCCTCTGCATTTTCAATATTTTCAGTTTGAATCTGCCCCTTGGTAATATTACACACCTGGCCCTTTAAAGTTTATCTCAGCTTTTAATTAAGTCCTTAATCAAGTCTTTTGTTTATTTAACTTCCGTTTCTGTATTTTGTTTCTCTTTCATTTTAGTCCCCCTGATGTTTTATGTCCTTTGTTTTTATTTTTGTTTCTTTAGTATGCTATGTTGCACGCATGTTTCTTTTATGTCTTGTTTATCTATGTTTCATTGTTTGTTGTTTCTTTTTGCCATGTATTAATTAATTTGTTCATATCATATGCGTTTTCTTATGCCATGTTTTTTAAAGGTTTCATATCACGTTTGCATGTTAGCTTTATGTGCTTTCTTTTGTAGGTTAGGTTATATATTAATTTATGGCATGATTATTTGTGTCATTTATATTTTATACTTTGTTTTGTTTTTATGTGTATAAGTTGTCTTCTTTATGTTTATCTACGCATGTTTTTTCTATATGCATCATCAAGTAAATTTGTTTATTTTGTAAAGTCATGATAAATTAGTATTAGTTTTTATGTTTGCCTTGTTTTTAGGTTGCATGATTAGTACGTTTTTTATTCGTTTCATTTACTTGTGATATTATGTTCTTATATATGAATATGTTATTATTGTGTTAGTTTGACTTTGAAGCATGATAGGAAATTAAGTCATTTGTTATATGATTGCTTTAATTTCGTGTAAAATTATCATGTCGAAGTTTTGGTTTTTATGTGGTGTTTTTGATTCTAGCATCATGTCTAGGTTTGTTGCCTTCTTTTGTTAGTTTAGCATTATGTATTATCCATGTCAAGTATGTGATATAGTTGTGGTTCATATTAAGGTGTTCAAGCATGTTAGATTTAATTAATTAATTTTGGAAAGTATGTTGTTCTCATTTTTTACGTTTATGTGCATACTTTGTTTTGTTATTGAGACATATTATGTTCATGCCTTTATTTCGTTTTGTAATACTCGTATTTTATGTTTTTAAAATATCGCGTCAAAGTAAATTGTGTGTTTTATATTCACTAAGATTGCATATCGTGATATATAAATTGTCAATGCGGTGCCCTTTTATCCGAGCGTAAACAGGGCCAGTATCAGGCGTAGTGATAGTGGTTGGGCATTTACTCTCGGATAACGGGGCTTTTAAAATTTACTCACACTTATAACCAAATTTTAAATTAATCATCACTTTAATCCGGAAAGTCTAATATTAATAAAGCGGTAATTATTAAAGTACCAATTTTGGGCGGTGTGGGTTGCTAATCCTTCCCCATCCGTAACCGACTCCCGAACCCAAAGTTTTCAAAATCTCTGGTTTTTAGGGTGTCCGGCCTACCTAAGTGGCTGGTGGCGACTCCATTTTCTTAAATAAAAATATGGTTTCTTTAAAACCCCACGGAAGACAAAACATATTTTCTTTTTATCGAAAAGGACATCGTTACAGAAAACAAACAATAGACAAAAAACTAGCGAAAAGGACATCGCTACAGATTCTCATACGTGGCATGATTCATATACATGTTTTCATTCATATACATGACTTAATTCATATACATAACATGATTCATATTCATGACATGATTCATTTACGTGACATGATTCCTTTATCATTGCCCAAAGTACGCTATATGAGATCGAGGTACGCGAGTCATCTTGAAATGACACCGTAGTGTCAAACGTGAACGTGAGGATGAGTACGTACTCGGGGACGCTCTTTGCTCCCCATAAGCATGAAGCACCTCGCAGTGCACTCAGGCACAGTGGGCGTTGATCCCCAGGGTGCATGTGACACAATCATTTTGTCACAATATCTTTTTGATAACATGAACATGAGGGTACAGATGAATGCAGATGCTAAGGACTCTATGGCATGCCAACTATACCATGGACTCTTATACTCAACACTTGGGCATCTCTTTCTTCATCAACTCAATATCATAATTAATCATATAAATAGACATTTCATATTTCATGTTTCATCATAAATAGTCATGGCAAACATAGATCATCATCATTTCTCAGAAAAATAATTCATACTTCATATTCCACGTAATCTACCTTTATTACAACATGCAATAGCTCAATATATATATATATATATATATATATATATATATAAGACAATACTATTTTTAGGTGTATCTTGTTCCATTTTAACTTGTTTCATTTTATTCTTGTCATTTTCCATATCTCTTGTATGCATAATGCATCATCATTTATGCAAACAATCATTCGTACCTGGTATTCCATCAATCTTGCCATGTCGAGCAATGTATTATATCACGTATTGTAGAGTAATACAATGCCATTTTCAACATAATGCAATCTTATAGAAATGCAAGATCATTTTAATTTAAGGTCGACTACTCACAAGTCTTCCTAATTGCATTTTAAAACATATAAATGCACTCACCTGGGCTATGAATAGTTTGCCTCACTAAGTTTACTCGAGGTTCTTATCTTTCTTTTTATCACTGGTTCTCTTTCGATCTCTTTTAGAACTGTATAAGACCAATCGAACATATACAGTATTATTCTCGTATTTGACTTAAATCTAACATTGTTAACTTGATTCTTAAACATAACTATTTGAATATAAAATTTTCTGAAAATTTCCCCAACATTTTACATTATTGCCGAAATGGTCCCTAGGCCTTTAGTGACCACTTTGAACATTAAACAATTGTTCAAATCCACTTTTGAACAATTTCCATAATTAATTATTTATTTTGGACTATTTCCTCTTTTAGTCCTCAAACTTTATAAAAGTGACATTTTGGTCACTGCATTGCTTTTGTGCATTAAATTAATGTACAATTTAAACCTTTCACTTAATTCTAACATCCTTATACATTTCCCTTAACTTCCAAACTTTATTCAATTTAGTCTTTAATTTAAACTTTCTTTTCAAATTTGGTCCCTCATGTTTCCTTTCTTGACATTTCAATCCTTTAACTTTCATAACATGCTTAAATCTTCAATTCTATAAATTTTCCATAAATTTAAGACCAATCCCTAACTTTTACGAAATTGTCGAATTGGTCCTTAAATTTCCAAAAAATTTCATTTTGGTCCCTAATCACCAATTCAAGCTATTTTCACCATAATTCAATGACTCTCATGCTAAAATAAAATTCACAATAATTTCCCCTAAATTTTCCAAATTTTGGAAATAGCCCCTAATTTACAACTTCGGGAAATTATTCAACATATCATCAAATTAGGTCTCATAACATCATAATTCAATCAAATGCATCCTTAATTTAACTTCCTAACCAAAACCCCTAAATATTAGGGTTAGGGTTTATAACTTCAATCATGGAATTAATCCAATTTCAAGCTTGATTCCATGTTTATAACATTAATTCTACACAAAATAACCTTAATTTCATCATCTACTTTAATTCCCACAATCAATCTTCATCCATAAAATGAACCAAACTTTCCATTTATCATGCAATATTACTATCAAAATGAAGAGAATCAAGTGTAGAATAATTTACCTACATAAATTTTGCTTGAAACTTGCCTTGATTCTTCAGAATTTGGCTTGAAAGTTTGAAAATTTCTTTCCCCTTCTATCTTTGAACTTTCGAACAGCCCATGGAGAAATAAGATGATTTTTTATCATCTTTTGATATATTGTATCCACATGTAAAGTTAAATGAATTTAAAATTCATTTAATTAGTGAAATTACCATTTTCCCCTTTTATTATAATGGCCAAGATTCAATCTCATTAAAATCAATGACCATGATTTATTCCATGTGTAAATCTTCTTCCCAAATTGCCCTCAAAGTTTCAAAATATTTCAAAAATCCCATCCATGACAAATGTCCAATTTGCCCTCCAACAAGACTTTATTTACTAACAAGACTTGAAAATTGCCATTCCATCACCATCTAACTAAATCTAGTTAGAATCCAACCAAATGTAACAAAATATTCATAAAATAATATTTTATGAATTTTTCCATCATCCTTGGAATTGTCTTTAAAATTTCAATTCGATCTGATATATTGATACCCATAATATACTTCTACTGCGATTTTACCCTTTCCGAGCTATTGGATTTATTCTGAAAATTCTATATTTCCATATTCGGGAAATAAAATCTATTATCCCATAAAACTTCCTTTTTCAATGACTTAGACTGAATTTTCCTAACTCAGTCTATTATTCCGATAATTATCGAAATTTTTCATAGAGTAAAATTTCACTTAGAATTCCTTTATCGATAATCCATACGAATTTTATCTACTCTTATTGAGTCCAAAATATCGATCAGAAATACTTTTATGGGACCTTCCCAGAGGTCACCCATCCTAATATTTCCCTGGCCCGAGCATGCTTAACAATTTTATTCGATCCAAATTCGAATAATATAAGCCTCGTATGAAAAATCCGGTAACACAAAAATACTACTCTTGGGGGTAAACTATCCATTTACGGGGTTAAATTACATAACTTTTTAAAATTACACTTTGGTCCATGAACTTTTCCAAAGTTCATACTTTAACCCCTAAACTTTCAAAAATTACATTTTAGTCACTAAGCAAGAATTGGGATATTACAAGCAATGCCACAGAATCATCTGGCATGGCAGCATAAGGCTCTGCCTTTGACACTTTGGGCTTTGGCGTTGATTCTTTTTCTTTCCTCTTACCCTTGTCCTTTGACTCGGTGGCAGTGAGTTGCCTCCATAGGGCCGACATGATTGTGGTGCCCTTAATTTCTTGGCCTTTGCCTGAGTAAATCTTGGGCACACCATGCCTCATGCAAATGTTAGAAATTAACAAAAGAAATAACAAACTGCTTTGGGCTTACCAGCACATTTATATGTCTCATCGATGATAATTCGACCGACATTGATTTTTCGGCCAACAATGATTAAGTGCAGTAGCGCCAGCCGTTCATTCGACATCGTTTTGTTGTGGGTGGTTGGCATTAGATTTGCCTTAAAAAAGTGGTTTCACCCCTTTGTTTGAGATTTCAGTGCCAGTCTCTTGACTGTTTAGTGTCTGTTGGCAGACTCAATCTATTCCGTGATTGGTTCATACAGATCCGCCAGTAATTTCTTCCTCTTGGCAGCAATCATTGACTCGACATACTCCAGATATTCCTCATTGACATCCTCCAATTTGAACATGGCATTAATATAATCCTCATCAAAACGCACGCATGTGCCTCAAATCATGAAGAAAGGGTTATCCTTGGTGGTCAAGTGGGCATAAAATTCTCAAACAATATTCGCAAAGACCTCTCATTTTGTTGGCATAGTTCCCACTTGTGCTTGTTTACGATAGCCATGAAGTTCGGTAGAAATCCCACGGTTGGCTCATCTTTGAACTCTCTTCATTGAAAAAGATTTTGAATGGAGTCCATGAGGAAACCATGGGAATAAGGTCGAAAGCTTGGGCGGTTTGAGTAAAAAGGAAGAAGAAAGAGAAGAAAGTGAATCTTTGTTTCTTGCTTGATAAAGAAAAACAAAAAGAGAAGTGAAAGTGAAGAGTTTTTGAACGACTAGGGTAATTGAAGTAAAAGTTGAGTGTTTAATGAGGATTATTAAAGTGGCCGAATTAAATAGGGGTAGTGATGGTTAATAGCGTGTTTGGGGGAAGAAAAAAGGTGATATGATAAGGGGTTAAGTGATAGGATGATGTGATAAGGGTTTAAGTGATAGGATAGGTTTTAAAAGAGTGGAGTGATAAGGATTTAGATGATAAGGTTTTAAGTTGAATTTAAATTTCAACTTATCAAATTTTAGGCAGCTAGGGTAAAGGTTCAAAGACTACTTTCCATGGGCTGAATTTTCACCAAGCTAGGGAAAATCTTTTTTTTCCAAATTTCCAATTGTCGCATGCCAAGCCCCTGCCCTGGCATTGTATCTGGCACACAGAATTCTCCCAATTTGCAATCGCCTCTTGCTAAGTCCCTATCTTGGCACTGTGCCTGGCACATTAAATCTGCACATTCTCAAAGAAAACCTCTCAACGCAAAAAAACAAAATGAAAAGAAAAATTTAAAACTAATAAGAAAAAGAAAGAAATGAAAACTACTGAAAAGAAAAACATCTAACCTACTATGTACAAAAATGTCAAACCTGATGATAATGTTACGGTTCCTCTGCCAAGAGGATAACCTCTTTAGTATTCCTCGGATTGCCTTCCAAATAGTGCTTTAACTATTGACCGTTTACCTTAAAAATTTCTCCCGACTTCAAATTTTTAATGTCCACAGTACCATGGACATATGGCTTTACAACTTCAAAAGGCCTGACCACCTTGACTTAAGCTTGCCTGGAAACAATTTAAGCCTTGAGTTAAATAACAGAACATGTTGGCCTACCTCAAATTGTCTTGGCATTATCCTACTGTCATGCCAGCATTTGGTCCTCTCCTTGTAGAGTCTGGCATTTTCATAGGCTTGAGTTCTGAACTCTTCCAACTCATTTAGGTCTAGTAGTCTTTTTTCTCCAGCAGCTCTCCATGCCATATCAAGCATCTTGATTGCCCAATATGCATGGTGCTCCATTTCCACTGGTAGGTGGCATGCTTTTCCAAAAACGAGTCTGAATGGTGAAGTACCCAGGGGAGTTTTAAAAGTTGTCCTGTAAGCCCACAAGGAGTCATCTAGTCTCAAGGACCAGTCCTTCCTAGATGGATTTACAGTCTTTTCAATGATACTCTTGATCTCCTTGTTTGAAATCTTGGCTTGCCCATTTGTTTGGGGATGGTATACTGGCAATCTTTTGTTGAATTCCATATCTGCACAAAGCTTTAGAGATTAGATTACATTTAAAATGGGTACCCTCATCATGAATAATCTCTGGGGACACCAAATTGAGTAAAAATGTGTTTGTGCAAGAACTTGGCAACGACCTTAGAATCGTTCGTTAGCATTGCAATAGCCTCAACCTATTTTGAAACGTAGTCAACAGCCACGAGGATGTATAAGTTACCAAATGATGAAGGAAATTGACCCATGAAGTCTATCCCCCATACATCAAATAAGTCCACAGGATGATGTTTTGGAGCGGCAGTTGGTGTCTTCCATAGATGTTTCCTGTCCGCTGGCATCAATCACATGTCTTGGCATAGTTATGGGCATCTTTGTATAGTGTGGTCCAAAAGAATCCTGACTGCAACACCTTGGTAGTAATCTTCATCCCAGCAAAGTGACCTCCATACGGTGAGGCATGGCATAGTTGAAAAATGTTGTGCTGCTCATCCTCTAGCACACACCATCTTATCACTTGGTCGACACATTGTTTGAACAATATTGGCTCGTCCCAATAGTATTCCCTAACTTCTCGCATGAATCTTTCCTTGGCATTGTATGCCAAATCTGGTGGCAGAATATTGCTTACCAGGTAGTTGACTAAGTCAGCGTACCATGGCACGGCATTGACTGCAAGCAAATACTCATCTGGAAATTCATCTCTTATGGCTGCGTTCTTACCATCTTAAAGGTGATGCTCTAGACGTGATAGGTGGTCAGCTACTAAGTTTTCACCACCCTTCTTTTCTCGGATCTCGAGGTCAAATTCTTGTAGTAGAAGCGTCCATCGGATTAGTTTGGGCTTGGCATCCTTCTTTTCCAAAAGGTAATTTAGTGCTGAATGATCAGTATACACCACAACTTTTTCACCAACTAAATAAGATCTAAATTTATCAAAAGCGAATACAACTGCAAGAAATTCTTTCTCGGTTGTGGAATAATTCAGCTGAGCTTCATTTATTGTCTGGCTAGAATAGTAGATGGTATGAAAAACTTTTCCATCCCGTTGTCCCAATACTGCTCCGACGGCATAATTGTTGGCATCACACATGAGCTCAAATGGCTTATTCCAAACTGGTGCCACGACTATAGGGGCATTAATCAACCTCTCCTTAAGTTCCTCAAACGCTCTTAAATAAGAATCATCAAATGCAAAAGCAGTTTTGTTCCAAAAGCAAGCATAAAGGTTTAGAAATTTTAGAAAAATCTTTATTGAAACGATGGTAAAAACTTGCATGTCCCAAAAAACTTCTTATACCTTTTACACTTTTTGGTGGTGGCGATTGTTTGATTAGCTCAAATTTTGTTTTGTCAATCTCTAATCCCTTCTTGGTTACCTTGTGCCCGAGAACGATGCCCTCCTTTACCATGAAGTGGCATTATTCCCAGTTCAAGACTAGGTTTGTCTCAATGCATCTCCCCAAGACTTGCTCCAAACTCTAAAGGCATTCCTCAAATGTTTTCCCAAACACTGAAAAATCATCCATGAATACTTCGAAATTTTGTTCAATCATGTCAGAAAAATGGACATCATGCAACGTTGAAATGTTGTTGGGGCATTACACAACCCAATTGGCATTCTTCTAAAGGAAAACGTCCCATATGGACACGTGAACATGGTCTTCTCTTGATCTTCTGGAGCTATGGCAGTTTGGTTATATCCTGAATAACCATATAGAAAACAGTAAAATGCCTTACCTGCCAGTCTGCCCAACATATGATCAATGACGGGTAATGGAAAATGGTCTTTCTTAGTGGCATTGTTTAACTTCCTATAATCTATGCACACTCTTCATCTGATAACGGTCATGCCACTTTTCTTTGGCACACATTGCACTGGGCTGACTTACGAGCTATTAGAAATAGGATAGATTATCCCGACATTTAGCCACTTGATAATTTCCTTTTTAACAATCTTTTTAATGCTCGGTTTCAATCTTATTTGACCCTCAATGGTCTTCCCATAATATTCCTCCAAGATGATTTAGTCCATGCAAATGGTTGGGCTTATTCCTCGGATATCAGCCAAGGTCCATCCCAACGCTTGCTTGTAATTGCTTAGAATTTCCAGCAATCGTTCCTCCTGATCATTAGTGAGATCAACAACAATGATCACTGGCAAGGTTGAGTGTGTACCTAAGTAAGCATACTTGAGGTGGTCTGGTAATGATTTGAGCTTCAGTTCGAGTGGCTCCTCAATGGATGATTTTGGTGCCACGATCTCTCTGCCAGCCAACTCTAATGGTTCTGGTTGTCCAAAATAGCTTACTTCTACTAAGGCTGCTCCTTCAGTGTCCTCACTTGTTTCACCTTCACTGTCACTTCCGCTGGCATCATCATCAGTATCTTGGCACAGCTATGCCACGTCCACCTTAAAAATGGACTCTATCTTATCATTTGCTTGGCATTCGTCTGATTCATTTGCACATTTCAAAGCTTGAAACACATTAAATGTAACCTGTTGATCAATCATGCGCATAGTTAATTCACCTTTATGAACATCAATCAAGGCTCTACCTGTGGCAAGGAACGGTCTGGCCAATATAATTGGGACATTTAAATATGCCTCATAATCTAAGATAATAAAGCCAGCTAGGAATATGAATTTATCTACCTTTACCAACATATCCTCAATCTTACCCTTAGGATATGCAAAGGATCGATTTGCCAACTGAAGTGTCACCATGGTAGGCCTTGCTTCTATGCCAAGCTTTCTGAAAATAGACATTGGCATCAAATTGATGCTGGCTCCCAAGTCACACAGTGCCTTACCTATGAATCTGTTGCCAATGGTACAGGGAATAGTAAAACTTTTTGGATCTTCCAACTTTGGCGGCAACCGATTGAGTATCATTGCACTAAATCCCTCAGTGAGAGCTACAGTTTTGAAATCACCCAGCTTCCTCTTTTTGGACAAGATGTCCTTCATGAATTTGACATAGTTGGGCATTTGCTCGAGAGCTTCCACCAATGGTAAATTGATTTACAATTGTTTAAGTACTTCCAAGAAGCGCTTAAATTGTTGATCCTGCTTGTGCTTTTGTAGTCTTTGTGGAAACGGTGGAGGTGGATACACATATGCTGACTCTACTGGCTTTAACAAGGTTCTGCTGGCATCCGACTGAGGTCTGGCATCGGGCTGTGGTCTGGCATCGCTTATGTCTGCTTCTTTCTTCTCCAGTTCCTTTGGTTCATCTACTAGTAGTTTCTTCTCCTCCTGGCAACTATTTGGCTACTTGATAGATGTGTAAGCCTCGCATTGTTTGCCACTCCGTAGAGTCACAACTTTGCATTGTTCATTACAATTTTTCTTGGTATCCTCTGTATCGCTTGGCAAAGCTCCCTAGTGTCGATTGCTGAGTGCATTGGCAATCTGTCCAATTTGTACCTCCAAGTTTCACTTCGATGCTGCCAAACTCTGGACAGTTGCATCATTCCTCTCCATGTATTCTGTCAAAGTCCCCTAGTTGTTCCTTTTCCCTGCATAAAAATTGTTTTGTGCCCTTTGTGGCATGGCATTCTTCTGATGTTGGGCATTGTATTAATGTTGGGCATTGTTGTTCTACTGTTGGGCATTATATTGGTTTCTTTCTTGATTCCCCCAAGCTAAATTTGGGTGCTGCCTCCATCCTACATTCTAAGTATTGGAATTTGGATTATAATTACGATTAAAATTGCTAATGAAATTTACCGACTCAGGGTTGGCAGGGCAATCTTCCGTGTGATGATCCTCTCTACATATTGTGCAGAATAAGGCTAATGCCTTAACTTCTTGGGCCTCATAACTCTTTTGCAAAGTTCTCACTATGATAGTAAGATTAGAAATCTAAGCGTGAATGGATGTAAGCTCATCTATCTGTAATTTCCCACCAGTTTTAGTGCCGGTCCCAAGTCTGACAGTAGGATATTCAAAATCGTTGATTGAAATCCTCTCAAGGATGCCAACTGCCTCTATATGGTTTTTTTCAAGTAGTGAGCCATTTGCCAATGCATCAACAACTATTTTAGTTTGCGCATTAAGTCCATTGTATAAGGTCTTCATTTGGGTCCATTTCGGGAATCCATGCATGGGACATCTCCTCAACATATCTTTATATCTCTCCCAGGCATCATATAGGGTCTCATCATCAACCTGCCTAAATGTGATGATCTCACCCCTCAGCTTGGTGATGAGTTTAGGTGGCTGGAATCGTAACAAAATTTTTTGGCATAGATCTCCTCATGAGGTGACAGAACCAGGTGGCAAAGAACTTTGCCACGCTTTTTCTCTATCTCTCAAAAAAATGTAAACAACTTTAGCTTCACTGTATCCTCCGATACTCCAAGCTGCTGAAATAGCTGGCAAACTTCCATGAACTGCTTCAAGTGTTGCCTTGGATCTCCAGTAGGTGCTCCATCAAATTGTCCAACATTCAAAATTGGGTGTATTTACCTCGGGACCAATTAGTTCTGGCATCAAATTGTTAATGTTTGGTGTTGAGTGTTCTCTAATAGGTCTTTCTTCCTCCATATTAACAATTGAGGCAACAAGAGATGGTGGTATTCCATTTTTATTGGGTGGATCTTCCTCATTGTTTAACACATCATTTCTTCCATTGCCTTGTTGGGCCATCTCTCGAATCTTTTTCTTTCACCTACGCATGGTTCTTTCAATTTCCGAATCGTATAGCCAATTGTCCGCCACATGGCAGTTTTTGATCATACACCGGTCAAAACAAAGAAATAAAATAAAGAACAAAAATAAAAAAAAGACAAGTAAAAATAATTTAAAAACAACAAACTCCGTTGCAATCCCCGGCAACGGCACCAAAAACTTGTTTGACCGTGTGAGTGCTTGGAAAAAGGGTGGAAAATGTATTGGAATTGTATGAAAACAATGCCAAGACTAAGTCTTTTGCGTGCAAGTATACACGGTCTGCAAGTAATAAAAAAGTAAGCTGGCTATCGATCCTACAAGGATTGGCTAAGAGTTTGTTTGTATTGCTTGTTTACTTGTCAAAGGAAAAGTGTTGTTGATTTGAAGTGGGTTTTGAAAACAGTTTAAAAGAAAAGAAATAAAAGGAAAACAGCGTTGGCACAAGGAGAGTTTAAATGAGTGATGAGCGTTGGCAAGAGATACCTATTTTTCACGCTTTTCATGCCAGCCTTTAATAATTTTCTGCCTTGATATTATTGTCGAGCATATTCAAAGTTGGCATTGCCTCTGTCAATGGCAATGCCCAAAATTAACCATGTAAAAACCCTTGTATCTCTATAGTGAAGTTTTTCATAAATCAATTTGATTAAGTCCCAACCTATACTCCTAAGGGGTAGACTCACTCTCGAAGTAAGTTCATCTACTTGAACATCTTTCATCGAAGCATCTCGCCTTAGTATCTAGCAATAGATCATTGCCCCCTAAGTATGTTAAGATATTAAGGTGCAATAAGCAAGCAATGCCAGCGGTCGCTTGGCAAAGAATTTAGAAAATTGAAGAACATGCCAGATAGGGGAAACAATGCCAAGGCATTTTTAATTATTAAAAACAAAACATAAAAATAGCATTTAACGCAAACATCCCCCACCAACTATTAAATTAGTTCATGGTGAAGGTATCAAACCAAATACCTTCATCGTTTTCTAACATCATCATTTAAAAATAAAAATACCTAGACAAAGAGAATGGGCTAGAAGGGGGTCCGTCGATGCAGCCCTTCAAGGTCTATGCTCCCGGTCAAGCTGGTCAAACCACGTATCCTTGGTGCAGCCTCTCCAAGCCGATCGTTGATGATTGTTGAATCTCAATTATGTGCTTGCTTGAGTTTTTTAAATAGGCTTGCAAGGATAACCTAGGATAAGCCTTGAAATTTGAATTTTGAATGCTCAAGGGATAAGGGATGTGATCATCTTATCCTATATTTGAATCCTAGGGCTGACGTCATCAGGGTCTAACAGCTACTTGGTCATGCATCAAACTCCTCTTCGCTGCCAACCGGTGCTTCGACAATTTTTGGTCCATCGCTGCCAACAGCAACTCGACATTCTCTTTGGCATTCCTTCCTTTTAGCACTGCACTGCTTTGCCAAACCTGCAATAATGCCAACAAAGCAACCCTTCACACTGGCATAGCACAATTCCTAACTCCTTATGCAAATGCATGAATTTTAAGGCTAAATGCAACTAAATGTACCTAAAGGCAAGCAAAGACGATGTGAACTAAGCATAAGATTTAGTACTTTTGAGGAGCTAACAGAGTACATGTTTGCAATTGTCAGTAAACGTGTAACTTTGAAGCTTTCTTCAACATGTTCGACCGAGTTGAGCGATGAAGAATCTTCACACTCTGGGTTGCCTATCTATTCGCGGGTAGGAGGGTTGATTTTAAGCTGTATCACGGAGGTTACCTAGTTAATCACGACTAAGAGGGTTCCGCGGGAAAATTTCCTCAATTCCATGAGCCATTACCATCTTTTCTGCAATTCATCACGCACTTCCATTGAAATTCCAAATCTAGAATTTTTAGATTCGTTTCTTTATCACTTTTATTTGTTAGTTTGTTTTATTTTCCTTATATCCTTAATATTCCCCGTTGAATATTGATTCTTAACCCCTTTTCTTTGAGTTTCGTTCTTGATTTGAAGAATTTTCAAGAAACACCATTGCATATTCTCTTGAAAACTTAAGAACTTATGATTTCAAGTCCTTTGATTGAGTTTAAATTCCTATGCTTGTTTCCTAGTAAGCAAGTGAGTTTCCAACGTGATAGCAAGCCCTACATCATCTTTGAAGACGCCATTTTTTCTTCATACTCTGAGACTAAATCCCGACAAAGTTACACAGTTTTTTCAACTTTATATTCAATGATAACAACCCCAAAAATCTTCTCAAAGTAGTACTCCAATAGAGATGTTTTTGTACCTTGGGTCTAAAAGTGTGACAACACCCATGATACCATTCACACTACTCCAATACTTCTCAAATTTCTCCAACATGCATTTTTCCATGCTCGAAATAGTGCCATTAGTATACATTATCCATTCATTCAATGACATTCTAATCTTGCAAATACTCGAAAAATAAAAATTTTGTTGTTGCATATTTTGTTCCTAAAAAGCCTTCGGTGATATCATAAAACAACTTAAACTTTTCACAAATTCCACTGCAAAGATCGAATTATCTTCGATTGGTAAGCTCTTGTACAAAGAATTCTAATGTAATTGCACACAACGTGAAAAAAAAACATCTTTATAAGGTAAAGCTGTCTGAAAAGTCAAAAAGGTTAAATTTCATTGTGTTCGAACATCACCACATAATTTGTTTATGGCCAGAATCTGCAATTGACGTGTTGTTTCTTCAAATCTTTCCATTCTTTTTGGAATAGAACTCCAAAAAATAACACTCCGAAGGATTCTTTCTATATCACTTCCAAGCACATTCAATCCACCTTTAACAATTAAATGCAATATGTTAGAATATTTGTTTTGATATAATAATTGAAAAATAGTTTTGGACTAAATTGAAAAGGTTTCAAAAGTGTTTCTAAGTTCAAACAACTTGAAAATAAGTTTGAGAAGTTTTTGAGAGGTTTTGGAAATGTTTTAAACATTTTAAAGTAGCCAAACTCAAGTTTTCAGCACTACCGTATCGATACAGGTACACCCCGTATCGATACAGGCTTATACGTATCGATACGGTGAGGGTCGTATCGATACACTTCAAAGGCATATCGATACCCTATGTTTTCAAATCCCAACGGCTAGTTTTTTAAACCCCCAATGGCTATTTTACCTATAGCGTATCGATACACTTCAAAGGTGTATCAATACACGCAGTGTATCAATACACTTCACAGGTGTATCAATACACGCAGTGTATCAATACACTCCAGAGGTGTATCGATACACCAAGGCTGAAGAGCATAACGGCTAGTTTTTGAAGAACGCGTATCGATACGGCAATACCGTGTATCGATACGGTTAACTCCAGAACTGTATTTTGCAGGAAATAAAGTCTCCAACGGCTCCAAATCATCCCCAACGGTCTTCAATGGGTAAAAACTCAATTGGGAGTATAAAAGCCATCAAGAAGCATCTGAAGAAGCTAATGATCAAATTGCCAACATTTATTATGATTGTAATCAAGTCTTAGTGCTTTAATTCCCATTCTTTGTATAGACAACACTTGTGAGCTTAAATGTCATTATATGCTCAAGTGTATTAGGATTTGGGTGAGAGCTTAAAGAGTGCAAACACATACCTTGTAGAGAGGATTTCTTATTTGCTTTGTTTTTCTCTTTTTCAAAGAGGGTTTACTCAAGCTTTGGGGTAGAAGCTTTGAGTTGTAACATTCGCCTCCTAAGCCTAGAAAAGAGGAAGAAATTCATAGTGAATTTTGGAAATCCTTAGTGGGGAAGCTAAGGTAGTGGATGTAGGCTTTGGTTAGAAAGTCGAACCACTCTAAATCATTGTGTTAATTTTTCTATCTTTTTGCTTCCAACACCCAAAAATTGACTTCTCCACCACTTGGCAAGCAATTTCGGTTGAAGGAATTAGAGCCCAACAATTGGTATCAGAGCGAGGCTCAATCGATAAGGTTTAACCACCTATTGAGGCGATCCGGCAAGCTCAACCAACAAACAAACCAACCTACTTCCATGGCGTTATCCATCGACAAACCGCCCTTCTTCAACGGTGACAACTATGCTTCTTGGAAGCATAGAATGATGTTCTTCATGAAAAGCAAAGACTACCATCTTTGGGACATAGTTGAAGATAGACCGTTCGTGCCAAATCGGAGCAAGGTGGAATGGAGCGATGAAGATCGCAAGAAGATGGAACTCAATTACAAGGCCATACACATTCTATTTTATGCATTGGGCCCGAAAGAATATGTGAAAGTATCTTCTTGTGAGAGTGCCAAGGAGTTATGGGACAAACTTGAAGCAATCCATGAAGTGACAAATGAGGTGAAGGAGACAAAGATTGGTATACTCAACCTCGAATACGAAAACTTCAAGATGGTCCCATATGAAGACATCAAGTGTATGTTCGACCGGTTCTCTACAATCGTCAATCAACTCAAAAGTCTTAGAGAAGAGATTCCGGAAGAAAAGCTTGTTCGGAAGTTGATTTATTCACTTCTCGAATCATGGGAGAGCAAGAAGACGACCATTATTGAAGTCAAAGACTTGAAGAAGCTCAAGCTTGAAGAGCTCATAGGGTCTCTTCTCACCCATGAGATGATATCTCTACCCTTGAAGAGGGAGAAGGAGAAGATAATCCAAGAGCAAGGAATCGATGTCAATATCATTGCTCTACAATCCTCCACAAGCCACCAAAAAGAATCAAGTGAAGATGAAGAGATGGCCTATCTCTTCAAGGAATTGGCCCGATTCATGAAGAGCAACAAAGAAGAATCCAAGCCTGAATCAAAGAAGAAGATGGTGGATTCCCTCAAGTGATCAAAATGCAAGAAGACGAGGCACACCAAATCTGATTGCCCTCGCTTCAACGCGAAGGGATCATCATCAAAGAAAGCATATGTGACTACATAGAGTGATAAAGACTCCACCGATGAAGATGAGATAGCCCACCTATGCATGATGGCCCTCCAAGATGAGGAGGTAACTTCTAACTCATCTATTTGTAATTCTTATACTTTTGATGAATTGCAAGATGCCTGTGACCAATTGGTTTTTGAGTTTAAAGCCTCATTTTCTAAGAACAAAAAGTTGATTTCAAAATTGAAAAATGAAAATGATTTGCTTGTGAAAACCAATTTGGAATTTGAAGCAAAATTAAATGACTTTGAACTTAAAGTTTTGAATTTACAAAATCTGCTTCAAAAGAAAGAAAAAAGATCATCGAATTGAAAAAGATGATCTTAAGAAAGAAAAATATTTGATTTTCAAAGAGCTTGAAAAGAAAAACAATTTAGGAAAATTATTTTTTTATCAAAGACAATCTAGTGCCCCTAGATTTTTGAATGGAAAAGTTTTTAGAAGTATTTGGGTCCTAAAAGGACTAATTACTTCAACCAAAAGGGATGAAATTGAAAAATGGATTCCTAAGAGGACTAAATTATGTGCTACTAATGCCTATGGATTCAAAGCAATTTGGATACCAAAAATCAAGTGATTGTCTTTTGTAGGTGTGATGGAGCTTTGATCAACAAGTGATGAAATTAAGGAGGAGATCTATACATACAAGGAGGAAGACTTGAAGAAGGAAGGCTTCAAATCCTACCTTTGGTTCAAGTGTGGTAAAAATTAGTTGAATTTTAATTGTTTTTATTTGATTTATTTAATTTTAATTCAACTATTTTATCATAAATGTTGGACTAACATTTGAATGTTGCTTGAGTAAGGGGGAGCCAATTTTAAAACAAAACTTATTTTTGTCAAATTTTTTCATTTGAAACTCTCCATTGTTATGAACTTTAAAGTTTTCAAACTTTGGTTTGAACCATTTTTGATATAACAAAAAGGGGGAGAATGTTTTTGAAAAATTGAATTTTCAAATGAATAAGGGAGAGTTTATAAGATTTTCATCATTAAATCTCTTATTCAAATCTTATTTTTACTAAGGGCGAGAATCTCAAAAACAAATTTTCAAGTTGGTTTTATTATATCAAAAATGGGGAGATTGTTAGGATATTTGTTTTGATATAATAATTGGAAAATAGTTTTGGACTAAATTGAAAAGGTTTCAAAAGCGTTTCTAAGTTCAAACAAATTGAAAATAAGTTTGGGAAGTTTTTGAGAGGTTTTGGAAATATTTTAAACATTTTAAAGTAGCCAAACTCAAGTTTTCAGCACTACCGTATCGATACAGTTACACCACGTATCGATACACCTTAGGGTTTCAGCTACAGTAATTTTCCAGAACTGAAAACTCATATCGATACAGGCTTATGTGTATCGATACGATGGGGGTCGTATCGATACACTTCAAAGGCATATCGATACCCTATGTTTTCAAATCCCAACGGCTAGTTTTTTAAACCCCCAACGGCTATTTTACCTATAGCGTATCGATACACTTCAAAGGTGTATCAATACACATAGTGTATCAATACACTCCAGAGGTGTATCCATACACCCGTATCGATACACTTCATAGGTGTATCGATACACCAAGGCTGAAGAGAATAATGGCTAGTTTCTGAAGATGTGTATCGATACGGCAACACCGTGTATCGATACGATTGACTCCAGAACTGTATTTTTGCACGAAATAAAATCTACAACGGCTCCAAATCATCCCCAATGGTCTTCAACGGCTAGAAACTCAATTGGGAGTATAAAAGCCCTCAAGAAGCATCTGAAAAGCTAATGATCAAATTGCCAACATCTATTATGATTGTAATCAAGTCCTAGTGCTTTAATTCCCATTCTTTGTATAGACAACACTTGTGAGCTTAAATGTCATTATATGCTCAAGTGTATTAGGATTTGGGTGAGAGCTTAAATAGTGCAAACACATACCTTTTAGAGAGGATTTCTTGTTTGCTTTGTTTTTCTCTTTTTCAAATAGGGTTTACACAAGCTTTGAGTGTGTAACGGTTGCCTCCTAAGCCTAGAAAAGGGGAATAAATTCATAGTGAAGTTGAGAAATCCTTAGTGGGGAAGCTAAGGTAGTGGATGTAGGCTTTGGTTAGAAAGCCGAACCACTCTAAATCATTGTGTTAATTTTTATATCTTTTTGCTTCCACCACCAACACCCAAAAATCGACTTCTCCACCACTTGGCAAGCAATTTTAGTTGAAGGAATTCAAGCCCAACACAATATATATGCACAACAACACATGTGAAAGAATGACCCATTTTGCAATAGTATTCCACCTCTCAATCTATCAACTAACGGTCTAACCACATCATCATTCACACTACAATTATCAACTGTGATAGATGTAAATTATCTATCAATATTCCTATCAAGAAAACATTTCATCAAAGTAAAAGCAATGACGTTTGTAGTATTCAGTGCTTGTACATATTCAAACCTATTTAAATAATAATTAAAATATATAAATTTTGACTCGTATTAAAATCTAAATAATTGATAAAAAATGTGTTTAAAAAGTACCTTATGATTCGCTTTTGTAAGGTCCAAGAGTGATCAATGTAATAGGCAGTAACAACCATATTTCTTTTATTTTGGTGATCTGCAATCCACATATCAGTAGTGATTGCAATTCGTCCTTCATTAACCTCTAACATTGACATTGTTTTCATATTTCGCTCTTCAAATATATCAAAAATATCACACCTTACTGTTTTGCTGGAAGGCATTTCAAACAAGGATTGAAGATTAAAACAATACTTTCCGAATTGTACATGATTCACTATTGATAGAGGATATTCATGCATGATTATCGCTTTAGAAATCTCCTTCATTGCAAAATCTTGATTAAATGAGGTAGCCTTCATTTTCACTTTTCCATCCGATATCCTTTGATTAGCGACTAAGACTTGATGTTGAATGTATAATTGACCTCACTTGTTGCACCTTCTCATATGATCACACAAATGGCTTGTCCCATTCTTTGAATCACCATTAAACTTTTTTTTGTAATGATTGCAAATTTCCTTCCTCTCATTATTGATATTTTTCTTTTTAAAGTGCTCTCATACTATAGATTTTAACTTCGATGAGTTGCTTTCATTTGACATATTATCTTCAACCGCCACATTAGGTTGACTTAATGTAGGATTTGTGTCTCCTGCTGAAATTGTTGATGGACTTTCTTCGGTTGATAATTTAGGAGAGTTGAAAGTTGGAGATGACATAACGAAGTTCTACCCCACATTTGACATTTCCTATATAAATAATGTCAAAATTATTTTTAATCATTGTTCAATATGCAAATATAATAACACATGCATGAAACAACTGTTAATACTTGATACAATAGTTTATTAACATAGTTTTCATCATTTAAATGCTTAAAATGAGCATTAAAAAGTGAAACAAAGTAGTTTATTAACAAAGTTTCCATTAGCAACATCCTACTAAAACTCGCATCAAAACAGTCTTTAACAAATCAGTACCTAAGTGAGTAGATTTTAAGCATATTCTTAACTATAATTTAACTTAATTAGTTACGCGAACAACTACCTTTAGTTCTAAATTACTTCAAGATTTTCCTCATTTTAGTTTCCAACTACCAAAAAATTAATTAGTTCAATTAAAACCACCAAATGCTACACCAATCAGCATATCCCACTAACTTTAACAGTGTTAAGGATTAATTTCAATGGAATTGAGTCCCAAAACCTATTTTTCTATTTGATGTTTTTATCACTGAAACCATCCTTGCCAGGAGAGAAGGCAGTAGTCTCATTTAGCTCAAGTATTCTTCTTTGAAAGTGGACTAAAAGCAAACTGATGACTCTTTGTAGAACAAAAATTCACTTTAATCTTGCTCATCTAAGAAGCATCGACGTCTTATACCTGCCGAACCTCTGAGACCACTTCCCTATTAAGAGCTAGACAGTAAGAACGATTCCAGCTTTGACATTGATTTCACTTAGCCTAATGAAATCCTAATAATTTACTGGATCCCAGTAGCCTAATAAAATCCCAATAATTTACTAGATCCCAATAATTTTCACTTATAAAGGATACATTAGTAAAGTGGTATAAAAAGGTCCATTTCATTTCCTTCCCACTCTTTAAACAAACAAGTTTTGTAACATATTCCTCCCCTTTCCATGCCTTCTTCTATTTATGCCATCAAAACTAGGATAACTCTACCATCTTCTTCGCCCTCTTTCGTTACCCTTTCTTCCCTCATGGTTATAGAGCATAGAATTAAAACTTGTTCTATTTTGTCTCTATGTCTAATTTATGTCAAATTGCCAATAACATATCAAGTGGAGATTGAACACATAATCAAATTTCAAAGAAAATGGAAAAAAATCAAAGAAAATATATTTATCAAAAGAAAAAATAGTATATAAGCATACTTGGTGAAGATGTGAGACTAGTGAATATGTGAGAATAGAAACAATGGAGATCTGCAGATCAAATTGAAACTCAAATGGAATAGAAGAGTGAGATTGGGTAATTTAGGAAAAAAGGAATTTAGGGCTCTTAGTCTCACAGCCACAATAAAAAATATGGAATCGAAAAAAAGAGGAGGGGTCAAACTAAAAGGAACAGTATAACATAAAATAAAAAAATAAAAAAATATTATTTAAGTACTCAAAATAGATCAAATAGGATTTTTTATCCAAAAAACCCGACTCTAACCCAAACTTGAATTTCTCATGTATTCCACCCGACCCGACCCAACCCTAACCCAATTTTATAAAAAACAATCTAACCCTATAGGGTTAGGTTAAATCAAAACCTGTTGAATTCGGGTTCCGTTCCCATCCATAGCTTGAACGAGATTACACCTATGGAGGTGGGTAAAGAGTTATGGTTGCACCCACAACAAGTAGCAATATTGTCCAAGATCATGGACTTCAATGCAACCGAAATCACCAGCTATATCATGTTGTATATCAATGTCAACATTAGCTGAAAAATATACGAGTTTTTACCATTGTTAACTCCTCAATAGTTCTACTTTTTACGCATATATTGCCATGCTATTGCTTAACTTTAGGTACATGTTTCTGCATTTTGCTAGTAGATTTATGCATTTGCATATGAGAGTTAAGGAATGTACAATTTTCATTGCCAGAGTGAATGTGTATTTTTCTTGCTGTGGTTGACAGGTTTGTCAAAAGAATGAAAACCTATGCCCAGTCAGTTAGTCATTAATTAGAGCCAGGCCAGGCCTAACTCAAAAAGAGGATAACGCGCCTACATTGGTGCATAACAAACTTTCAAAAAACAAACCCAGACTAGGGTTTCCAAGAGAGCCTATATAAATAAGACCTTTGATCGATCAAAAAGAGGATGCGCCATGAGAAGAAAAAGAGTAGAGGGCAAACTGTGGTTTAACCAGGCCATGATCGAGAGCTCTGGATCCAATGAAGGGCTGCATTGACAAATCTCTTTCTTATTCCATTTCTCTTAGATTTTATTTCTTATCTATTGGTGATGTTAAAAAACAATTTTGCTGGTTATGCCAGCCATGAACTAATTCTTTAAGTTGGCTAGGTGTGTTTTGCAATGAAGGCTTAGCTTTAGGTTTTTAATGATTGAATGCCTTCGCATTATTTTCTATTTTTCTTGTGCTTACCTTTTATAATATTTTATATCATAAGAAAGTTGGCATTGAATGCTCATTATCCCTTAATATCTTAACAGAGTTAGGAGATAAGGATTAATTACCAAATACTAAGGAGAGAAACTTTGACGGAAGATGTTCAAGTATATGAGTTTACTTCGAAAGTGAATCCGCCCCTTAGGAGTAAAGATTAAAACTTTGCCAAGTTAATTAATTGAAAACATCACTATAGACATATAGGTGTTAGCAGTAATTAACTTAGAGTATTTCCATTGACAGAGGCAATGCTACCTTAAAATCTACTCGGTAATAAAACAAAGGTGGAACATTATTAAATGTTGCCAGTGCTAGCATGAAATCCAAGCATCCATTGCCAACGCCAACCAATCATCTAGATACATTTGTTTGCCAATACTCCCTGAATTCTTACTTCAGTTTCCGTATTCATTTTTTAATTAAAATTCGATCTCAATTACCAACTTATTTGTTCCATTTCATAAGTAATTATCGTGGCAGTTAATTCCTGGACAATCTCTATGGATACTATACTCAGCTTACTACTGTATTACTTGCTAACCGTGTATACTTTCATGCAAATAGACCTAATCTTGGCATTATTTACTTGATTAATTACACTAAACCATCAATATGTTGCCAAGCATTAGTCGATCGACAAGTTTTTGGCGTTGTTGCCATGAATTGCAATGGAATTTATTGTTTTTATTTTTACTTGTTTTGTTTTCTTTCATTTTTCTTATTTTGGTTTGATTGGTGTTTAACCAAAAGCCGCACTGTGGACAAAGATTTACCATACGACCTAGAGATTAAAAGAACCCTACACAGGCTAAGAAGAAAACTTCGAGAAATAACTCTTAATGGAAATGGTGGAGTTATAAATAATGCCAACAACCAAGAGAATCTGGCAATACATGATGAAATTTTTCCCGCTCCTACTATTGTTATAGAAGAAGAACGACCTATCGAGGAACACTTGGCACCGAGCATGGATAATTTGATGCCATGACTGATTGGTCATGAGGTAAATACAACTAATTTTGAACTTAAATTGGTAATGATTCAGGCGCAATTGAATGTAGGTCAATTTGATGGATCACCCACCGAAGACCCAAGACAGAACTTGAAGCAATTGTAATGCCCCAGTTTTGGGCCTAGGTGTTTTCTAGGTCGATTAGATGGTCCAGTGGACTGGATTGGAGATTAGATTCAATTTCGAGATTAAATCAGAATAAATAGTTTTGAGTGAGGAAAAAATATGGAAATATATCCTAAAATCATTATTTAATATGTAGATGTTTTTGGTAAAATAAATTTGGAAAAAATGGAATTTCGAAATTTGACATTTTGGCTAGTGACCAAACTATAAAGAATAAAAACCGTTTTTAGTGACTGTTTTGTAAAAGGGTCAAAACTTAGAATCTTTAATGAGCTATTTGGCCAAATTCGAATATCAGACTTTTCTCCTTATTTGGATATTTTAAAAAGGTTTTAAAAGGGTATAAATAGCTTGGAGAATTAATTTTATAATAAATTTCTAAAAAAAACTTTATGTAACAAACTTTTCTCTAAAAGAGTTTCTCTCAAATTCTCTCTAGCCAAACACTCTTATCTTCTTCAAAATTCTTAGGTAACTTCTTGATTTCTTCAATCTTTTGTTTTCAAATGAGTTCTTGCTCGTTTTCTATGAAAACCTTATTGTTTTAATCTTGTTTCTCATATAAATCCATTCAATTAAGGGAGAAAGTCAACATTAGAGGTGAGCTTCGTTATTCTCCTCTAATGAATTATTATTTACTAAAATTCCCAAGCCATTGATCCTTTATAAATGTCTTCTAATGAGTTTTAATTATTTAATCATGGAAAATTGGTTAAATCAAGGTTTAATTGATGAGATTGATTGATTTTCATATTGGACCTACTCTGCTATGTTCTTGATTGGATTATAACATGATTTTGATGTTTTATAATGTTAATAAGTTGGTTTTAACATTGGAATCCCGAAACTAGGTGAATCTCTAATTTCCTAGGTTGTTAGTTGAGGGTTTTTGAGTTGTAGAGGTTTAATGAATATTGGAGATATAAGGATGTTGTAAATGTGTTTTTGGATGTTAATTGATGATTATTTTTGGATCAAACCTTTAGGTTTTGGCTGGGTTAAGTTTGGAAGATGTTTGATGTTGTTTTCGGTTGTTGTGAATGGAAATTGGTCAGAGGTTGAGGAGGTTTATCGTGAATTAATGTTGCTGGGCTGTTGAATGCATTTTGATGCATTGAATCCTCTGTTTTTGTGTGGTTAAAGCAGGGGAGGTTGATCCTCAAGCTTGAAGTGTGGTTTTGGAAGCCTTGGAGGCTTGGATTCGCATCAGCGATTAAAGTTTTGCGTAGTCGGTGAGTGAGAAAGTGGAATTCAGCTTTGAATTGGTTTAAAGGTTGTTATGAGAGTTTAAATTAAACTTGAAATGCTGGTTTAAACTCAAAATTAAGTATGAAGAGAATTCTCCCTCCTTTTTGCTTGGCAAAATTAGTTTTATGCACTTATTTTTTAATTACATGATACCTACTGTTTCTGCATGGTTTAAAGTATTTTTATATTGTTTTTGATCATATAATAATGATGAATGCATTTGGAAAATGGTTCATGAAGTATTGTGATATACTTGTTGGTGCATGGTTGATGTATTGTAAACGGTTTTCTTGATGCATATAAAAAACAGTGAGGTACATGGTTAAAATGAATTATATTGGCAACTGATATGGTTGAAAATGTTATCGAATATAGTTGGCCGGCCATAGGATTGATAGTGCACTATAAAAAGTCGCCTTGGATGTTGAGGGGTTTATGTGTACCAAAAACTCCATCCAGGTACCCTAACAGTTGTGGGGTTATATTGTACCAAAAACTCCCGTTAGTGGATTATGCATCTAACCGATGATTGGGTTGTAATTGTACCCGATTGTGATTGTACCTTGAATTTTGGCTGAGATTGCATGAAGTGTTGAAAGGACACTTGTTGAATCTGTGTATCCGATGTAATATTTTGTAAAATGGAACTTGGTTGATGATCACTTGTAAGCCAATATAATTGATGATTTATCATGTGATAGATTGTGTTGAATAATATTGGTTTATACATGTTTTACTCTTTAAGCCTTGCATATGGGTTGTTGTGCATGGGAAAGCTTAAATTGAGTGTAGCAAATGGGATTTTGTTGTTGGATCCATGATACATGTTGCATATGGTTTAATATGCATGTTTTGGGAATGTTAAGTGCGTGGTTTGTAAGGCATGATGTTTTGAAAGATGTTTAAAAGTGGTTTGAGTAACCAGTTTTAAATGCATTGATGGTGGTTTGTTTTATAGCACTCCTTACTATGCCTAGTGTACTTACGCTCTCTTTTCTATCAATGCAGAGAATTAAAGGTTGGAGGCAGTAAGCAAGCAAAGGGGATTCCAAGGACTTGTGCTTTTGAAATTATGGTTTTTATCTAGACTTGTAGTAATAAATGCAATATGGTTAATTGTTGTTTGGGAGGGTTGTTTTCTAAACTCCTAGTTTGTTCAAGTTAATGCTTTTTTGGGAGTATAAAGCCCTATATGCTTGATATGGCTTTGTATTTATGTTTTGGATGTTGAGTAGGAAGCATGCCTATAAATGTTGTGGATATGTGAGTCATGTTTTGATTGAGCTGTTTTAATGCTTTAATAATTGCGATGATTATGACATTGATGATTTATGATGTTTATGTAAGGTTTGGTAATGTTTTGAGTGAGCCAAAGTGTCATATGTTGGACCTAGAGGTCATTATAGGCTTTCACGTACCGGTACGGGTACCTTGGTTAGGTACGTGAGGTCTGGTGAGGCTCCGAGCAGTGAAAATTTACAAAGGGTATCGATACGCCTAGCCACCATAACGATACGCCTAGAGGGAATTATACACTAGTTTTGGTACATGGACTCCCGTACTGGTACGCTCTTTAGCTACTAGAATTTGGATTTGGAAATATTTTCTAAGGGATCAGTACGGGGGTGACACCATATCGATACGAGTTTGTCTGATATACTATATCGATATAGGAATGCAAGTATCGGTACGCAAAGTCATTATGTTAGTTAAACCGTATCGATACAGTTTTGTCTGTATCGGTATACAGTTAGTTTCCTTAGGTTTCTGTCTACTAAAGTTTGATATTGTGCAGTTTAGTCCCTAAATATTATGTATGCAATTATATGGGTTCGGATGTTTGTTTTAAGCTGGAATTTGACATGTGAGCATGAAATATGATTAATAAATGATTGGTAACTTGGAAATTGGTTAAGTCCTTTTTATTTATGAAAATTACATTTTAGTCCCCGAAGTGCATGGTTGTGCAAATAAACCCTATTTTGAATTCTAGTCACAATAATAATGTATCTGATGATGCATGTTCACCTTAGGATCTATATCGATGCATTTAAACAACATAAAAAGGGAAAATGGACCTAGTTTAGGTTATTAGCCCAGATTTGCTTCGGCAAACCTAATATAGCCCTTTTAGCTCAGTTTCAGCTAGACCGGGTTAAGGGGTTACATTTGTTGGTATCAGAGCTAGGTTTACGAAAAATTAGGATGTTGTTGATGATTATTCATTGTTGTTTGCTATGCATGGTGATTGTTTATGCGTATGGTGATTGGTATATGTTATGTCGGGGTATTTTTTGGGCACATTGCCTTATTACTACAGTTATAAAATGATTTTGGTTTGAAACAAAAGTATTGGATCCTTTCTTGAAGCTAGGCTGATTATTTTTGTTTTGGTGTAATTATCATGGCTTGGATATATTTTTGTATAATGCCTCCGAGGAGAAAATTGAGATCAAGCACGACTGCTACTGTTATGGGGCAGGGGTGAGGAGAATGTCATACCTCCTAGAGGTTTGCCACCTCCCCTGCCTAATCCACCTGAGGGAGTAGAGCAAGTACCACATGCACCACCTGGTCCGGTGTATGGTGATATGATGCCTTTGATATAGGCGATGATTGGAGCGTTTTAGGTTGCGGTGGATGGAGTGGTTTAGAAGGTTGCTGCTAGAGCATTTGCACAGTCTAAGAGGACTTGAGTTTAGAAGGTTTACACCCGAGGCATCTGAGGAGTGGTTTGCCAGTATGGGTTAGATTTTGGATCAGGTGGGGTGCTATGATGCCCGTAAGTTAGGGTGTATGGTGTCCCTGTTGCAGGGTGATGCGTATAGTTGGTAGACTATCATGATCACGAGCATGGAACCCAGTGATATGACATGGGAATTCTTCCAAGCTACCTTCAAAAGGAAGTGTCTGGGAGTTAAATACTTGGATGAAAAGAAACGTGAGTTTGTGACCTTGGTTTAGGGCAGTATGTCTGTGTCTGAGTATGAGGTGTAGTTTTTCAAACTAAGTCAGTATGCACCTGAGTTGGTGCCAGATGAAAGGCATCGCTGTTACCGATTCTGTTACGGATTGGCACATGATATTAAGAAGTATATGTTGGCTTTTGACTATACAAATTTCAACATGTTGGTTACACAAGCAAAGGATATTGAGCAGAACCTAGGTTTATCTTTTTGTTCAGGAGGTTTTGGTTATGGAAAGAGTGCTGCGGATTTTGGTTTCAGTGGTGGTCAGTTTAAAAGGCACCGTGATAAGAGGTATTACCCTGAATAGAGACGGGTGGGAGTAATGTTGGGTGAGGATCGTAGGGTCAGAGTACCTAGGTTAGAGCATTACATAATACCTATTGGGTATGTGGATTGCGAGATCACATAAGGTGAGATTGTCCACGTTTGGATAGAGAGGGCCAAGCTTCTTCGTCTATTGTTGCTAATTTTTGTTGGAGTTATGGATCTGGGATTATATGAAACGTATTTGTCTTTTGTTGGTTAAGGATAGACAGGCACCTGCACCTATTGTTGCACCACAGAGAGGTCGTGGGCGCAATCAAGGTAATTTCTAGCGAAGGGAGGAAGGTTAGAGGATTGTTTCTCATACAGTGGTAGCTCAACCTGAGGGTAGTGGACCTGCGAGGATCTATGCACATCGTGAGGGGAGGAATGACACCGATATGATTGTAGGTACTTTTACCTTGCAATCTATTCCATTACTTTCTCTAATAGATTCTGGTTCTACGCATTCATATATTTTGCATGAGCATGTGCATTTTCTTAACATACTTGTAGAAGTGTTAAGTGTGGGTATGCAACTAACTAGTTTTTTTAGAGAGATGGTTGTTACCAAAAGGTTGTATAGAAGATGTCCCTTGATGGTTCAAGGTCACGTGTTTATGGCTAATTTGATGGAGTTGTCGTTTTATGGTTTTGATGTAATCTTGGGTATGGATTGGTTAATTGAGCATGGGGTTGTGGTCGAATTTGTAACCAAATGAGTTTCGTTGAAACTTGCCAATAATTACAAAGTGGTGGTTGTGGGCGAGAATGTTAAGTTCTTATCCAATGTGGTTTCAGCTTTGGAAGCGTAAAAGTTGTTGAAGTTTGGGTGTCAAGCATATTTGGCTTATGTTATGAACCCAAATATGAAAGAAGTGCAGACCAAGGATATTCGTACCATTTGTGATTTTTCGGGGGTGTTTCTGGAGGAGTTACCTGGGTTGCCACTAGACAGAGAGGTAGAGTTTTCTATTGAGACATATACAGATACAACTCTAGTGTAGATTGCACCATATCACATGCCATCAAAGAAGTTGAAGACACAACTTTAGGAGTTGTCAGATCGTGGTTTCATCCGACCTAGTCTGTCACCGTAGGGAGCACTAATGTTGAAGATTAAAAATAGGTATCCTTTGCCGCGAATTAACGACTTTTTCAATTAAATCTGGGGTGCTGTTTTCTAAGATTGATTAGGGATCTGGATACTATTAGTTAAAGGTTAAGCATAAGGACATGCTGAAGACTGCTTTTGTACGAGGTACGGGCATTATGAGTTCTTAATGATGTCGTTCGGGTTGATGAATGCGCCTACAACTTTCATGGATATGATGAATAAGGTATTCCATAAATTTTTGGATCAATTCGTAGTAGTGTTTATTGATGATATTCTCGTGGACTCTCGTGCCAAGGAAGATCATGATTGACACTTACGAATTGTGTTGTAAGCTTTGTTGGATAACCAGTTGTATGCCAAGTTGAGCAAGTGTAAGTTTTGGATTAAAGAGGTGGTATTTCTTGGTCATGTTGTTTCGATAAAAGGTATCCGGTTGGATTCGCAATAGATTAAGGTGGTTGTGAATCGGAAGCAACCTAAGTCAGTGAAAGAGGCTCGTAGCTTCTTAGGGTTGGCAGGTTATTATCCTCGCTTTGTAGATGGGTTCTCAATGGTTGCTGCTCTGTTGACCAAGTTGTTACGAAAGGATGTGCATTTCGAATTGACAGAGGCTAGATAACAAGCTTTTGAGAAGTTGAAGGAAGCTTTGACGTAAGCTCCGATCTTGATTCAACCTGAGTCAGGGAAAGAGTTTATGGTTTATAACGATGCATCTCATGTTGGTTTAGGGTGTGTGTTGATGCAGGACGGGAAAGTTGTAGCTTATGCATCTATGCAGATGAAGGTGCACGAGCGCAATTATCCTACGCATGATTTAGAGCTTGTTGTGGTAGTGTTTGCATTGAAGATTTGGAGGCATTATCCATATGGTGAGAAGTGTATCGTGTACAAGGATCATAAGAGCTTAAAATATTTGATGTCGCAAAAGGAGTTAAATCTTAGGCAACGTAGATGGTTGGACTTGCTCAAGGATTATGATCTAACAATCGAGTATCACCCGAGCAAGGCGAATGTTGTAGCCGATGCTTTGAGTAGAAAAGCGGTTGTTGAGTTGAGGGCCATGTTTGCAAGGTTGAGTGTGATGCGGGATGGAGGGTTGGGGGCTGAGTTGCTAGTGAAGCCATCTTTGTCATAGTTGATTAAAGAGAAACAACCTTATGATGAGGCGTTGGTACCACATGTTAAAGTTATTATGGATGGAAATCTGACAGATTTTCACTTTAACGATCATGGGGTGCTATGTTTCAAAGATCAAATAGTGGTGCCTAATGATGATAAGTTGAGGCGTACCATTTTGATCGAGGCTCATGCCAGTCCTTTTGCTATGCATCCCGGTAGTACAAAATATATGTATCGAGGTCTGAAGGATGAGTACTATTGGGTGGGTTTGAAAAAGGATGTGGTTGATTTTGTTGCTAAGTGTATGGTGTGTCAGCGTGTTAAGGATGAGCATCAATTTTCGTCCAGGTTGCACGGTGAGTACTGGTGAGGATTCCAAAGTAGAAATAGGATAGGATCACCATGGATTTTGTTTCGGGGTTACCTTTGACACCGACTAAAAAAATTCCATTTGGGTGATTGTTGATCGATTTACGAAGTGTACACATTTTCTGCCAGTGCATACGACGTATACCTTGGACAAGTTGGTGGATCTTTATATCGCTGAGATTGTGAGGTTGCACATGGTTCCCAATTTGATTGTTTCAGATAGGGATCCGCGGTTTACATCAAGGTTTTGGGAGAGTTTGCATCGAGCTTTGGGTACTCGCTTGAATTTTAGTACTTCATATCATCCTCAGACAGATGGTCAGTCCGAGCGTGTGATTTAGACCTTGAAGGATATGTTGAGGTATTGCATCATTGAGTTCCAAGGAACTTGGGAAAGACAGATGCCTTTGGTGGAGTTTGCGTACAATAATAGTTATCAGGCAAGTATAAAGATAGCACCGTATGAGGCCTTGTATGGTAGAAAGTGATGTACGCCTTTGTGTTGGGCTGAGGCTGGGGAAAAGTATGTTTCCATGTCTAATGTATTGAAAGATACGGGTGAGAGGGTAAAGCTTATTTGTGATTGTTTGAAAATGATCTCGGATAGGCAAAAATACTACAGGGATTTGAAGCGTAGGGAAGTTGAGTACATTGTTGGTGAAAAGGTTTTCTTGAAGGTTTTACCTTGGAAGAAGGTGATGCGCTTTGGGCGTAAAGAAAAGTTAAGTCCAAGGTTTATTGGACCGTATGAGGTGTTGGAACGTGTAGGACCTCTGGCTTACCGGTTGAGTTTGCCTCCCGAGTTGGAGAAGATTCATGATATGTTTCATGTATCCATGTTGTGGAGGTATCGTTCGGATCCGTCGCATGTGATGCCAGTAGAGGATGTTGAGTTACGACCGGATTAATCCTATGATGAGGAACCGGTGGAGATTCTTGACTCAAGTAGTAAAGTTCTTCGTGGTAAGATGATTGAGTTTGTTAAGGTGTTGTGGCGATATCACGATGTTTATGAGGCCACATGAGAGAGTAAGTCGAACATGAAAGAACAGTTTCGGTATCTGTTTTCGTTAGGTAAATTTCAAGGACAAAGTCTCTTAAGTGGGGGAGAGTTGTAATGCCCCGGTTTTGGGCCTAAGTGTTTTCTACGTCGATTAGACGGTTCGGTGGACCGATATTGGAGATTCGAGTCGGTTTCGGGATTAAATAGGAATAAATATTTTTGAGTGAGGAAGAAATATAGAAAATATCCTAAAATCATTATTTAATATGTAGATGTTTTTGGTAAAATCAATTTTGGAAAATGGAATTTCAAAATTTGACATTTTGGCTAGTGACCAAAATGTAAAGAATGAAAAACTATTTTAGTGATTGTTTTGTAAAAGGGTCAAAACTTAGAATCTTTACGGAGCTATTTGGCCAAAGTCTAATATCAGACTTTTCACCTTAATTGTCTATTTTAAAAAGGTTTTAAAAGGGTATAAATAGGCTTGGAGAATTAATTTTATAATTAATTTCTAAAAAAAAAACTTTGCGTATCTAATTTTTCTCTAAAAGATTTTCTCTCAAATTCTCTTCATCCAAACACACTTCTCTTCTTCAAAATTCTCAGGTAACTTCTTGTTTCTTCAATCTTTTGTTTTCAAATGAGTTCTTGATTTTTTTATTTATTGTTTTAATCTTGTTTTATCATGTAAATCCATTCAATTAAAGGGGAAGTCAGTATTAGAGGTGAGCTTCATTCTTCTCCTCTAATGAATGGTTCTTTACTGAAATTCTCAAGTCATTGATACTTTATAAATGTTTTCTAATGAGTTTTAATGATTTAATTATGGAAAATTGTTTAAATCAAGGTTTAATTGATGAGATTGATTGTTTTTCGTATTGGATCGGTTTTGCTATATTCTTGATTGGATTAGAACATGATTTTGCTGTTTTGTAATTTTAATAAGTTGGTTTTAACATTGGAATCCCGAAACTAGGTGAATCTCTAATTTCCTAGGTTGTTAGTTAAGGGTTTTTGAGGAATTGTGTAGGTTTAATAAATGCTGGAGATATAAGGATGTTGTAAATGTGTTTTTGGATGTTAATTGATGATAATTGTTGGATCAAACCTTTAGGTTTTGGCTGCGTTAAGTTTGAAAGATGTTTGATGTTGTTTTCGGTTGTTGTGGAGGGAAATTTGTTAGAGGTTGAGGAGGTTTATTGTGAAATGATGTTGTTGGGCTGTTGAATGCATTTTGATGCATTGAATCCTCTATTTTTGTGTGGTTAAAGCAAGTGAGGTTGAGATTATTTCAGCAATCTGGTTTGGCTGAAGAAACAATGAAGTTGAGACTATTCTCATTCTCTTTGAAAGATAGAGAAAAAACATGGCTAAGTTCTTTGCCACCTGGTTTAGTTACTTTGTGGGAAGAATTATGCCAAAAATTTCTTCTAAGATTCCAGCCACCTAAACTTAATGCCAAGCTGTGGAGTGAAATCATTACTTTTAGGCAGGCTGATGACGAGACTTTGTATTATGTTTGGGAGCATTTTAAGGACATGTTGAGAAGGTGCCCCGTGCATGGATTCCCTACATAGACTCATGTGGAGATATTTTATAACGGACTCAATGCTCATGCCAGGATTGTGGTTGAAACTTCAGCAAACAGTTTGTTGCTAGACAAGAATTATGCGGAGGCATTTGACATCCTTGAAAGGATTGCCACCAATAATCTTTAATACCCTACTACCAAATTGGGAACTGGGGACGAGAGTCGCTGGGAAATTGGAGCTTGATACACTATCATCTATCAATTCTCAAATTTCCAACCTCACTAATATAGTGAAGACGATGCAAAAGCTTACTGAAATCTGAGAAGTAAAGGCACTAGAACCATTCTGCACTATTTGTAGATAGGATCATAATGTGGATGAATCTCCAGCAAACCCAGAATTGGTAAGTTTTGTTGGGAATTACTATCGTAATACTAATCCATATTGCAATACTTATAATGCAGGTTAGAAGCAACATTCAAATTTTTCATGGGCAAATGAGGAAGGCAACCAATATAATGCCCAACATCATAACAATAATGCACCGCCTGGTTTCAACTAGAATATGATGCCACAAAGAGCACAAAACAATTTCCATACAGGGTAGAGATCTACCCAGGGAAACACTTTAACAGAGTACATGGAGCGAAATGATGCCACTATCTAGAGTTTAGCAACATCTATGTGAAACTTGGAAGTCTAGCTAGGATAGATTGCCAATGCACTCAATAACAGACCCCAAGGAACTTTTCCAAGTGATACGGAAGATGCTCGGCAAAAAGGAAATGAACAATGCAAAGCAGACACTCTCAAGAGTGGTAAACATTGCGAGAAGCAAACACCTATCAAGCAGTCAATAATTTACCAAGACGAGAAGTTGGTGCCAACAGATGAGCCCAAGAAAGAAGAGAAAAATAAGGCGAGCACTAACGATGCTAGACCGTAATTTGATGCCAACACCACGTCGGCAAAACCAGCAGAGCCAGCATTTACCTATCTACCACCACCACCTTCTCCATAAAGACTCCAAAAACACAAGCAAGATCAGAAGTCCTTAAACAACTACAGATCAATATACCATTAGTGGAAGCTCTCGAACAAATGGCCAACTATGTCAAATTCATGAAGGACATCTTGTCCAAAAATAGGAGATTAGGTGATTTCGAAATTGTCGCACTTACTAAAGGATGCAGTGCAATGATAACCAATAGATTTCCACCAAACTAAAAGATTCGAGAAATTTCACTATTACCTACTATTAAGTGTCTAAAAGTACTATTTTATTCACCCTTTTTATTCATATTATTGCTAGACTTAGGCTCATATTAGTTGCATTATTAGCCATTCATGCATGTTTGCATTGTTTCTTTGGTGGACAAACTTGATTTCATATTTTGCTTAATTTTGTGGAAAAATATACTGCTTTGGTGTGTTTTTGGTATGTGTGCAGAATCACATGCCAAAACAAGGCTAGAACTAGTTACCAGGGCAATGCGTGAAGGAGATGCCGAGCTAGTTGCCAGGGCAATTTTCGATAAGGGATAAGATGATATGGTAGTCGAAATTGATTACTAGATAAGCCCAAGATGACGTAGAGCAAAGTTAAATCCCAAAGGGCTTGGAAGAAGCACACGAATTTTTCATGGAGTAATCCCAACAATGCTCTAAACTAGAACAATCAGAATGCACAAGCATCGGGATTCCAAAAGAATATGCCACAGCAACAGTTGCCGCAGCAACAACTGACAACATCTAATTCTTTGGAAAATTCTCTCAATGCTTTTATGTTGAAAACTGAATCTTATATGGCTGAGAATAGTAACTTCATAAAATCATTGGAAAATCAAGTCGGACAATTTGCTCAAAACCTGAATACTAGACTGCAAGGAGGATTACCTAGCGATGTTGAAGTCGCAAGAGGAGCTAGCCATGAGCAATGTAAGGTGATCACCACTAGAAGTGGCCAACAATTTAAAGAGGCTCAAGCTCACTCATCAAACAAAACTCAACAAAAAGAATAAGATGAACTCAGCGGCAAAGCCTCAGATGCTGAACCATGAAATGCCTCGGCAACCCCAGTTGACGAATGCCATCAATCAGGTTCCAGACCAATGAAAGGATCGAAGATATCCGACTTCCACCACCATTCCCACAAAGGTTGAAGCGACAAAAGCAAGAATATAAATTCAAGAAGTTTCTTGATATCCTAAAGCAAGTCCACATCAACTTGCCATTGGTTGAAGCAATTGAACAAATGCCAAACTATGCCAAGTTTCTTAAATACATTGTGTCCAAAAGAACAAGGCTATGAGAGTTTGAAACAATTGCCGCAACAGAGGGATGCATGGCCATGTTGCACAATCGCATGCCACCCAAGTTGAAGGATCCCAGAAATTTCACAATACCCTGTTCCATTGGAAACCACTATGTCGGGAAAGCATTATGTGACCTTGGAGCAAGCATAAACTTGATGCCTAAATCGGTTTTCCAGAAACTAGGAATCGAGAAGGCAAGACCTACAATAGTTATGCTACAGCTAGCTGACAGATCCTATGTGCATCCAGAGGGAAAATCAAAGACATACTGGTAAAGGTTGATAAATTTATTTTCCCGCTGACTTTATTGTTTTGGATTGTGAAGCAGATGAGCATGCACCTATCATTCTCGGGAGACCCTTCCTAGCAACAGGGAGAACCTTAATCAATGTTGAAAAGGGATAACTCACAATGAGGGTGAATGACCAGCAAGTTAAACTAAATTTGTTCCAAACACTAAGGCATACCGATGATATGGAAGAATGCCAACTTCTTCATGCCACGGTAGAGTTCAACTTCGACGAGGAATTTAGTTGCCTCGACAACTACATTGCCGATCAAAAGGAACCTGGGGAGTATGAAGAACTGATTGATGAGGAACAACAAGAAGAGGCAAATTGGTTAGTCAATCGACCAGGTACATACTTTGAACCACTGGATTACTCAGGTAAGGAAGGTAAACTCGAAAAGCCCTCCATTGAACAACCACTAATTCTTGAGTTGAAACAATTGCCAGGGCAACTAAAATATGCTTGCTTGGGAATTGATAATACATTGCCTGTAATTATTTCCTCTAAGTTACATCCTGAGCAGGAAAAGAAGCTGATCAAAATGTTGATGCTACACAAGAAGGCAATAGGGTGGACAATTGCCGACTTAAAGGGAATTAGCCCGGCAGTGTGCATGCACAAGATTTTGTTGGAAGATGATCACAAACCTTCGATTGAGGCCCAGAGGAGACTGAATCATGCTATGAAAGGGGTTGTAATGAAAGAAATCATCAAGTGGCTTGACGCCGGCATCATATACCCTATCTCATATAGTACATGGGTAAGTCTGGTACAATTTGTACCAAAAAATGGAGGTATAACGGTGGTAAGTAATGAAACCAATGAACTCAATCCAACCAAGACTGTGACCGGTTGGAGGGTTTGTATGGATTATCGAAAGCTAAACAAAGCCACTAGGAAATATCACTTCCCATTACCCTTTATTGATCAAATGCTTGACCGTCTTGCAGGTAAACCCTTTTATTGTTTTCTTGATGGTTATTTAGGTTACAATCAAATTTCCATGCACTAGAAGATCAAGAAAAGATAACCTTCACATGCCCATACGGTACTTATGCTTTCCGAAGAATGTCGTTGGGATTGTGTAATGCCTCGGCAACCTTCCAAAGATGCATGATGGCACTTTTTCAGACATGGTCGAAGACTTCCTTAAGATCTTCATGGATGATTTTTCCGTTTTTGGTAATGACTTCGACAGTTGCCTCGGCAATTTAGAGAAGGTGTTGGCAAGATGTGAAGAAACAGATTTAGTCCTTAATTGGGATAAGTGCCATTTTATGGTAGATTAAGGAATAGTGCTCGACCACAAGATTTCATCCAAAGGAATTGAAGTAGACAAAGCCAAGGTGGACGTGATCGAGAAATTACCCCCACCAAGTTCGGTTAAAAGAATCTGAAGCTTTCTTGGACATGCAGGTTTTTACATGAGGTTCATTCATAATTTTTCTAAAATTACTAAACCCTTGTGCAATTTGGTTGAACAGGATAAAGTCTTCAATTTTGATGATTCGTGCGCCCAAGCATTTGAAACCCTAAAAGAAAAGCTTTCCTCAGCACCCATTATCGTCCCACCCGATTGGACGCTACCTTTTGAGCTCATGTGTGATGCAAGTGATTTCGAGGTAGGAGCAGTCCTAGGCCAACACACAGGTAAGACCTTTCATGTGATATACTACACTAGTAAAACTCTTAATAGTGCTCAAGTGAATTACACAACAACATAGAAAGAGTTACTAGCCGTAGTTTTCGCATTTGACAAGTTATGATCCTATTTGATTGGTACAAAGGTAATTGTTCATACAGACCATTCAGCAATTAAGTACCTATTTGCTAAAAAGGATGCCAAACCTCATTTGATTCGTTGGATATTGCTTTTACAAGAGTTTGATATTGAAATTAAGGACCGAAAAGGAACAGAAAATCAAGTGGCTGATCACTTATCACGCTTAGAACGCAATATGGAGGAGGACGAATTTAGAGATATGTGATGCATTCCCGGATGAGAAACTGTTAGTTGCCTCGGCAACCATGGATATGCATACCTCGGCAACCCCTGACGCCTCGTCAACCATGGATGCGCATGCCTCGGCAACCCTCGACGCCTCAGCAACCCTTGGCGCGCATGCCTCGGCAACCCTTGACGCGCATGCCTCTACAACCCTTGACGCACATGCGGAAACTCTAGATGCGCATGCCTCGGCAACCAATGATGCGCATGCCTCGGCAACCATGGATGCGCATACCGCAGCAACTCTAGACGCGCACGCCTCGGCAACCTTGGAAGCAGTTGCCACGGCAACACATGCCTCGGCAATACCCTAGTACGCGGATTTAGTTAATTTCCTTGTTTGTGGTATTTTACCTTATGGCCTTACTCACCAAGGGAAGAAGCAGTTCCGCCATGATGCTAAGCATTACTTTTGGGATGAGCCTCTTTTGTTTAAATAATGTGCATATCAGGTTATACGCCGACGTGTCCCTAAAGAGGAGCAGCAGAATGTACTCTGGCAATGCCATTCTTCACCCTATGGAGGACATTTTGGAAGAACTCGCACCGCGGCCAAAGTTTTGCAATCCGGTTTGTATTGGCCAACACTGTACAAAGATGCCCAAGAGTTTTACAAGCAATGTGATTGTTGCCAGAGGACGGGCAATATCTCTAGACGACATGAGATGCAGCTCCAAAACATCATCGAGGTGGAATTGTTCGATGTATGGGGGATCGATTTTATGGGACCTTTCCCATCTTCATTCGGCAACCTCTACATTCTTCTTGTCATTGACTACGTGTCTAAATGGGTTGAGGCAGCTGCAGTTCCCAACAACGATTCCAAGCCTGTGCAACTATTCTTGCAAAAAAAATATTTACACGGTTTGGGATGTCGAGAGCAATTATCAGTGATGAAGGCAAGCACTTTGACAATAGACTTATCACCAAGATGTTGCAACGCTTCGGCATGTCACACAAGATTGCCACGGCATATCACCCACAAACCAATGGGCAAGCAGAAATTTCCAACCGAGAATTGAAGGGTATACTCCAGAAAGTTGTAAATCCCTCTAGGAAGGATTGGTCAGTAAGACTAGATGACGCACTTTGGGAATACCGCACCGCATTCAAAACACCCTTAGGTATGTCTCCCTTCCGACTTGTCTATGGCAAAACATGCCATCTACCGGTGGAAATCAAACACAAGGCATATTAGGCAATAAAGACCGTGAATATGGATTGGGAAAGTGCCGGGCAAAAGCATTTGTTAGATCTCAACGAGATAGAAGAATTCTGTGCACTCGCCTACAACAATGCACGAATCTACAAGGAGAAAACAAAGCAATGGCATGACAAGAAACTATTTCCACGGCAATTCATGCCAGGGAAACTAGTTCTCTTATTCAATTCTCGGCTAAAACTTTTCTTGGGAAAACTAAAATCAAGATGGTCAGGACCATTCGAAGTTATCGAACCATTCTCTCATGGTGTCGTGATAATCAAGTCCATCACTGACGAACATGAATTCAAAGTTAACGGAGAAAGATTGAAGCACTACAACGGTGCCCATGTGGAATGTAACAAAGAAGTAGTCACCTTAGGAGATGCATGAGCATGCTCTCCTTTCAATATTTTCTTTTTTTTTGAACTATTTTTTTATTATTATTTTCGGTTATTTTCCTTTTTAGGATAGATTTATTTATTTTCTTTAAAACCACATCTTTCCTTCATATTTATCTAATTGTTTTTAAATTTTAAGTTTAAGAATTTCTTTGCACATCTTTATTTATTTTCTTTTATTAGTTTATCTTTAATTTTAAACATTATTTTATTTATTTTTGAATTGTAGGAAAAGAGTTCAAGATAAAGAGGAATTTTGATTCAAGAAGGAAACTTCATCAACAAGGAAATTAATGGGCTGAATCTAAGGCTTATATTAAGCCTCCAATTTATCCTAAATAAATCCTACATAACCGGCCAAACCCTTCCCCAAACCCCCTAGCCGTCACCTTCCCCCAAATAAAAACCCTTTGTCTTTTGCTCATGCATTCTATCTTGCATAATCGCATCATTAACATTGGAAAAATTATTTGTGATGAGATTTTTGTATGTAGCTCAAAAGACAAGGGTTCTCTTTTCTTCCCTTGCTTAATTTCCAATCTTTGCAAGGAGATGCATGTCCCAAGTGAGTCCACTAATGAAAAGGCCCTACCAAAGTCCGGTTGGAATCAAGCACAAATCCAAAAGCTAATGGGAGAGGCACCAGTAAAATCCTCAAAACCTTCAATTGCCGCGGCAACTCCTGTCGCCTCGGCAACCCCTAATGCCCAAGCAACTGATGCCCGGGCAACACGGCCAGCAACCCCAGGACAACTTGAAGCACTCTTACAACCGTTGGTGAACCGCCTTAGGCAAATTGAAGACCGGAAACTAATGTTCATGCGGTACATGAAGGATCACAACAATGCCATCACCCAAGTCATCCGGGAAAAGTACCCGGACAGCCGTGTGCCGTTCCCCATCTTTCCTGCTGAAATCCTTGCCACGACAACCAATGAAACAGTTGCCACAACAACTGTAATAGATGATGATGCGGTAACCTACACTGCGCCTGCCCAAGCAGATGCCACGGCAACCAACACTGAAGATGTCGCGGCAACCAAAGCTAAAGATGCCCCGGTAACCACTGCAAAAGCCAAAGGTAAAGCACCTATGCCCGAATCAACTCGTATTGAATCATTGTCTGATTTTTCAGATTCGAACTAGTCCTCCATTGCACCAAAAAGACCGCACCAATCAAATCCTCCAAGCCCAAGTGAAAAGCCAATGACATTGATGAAGAGGATGATGAGGACAACCCCGTACGAGGATCGATTCCACCATCGGCAACAAGGAAGCAACCACCGTGTTCAAGCAAAAGAATCAAGGCACCGACCAAAAGGAAACTAATCATCCACGATGACGAACTCTCAGAGTAAGTCCTTGTTTGCATTTTACTTTTCTTTATTTTTATTTTTCTTTATTACATGCATTGAGGACAATGCCTCACTCGAGTTTGGGGGGGATTGTTATTAGTTGCCATGTTTAGTTGCATTCATCTTAAGTATTGCATTTAGGATACATAAATTGCTTGCCATGCCTTTATTTGGAACAAAATTGCCTAGATTTGATGAATATCTGATGATGACTTTGCCAATGCACTTAATTGATAGAATTTTTTACTCTAGGATAATCGTGGAAACACTTAGAATCTTACTATGATGCTAAACTTGATGAAACACTGTTATGGATTGATTGGTTTAAGGAATTCTAGCGAACTTAGGTTGATAGTTAAAAAATTAGAGGATTAGAATAAAAATTGGATGAATGCTAGAGGTGCCCAAAATTGGCTCTAGTATGTGCTAAAAATTGATTGCTAGAGGTGCCCAAAATTGGCTCTAGTATGTGCTAAAAATTGATCGCTAGAGGTGTCCGAAACCGGCTCTAGCCGAATAAATTAATTAACTTAAGAAAACTAAAAACAAAACACTAGAGGTGCCCGAAACCGGATCTAGTTAAAACATGTTAAAAGAACCCAATGAAGTAATTTGAAAACATCTTGTTTGCATAGAATCCAAAAAATCAACTTGCACACAACTCCGCACACACTCACAAGCATTATAGTTTGATTCCGAGTAACTCCTAAGATTTTGAAAAATGAAAAGCCAATCATACTTTGTGCCACGATTCTGAGAATTGAAATCAAGTTCAAAGCTAAGTTTGTGAAAATTAAAGTCTTGGCAGGTAATTATTAGTTTGCATTGCTTGAGGACAAGCAATAGTTCGAGTTTGGGGGTGTGTTAAGTGTCTAAAAGTACTATTTTATTCACCCTTTTTATTCATATTATTGCTAGACTTAGGCTCATATTAGTTGCATTATTAGCCATTCATGCATGTTTGCATTGTTTCTTTGGTGGACAAGCTTGATTTCATATTTTGCTTAATTTTGTGGAAAAAGATACTGCTTTGGTGTGTTTTTGGTATGTGTGTAGAATCACTTGCCAAAACAAGGCTAGAACTAGTTGCCAGGGCAATGCATGAAGGAGATGCCGAGGTAGTTGCCAGGGCAATTTTCGATAAGGGATAAGATGATATGATAGTCAAAATTGATGACTAGATAAGCCCAAGATGACGTGGATCAAAGTTAAATCCCAAAGGAGCTTGATTTCCATGAAGAGGTTAAAGAGAAATTAAATCCCAAGAAGATAGGAGAAGTTCTAGAAGGAATTTAAATATAATAAAGAATTATATTTTTTAAATATATTTAATTCCAACTTAACTTCCTCCTCAAAAAAAGACTTTGACCTAGCCCTATAAATTGAGGACCAAGCCGTCAACTCCAAGGGGAAGAGATAAGAGAAATTTCGACAAGATCAAAGAGGGGGGAGAGGAGAGAAATTTCAACAAAGAGCAAGGGAGATTTCGACAAAGCTTTGGAGAGATTTCGACAAGGCTTCAACCATTCTTCATCTTTTTCTTTCTTGTTCAACTAGGTTTATGCTAGGAATTCTTTGTCTTGTGTTTCTTTGGAACCTAGCCATGAACTAAATCTATTTGGCTAAGGTTATTGTGTTTTGTGGTTGTGAGGAACAATTGGATTTTGTTCAGGTAATAAGAGTTTGCACTTTCAATTCAAGGTTTACTCATTCTTGGTTTTTCTTCTTGTTTGTGAGTGAATTGGGACAGGATCTCGTAACTTCATCTATTTATCTAATATCAGGAGAGTTAGATTCAAGAAACGAATGAGTATGGCCTTTATTCAATCTATTAATGGTGAAGATTAATCCGTCATAGGAATAAGTTAAGGATTTCAACGGCTAAGAGGAGCGCAAGATTGGTTGTTGTTCACCCTTGATTCACGCAGGGATGTATTATCAAGGCATGCGCAAATAGCTAGAGTTTTAACTTAGGGATAAGAAGAAACCATTAAAGAACGCTCCCCCAAACCTTGAAGTTGCTGCCCAGCCACCCAAGTAGTTGTCTAGCTAGTCGCCCAGGCAACCGTCGATTAGTTGCCAAGGCAACCCCGCTGTGCAAGTTGCCACGGCAACTGAGTTGCCCTTGCACTCTTTTACCAAGACGATCCAATCGGCTATCACACCTCAACTCACGATAACCTGGCCTATTCTCTCTCATTTGATTACATCTTCTTTTACTTATTTTCTTTCTAGTTTAGTTGTTAGTTAAACTCCTATAATCTTCTACTTGTGTTCATTTACTTTTTATAGTGCAAGAGATTAGATTCTTGAAGTGGCACCAATCCCTGTGGAGACGATATCTTTTATGCTATAACTTGCGATGTGTACACTTGCACAATTGTGGAGCACTTATTACGCGCCCTACATAATTGGAAATAGATTTATGGGTAAAGCATTGTGCGACCTAGGAGCCAACATCAATTTGATGTCAATGTCAGTTTTCAAGAAGCTTGGTATTGAAGCAATGCCTACCACCGTAACACTTCAGCTGGCATATGGATCTTATGCACATCCCAAGGATAAAATTGAGGACATGTCGGTAAAGGTAGATAAATTTATATTCCATTTGATTTCATTATTTTAGAATATGAGGTTGATGTTGATGTTCCAGTGATATTGGGAAGACCATTTCTTACCACGGGTAGGAATTTAATTGATATTCATAAAGGTGAGCTTACTATGCGTATGAATGACCAGCAGATTACTTTTAACGTATTTCAAGATCTTAAGTGTGCATATGAACCTGAGGAATGCCAAGCTGTTGAGCTTATGGTATGCATTTTCAATGTGGACATAGCGCAGATTTGCCAAGGCACAGATGTTGATGCCAGGGAACATGATGATAAATATATAATGAGTGAAGAATCTGATGAACCGACCATGTTGAACAAGGTCATGAGTTATTACAAGAGACCCAAGCCACTTGAGTTGACTGGTAGAGAAATCAAGGCACCAAACCATCTATTGAGAAGCCACCGAACTAGAGCTGAAACATTTGCCAAGCCACCTCAAATATGCCTACCTAGGAGGCAACTTCACTTTGCCAATAATCATTGCTGCTAATTTGAATGAAGACTAGGAGGAAAGATTATTGGAGACAGTGGGTAGTTATAAGCAAGCCTTGGGATGGACCTTCGCTAACATTCGAGGGATAAGCCCAACAATCTACATGCATAAAATTATTCTAGAAGATTTCCATGGCAAAACAATTGAGGCTCAGAGGATATTGAACCCCAGCATGAAGGAGGTAGTCAAGAAAATAGTCATAAAATGGCTGGATGCTAGGATAATTTATCATATTTCTAATAGTTCATGGGTAAGCCTGGTGCAGTGTGTGCCAAAAAAGCGTGAAATGACTATGGTTCAAAACAAAAAAATAAATTGATCCCCTCGAGGACTGTGACGGGCTGGAGGATGTGCATGGATTACAGGAAGCTAATAATGCCACCCAGAAAGATCATTTTTCATTGCCCTTCATTGAACAGATGTTGGACAGGTTGGCATAGAAGGCATTTTATTGCTTCCTGGATGGCTACTCGGGCTATAATCAGATTGCCATCGCTCTAGAAGATTAGGAGCAAACTATATTCACTTGTCCATATAAGACATTAGCCTTCAGAAGGATGCCCTTTGGATTGTGTAACGCCTCATCAATGTTTTAGCATTGCATGATGTCAATGTTTTTGGATATAATCGAAAATAACTTACAAGTCTTCATAGATGACTTCTCTATCTTTGGTAAAACTTTTGAGGAATGCCTTTTATAGTTTGGAACTTGTTCTACAAAGATGTATTAAAACCAACCTGGTCTTGAACTGGAAAAAATGCCACTTCATAGTGAAAGAGGGCATAGTTCTCGAACATAAAGTGACCAAGAAGGGACTGAAAGTAGACAAAGCAAAGGTAGAGGTAATCAAACAATTGCCACCACCCCAAAGTGTCAAAGGTATTAGAACTTTTTAGGGACATGCAGGTTTTTATCGTCATTTTATTAAAGATTTCTTGAAAATTTCTAAACTTTTATGTTTACTTTTGAAACAGAATACTACTTTTGTGTTTGATGATTCTTGTTTGAAAGCTTTTTAGGAATTGAAAGATAGGTTAATTAATGCCTCATAGTCGTGGCACTAGATTGGAATGAGCCATTCGAGCTCATGTGTGATGCTAGCGACTACGCCGTTAGAGCCGTTTTAGGACAAAGGCATAGCAAAATTTTCTATGCCATCTATTATGTCAGTCTACATTGAATGGAGCCCAGCTTAACTACACAACAACTGAGAAGGAGTTCCTTGCAGTTGTCTTTGCATTCGACAAATTCAGGTCTTACCTGGTGGGTAGTAAAGTTGTGGTATACACAGATCACTTGGCAATAAAATATCTCCTGGCAAAGAAAATGCCTAGCCCATACTGATCCGATAGACACTCTTGTTGCAAAAGTTTGATCTCAAGATACGAGACAAGAAGGGGAATAAAAACTCGATGGATGATTATTTGTCTCATTTAGAGCACCACATTGAGGATGGTAATGCTACGGCCATTAGAGATAATTTCCCTATGAATATTTTCTTGTGACCACTACCATTCCATGGTATGCCGACATAGTCAACTACCTGGTCAACAAAATAATGTCACCAGATTTATCAAGTAATGCTAAGAAGTGGTTTCTGAGGGATATCCAATAATATTATTAGGATGAACTGTTCTTGTTCAAACAGTGTGCCAACCAAATCATTCATCATTGTGTGTCAGAGGATAAACAACAAAACATTCTTCAACTTTGTCATGCAGCACCATATGGAGGACACTTTGCTGGAATGAAGACATCATCCAAAGTGTTGCAGTCAGGGTTTTTCTGAACAACGCTATTCAAGGACGCCCATTATTTTGTCAAGGTATGTGATAGGTGCCAACGTACTGGAAACTTTTCTAGCAGACATCGATTGCCACTTCAGAACATTATGTCTGTCAAGTTGTTTGATGTGGGGGGGATATACTTTATGGATCCTTTTCCCCCACCGTTTGGCAATTTATACATACTTGTGGCAGTAGATTATGTCTCAAAGTGGGTTGAAGTTGTTGCTCTCCCAACAAACGATGCCAAGGCAATTGCCAAGTTCCTACACAAGTACATCTTTACCAGAGTCGGTTCCCCCAGAGCCATCATACATGACGAAGGTACGCATTTTAAATGTCATTTAATCACTAAAGATCTATGCAGGTACAAAATCCAGAAAAAAATTGCCACTACCTACCACCCTCAAACAAATGGAAAGGCAAAAATTTCAAACAAGAAGATCAAGAATATCTTGGAGAAGACTGTGAACCCAACTAGGAAGGACTGGTCTTTAAGGCTAAATGACACCTTGTGGGCATACAGAACAGTTTCAAAACACCATTAGGGACTTCCCCATACAAGCTTGTATTTGGGAAGTCATGCCACCAGCCAGTAGAATTAGAGCATCGAGCTTATTGGGCAATCAAACAGTTGAATATGGAATGAAAGGTTGTAGGTGAGAAGCGTTTGTTAGATTTAAATGAGTTGGAGGAGTTTATAGCTCAAGCCTATGAAAATGTCAAACTTTATAAAGAAAGAACAAATAGGTGGCATGACAGTAGAATATTGCCAAAATAGTTTGAAGTTGGGCAAAAAGTGTTGTTTAATTCAAGGCTTAAGCTATTTCCATATAAAATCAAATCTAGATGGCCAGGACGGACCATTTGAAGTAGTCAAGCCTTATGATCATGGAGCAGTAGATATTAAGGACTTGAAAACGGGGACAACGTTCAAGGTGAATGACCAAAAGTTGAAGCATTATTGGGAAGGAAGTCAAAAGAATGTAAGGGATCGTTCTCCTAGTAGAGATTCAGTAATTTTTATTATTTTAGTTTGCTCATTGTAAATAATTAGGACATATATTTTCTTTCTAGTATTTCAATTTGTTTATTTTAGTTTTTCTTTTTCTGTTTTGAAAGGTTTTTGTGATTGTTAGTATAGGTTATTTTGCCAAGGCAGTATGCCAGGACAGGATGGCATTTGGACACTCATCATCATGAGTTTGGATAAACACGTGGACCCTATTCAAGATTCAGCCCAGGGGAAGGTAATTGTTATTGAGCAGGAAACCCTAGCCGCTGCCCATGTAAAATTTCAAACTTTGAAATTTTTACCCTATTTCTTTTACCCTAGCCAAGCTTTCTTTTCCCGCGCCGTCATATCCCACTCTCTCACTCATCCAAACTCATCATTGTCCCTCTCCCCCATATATGCCATAAATATCACACCACCATTATCCCTACTAACTTCACCATTAACCATTTCAACCATCTCCATTAATTCCTATTTAACTCCCAATTCCCCTTTAAACAAGAACTTTCCATTTTTCATTTCTTTTCAGCTAGCAAGAAAAAGCAAGAACTCAACCCTCTCTTTCATTTTTTACATCGATCAACCCTTTTCTCCTATTTTTTTCAATGGCATCCTCAACAGACTTTGTAATATCCCAATTTTCGGCTAGTGACCAAAATGTAAATTTTGAAAGTTTTGTGGCTGAAGTATAAACTTTGGAAAAGTTTAGGGACCAAAGTGTAACTTTCAAAAGTTGTGTATTTTAACCCCGTAAATGAATAGTTTACCCACAAGAATGACATTTCCACGTATTAATGGCTATAAAGCGATAAAGTTTAAAAAAATATTCGGATAATCGGATCGAATCGAATATCCATGATATTTTGAAGGATGATAAGGCAAGGTTAATTATATCATTTTACATGTATAAGATATTTTCTTTGTGTTGGAAGAATATGAACCCTTGGATTTAAGTTGATTTTCCATATTAAATATGAGCCGCTGGATGAAAAATGGCAAGATCATAATTTTGGAAAATTTTAAGGGCAAAGTTGGTAACTACTAACTCAAGATTAAATCTAGTCCATTGGATAAAGGATGATGACATGTGGTACATTATGGATTCATTAGATTTGAGGGCAAGATGGTTATTTCACTATTTGGAGGATTTTCGATAATTATCAGAATAATAGACTAAGTTAGGAAAATTTAGTCTAAGTCCTTAAGAAATGAATTTTTTTATGAGATAATAGTATTTATTTTCTAAATATGGAAACATAGAATTTTTGGAATAGATCCAATAGCTCTGTAAAGGCAAAATCGTAGTAGAAGTATTTAGTGAATATCGGGAAATCGGATTGAATTGAAATTTCAGAGGTTGTTCCATAAGCCATGAAAAATCATAAAATGATATTTATGGAATAGTGGCCGGTTGAGAAAAAACTAATTTAGTTAGATTATAATGGAATGGCAATTTTGAAACAAACTAGTAAATAAAGACTAGTTGGAGGGCAAATTGGTCATTTGGCAAGGATGGCAAATTTGAAATATTTTTTAAATGTTGAGGATGTTTTTGGAAGATGAAATATACATGGATTTAATCTTGGCCCATGATTTTAGATGAGATTAAATTAGCCACTGGATTTAAAGGCTAAATTGGTAATTTCACTATTTAAATGAATTTTAAATTCATTTAATAGTTACAAATGTAAAATAATAGTTAAAAGATGAACAAATGTTCATCTTTTTCCAGCCATGTACCATGGGAGCTATAGGAAAGAAGAAAAAAATTTCCAAGCTCGATTTAAGCCTTGTATCTCAATTTTTAGGTAATCGTTCGAACTACAAAGTTGTTCTACTCTTCGAGCTCTATCTTTTGATGTAAATAATTCATAGAATACTTTCTTGGTTGATGAGATTTGATATGAGTAAGAAATTAAGGTTATGTGAATTTTGGGAATTTTGAATATTTAATAAACTATGTTTGATTTTATGTTGTTTCCATGCTTGGGACTAAATTGGTTTGATGTCTAAAGTTAAGGGACTATTTCGTCCAGCATTTAAAGGTTAGGGGCTGGTGTTTAAATCTGAATTTTTAAGAGTATTTATAAATTTGATGATAATTGAAGCTTGAGTTTGATGTTTGGAGGTTGAAAATCTAGTTATTTCAACTAGTGACTAAATCAGCAATTTTGAAATCTTTATGGACCTATTCGATTTGATTGATTAATATTAGGGACTGATGTTGTTTTGTATTTAATAAGTTGTTATTGATTATATAAGGTTTTTCTAAGCATGAAATTGAAGTTGGAATGCTAAAATTGGTGTTATCTTGATTATGGGCCATTTTAGCAATTTGTTAAATTGTAAGAACCAATTCGGCATGATGGAAATTGAAAAGGATCGGTTCTGATTTTTGAGTATAATGATGAGTTTGATGAATTAACAGTGATTGGAGGCTTAATGGAAAAGTTAGGAAGCTTGAATCCTTGGATTGTATTTAGTGACCAATTCGGCAACGTGAGAAAATGTAAGGACCAGCGTGTAACAATCTGGAAATCAGTGTGTAACATTTTGGAAAAATCAAGGATTTAGGGACTAGAATGTACAAAAGTTGTAAGTGAAGAATTTATGATGAATGTTATTAGGTAAAAATTCTATTGGTGATAAATATATTAAAAATGCCATTGAAATGGAAAAGGTTTTCATTTTAGTCCATAAACCTTTAAGTGAATGAAAATGGAATGGAATACTCGAGTTATCGAATTTGAAACATTTTGTATTTAAATATTAGTTAGCAATCTCGAAAGAATTATTGGAAGTTCAAATTGGTCACTAAGGACCATAGTGAGCTTTTTGAACAGTACAAGGAAGAAAGGAAAAATATTTAGAAATTTTATATTCGAATGATTATATTAGAAAACATGTTTAAGGTATTGTTAGATTTGAATCTAAAAAATATTTTATTTTATTCATGTGATTAATGAAGACAAGTCCAAATCAAAGAAGGTTCAAGGTTCTATGAAGGAAAGAATCGAACTAGGACTTAGTGAGGCATTGTGTTAAGTGGCCAAGGTGAGAGCAATGCATACATAACATGATACATGGATGTTTTATACATCATAAGGAAGACTTGCGATGAGTCTACCTTGTTTATATTGACATGATATTTATGTTATAATCATATATTTGACATGTTCTAAATATGTCAAAAGTTGAATATAAATGCATGGATCACTATTTATATATGATGTTATATTATGAATGTTATTTCGGGTATGAACTGCCCAATGTTAAATTATGTTGATATACATTGCCATGGATGAAATAAATATGGAAAATATGCCCAAGTAAGTCATTGAGGGACAGGGTATAGTTGGCATGCCATAGAGTCCAGCGGTTTAGCACTTTGTGCGGGCACTGTAGTGTATATAAAAGACACTTAGTGCATATGGTTAGCACGACCTTATGTGCAGATAAGGACGACCTTATGTCTATTATGGTTAGCACTACCTTATGTGCGGTTTCGACTCGCGTACTCAAGGTCCTTATAGGCTTATATTTGGGCTATAGTTTATTGGTTAATAAAAGATAAATAGATGAATAAGCTTATGAGCTTTTGGAATAAATAGCAAGTATATTGGTAAGAAATTTACATCCGGTTTATATTATGTTAATATATGATTAACATGATGGTAATACATGTCTAGTGATCATGATGCATTTATGCATATATGGCATGTTATAACAAATGCACAAGCATGAAAGTCTTATGATATTGACATATAGTAAATCATTACCAATGCAATGTGAAAGTTTGATGGCATTGGCATATAGTAATTCACTACCAATGCAATATAAAGGTTAGAATATTGGCATATGGCATGTTATATTTATATGCAGCCTTGAGGTTTAATAAGTCATGAAATTTAATAAGCATATTTAGTTGTTTTTAATTTTGATTATTGCATCACTAAGTTTGTACTTAGCATGTGTTTGATTGTGCACACGTAGGTAAATCAAGATGAGAGTGAGAAGAGCGTTGCATCAATTTTTGAAAGCTCAACAGGCAATCACAGTAATGACATCCTAATTGAGGTTTGATTATTATAGTGGCATGTATCCTTGCTAAACATATATGAGTTGTGATTGGCCTTTAAAGTTCGTTATGGTTTCATTATAAATGGCGTTTCTGGAAAGATTCAAAGTTAAGAGTAACCTCATGTGATGAGTTGCATGCTAAGATAATTGACAACTTGTATGTTTTATGATATTTGGGTTCAAAATTATCAAAACTTGAATTTTGTTTCAAATATCATTAATATTTAAGGATAGTAAAGTTGTGACATTTTCTATTCATATTCTTCGTATGGATACGAAAAAGAGGTGTTATAGACTTGCCCCAAATCTTCTTCAATGATGAGACGAAGAAGAAGTATGAGAAGAACTACGTTGTACAAACCTTTTGCTACGAAAAGGGTTTGAATTCAAGAATTAGCCCAACTTGGGGCATTCACTGGAAATGGTTGCCATCGTTAAGAAACACAACTAGGAGGTCTTTTGCCAATATCTCGGGGAGGTCCACTCCACCATTTTTCGAGAATTTTATGCTCACCTCACCACCAAGGCTTCACCTTTTCTGTTTGTACAAGGTAAGTGTGTTCATTTTGATGAAGGGTATGTTAATCGCATGTTCAGTTTGGATGGTGCAGGGGAAGAGAATTCAACATTCGGTGAGTCCATGAATACTGCCAAGAGACAACTGTTGTTGAAGGATTTGTGCGAACCTGGCACAAAGTGGAACATCTCTTTCAAGGGCAAGAGAACTTAAAAAGGTTGGCATTGAAACCGAAATCGAGAGGATGGAACCATTTCTTGAAGGCCAATCTTATGCCAACTACACACAATTACACAGTTTTAATGGAGAGGATGGCTTTGTTGCACTCGATCATGATGGAAAGAAAGATCAATGTGGGTCATTTGATCATTGACAAGACCTATGAGTATACTGGTAAGAGTTGTGGCAGTTTGATTTTTCTTTCGCTAATTTCCAGAATTTGCTTACAGCATAAGGTGTCAACGCTCAACTCTGACAACGTCTAAAAATGTAAAAGAACCATCACTCCTACTCTATGGGGGCAATTGATTGTCAAGGAGGAAAAAGAGAAGGGCAAAGGAAAGGCTGCCCAGACGGCATTTGTTGCCAAGACACCCAAGGTAGAACCTTCCACACCAGTGTCGGCTGATACGATGGCATTGCTTCCCAGATCTATCAACACCAAGAACTCATTCTGCAAAAGTTAGAAAAGGCTGAGGAACAAAATTTGGTACTCTAGTAATATATTGGAGCTAGGGACCACGCCCTATAGATGACTCTCGAATGTATGTCTACTAATCCTTTGCCATCATATCCAAAGTTCCTAATTGAGCTTCATGCGCCAGAATAAATGCTAGCCAACCCTCAGTCTGTCCATACTCCCACCCAAAAATCTGATGCCATAGTACCAGTATCTCTTATCTAGTAGAATCTGCCAGAACTGAGACTCTGCAGGAGCCTGAGGATGATGTGCCTACTAAGATCGATGTACCGCCTATTGCTCCAGCTTTTTTAGTTGCCCCTGTAGCTCTTGCTGCATCTGAGCCGGCATGGGTAATTAAGGAGGTCCTACAAGACGTGAAGGCCTCCATTGCTGCCTCGAAGCCACAACTGAAATGAAAGAAGTACTTGGCACCAATAAAAGGAGCTTCATCAAGAGAAAAACTTGCGTCACTCGTGTCGAACATTTCGAAGGGGAGTCCTCTACCCCTTAACTCCTTAGTTTCATATTCTTCATTTTTATTATTCATTTCATTGGTATATATGTGTTTTCATGCATTGAGGATAATGCATACCTTTGGTTTGGGGCTATGTGTTGCCTCACATTTATTGCCATGACATTCATTCATTTTTAGGTACTTGATTGCATTTCTATTATTTCCATGTATATTAGGTAGAACCATGCATACCAAAACATTAAAAAAAATTGCCATTGCTTGATTTTGAACTGATAATTTTGCCAACGCGTTGCTAGCATAGTTAGAATTTGCACTATTATGCCCTATCTGATGATGAAATTAGAATCTTTAGTTAGCATGAGCTAGCAGATTTAGTAATGCCAGGTTGCTTGGTAATTGATCTCTAGCTTAGAGAACTTTAGTCTCACTTAAACACGTAGTATGCATCTAGTTCCCAAGACAAACTTAGAATTCTTGAAACTGAACTTAGAATAAAAAAAAAAGGAAAATACATACCAAGGTAAAAATAAAGAATAAGGCAACAATGTTTTTCCAAAGGCTAAAAAATCTTTAGAACACTCATCTGCCTTAGAGACAATAAGTAACTTAGGGCTTTGTGGTTTGCTCCCTCTTAGTTCTCAGGCTAACAAAATTTTAGGGTATAAGTGTAAAGGGTTAGCTTACTGATGAAGTCTGGATTAACATGGGGGTTCGTGGTATGCTCACTCTTACTTCTCACGCCAAACAACATCATGACGCAAACCCAAATTTAATGCCAGAAAAAGAAACCCTTGGTTAATAAAAAAACAAAAATCTTTTCTGAGTTTGGATAGTAAAGTTTCACTGAGGGAGTTGAAGGATGCTTGATGCAAACCACATGCACTTCATGCACACTTCATGACCTTAGGTTATAGTTATTTTGCTGCGCCTAAATTTGCTGATTTGTTGGCATTGTTGCTCTAGATATCTAAGGACAAAACTATGGCCAGAGTTTACTTTCTAGCTTGAGTTGCTAATCATCAAAATTTTGCTGAGGTACTTACTTTACTATATTTTGTAGTTTTTAGTTGCATAACTTGAGGACAAGCAATAAGCTAGGTTTGGGGGAGTGTTAACTCCTTAATAGTTCTACATTTTATGCATATATTTCCATGCTATTTCTTAACTTTAGGTACATGTTTGTGCATTTTGCTAGTAGATTCATGCATTTGCATCTAAGAATTAAGGAATGTACAATTTTCATTGCCAGAGTGAAGGGTTATTTTTCTTATTGTGGTAGACAAGTTTGGCAGGACAAGAGTAGGACAGGAGTAGGAAAAGAAGAAGAGAAATGCCGAGTTCCATTGGCAAAATAATGACAAGGATTGTCAAGCTCGGTTGGCAAAAGAAGGAAGACTGATGTCCGGTCAGTTAGCCGTTAGTCAGAGCCAGGTCAGCCCTAATTCAAAAAGAGGATAACGCGCCTACATTGGTGCATAACAAACTTTTAAAAATCAAACCCAGACTAAGGTTTCCACAAGCGCCTATATAAAGAAAACCTTTGATCGATCAAAAAGAGGATTCTCTGTGAGAAGAAAGAGAGTAGAGGGCAAACAGTAGTTCGACCGGGCTGTGACCGAGAGATCTGAATCCAATGAAGGGCTGCATCAACAGATCTCTTTCTTAGTCCATTTCTCTTAGTTTTTATTTCTGATCTGATGGTGATGTTAAAAAATGATATGGTTTTGTTGGTTACCCAGCCATGAACTAATTCTTTAAGTTGGCTAGGGGTGTTTTGTGATGAACGCTTAGCTTTAGGTTTTTAATAATTGAATGCCTTCGTATTATTTTCTATTTTTCTTGTGCTTACATTTTATAATATTTTATGTCACGTGATAGTTGGCACTGAATGCTCATTATCCCTTAATATCTTAACAGACTTAGGAGATAAGGATTAATTGCCAAATACTAAGGAGAGAAACTTTGACAAAAGATGTTCAAGTAGATGAGTTTACTTAGGAAGTGAATCTACCCCCTAGGAGCAAAGATTAAAACTTTTCCAAGTTAATTAATTGAAAACATCGCTATAAACATATAGGTGTTAGATGTAATTAACTTAGAGTATTGCCATCGATAGAGGCAATGCTACCTTAAAATCTTCTCGGTAATAAAACCAAGGTTGAACATTGTTAAATGCTATCAGTGCTAGCGTGAAATCCAAGCATCCCTTGCCAATGCCAACCAATCATCTGGATACATTTATTTGCCAATACTGTCTGAATTCTTACTTTAGTTTCTGTAGTCATTTTCTTAATTAAAATTCAATCTCGATTACCAACTTATTTGTTCCACCTCACAAGTAATTATCGTGGCAATTAATTCCTAGACAATCCTTGTAGATACGATACTCAGCTTATTGTTCTATTACTTGCTGACCGTGTATAGTTGCACGCAAATAGACCTAATATTGGCATTGTTTACTTGCTTAATTACACAAAACCATTGATCTATTGCCAAGCATTAGTTGGTCAACAACCACACTAATTCAATGTCTAGAATAATCACAAAATTGTTTCAATACTCGCTGAATCACTTGTATTTGTTGAGCTGAAGCCTCTGCAAGTAATACTAAGTCATTAGCAAAGAACAAGTGGGATGAACCTGGACCTCTTCTGTAATACCCTAAACTCGAATGTCACATTTTGGCCTTAAGCCCAACCTTTTTCCATAAAAATTCTCAACTCAGTTTAGCCCAACAAGGTATTTTCCAAAAACATTAAATCCAATAGTTAAAACATAGCTAAACAATTTAAATCATTACAAATGAGCTCCACTTTAATTTAAAAAGTTTAAACATTTGACTTGTTTAGTACAATTTAAAAAATAAAAATTACAGACTCCACCACGTAAGGTCCTATGAATACACAGCCCACTAAACACAAGTATCGTACTCTGGAAATCACCATATACTAGAATCTCGTACTGATAGTGCTCCTCTATCCCACAATCCTACAATCAACCTATGCATGGAAACAATGATTCCGATCGATGAGCTTACAAATCTTAATAGAGCACATCTACTCTACTATTCTTCATGCTAATCATAAACATAAGCATACAAGCTAGTACGAGCAATAAGGAGAGATAAATAAACATATGACGCTACCACTAGTCGCCTAAGCACATGCTCTCATCATAGCAATCATCATACATGGCACACAAGGCCCAACCATACTCATAAAATGTCAATATAACATCATATAAATATGGCGCTACCTCTAGCCGCATAAACATATATCAACAACAAGCACATAGGCTTCACATAGCATATAAGCATTATTCCACAATATAAGAGTGAGACCCGCGTCCACTAAGCATCGGGATGCATACACTCTGAGTGAGGCCCGCAATCACTAAGCATCAGGATATATACACTCTATGGGGATGAGGCCCGCAGCCACTGAGTAGCGGGATACATACACCTATGCTCGAAATCTCTTATCAAGCATCTTCAAATGAGGCATGCAACCACTGAGCATCAGGATTATACATTAGGGAAAATTTAACCATGGTGTTGCAATGCACTCTTTTTCACACTGGGTATCTGAATCCCACCAAACAATGGTAACTCAACCATCTAGGTGTACATATCAACACATAGCAAGGACACGTCTGCCACACATCACACAATATCACACGATCCACCAAGGATCCCTACGGTTGCTATTACCATCAAGTCACTCAACGTTTACCAAGTTATTAATTGTTATGAATGTAACACCCATAACGTATACTCGTGGACCGAATATACACTAAAGATGTTATAAAGTTGTTAAGAAAAACTTGACTTGACTTGAATTTTTTTTTATACAGACTTTATCTTATAGTTTAACCCTTTCTCAGTTTTTGAATTAAAAACTACGTTAATATAGCAGTTAGTTTTAACCATGAATTGTTTTATAAAATTTATAAATGTGTTATTGATATAAAAATATAATTTAGGGAGAAAACTATGTACCCTGCCTAGACCCTTTCTTGATTTTAAAATTTCTACGCAATTAGGGTTAAACTATTCTTAACTATATCGAAAATATAACTACTTTTAGTAAACCATTTTCTATATCCATGCATCTATAATAGTGCATAAACATAATATAATCTAGAGATTATAAAATAGATTGTCTCATTAAATCCACTACATATATGTACATGCCCACTAGACATCAAAATTATAATTTAAGATGTATGTATCGTGATTACTAATGTAACTTGATTTTCCAATTTAATAGCTCATTCTTGCCATTCTACTTGAGAGAACCTACGTGTGAAATAACACACGCTAAGTACGAACTTAGTGAGGCAATAATTTCATTTAATAAACATAAAGTAAAATATTACTTATCGTATGATATCATAACAAGTTCTTTACCTAAAATAGGACAGTACTATCTAGGTTTTCATAGTCACTAGCTATTAATGTGCATGTCATAAATTCCTAATTTAATCATGGTTCCAATACTCTATCATCATAAAGCAAGTCATATACATGGTATGTTTCATATACATAACATAATTCACACACATGGTATAATTCACATAAGCAACATGATACACATACATGACATGATTCACATACATAACATGGTTCATATACGTATATGATTCATATTTATGGCATGATCCATTTATATAACATGATTCTTATATGTGGCATATTTTATTTGCATGACATGATTTTCATACATGGTATGATTCATATGCATGTTTTCATTCATATACATGACTTAATTCATATACATAACATGATACGTGTACATGGCATAATTCATGTACGTAACATAATTTGTATACATGGCATGATTCATATGCATAGCATATTTCTTATATATGTGACATACTTTGTATACTTGGCATGATTCATATACATGTCATTATTCATATACGTGGCATAATTCGTATACTTGATATATTTCATATACTTAGCAAGGTTCATATTCATGACATGTTTCATATACGTAACATGATTCATATCGTGACATGACTCTTTTATCATTGCCCAAAGTACGCTATATGAGATCGAGGTAAGCGAGTCATCTTGAAATGACACCGTAGTGTCAAACGTGAAGATGAGTACGTACTCGGGGACGCTCTTTGCTCCCCATAAACATGAAGCACCTCGACAGTGCACTCGGGCACAGTGGGCTTGGATCCCCAGGGTGCACACCAAGGGTGTAGGTCCCCAAGGTGTATGTGACACAATCACTTTGTCACAATATCTGTTTGGTAACATGAACATAAGGGTGCAGCTGCTAAAGACTCTATGGCATGCCAACTATACCATGGACTCTCATACACAATACTTGGGCATGTCTTTTATCATAAATCAATCATCATATTCAATTGTATAGATAGACATATCATGACTCATGTTTCATCATAATTGTTCATGGCAACATAAATTATCATATAAATAAACATTTCATGTTTCATACTTTATCATAGATAATCATGGCAAACATAGATCATCATCATTTCTTAAAATAATAATTCATATTACATATTTCATTTTATTTACCTGTATAGCAACATGAGGTAGCTCAACATATATATATATATGACAATATTATTTTTAAATTAAGGTCGACTATTCGCTAGTCTTCCTAATTGCATTTTAAAACATGTAAATGCACTCACCTGGGCCATGAATAGTATGCCTCACTAAGCTTACTCGAGGTTCTTATCTTTCTTTTTATCACTGGTTCTCTTTCGATCTCTTTTAGAACTGTACAAGACCAATGGAACATATACATTACCATTCTTGCATTCGACTTAAATCTAACATTGCTAACTTGATTCTTAAACATAACTATTCGAATATAAAATTTTTCTGAAAATTTCCCCAATATTTTACATTATTGCCGAAATGGTCCCTAGGTCTTTAGTGACCATTTTGAACATTAAACAATTGTTCAAGCCTAATTTGAACAATTTTCATAATTAATTACTCAATTTGGACTATTACCTTTTTAGTCCTCAAACTTTATAAAAGTGACATTTTAGTCACTACTTTACTTTTGCACATAAATTCATGCACAATTAAACCATTTATTTATTTCTAACATCCTTAAAAAAATTTCCTTCAACTTTCAACTTATTCAATTTAGTCTTTCACTAACTTTCATTTCAAAATAGGTCCCCCATATTTCCTTTCTTGACATTTCAATCCCTTAACTTTCATAACATGGTTGAATCTTCAATTCTTTCAATTTTTCCATAAATTCAAGACCAAACCCTAATTTATCCTAAATTGCCAAATTGGTCCTTCAACTTCCAAAATTTTTCATTTTGGTCCCTAATCACAAATTCAAGCCATTTCAATCATAATTCATCAATTCTAAGGCTTAAATAATATTTTGAAAAGTTTCCCCTAATTTCTCAATCTTTTCGAAATGGTCCCTAAAAATTCAATTGGGGAAATTCTTTATTCTAACCTCAAAATTAAGCTTCCAACATCACAAATACTTCAATTTCATCATCAATTCCATAACCCTAATTGAAACCCTAAATTTAAAGATTATGGTTTATTACTTTCAACATGAAATTACCTTGATTTCAAGCTTGTTTTCATCAAAACTAAGCTTAATTCATCATCTACTACTTAAATTCAATCATAAACCATGGAACCCCAATTTCTCTCTCTAAACCCTAATCCAATACTTCATAATTCCATGAAATTTTACTATCAAAATGTAGAGAATGATGAGTAGATCACTTTACCTCAAACAACCTTGCTTGAATTCTTGATCAAATGCCTTGAATTTGAGCTAATAAAATTTTTTGAATATTTTCGCAAGTTTTCTCTCCTTTTCGAAATGCTAGAGAAAGAAGATGAACTTTTGCTCATCTTTTACTTGTTTAATCCACATGTGTAAAATTAAATGAATTTTAAATTCATTTAACTAGTGAAATTACTAATTTGCCCTTTTAATCTAATGGCCATGATTCAATCTCATAAAAATCAATGGCTATGATTTAATCCATCTATAAATCTTCTTCCAAAATTGCCCTCAAAGTTTCAAAATATTTCAAAAAGGCCATCCATGGCAAATGACCATTTTGCCCTCCAACTAGACTTTATTTACAACAAAACTTAAAAATTATCATTCCATGAAAATTGAACCAAATTGGTTCCATTCTATCCAGCCTCCTTCCCAAAATATCATAAATTTTAATTTATGATATTTATTCGATCCAATTATTCAAATTTTACTCAATACGATTTCCAAATTTTCTTTCTTCGAGCTTTATAACCACTCCATCATATTCTAAATAAATCTAGTTAGAATCCCACCAACATTAATAAAATATTCATAAAATAATATTTTATGAATTTTCCATAATCTTTGGAACTATCTTTAAAATTTCAATTCGATCTGATATACCAGTATCCATAAAATACTTCTACTGCGATTTTTCCCTTTCCAAGCTATTGGATTTATTCCAAAAATTCTATATTTCCATATTCAGGAAATAAACTCTATTATCTCATAAAAACTTCCTTTTCCAATGACTTAGAGTGAATTTTCCTAACTTAGTCTATTATTCTGATAATTATTGAAAATCTTCATAGAATAAAATTTCTCTTAGAATTCCTTTATCGATAATCCATACAAATTTTCTCTACTCTTACTGAATCCAAAATATCGATCAGAAACACTTTTATAGGACCTTCCCGGAGGTCACCCATCCTAATATTTTCCTGGCCTGAACACGCTTAACAATTTTATTCGATCCAAATTCAAAAATATAAGCCTCTTATGAAAAATCCGGTAACACAGAAATACCACTCTTGGGGTTCAACTATCCATTTTACAGGGTTAAATTACATAACTTTTTAAAATTACACTTTGGTCCCTAAACTTTTCCAAAGTTTACACTTTAACCCCTAAACTTTCAAAAATTACATTTTAATCACTAAGCAAAATTTGGGATGCTACAATTCCTCCCCCTTAAGAAAATTTGTCCTCGAATTTTCAACGTTCACTCGTTTTAAACAACATTGTATTTTGTTTATTCATTCTCTCTTAAATTTCCCAAATGACTTTCTCTACTTTATAATTTCTCCAGAGAATCTTAACTAATAGAATTTTCTTGTCCCTTAATTCTTTGACTTTGTATACTAGGATTTTCACTAATTCTTCTTTATACGTCAAACCTGGTTGCAGTTCAATCTCCTCATAAGTAATTACATATGAAGAATCCGATCAATACCTTCGAAGCATGAATATGTAAGTTGTGTTCTTGTCTGGAAGTAATGCCAATTGGTAAGCCATTGGTCCCTTTCTTTTTAGAATCTCATATTGCTCAATAAATCTGGGACTAAGATTTCCTTTTTTAACCAAAACGTAATACCTTTTTCCAAGATGAAACCTTTAAAAACTCTTTTTCTCTAACTTCATATTCAATATCCTTTTTCTTCTTATTGGCATAGGCCTTTTGTCCATCCACGGCATCCTTAAAATTTTTACTGAATAATCTTTACTTTATTCTCCATGTCTCGTGTTAAATCAACTCATCTAATGTTTGAGTTATTCTAAACATTTCTACCTTGTAACACAAACCGATTTAGAGAAGTTCAGTATTTTCTTCTATATGCCATCTTGATACTTACTTGATAACTATTGTTGTAAGCAAATTCAGCCAAAGGCAAGTACTTTTCCCATGATCCCGCAAACTCAATTACACAAGCTCGTAACATATCCTTTAGAATCTGTATGATCCGTTCAGATTGCCCATCTGTTTGCGGATGAAAAACTGTAATAAAATTTAATTTAGTACCTAAAGCTTCAGTCAACATACCCCAATACCTTGAAGTAAACCTTGGGTCTCTGTCTAACGCTATCGATGCTGAAACACCATGTAGTATTAGTATCTCTCGAACATAAAGTTCTCAATAATATAATCAACCATTTGACTTAATTTCATAATCCTATACTTTCCTAGTTTCAGCTTGTCTCCTCTTTTCGAGACATCTTTCATCCATAGGCTGCAAATCCTTAAATTGATCCAATAAAGGTGACTTTAATTGACATTCGGCTGTTAAGGAACCATCTCGTCCTTCAGACAATGTCTTTTGGCTAAAGTATCAGTCACTACATCTAACCTTCTCAGGTTCATCGATAACCACATCATAATCCTTTGTAAAATTCAATCCATTTTCATTGTCGCAGATTCAGATCTTTTTGTGTCATCAGATACTTAAACTTTCATGATCCATATAAATATGACACATTTTTACCATATAGATAAGATCACCAGATTTTTAAAACAAAAATCATAACTGCCATTTCCAAATCATGTGTTGATTAGTTCCTTTCATAAATTTTGGGCTGCCTTGATGCATAAGCTATGACACGACCTTCTTGCATCAACACGCAACTTAAACCATAAAGAAATACATCATTGTACAGAGTGTATTCTTTTCCTGGTTCTAGTTGAATTAGAACTAGTGTTTCAGTCAGAACTTTCTTTAATCTTTCAAAACTTTCCTGACAACTAGAAGTCACATTTAGAAAGCTTAGCATAAAGCTGCTAATCTCTTAAAGTTTGTAGTATCACTTGAAAATGGTAGTCATGTTCAGCTTCGGTCTTCAAATAAACCAAAATATCATCTATGAAAACCACAACAAACTGATCCAAATAGGGTTGGAATACCCTATTCATCAGGTACATGAATGCAACAGGGGCATTCGTCAGTCCAAAAGGCATTACTAGAAACTCGTAGTGTCCATAACAAGTTCTGAATGCTATTTTCGGTACATCTTTTTCTTTGACTTTAAGTTAATAATACCTTGTCGAAGATCTATCTTTAAGAACACTGTTGCACCTTTGAGCTGATCAAATAGATCTTCAATCCTTGATAGAGGATACTTGTTCTTAATGGTTACTTCATTCAACTGCCGGTAATCTATACATAATCGTAGGGAACCATCTTTCTTCTTTACAAATAACACCAGAGCACCCCATGGTGATACACTCGGTCGAATGTAACCCCAGTCTAGCAATTCTTATAATTGAACCTTTAGTTCCCTTAACTCCATTGGTGCCATCCTATATGGTGCCATTGATACCGACTCAGTTCCAGGATAAATATCGATCCCAAACTGTAATTCCCTATCCGGATGTAACCTTGGTAACTCATCCGAAAATATATCAGGAAATTCTTTTACAATCGGGATGTCTTCAATATTCTTAGGAGACTTTTGAGTATCCACCACATAAACCAAACATGCTTCACATCCATTACATAACAACATTTGAGAGGTCGTTGCAGAAATTACTGACTCTAAACAGTCAGTTCTTTCTCCCACAAGGATTACTTCAAAACCATCAAGTCCTTGAAATACTAACCTTTTCTTCTTACATTTCACATCTGCATCATATACAGGTAACTATTCCATTCCAAGAATGACTTCAAATTCATGGAATAGAAGTTCCATTAAATCTACCGGGAACTTGATTTCTTGAACTTCTAATGAACCTTTCTTGAGTTACTATCTTAGTATCAATATATTAATCAAACCCAAATCAATTAAAACAATTATAGGTTCTTTCCATAGCCTTCGCTCTGTTCATAACCTCTTGGAAATTTGATAAGTTCATGCCTAATAGAATCTCCTTGGGCCTTGGACAATGCTTCTCTATAAACCATTCACATCGAAACCTTTCAATTGGCATCCATTTAACTGCATACCGACTCAGTCTATTAAAATCTAACTCGTACTCTTAAATAGTACGAGTACCTTATTCAAACTTAGGACTGCTGCAACATTTTTTCTTTTAACTAGTTGACAGCATACTTGACTTTAAACATTCTTCTTTCTTCTCTTGATTCCCATAATTAAACATTTATTGTAGTCCATCAATACTTAACATCATATATTTCTACTGAAACTTATTCATGTTATTAGGGAACATAATCAAGTTACACAGTAGTACATCAGTAACATTGACATCCTAGGGGCATGTATTTAATAACAAATCACTTTTGAACCTGTTTAACCTCCAGAATCGGCTAAACCTATAGCTCTGATACCAATAAATTGTAACACCCTTAACGTATACTTGTGGACTAAATATACACTAAAGATGTTACAAAGTTGTTAAGAAAAATTTGACTTGAATTTTTTATACTAACTTTATCTTATAGTTTAACCCTTTCTCCGTTTTTGAATTAAAAACTACGTTAGTCTATAGCAGTTAGTTTTAATCATGAATTGTTTTATAAAATTTATAAATGTGTTATTGATAAAAAAAATATAATTCAGGGAGAAAACCATGTACCATGCCTAGACTCTTTCTAGATTTTAAAATTTATACACAATTAGGGTTAAACTATTCTTAACTATATCGAAAATATAACTACTTTTAGTAAACCATTTTCTATATCCATGCATCTATAATAGTGCATAAACATAATATAATCTAGAGATTACAAAACAGTTTGTCTCTTTAAATCCACTACATATATGTACATGCCCACTAGACATCAAAATTATAATTTAAGATGTACGTACCGTGATTACTAATGTAACTTGGTTTTCCAATTTAATAGCTCCTTCTTGCCATTCTACTTGAGAGAACCTACGTGTGAAATAACACATGCTAAGTACGAACTTAGTGAGGCAATAATTTCATTTAATAAACATAAAGTAAAATATTACTTACCATACGATATCATAACAAGTTCTTTACCTAAAATAGGACAGTACTAACTAGGTTTTCATAGTCACTAGCTATTAATGTGCATGTCATAAATTCATAATTTAATAAGTCATATACATGGTATGTTTCGTAAACATAACATAATTCACATACATGGTATAATTCACATAAGCAACATGATACACATACATGACATGATTCACATACATAACATGGTTTATATACGTGGCATGATTCATATTCATGGCATGATCCATTTATATAACATGATTCTTATACGTGGCATATTTCATTTGCATGACATGATTTTCATACATGGTATGATTCATATGCATGTTTTCAATCATACACGTGACTTAATTCATATACATAACATGATACGTGTACATGGCATTATTCATGTACGTAACATAATTTGTGACATGGCATGATTCATATGCATAGCATATTTCTTATATATGTGACATACTTTTGTATACTTGGCATAATTCATATACTTGGCATGATTCATATACATGTCATGATTCATATATGTGGCATAATTCGTATACTTGATATATTTCATATACTTAGCAAGGTTCATATTCATGACATGTTTCATATATGTAACATGATTCATATACGTGACATGATTCTTTTATCATGGCCCAAAGTACGCTATATAAGATCGAGGTACGCGAGTCATCTTCAAATGACATTGTAGTGTCAAACGTTAACGTGAAGATGAGTACGCACTCGGAGACACTCTTTGCTCCCCATAAACATGAAGCACCTCGACGGAGCACTCGGGCATAGTGGGCGTGGATCCCCAGGGTGCACACCAAGGGCTTAGGTCCCCAAGGTGTATGTGACACAATCATTTTGTCATAATATATGTTTGGTAACATGAACATAAAGGTGCAGCTGCTAGAGACTCTATGGCATGCCAACTATACCATGGACTCGCATACACAATACTTGGGCATGTCTTTTATCATAAATCAATCATCATAATCAATTGTATAGATAGACATATCATGACTCATGTTTCATCATAATTGTTCATGGCAACATAAATTATCATATAAATAAACATTTCATGTTTCATGCTTTATCATAGATAATCATGGCAAACATAGATCATCATCATTTCTTAAAATAATATTTCATATTTCATTTTATTTACCATTATAGCAACATACGGTAGCTCAACATATATATGACAATATTATTTTTAAATTAAGGTCGACTATTCGCTAGTCTTCCTAATTGCATTTTAAAACATGTAAATGCACTCACATGGGCCATGAATAGTATGCCTCACTAAGCTTACTCGAGGTTCTTATCTTTCTTTTTATCACTGGTTCTCTTTCGATCTCTTTTAGAACTGTATAAGACCAATCGAACATATACATTATCATTCTTGCATTCGACTTAAATCTAACATTGCTAACTTGATTCATAACTATTCGAATACAAAATTTTTCTGAAAATTTCCCCAATATTTTACATTATTGCCGAAATGGTCCCTAGGTCTTTAATGACCATTTTGAACATTAAACAATTGTTCAAGCCTAATTTGAACAATTTCCATAATTAATTACTCAATTTGGACTATTACCTTTTTAGTCCTCAAACTTTATAAAAGTTACACTTTAGTCACTACTTCACTTTTGTACATAAATTCATGTACAATTAAACCATTTATTTATTTCTAACATACTTAAAAATTTTCCTTCAACTTTCAACTTATTCAATTTAGTCATTGACTAACTTTCATTTCGAAATAGGTCCCCCATATTTCCTTTCTTGACATTTCAATCCCTTAACTTTCATAGCATGCTTGAATCTTCAATTCTATCAATTTTTCCATAAATTCAAGACCAATCCCTAATTTATCCTAAATTGCCGAATTGGTCCTTCAACTTCTAAAATTTTTCATTTTGGTCCCTAATCACAAATTCAAGCCATTTCAATCATAATTCATCAATTCTAAGGCTTAAATAAAATTTTCAAAAGTTTCCCCTAATTTCTCAATCTTTTCGAAATGGTCCCTAAAAATTCAATTGGGGAAATTCTTTATTCTAACCTCAAAATTAAGCTTCCAACATCGCAAATACTTCAATTTCATCATCTATTCCATAACTTTAATTGAAACCCTAAATTTCAAGATTAGGGTTTATTACTTTCAACATGAAATTAACTTGATTTCAAGCTTGTTTTCATCAAAACTAAGCTTAATTCATCATCTACTACTTAAATTCAATCATAAACCATGAAACCCTAATTTCTCTCTCTTTAAACCCTAATCCAATACTTCATAATTCCATGAAATTTTACTATCAAAATGTATAGAATGAATAGTAGATCACTTTACCTCAAACAACCTTGCTTGAATTCTTGATCAAATGCCTTAAATTTGAGCTAATAAAATTTTTTGAATATTTTTCCCAAGTTTTCTCTACTTTTCAAAATGCTAGAGAAAGAAGATGAACTTTTGTTCATCTTTTACTTATTTAATCCACATGTGTAAAATTAAATGAATTTTAAATTCATTTAACTAGTGAAATTTCTAATTTGCCCTTTTAATCTAATGGCCACGATTCAATCTCATAAAAATCAATGGCTATGAATTAATCCATGTGTAAATCGTCTTCCAAAATTGCCCTCAAAGTTTCAAAAAATTTCAAAAATGTCATCCATGGCAAATGACCATTTTGCCCTCCAACTAGACTTTATTTACAACAAAACTTAAAAATTGTCATTCCATAAAAATTGAACCAAATTGGTTCCATTCTAACCAGCCTCCTTCCCAAAACATCATAAATTTTAATTTATGATATTTATTCGATCCAATTAGTCGAATTTTACTCAATACGATTTCCAAATTTTCTTTCTTTGAGCTTTATAACCACTCCATCTTATTCTAACTAAATCTAGTTAGAATCCCACCAACATTAATAAAATATTCATAAAATAATATTTTATGAATTTTCCATAATCTTTGGAAATGTCTTTAAAATTTCAATTCGATCAGATATACCGATATCCATAAAATACTTCTACTGCGATTTTTCCCTTTCCAAGCTATTGGATTTATTCCAAAAATTCTATATTTCCATATTCGGGAAATAAACTCTATTATCCCATAAAAACTTCCCTTTCTAAGGACTTAGACTGAATTTTTCTAACTCAATCTATTATTCCGATAATTATCGAAAATCTTCATAGAATAAAATTTCTCTTAGAATTCCTTTATCGATAATTCATACAAATTTTCTCTACTCTTATTGAATCCAAAATATCGATCAGAAAAACTTTTATGGGACCTTCCCGGAGGTCACCCATCCTAATATTTTCCTGGCCTGAGCACGCTTAACCATTTTATTCTATCCAAATTCGAATAATATAAGCCTCGTATGAAAAATCCGGTAACACAAAAATACCACTCTTGGGGTGAACTATCCATTTTACGGAGTTAAATTACATAACTTTTTAAAATTACACTTTGGTCCTTAAACTATTTTAAAGTTTACACTTTAACCCCTAAACTTTCAAAAATTACATTTTAATCACTAAGCAAAATTTGGGATATTACAATGAAAGTGTACATTAATCATCTATATTAATCCATATCATCTTATTAACATCGCATGTCAATTTTCATCTTTTTATTTGCATTATAAAATATTCCGTTCAGTGGGTATCGGTACTCGAACACGAGTATCAATACAGTACCCTTGGGTACCGGTACTCACACGTATATCGATACTAATGTTGCTCACTAGAAATCCTAAATTTTCATAAGCTCCGGTACGAGTTGACCCGTACCGATACGGTCCCATATCGCGTACCGTTACGACAAAAGCTCATACCAATACCCTATTCACGGGTTTGCACAATTCATCAAATTATAATATTACCATGCTTTATTCGATCCCTAAAGCTTATAAAAGTTATTAGGGTTTGTTCACTAACGTATTTAATCAATTAATATCATTTATGCTTCACAATCATTTAATCGATTAATTCCCGATATTTAATCTCATAAACACAATTTCGAATTAGTCACGTCAAACCATTCAAATGGGCATATAAAGCATCACAGTTATTAATCAATCAACCAATCACCAAATAACTATACAAGCATCTCAACGACCCTACAAGGTTTTTAAAGTCTATATGAGTCTCATCATATTCATAATATCATCAAGCATCATACATATATCAAGTCTCATGATACTGGTCTCTAAACATGCTTATTTATCGTCTACCTATTTTGCATACACTAATACGCAAAGCAAACACAATTATGATGCTCATAAAGTAATAAGAGTTCGAGGTGTACTAACCTTAAGCGATTATCAATAAATCCTTACTCAAGCTCTTCAAACACCCCCTTGATCCGATACTCGAACCCAAACAATCCTCATAAATATACAAATACCACAATTATTAATTAACCTTATTCACTAACTAATCCGCAAGGTCAAACGCATAACAAAACTTACCGGGTTCAAATTTGGCAAAACAGATTGTGCCAACAGACTCTGAACGTCGAGAAACCCCCAAGTAGGGTCTCATAGAAAAAGTCAACGGCCCAGTCAATGGCTCGGCCAATGACTCACGGCTCAGTCAATGGCTCACGGCTTAGCTCGGCTCCAACCCAGTTTGGCTTGGATGGCTCAGCTTGGCTTGGCTTAACCAGTTAGTCCAGTTCGGTTAACTGACTGGTCCAGTTCAGTCAACCAGCCCTCTGGTTTGACCCCTAGCTGCTATTGAAGCTCGCCCACGCGTAGGTGGCGGTACGTGCGGTGCGTACGGCGTGCTACAGTGGCCGGATAGAGGCGGCTAGCTGCAAATCAATATAAAAAGACCTGGCAAGTTCAATTGTGCTGCTCACTCTCGACGACAAAAGGCGAAACATGGTTTTTTCACAACTTTTAAACCTTTCAGAGCTTCACCATGGCGAGTGGCAGCAGAAGCAAAACGACAACCATCAACGGACGTGTCTTGGCGAGTTCTACCCGATAACACCGACTGTATCACTCTCGACGATCTAAATATTGATGAAAAATGGCTTGAAAGCTCTAACCTTCCAAAACTCTCTCAACACCCCTTTTTCCCTCACTTTTCACTTTTCCCTCTCTCTCCTCAAAAATATCTTCTCCCCCTTTTCTCCCACACACCATCTATTTAAAATTTAAATAACACCTCTCCCTCCAACAATGGATAAAACAATTAAAGGGACACTTATCTTTCTTCTTGACTCCACTTTGGGCCCCCAAATATACCCCTTATTCATTTAAGTTCATAATTCCCTTAAACCGAGCTTCATTTTAAATCTCCATAATTTAATTCAACAACTTAAAAGATTCAAACCCAAATCTGAGGCCTATTTTATTAACTCAAAAAATGGGTCGTTATATCGTCGACATAAATGAATACGTCACTAATCATCCAATAACACCGCCGAAAAGATAGACTGAGACAATCTTTTCATGCAGAAGACTAATAAGTATAGTGATAGAGGATCGCTCTGTCGAATACCTAGTGACGATTTAAAGGTATTTGATAATTCACCCTTCAATAAAATCTAGGTCGAGACTGAGTTAACACATCACACAATAATAGAAACAAGCTCATTTAGAACACCAACATCTTTCAATGTGTTTTCAATAAACTATCATCCAATTCTTTCGTATGCCTTCTCCAAATTCAAGTTAATAGCCATACATCTCATATGATCAACCTTCTTCCTCATAGAATGAATAATCTCATACGCAAATACTATATTATCGGTTATATTCCTCCTAGGAACAAAGCTTGATTGACTCAGATAACTCAATTTGGAAAAAAATGGTTTCAAACAGTTGACGATTACTTTAGTCACAACTTTGTAAAGAATATCGGTTGAATTTCAGAGAGTTTTTCTGGATTAGGTACCTTAGGCAAAATAACCATAAGGGTTTTATTAACCTACTCATCAAAATCATCCCCCACAAAAATTGAACACACAAATTTGTGAACACTCATCCCCACAATTGCCCAGTTTTCTGATAGAACATAGCATGGAGCCCATCAATTTCAGGTGCCTTCAATGGTTCCATATCAAACATGGCTTTCCAAACATCTTCCATGGTAGCATTCGATATTAGTGGTCGTAAATCAGCCTCTCAATATATATAGAAAGAACCTCGCTGAACAGTAGGTGTGGTGTGAACAGCTTCAATGGAAAATAAATTGGCATAAATTTTGGTTGTTTTCAATTTCAAGATGTCCTAATCAAAACACCATTACCCATTATCTAAGCTCAATCCCAGCATAAAATTTCTTCTAACCATTCTTTAACCACATACTCCTTGATTTTTTGAAACCACGACAATTCTTCTTGCTTGAGTACGACATTCGATCCATCCTTTAGCACATGTTCAAGATTATAAAGGAACACCAGATCTTTTGTATCAAGTGTTTTCTCTATCCCAAGTATCCATGCGAATAAGAGTGATTTTAGGCATCCAACGTGCCCAAATATATCCATGTTCCATTGGTGAATTCCATGCTGAAAAGTACCAATATTAGCCATAATTCCCTATTGTCAGCCCATAAATGTTGAAGTGTATTTTGAAAATTAGGGTTTCTTGCCATGCTGACATCCATCAGAATGGATGATCATCCTTTATCATATTCAAATTCATAAATCTCACTAAAATAGGTTGATGATTCGAACCCAGTTTTTCAAGATATGTGACTTTAGAATCCGGAAACCACTCAATCCGTTCAATATTGCATAGAAATCTGCCCAATCTCTAAATAAATAATCATGCGCCCACATAAAAACAAACCCGTTATATCCCATGTCATTAAGTCTCATGTCAAATAAGAAATCATAGAATTTTTTACTAACACCAGTGCCTCGGCTTGAACCACCCCCGTCTCTCTTCTATACATTGTAAAACATTGAAGTCACTACCCAATAACCAAGGATTGGTGACCTGCATTTGGCTATGTTGTAAATTATCCTACAGTTATCGTCTTATCCAAGCCGATGGACTTGTATAAGTGAAAGTGCATGTGACACACATTTGTCCCTTACTAATAGTGCAATCCGTATGAACCAGTTGGTTGGAAACCACTCGTTAATAGGTTTCACTCTATAATAAATTGATCAATTGTACGACCACTAACTCTCGACTCAAGAAAAGCTACTGATGCGATCCTATTTCACTCACTACTCATTTTTCATTGTACTTTCAACTTGTTTTACAAGGATGAAAGCCAAGGGATTTTTTACTTACTTTCTGCACATTTATTTTAACTATATAATTATAATACTTCTAATCATGCTTGCACTTATACTTACCATTTATGTTTACATTATGTTTAATATAATGCTTAGTGTATTCGGGTACCATAACACATTTCCATTCATCATACCCTACACTTGGCATATTAAGTAATGTTTCATGCATGCATATTAAGTAGAACCACATCGTTACTTAGCATATTATCTTAATTCCTATTATAAGCATTACTTATATTTGTTTACTTTAATTGTAGGTCATCATAGCTCAAGGAACAAGGGATGCATTAAAGGGCAAGCTCATCTTTGATCATGCATCTCATGGTTAGCTCAACTAGCTCAAATTAGCTCCTCACGGTTCACTCATTTTAGCTAAAGGAATGCAAGCTACTTTCAGCTCCAATTCAGCTTCAATAACTCGAGGCAAGCTCAAAGACCCTAGAGGATAAGCTCACCTAGCTAAGGGCAGATCATAGCAGCTCAAACAAGCTCTAAAACTAAGTGAAGCTCACTCAGCTAGTTAGCTCAGCTCAAGCCAGCTCACTCCTAGCTCGATCATCTCAACTCAGCTCCAGCTACCATAGTCAGCTCAACCTCGGAGGGACATGTCTCCTCCCCAAGGGACACAACCGACCAGCCTTAGAGGGAAACTTGGGTGCCAACATTTAGAGGGAGAAATGGGCGGCATTTCAAGGAGAGAGACACCAATTCAAGCAGAAACAACACCATGCCTTTATGGAATGACACCTTAACCATTTGGCCACCTATTCACCCTTTTACAAGCCTTTTCGGCCACCCCTTGAAAACTATAAATAGGGTTCATTTTGCATTTTCTAACACACAACTTTCATATCAATACAATTTCTATCTGTGAGGTTTTCTCTCAAACTTGTTCTTTTTAGAATATTATTGACTTATCAAGCTTTGCTTGTGGTGTTTTCTATCCTTCATCATATACTTCGTGTTCTAGGTTCATCTAACCTACGGGTCCAAGTCCTATCCAACACCCTCAAAGCCATTCTCTTAAGAAACGGGTATACTCTTTAGTAAAGTTTTTTCTTTGAATGCTATCACCCTTTTCATTCCATTTCACCATCTTCTTTTCCTTTCAATCACCATAGCCGAACCTTCCCTAAACACTTAACCATTTTCTTTCTTTTATCCAATCCCTTAAACACCACGCATCCTAGCTTCCGCAACCAACACTTTAACATATTTCCATCTTCAAAGCATTCAGATTACAAGGCTTACTTGTATTCACGGTCAGGAACAATCAAGCTTCTCTCAACAACATCAATTGGAGAGTTGGAGCGTATCAGCTACTCCCTCTGTCCCACTCAATATGTTCCTTTTGTGTTTTGAAATTGTCCCACTTAAAGTGTCTCATTGAAAAAATCAACAACTTTTATAAGGCACATTTCCTTTTATACCCTTTTTTAGTTTACCAACAAAACAAAATTCAACTTTCTAAGGATAAAATTGTCGTTTCAATTATTTTACATCATCTTTCTTACACATTCTTATACAAATTTTTTCTTCCTAAAACTGTGTGAAAAGTCAACAATGGACAAAATAAATGGGACGGAGGGAGTACAATATTCAATCGATGGGTAGCTAATAATAGTTTAAAATAACGGTTAAAAGTACGGCCATAAACACCTTGCATATTCCACATTATTATTTTAATAATGAGAACGAAATGAAAATAAAATCAAACCTGAGGACTATCAGATGGAGTCCCTCAAACATGTTATTGGAGATTTATTGCACTGAAACTCCCTTGTGTATAGCTCACTTGAACCTCGGCTGAATTTTTGGTTTGCAAACCAATAGAAGCATCTAACTCACGAGTCATGGAGTTAATCCACTCGGCAAGAACTGGAACCGTGGCTTTTTAGTTTCATTTTTCCTTCGCATTTTGTACCTTTCTTACTAGGCCCTTTAGTGACCGAAACGGGATAACCCATAATAGGTGGAATCATACCCCCTTCCACTAATGTTGAAGGAACATTTTCCACATTCTTGTTTGCTAAACTAGAATCCCCTTCAGCAACTCTAACAGCCACGTGATTACCCCCTTAATTCCATATTGCATTTCTTGTAATGTACCAAAAACATGCACTTGCGAAACTTGTCTTGAACTTTCCCCTTGGGTCATATGTCCCTTGGCTCTAATTTTCTGACCAACCATCTTTTGAATTTCTTTGTCACTCACCTTTAACTGACTCACCTCCTACTTCCCCTTGTCTAAACTTGGATGTGACCTAGTCATTTGAGCACTCGGGTCTCCCTTTCCACTAGTATTACGGTTTCGTAGACCACTAGCAGCAGTTGCCCCTACAATCGTTGAACAACCTCTCGCAAAGTTCTCTACTCTATGTAATTCCTCTCTTGACTTTAAAGTAGCCAATCTCAAGTTTGATACAAAATGTTCTATGTCCGTAGAAATCCTCTAGCAACTTTTACTTTTTTATTTGTGGTGGTTCTTTTCTTTATATTTGCAACTTCCATCCATGGACCATAAAGCTTCTCCGAATTCATCATTTGGACATGTTGTTCGACTTGCTCATTGATCATAATCATGGAATTAACCTCATTTTGCTTCTGAATATGGTCATGTGGGCAATTCTCCTTACTATGGCCATATAACCCACATAGATAGCATATCAAAGGTAACCCCTCGTATTCAATTATTTATCGATGTTCGTCTATCACCAAACCCGAAACTAATGGATTGTTTAGATCCACCATAATGGTCATTCGTGCAAATCTACTATGTTTCCCTTCACTGGTATTGTAATTAATTTTTACCATCTTCCCAATCATAGTAGCAATTATTCTAACTATGATCTTAGTTTAATACCTATAAGAGAGGCCCGATAATCTTACCCACACAATGATCTGGGACGGATGATCCACAGATGTTGGAAAACTCTGACTTCATGGTTAGACCGTGAGATAACTTCCATATATAACCCAAGGACCACCACTCAGTACTCGAGCATAATCCTCATCATGGGCAAAACATATCAGAAAATAATACTAATTATCCAAGTCTATAATATGGAGCTCTCCCACATAACACTTTTACTCTATTAAGTAAAGCCTTGTATCCTATCGATCTTCCTAGGAGCATGGTGGTAATAAAATTCACCAATTTATCATCGATAGCTTAATTTACCCACTTAGAGAATTCAATTTCTAGAACAAGACCGTCTCTTTTGATAAGGTCGTCTTCCTCATTAACCTCAACATCCAAATTACTAATCCCTTTATCTTCATACTTGGCACGATAATCACCAACCAGCATATCACGAAATGAGGATGGTGTACTCAAACCATTATTCATTGTCCCATGGGCAGCCTTTATAGTTCTATTTATTTTTGTGTCCTCAACACCCTCATGATTCTCGGTCAGCACAATCGCAGAATCACCAACATCCATGTCTTGTACCCCATTATCCTTCATGAATGTGGTCTGATCTTTCAACGATGTTGTTAGGTGCAGAATGACCAAGGGAGACTTGCTGCTCATACCCTATTTGAATCCCTAGTTGTTTCGACGGCAGATGAATTGTTCTGTCTGGAGACTGCACATTTAGAGGCACTATTGGAGGCTCGTTAGGGTTTCCCTATCGATTAGTTGTAGAGTTGACTTGGCGGGTCACCCGAAACTTTTGGAGAAAACTTAAAAATCATGGAGAGATTTTTTTGCGATTGTATCGTTTTTCTTTATTTTAATATTATTTATAATATTATAATTTTTTATTTAATAAATTGTGAAATTCATAAATATTATAATATTATAAAATAATATTGGACTAAATTATAAACATTAAAAAGAAATAGGGGTCAATTTCGGATTAAATAAAAAATTTATAGACTAAACTGAATAACAATAAAATCTGATAAACTTAACAAGTCATTTACCCTTTATTAAAGTTAAGAGACAAAATATCCCAAAAAATACTTTAGAGAACAACTCGGTAAAAAATTATATAGTTAATGGAGTAAATTGTGACTTTAAACCAAATACCCCAAAGAAAATTTCAAAAAGTTGATTCAGGGGTTATGGTATATGAATTAAAAAACACGTTTGATAGTAGCCATAAATGGTGCAAGTGATTGAAAAAAAAAATCAACTGGCGTTGCTTTCAATTTTATGAAGCAATGAATTCCATTTCAACGTGTTTTGAAATTCCATTTTGGGGTTTGAAACGTTTTTGAGAAGCAAGCAATCCTTGAAAGTGAAATTCATATGGAATGGAATGCCATTTTGTTTCACAAACATCCAACTTCATTGTTAGTTAGTACTTTCATCCTACATGTTTAGATTTAAGGGCCAGTTTAGCATTGATTTTGAAAACTGCGGTGAAAAAGTTCGATATAAAAGTACTTTTGTAAAATACTTTTGAATTTTTTTGTTTAAGTATAAGTATTAAGTATTGTTGTCAAAAAGTACTTTTAAGAAGATAAATGATTATTTTAGACATGATATTGTAAGTTAAAAAAATATATATTTAAATGATATTCAAATTCTTTAATATTATAATATCAATTTAAATTATAATAAAAATATTTTTATTAATAAATAAATAATTTTTATCTAAAAATTTTGACTAAAAATATATAAAATGTTTAAATTAATAAATAATTTAATAATCATATAATTATATCTTTGGCATAAAAATGGAGTATACGTTTATAAATATAAAATAAACCCAACATAAAATAACAAATAAAAATTAAAAATATAAGTTGACTTATAAAAATTCTTTTTTCAACCCCAAAAACTAAAAATTTTACCTTTTATGTTTGGGTTAAAAATATTTTTCAAACATTATTTTTCTTAAAAATTAACTGTTTAACATTATTTACTGCTCTAAAAATATTTTTAGCCCCAAAAATATTTTTTAAAAGTAATGGTATCGTCAGGCTGAGGGCGGAGGAAAACATTACACGCTTTGATGAGTGTCTCACGGAGAGATATGCGGCGCCGGTGTATTCCATCCAAATCCATGTCCAACCGGCTTCGTCTAAGGATTTCGAATTTGGCGCCAAAATTTGTTCGATAACGGTAAAAAAAGGCAAGGCCGTCCCCGAACCCAAGACAATTTTTTATTATTATTATTAACGAGTAAATCAAGGATAATATTCCAAACTTTATTGTAAATATTTTTGGGTAAATTATACGGGAGATTACCGATCTTTATGGTTGGTGTATTCTTTTAATTTTGTCAAAATGACCACTCAACTATTGATATAGTTCCAATATAACCACCAGCCGTTAAAACCTAACGGAGAGGCTGATGTGGCAGTTAAAAGAAAATTGTATAATTACGCATTTAGTCCCTGTTATTTACACATTTAATCAATTTGGTCCTAATTTTAATTTAATAAAATAAATTGATTATTTAATTAGTTGGTGACACGTGTCACCACCTTATTGGAGGGATTTATTTATTTTTATTTAATTTAATTAATTTATTTTCCTCCCTAATCAAATGGTGACACGTGTCACCTGATTGGAGGGGGAAAATAGAATTGGAGACTGGGGGAATTGAACCAAAGACCTCCAAAGCAATGGGAGTATTGTATGCTTACCACTAGGCCAAGCCATTTTCATGATATAAAACACAACTTTTTATATATGTTTTATACCATTTTGATGCCCAGAAAAATGAATGGGAAATGGCATCAAGGGGATTCAAACACAGAACCTTGTATTGTAAGGTAGTGTATGCTTACCACTGGAACAAATATATTTTTATAATATAAAATACAATATTTAATATATATGGTATATAGTTGTTAATGCCTGGGAAAAGAAGGAAATGTGATTTTAGGAAACTCGAACATGACATACTTATGATACACAAAAACATATAACCCAATTAAATAAATCTAATAATTAAATTAAAGTTAACAATATTTTGTATATATTTTAAATTATAATAAAACTGAGAAATCGAGATTTAATCTTCATTTAGCGAATACAAATTCACGAATTATATTAAATTTTAAACTATAATTTAAAATATATACAAAATATTGTTAACTTTAATTTAATTATTAGATTTATTTAATTGGGTTAGATGTTTTTGTGTATCATAATGGCATATTCGAGTTTCCTAAAACCACATTTCATTCTTTTCTCAGGCATTAACAACTGTATACCATATATATTAAATATTGTATTTTATATCATAAAAATATGCTTGTTCCAGTGGTAAGCATACACTACCTTACAATACAAGGTCATGTGTTCAAATCCCTTTGATGCTATTTTTCCCCTTCATTTTTCTGGGCATCAAAACGGTATAAAACATATATAAAAAGTTGTGTTTTATATCAGGAAAATGGTTTGGCCCAGTGGCAAGCATACAATACTACCATTGCTTTGAAGTTCAATTCCACTAGCCTCCAATTTCATTTCCACCCCCCCAATAAATAAATAAAAATAAATAAATCCCTCTAATAAGGTGGTGACACGTGTCACCATCTAATTAAATAATCAATTTATTTTATTAAATTAAAATTCGGATCAAATTGATTAAATGTGTAAATAACGGGAACTAAATGCATAATTATACAATTTTTTTAACTGCCACATCAGCCTCTCTGTTACGTTTTAACGGCTAGTGGTTATATTAGAACCATATCAATAGTTGAGTGATCATTTTGACAAAATTAAAAGATCGATGATCATTTCGACACCAACTCTAAAGATCGGTGGTCTCCCATATAGTTTACTCAATATTTTTATACATCAGCCATTTTAAGAAAATATGATTACCCAAAATTTCAAAGAAATCAAAATCAAATCCTCTCAGTTACGTCATGTTACGATGGTACCCAGCTGCCGATGTGCTGAGCTGTAGCCACGTGGAACATCACGCTCGCTTCGTACTTAACCCCTCATTTCTGCAAAAAGCCACCAAGCCGTAGTCCGTAGCCAATTTATCCCTCGAGTTATTTTCCCTTCCAAATCCGGCGTGCTTTCCACGTCAGATAACGCGGTACCCATTTGCATCCTCCTAATAAAATTGATTTTTTTGCTCTTATTTCAGCGATGACATGGCTCCACTGCCGTCCTTGGTTTGGCGGGAACATCATCGGTTCCCGCTATACCCGAATACGAAGTTGGTCCCCGCCTTAGCTTCGGCCTTTGTGTGGTGAACTTTTTAATTTAAAAAATTTTAACCGCCAACAACAGTCGAGTCCTTTAGGAAAGATAACATGTGTCGGTTGTTGGTTGGTGCAACGCACGTTCCATCGTAAGGTTCGAAAGTATTCATCGCTTTTAGCTGCTACGTGGCACAATCGTAAGACGATGTGGTTTTTAAGATGTAGAGTAGGGTAGCTCTTTTCCGTTTTTGTTTAATTAGGTCTAATTACGCCTCAGTTCCTAACTTCCTATGCTTTTAAGATTTTTTTGATGTTTAGTTCACGGAATGTAGCATTATCTTTAAGGATAAATTTTTTAAAATGTATAATTATTTGACGTGTTATTGAGAATATTATATTATCTTCTTTGGTTCGATTGGTATGATTATAAGATTATAATATTTGGTTGGGAAAATATAAGATTATCTAAATGCATACTAAATTGTTCTTGTAGTATATTTTATTTCTAACAAGTTAAATGTTCAATGCTAAATTAAAAATATTTGCATGAAAATTTCGTTACACTAAAATTTTCGAAATGTAACTATTTTCTTTACACTATTTAAATTTTTAAATAATATATATATATTTAGCATATTATTAATATAATTAGTATATTAAATGATGTTCAAATACAATTATATTTTCATCACGAAAAATGACACCACAATATATATTGCTTTAAATGTATGTACAAAAATATAGTGTTGGTAGCTTGTATAATTTGTTTATGTTCTTCTACCCAACATATAAAATTTATGGATTCTACTAATAATATCATACTTACTTTGCTGATAAAAAAAATTATGGATTCTAATATGCTTCAATCTCTTGTTTTCTATTAGGCTGAATGAGTAGAGGATCACTGAGAGCAAACATAATTCTAAACGAGTATTCTAAGATCAATAAACACAAAATACAAGGGAAACCATTAGATAATATTTTACAAAGAATATTAGAGATATCATAAATATAATATTAATAAAAAATAAATATTAAAGTACTTAAAAATATGTAACACCATTTAATAAATTTACACTCCAAATAATTAGCTATCTAGTTAAGAAAATATGATACAAAGGATCTAAAGAAGAAAGCTCGTTATTTTAGAGGTAATATTGTCTAACTCCGTGGAAATTGACAAATACCTAAGAAAATGAAGCGAATTACATTCTCACAAATTTTCACCAAAATATGCTAATAATTTTTTTCGTGAAACAAACGCTCCTTAAAGTTTAGTCTTTTATATTTTAAGAATTTAAGCTCGTTTGATTTTAAGAACCAGAGATTATTTTCATATTATTTAAAATATAAAATATTGAATAATTCTTTTTCGTTTAAAGTTTAAAAAATATTTTTAAAAAAATAAAATATGTAGAAATTTAACTTTTTGAAGAAAAAAATGTTTTATTTATGAAAACATACAAGCAAGTTTGATAAACAAAAAATAAAAAATTATTTTCAATGATAAAAATATGTATGTTTACATATTTTCACATAGCGGAAACATCAAAAATAAAAGAAAAAAAATCCCCACATTTATATTTCAATACACATATTGTGTAAATTTTAGGTGACAGAAATTTATTTTCAAAAAAAAAAATTTATAAAAGTTTATTAGTTTTAAGGTTTATGGTTTAGAATTTATGATTTAATTTTACACTTTAAGGTTTATACTCTATAATTTACATTAAGAGTTTTAGGATCATGATTGTAGATTTTAGAATTTATGTTCGAAGGAGACAATTTTTGCAAAATAAATTTTATTATTGTATATTAAAAAATAATTTTTATTAATTTATAAAATATTTGTTGTCAGCTTTTTCAATTTTTAAAAAATGGTTAGGGAAACAATGAAATGAAATCATTTTTTTATTTTTTAAATTTTCACACATTTTCATTTTAAAAAACTATATTGAAATTTGTAACCAAACGTGCTTTATTAAGTGCCTTCTATTTTATAAGAAAATAAGGATCACATGTGTTTTTTTAAATACGAAACCTAACACTTTATTTTATTAATTAGGATCCTTTTATATCATGTAAAATTTAAAAATTTTACATTTTTCTTGGTGGATGAAGGAAATGAGAATATTATCACGTGAAAAAAATGAAATAATCTTAATCATTTATTTACACTCATCAAACGATTCAGAAAAAAAAATAAGGAAATAATCTTTATCCTGACTAATCTAGACCTACTCGCGTTGTACAACTCACTTTGATGGGTGAGTCTTCCAGCGAAATTTTTTACATACACAAGACCTCAAACTTAAGACATGCTTAAGTAATACCAAGCTAATTACCATTTGAACCAACCCCGTTGGTCATTTTAATTTTAATTTTAATTTTAATTTTAATTTTAATTTTAATTTTTATTTTTATTTTAATTTTATACAAATAAATATACTATATTAAATGGCTCGAATTAAAAATAGAAAATCTGAAATTCAAAATTTTTAACAGTACAGGGACTGGGACAGAAATAACACTTTTAATCTTCGCTGTAGAGACGGCCACGTCTGACTATATCAGAGAATGTGATTTCTGACAACCCTGCACGTGAAATACAAGAAAGTGGACCCCACTATGAATTGGTTTTAAAAAGTACAAAAAAAATACATTGGCTTTAATTAAATGGAGTAGCTTTTAGACAAGGTTAATAAGCATAAATTAATGAAGTCTTTTTAATAAGCATAAATTAATGAAGTCCTTTTAATAAGCATAAATTAAAAATTAGCCCTTAAACTATGTCTTTTTTTATTTTTAGCCCTTAAACTATGTCTTTTTTTATTTTTAGCCCTTAAACTATAATTTGGGCAAAATAGGCCCTTAAATTATAATTTTTGGGCACTTTAAGTCCCTAAACTATAATTTGGGCAAAATAAGCTCTTAAACTATCATTTTTTGTTACTTTAAGTCTTAGTTACAAAAATATCATTTTATAGGCTTTTTTAACATATATAAATATTTATTTTCTTTTTAAATTTTTAAATATCATATATCAAAATAAGTCCCTAAACTATCATTTCTGGTCATTTTAAGTCCAATAGTTATTTAAGTCAAAAGAAAATTATTTTTACTAATAAGATGTTGACACATCACAAAGATTTTTTGACCAATTGATAGCTTTGGGGACTAAAAGAAGAAAAATAACATAGTTTAGGTACTTATTTTGACAAAAAAATTAGTTTAATGACTTAAAGTGACCAAATCATAGTTTAAGGGTTAAAAGCAAAAAAAATGCATAGTTTGAGGGCTGTTTTTTAGTATAGGCCAAAAGAAAATAAAAAAAGCCGATCTGAGCACGAGATGTTGTCACGTGCGGATGTCATAAAATGTAAATTACACCCAATGCCACTTAATTTTTAATAAGTCATCTAATTTTATATGTTACAAAACAGTCGCTCCATTAATCAATTGTCCAAATATGTCATTGAACTGTTAAATATTAGGCGGCTACCTGCCATAGAATATTTTATTTATTAAAAATATTAAATTTTAAAGAGTTATTATTAAGTCACTCTATTAACGGTTGTAATAATCGAGTCACCCAATTAATTGATTGTAACAATTAAGTCATGTGTCAATGGTTCGACCGTCGTATATGTAGGCAGATGAACCCCAAATTTCACCTTAAGCTCCTCGTTTAATTCACTAGTTAGATTCTTGTTAATACCGCTCAAAAGTCCTAAAAATTACCCAAAATTATAAACTTTTTGAGTTTCGATCTACGCTACCCACCGTTAGATGCTTCCGCATCGAAAAGTGTTCTTCCTTTCATCAACGACAGCCTCACCACCATTCAAATCATCAAATGGAGCCATAAACAAATGTTACTTAACAACACCTTCTAACACTCATTTTAATTTTTTTGGATCATTCTACTTTGTTACCCTCTCAGTGTACATGCTCGACGTGAAACTGAATGATTCATTTTTAACTTTTTATTTGTGTGATTAATTGAATGATTCATTTGCAACATTATGAAATAGAATAACTCATTTATAATCTTACTTGTAACAAAATGACATGTGCTGAATAATCGGGAAGGCATTACTTAAACAGTGGCGTCGTTTTACTATAAAATTTTTAAAAAATAAAATAATTACTAAAAATAAAGATAATATTAATACTCCCTCTATTTTACAAAGATGGTCCATTATTGACTTTTTTGTGTCAATTTTTTTTAATTTTAATTCGTATTTATTTAAAATTTATTATTGATAAAAATATAAAAAAACATATTCTAAAAACTTCTAATAAAGTAGATTTTAAATATATATTTTATAAAATTTAATAATTTAAAATATTTAATATAATTATAGTTAAAGTTTAAAATTTTTAACTTTTAAAAAATAAATAAAAGACAATTTTTGTGAGATCGGAGTATTATATATATATATATATATATATATAGGAGGAGAAGGAAGGAGGGTTAAGTCCAAGGCGGTGCTTTGCATCTCTTTATTGTGGAGACAAAAACAAAGAAAAGAAGAGAAAAAAGTTTGGTGGAATAGCGATTTCATCCAAGTGGAAGAGTTTTTAAGAGTATCCGGCTGGCATTGGGTCTTCTTGTTGGATTGAATTCCAGAAATTCAACCTGTTTCTTCAGTGATCATTGAAGTTGCCCATATTTTCTGGGAAACTGAGAGGAAAACCAAGGAGTGAAATATGGAGTGGCATGCTTGTCTTGATGAATATGAGAAGCTTGTCATAAGGATGACTACTCCCAGGTTTGTAATCTTCGTTTCTTCCGTACAATTCGAAGATAAATTATATGAAAGGGAAAAATTATGTGGTGGATTTTCCTGTGGGTTTTGGTGTTTGGTCATATGTTTTTAAGTGCGGACAACTTCCTTCTCGCTTCTGGCTCCAAGCTCTCTGATTTGTTCTGGTTTTAAGGGTTTATTTGTTCCTTTTAATTTTCTTGAGTTCTTCTTTCTTATTTTCTTCATAATTTCCCAGAAACTCTTCAATCTTGCAGGCGCTTGTCAATGATTACTTTCTTGTGAAATTTGAAATTTCCTAAAAAATTGTCGTAGAAATTGAATTTCCTCGGTTTTAATGTTTGAAGAGGGTGGTCATCGACAACGCCGTTTGTCCAACTGCGACTCTTGTCAAGGTTAGCTTCTACGAAACCTCTTAAATATGAACACACCGCCCTACGTTGCTTTTCTATATTATTTTCCAGAATATTGACCTACTTTTCTCTTTTTCTTCCCATCGATTTTTCAAACCCTCTGACTCTTTCTTGCTTCCTGGCCTGATTTTCTCCCGTCGATAGTGCTAGAAGACACGGGATTTTTTAGACGCTGTTCAGGTTTTAACAGATCTGAATCTTTCAATTAAGAAGGCTTACATTTCATCTGATGGCCAGTGGTTCATGGATGGTAAGCTGATTTTTCAGACAAATTTTAATCCTTTGGCTTGTTACTGTTTCTGTTGTTATTTGGAATTCCTGTTTCTAACATTCCCCTTTTGGGGTTTGCAGTTTTCCATGTGACTGATTTAAACGGAAACAAGTTAACTGATGAGAGTGTTATCAGTTACATTGAGCAGGTAATTGTTGCAGTTGGTTTTATTTTAATATTAATTGCCCTGTAATATCTAGCTTAATTCGCCATAAAACTGATGTTTCTGTTGCTTTTTCTCCGATACAGTCCCTTGAGACTACTGATCCTGATAGAAGCCATGGATTTGATGGTCTAACAGCGTTGGAATTGACGGGAACAGATAGAGTCGGTCTTCTGTCGGAAGTATTTGCAGTTTTAGCTGATCTGCAGTGCAATGTGGTAGATGCTAAAGTATGGACTCACAATGGTCGGATTGCTTCTTTAATTTATGTAAAAGACTGCAATTCAGGGTCTCCGATCGAGGACTCCCAACAAATCCACGGAATCGAAGCACGTTTAAGGAATGCCTGTTTTGCAACATAAGGTAGATTCACCTGTGGTCACCGTGCAAAATTGGGCTGAAAGGGGTTATTCGGTTGTGAATGTTCAGTGCAAGGATCGGACCAAGCTTCTCTTTGATGTTGTTTGCACATTAATAGATATGCAATATGTTGTCTTTCATGCAACCATCAACACAGCCGTGGATAAAGCATATCTGGTACTTCATTGTTTCATTATTAATCAATCTTTAAGCTTTTAATTACATGACTTTAATTTGTTGACTTAAACTGGCTTATTCTTGTAGGAATTCTATATTAGGCACACAGATGGATCTCCAATTAGTTCAGAACCTGAAAGACATCGCGTAATTCAATGCTTGCAAGCTGCAGTTGAAAGAAGAGCATCCGAGGTAAATTTCTTTTCCAAGTAGTTTCTCTAGTCGACTTCTAATATTTGAAACACTGATGGATTTGTTTTCTGATTTCAGGGTGTAAGGCTGGAGTTATGCACATCAGATCGGCAGGGTCTGTTGGCAGATGTGACCAGAACGTTTAGAGAGAACAGTCTTAATGTGACGAGAGCCGAAATATCAACGACGCGGGACATGGCTCTAAACTTATTTTATGTAACGGATGCAATTGGGAACGTAGCAGACCCCAAAATCATTGAAGATGTAAGACAGAAGATAGGTTTAGGGAAGTTGAAGGTAAAGGAATTGCCATTGCTATATGATGAGAAGGCAGAAAGCGAAGAGCAGGCAGTAGGGGTTGGCGGGGCAGTGTTGCTGTCACTAGGGAGCATAGTTAGAAGGAATCTGTACAATCTGGGGTTGATTAAATCTTATTCTTGAAGTGCTCTTTGGTTGCCAATTGGCATATTCTTTGCTTGTAGGTTGAATTTGGCCTTTGTGTACATATGAAAAAGGCAAAAAAAGGTGGAATTTGGTGATAGTTGTTGGTATAGGTGGGTTTGGTTGTTTGAATAGAAGACATGGGGAAAGCTTTGTTTGGGAGGGAAGAATTAGAATGGGAATGAAGGAAAATTTGAAAAAGATGGTGGTGGTGGGGTTTGTAGAACGAACAAAAATGTATGGTTTAGTAATATTTGTACATATCTGCTATTAGGTATTTAATTAATTATAATGGTTGACTTGATTATTTTCTAATTAAATATTTTTGTCTACCATATCCTACTTGACTCCATTTGTTTGAACGTAGATAGATTGTAAGAGTTGAAATTCATACTTCGTTTGAATTTAGACACAAAACAGTTGATATTGTCCGCCCATTGAAATGTTTGATCGAAAATAAATTGTAATTTTAGGTGGGATATAGAGGTCTACCACCAATTAATAGAGCTCTTTGGTGGATGGAATCATTAATATATTTAACGGTTTGCTCCCGCCGCCGCCCTATCATGCCTTTCCGATATTTTTAATACATCCTATTACAACTGGTTAAAAGAGTTTTTTTTTTCTTTAAATACCACTCGTCCCATGGGTGATTGAATTTTGGCTTAATTATGAAATAGGTGCCCAAACTTTACTTTTTTTATAATAGATTCTTAATTTTTTTTAACTGAAATAGGGGTCTAACTTTTCATATTAGTTTGTTTTAAATTCAATCTGTAAAAACAATTGATCATCCAATTTTAGCTTGAAACATGGTTTTTATGTTATATTTTCAAAAAATAAATTGAAAAGAAAATATATCTCAATTTTTTTATAAATTATAAAACAGTCTCAAAATCCCAAAATCCTAAAATTACTACCGTTGTCGCCGTTGATAGCCTCGTTAGATCCCACCATCATTATCACCGGAGGCCCCTGCCCATTCGCCCAACCACCTATCGTCTGTAACCAGCGAGAGGTGTGCCAATCGGACGTCGAACGGTTGAAACCTAAATTCTCGTCGGTGACCGACGATGGGTGGTTGAAGGAATAGGGGGCTCCGGCGATGGTGGGGTCCGACGAGGCTATCGGCAGTGACAACAACGTCAATTTTGGGATTTTTGGGTTTTAGGGATTTGGGACTTTTAGAGATTTTGAGAAGTTTTAGAATTTTTTAAAAATATTTTTTTTTCATTTTTTTAAAAAATAAATAAAATAAAATACACGTGTCAAATTCTGATTGGGCCATGGGATTTTTTAATGGTATTACCTTAAAACAATAAAATAATAAAACTTTAGGCACATATTTCAGCAAAAAAATACTTTAGGCACCTATTGTAAAAAAGAGGTAAAGTTTAGGCACCTATTTTGTAGTTAAGCCTTTAATTTTTCGATCATTTATATACTATAATTATATCGCTCGCTATCTTTTAAGAAAAGACTTATATTTTGATACACAAGCTGCGTAAAAAAAATTATACAACCCTTCTATAAAATTTAAAACCTAAATCTCAAACCCTAGCACCCTAAAACCTAAACCCTTAACTCTAAATTCTAACAATAAACCTTAAATTCTACACCATACGCACTAAATCCTTAAACCCTAACCTAAAACCCTAAACCCTAAAATGGAGGGCTTGTGTAAGCTAAAGTTTACACAAGCTTGTGTATCAAAATATTTTCCTTTAAGAAATCGACTAATTTATTAGAAGTTCTTTTATTATATTTAAATATTTGTCTTAATCTTTTAATTATAAAAAACATGAGTAAAACGAACTTTTAGTTATAGCATTGTGATGACCCGAATAACGAATTTGTAACACCCTAGATTGGTATGGCTGATTCGACCCAATCTGATATGTTATATTCAGGTCACAGGAGCGGCTCGCAAATACAAATACGAATAAATTAAATCTTTTGTCAAACCAGTGCAATTTAAAACCGAGTTCAGAACCGAAAACAAAATTCAGACTCACTCTGACATACATAACAAGGTATAATGACCTTCATACCCGCCTAAATGTATATGTACCGTACTCCGCAATTAATGTTGTTGGAACTCACAAAATCGATGTCAATATCTTGAACAAAGTTCAACCTACTGACATGCGAAGATTAATAATTTTAATGAGCTTGAGAGTCCAACAATACAAAAATACTAAAATGAATAAATATAAAGTAAGCCGGTACGAATGATAGAAAATAAACGAAACATAAATTTAATGTGCAGAATAACTACATCCATCAAAACGAATAACCAAACTCGAGTCAATCGACTCGAAAATCCTAACATACAAATCTTACCAAGTATCAAAGCATAAAACACACCTGAATCAATCCAAAATATATAAGCCGAGGCCGTCACGCGAGCATCAAATCATGATCCGTACATATGTACATCATACATAACACTCAAATATTGAATTATCAAATTATTATATTAACAAAGCTTACCAAATATTTAAACATTGACCACTCGAGTCAAACTATGGCTGCCGAGACATAATAAGGATCACAAGATCCTCAAAATAATGAATAAGTGAAGTCCAAGATTTACAGAAAAGCAATCGGGGTCAAAGGCATAATGGCAATTTCCAAGCTTACATCATCCTAAGCATCAAATAAAAGGAGGCATATCGAAATTTTGTTTTTCCAAGGTAAAAGAAGGTTATAAATCTCACAAGGGCATTTTTGGTTTTTTGTTCGAACACAAAAATTATGGCTATTTCCTAGGTTCAAAGATCATAAATGAATTTTCAGAATATTCTGACGGTTGAGGAAGTCTTGAATTGGTTCGAACGTCCTAATAGTCAAAATATGCCTTAGAAGATAAATTCCAATATTTAAGACTCACATTAGAATATCGAACCCTCATACAAATATTAAATCTGAACTAAACTTAAAAGTCTAGAATATTGATTCTAGCTAAAGGTTTCGAGGCATCGAAACCTTCTCCTGAACATTACGATTATTTCAGAAAAAAAGATTACTTATTTCCCTAAACGAAAACCCAAAAGAATAGACATCTAATCAGACTTACAATAGTCATTTCAAATATAAGGATGAATTTCCACCATCGAATAACTAGATTATACATACATATAAATCATGCATCAATTATAATACAATCAAACATACAACACCTATTTTATACAAATTCAAAGAGATATTTAAGTATTACCTTGACTTCGAGCAACAACGGTCGACCTTCGATGCCTATTCGATCCCTTACGATTTCTTATTCGAATTTCCACATACCTTTCGGGTGCACGAAAATACGTACATAAAAAAAGATGTTTAAACACATTATTCAAATTAAGTCGAGATGTCAAACGCTAAAAAATAGCTTATCGAGTTCAAATTTGGCATAACGAGCTACGAAATCGGACTCAGGGCGTTGAAAACCCCAGGATAGGGTTCCCTGAAAATAGCCAGTGCTCGATCAAAAAGTCAACAATAAACTCTGGTCAACGGTTAACACGTCTGTTGTGCAGTGCGATTGCTTTGCGGTGCGGTGGGTTGCGGTGTAGTCCAGTAGACCAGCCCAAAACGATAGCCCAAACAGCCTTAGCCTAAATACTGGCTTAACCATCACTAGAGCACGCCCATGTGCAAGTGGCAACTCGTACAACAGTGGTAATTAGACGACCATCTCCAGTCTGACATGGTTTCAATAGGGAGTTCTTTGGTGGCGATGAAGATCGACAGAGAGCGACGATTCTACTTAATTTTGCATTTTCGATTCTTCTTCTTCCTCACCCTGTCTAATGACTCCAACGATGACAAGGCAATCACTAACTGACTCATCTCGATGAGAAAAATCTAACGGTGCCAGTGGTATCGATCATGGATGACAACAAAAAAAGCTTTCTCTCTCTAACTCTAATATTTCATCATTTTCTCTCCCTTCTTTAAATTTCCTATGAATTTTCTCTTTCCTTTCTTACTTAAACATGCAAATTTAATCCCTTCAAAACTTCAATGGGTAAATCACCCTCATGGTCATCTATTTTTTTGAAAGCTTACACTTTAGACACCAAACTTTGACCCTTTTACAAAATAGTCACTAAATTCCTTAAATTGAGTTTCTAAATTTTGATTTCTTTCAATTTAGTCCTCAAATCAATTTAATAAATACCCAAACCAAAATACTGAAAATTTGGATACCCGATATGAATTACTAACTCAAAATTTGGGTCGTTACAACATTAGCTACCAAAGTGACCCGTGTCTAAACCTGATATTTAATACGAGTAAATTTAAAACTTTAATCACATAAACATAGAGCACACATCCAAGCAGAACAAGAAACTTACAAACCCTAAATCATGCTAACACTAATTAAAAATACTAAATTGACATTAGTGGCAAATTAATCATTTTACATGCAACCTAAATTTCTAGTTTGAATTTACAGAAAATAAAGACACCATCATGCTTAGCATATTCAAAATAGGGTACATGTAAATTACCAATTCAAATGGACAACCATGAGATACTTAATTATAAAAACATCCTTATAGGGACTAAAATACAAATATACAATTTTCAAGGACTAACATGAAATTAAACACATTACAAGCATGATGTCTGAATTTCAACTAAAATGGGCATCTAGAACTCATTTAATCACAATTTGAAGCTTTAGGGCTGAAACGTAAAGAATGCAAAGTCAATTTTAATTTAAAACTTTGAATGTACTCCCCTTGATTAGTACCAATACTCAACCTCGAACTACCTTCAACTGTTACCCGTTCATCCATTATCAATACTCAACTATAGAAAATACAGATTTGAGTTTCATTTCAGTCCAAATTCATCCTAAATCATCCCCAAATATCCTAAAAATATCCCTAACAATTCATGACCATAAAACATAGATTAAAACACATATTTGTTAATTTACAACATTCAAATTATACTAGGTTAAGAATTAGACTCATTTGTTCATTTCATGCAACTTATGCCAATTTTAAGAATCTACATGGTCATGTTATACTCTAATAGTTAACTAATGATTCCAACAACATACACTCACCAAAAAAACATACGTTCAAACTTGCTCAAACACCTAGAACAACATCATAACATCAATTGACTTTCAACCTGTAAAACAAGCACACTTACAACAAACTTCTAGATTGTGCAACCTAATTGCAAACCTATGAAGCACGAGAATGATACCTTAGGGTCGTCCCTCGTACCTGATACATCCCCGGTACGTAGACGATGTGGGTACAGCTGAGGTACGTATCGGGGATATCCCATATCTGCAGGGTACGACTGAAAATTGTTGGGGTACGTTCGGAGATGTTAGGGGATGTTTCAGATATGGCGTTGGAAGTCCACGCGCGTACCCATGACATTTTGACTTAAATAAATAAATAAAAGATAAGATTACTAGAGTTTTCGACTCTCTCAAGCTTCTCTCCTCTCTCTTTGGAAAGCCATGTGCTTTAAATTTTCAATCATGATCTTATGTAAGCTTTACAGAACTTGCTGAAGCATATGCATTGTTCTGAATCTTTTTCTTTGTGTCCCGAAAAAACAATTTTACTTAGAGTTCATAGCTTTCTTCTCTCCTTGCGCTTGAATTGGTGAGTTTCTGCTGGGGTTTTCTGGTTTTTTTGGCCGGATTGGTGTTGGTGAAGAAGCTTTGGGGTTCATGTTACCTCTTTCACTTTGGACCAGGTTCTCTTTTTTTTTTTATCTATTTGATTTCTTCGAATTCTTTTTTTTTTTGGTGTGATTTTATTCCCGATTGAGATTTTGTTTATCTTTTGAAAAATCATTATCAATTAAGAAATGAATAATGGACAATAAAAAAATGTATAACGATCGTATAAAAAGGACGTGTGGGAGCAAACCCAATAAAATTCAAGCACCGCACGACAAATGGAAGAAAATAATCTAGAATTAGTATTATTTAATTAGTTCCTAGAAACTTCTCTAAGGAGTATATATATGTGTAGTGTTGTGAATTTGGGTAAGCTAAGTAAGAAAAAAGTATGTGTACGAGATAAAAATAACAGGAGGTTTAAGAAAAACTTAGCAAAGCTTTCTGACAAGTATTTGTAACTGTAATTTTTCGAAAAAAGTATTTGTAACTAACAATAGTTAGTGTCAAAATTATTTGTACTCATATGGTATGTAATAATATATTTGTAATTTATAAATTATCTAGTTTCCACTGCATATTGTTTAATGTTATTTTAGATTTAATTTGTTGTTTGAGATCTGATATTTTAATATTATGAGTTATTTTTAAATTTATTATAAATTTTAATGTTTTATTATTATTATTATTATTATTATTATATATATTAAAATTAATTTTAATAATTACTGTATTCTTACCATACACGTACCTTGTACTTTTGAAAATTATTTTTTTTTGTACCAGTCCTCGTCTCTGTACCTATCCCCGTATCCGTATCAATGCAACCTAGTTGCAAACCATCAAACTTAGGATTCGAACATACAAAATCTCTCCTAAACATGTCAAATTCCACAATTCACAAGTCTCATTCATTGATCGTTTTAAAGGATAAAATATGGATTATTCAACTTGAAAATCAACCATACATGTCTAGACAACAAACCATCTCATGAGTTCAACCAAACTAAATCTAAAACACTTATTACAAACTTAAAACGACCATACATGTCCCACAATTGACTTTTTAATGAAAAAAACATATGGAAATCACATTACCAAGCTTGATATTGAATTAACTCACTTGAAAGCACCACCACACTCTTGCCAAGCCCTATTTCTCTGCATTAAATTTTTAAAAACGAGTGTGATTTCAAAGAATCCCGTAAATGAACTAGACTTACCATAAAAGTTGAATTAAAGCATATATTTTGAAAAAAAAACAAGACTAAGTTTTAAATAGAATAAAACATATATTTCATGCACCCCACTAGGGCATCCAAAGTTTTTAAATCACATTTGCAGCAACTAAAAATAAGCTTAAAACATTAATTTTCACATTATAAAACACATTTATTTGGTCATATTGTTAACTCAACTTTAAACACATTTTCATAACATAAATTTATTCACTTGTTACTGTTCAAAACTCGTATTACTAATTTGATACTCAAATTTCAACCTTATTATACTCAAAGAGTCAAATCATGTCCCCGGATTGGTGAAGCCTTACGCTAACACCCCTACACTGCAATAAATTCATGTCCCCAAATTTAATTCTATGCATTCCCCTATCTCTCCATTTCCCATGATGAGTCAATCGCATCATCAAACAAAATTTATAAAACCACAAAAGTACTCATTCTTATGGCGTGTCAACTATATCCAATGGTATCGAGAGTAACAATAAGTCAATTATTCATTCACAAACCATTTACTTACTGTTTTAATGAACTTTTGCTGAACCAAAACTTATAACATGTAGTTGCATCATTTACTTACATAACATGTGACTAGTGTATTCACTAGTTACCAAAATTACATCTCATGCATATCTATCTCTTGAACATTATTTTCATACTAAAAATAGTGTACTAAATCATTACCAAAACATTGAAATCATGCTGGAAACATAATTCATCACACTAGAATTTTCCACGAAATTTCCGAAACAAAACAAAACAAGTTAAATAAAGGATTACTTGCTCTCAGACTTGGAATAGATTTTCAATTTATTTTCTAAGCCCCAAATAACATCAAATGTGATGTTCACTTACTGTAAATGTAGAACACTCATCACTCACTCTTACACTTATCACCGGAGCTCAAATTCACTTTCCTTTGTCTTTTACTTTGCTTGAAGATGGTTGAGATACTTCTTCAACGTCTAAAACATGTTGCATAACATAATAGATGTTGGAAATTTTCAGAGTTCCATTTATTAACTAATACTTCCCTTAAACACCATAATTAAATTGTAAAAGTTCAAATTCTTTTCCATTGGCTTATGGATTTATTCAACCCATTGTAAATCTTCTAAAAATCATACTAAGTCATTTAGGAATAATTTCAATAATATATTTATCCTAATTTCCTAAATTATAAGAGTTCTTGAAAATAGCTTAAGAATCAATCTTGATTTTCATTCAGTCATAAGACTTTCAGAGTTATTTTGTATAGGTAAGATTATAAATCTCTTTTCTATCAAGAATCAAACAAAATACAACTAAGAAACACCAAGATTAATGATAAGTCTAATATATTGCATATTTTTTTTATCTATATGCCTATATTATAGTGTTCTAGTGCAACTACAAATCTGTATTTTAACAAGTATTTAACTTTTGTAAGGATTTGTATAGTTAAAGGATAATACATGCTTATAAGATAAATTTTAGTTGGATTTGAATTATGAGGAGCACTTAACGAAAGAAGATGAATCCAACTTCAAATTGAACTTTTATTTTTATATTATATTTAGAGTAGGATAGAATTTTAAATTAAATTTTACTGTAACTCCTCATAGTTGATGTAAATGATCTCTATTATAAATAAGGTCATGAGGAGAAGAGAGAAATAATCCCATTCACAATATTCTTCTATTTTACCGTAGACTTTATCAGCCCATGAGATGCTAAACTCTTAACTTTCTAGTTAATGTTTATTGAGGTTACTAATTCAAGTATTTAGTGAGATTTTCTTACTCTTCAGCTTCTTAATCTATCTTTTATATTTTTATATCTTATGTACTTATTCAATACATATATATCGGTTTATAAGTTTGCATGCACTTTTTCGTTTTGTTTATTGGTATGTACTACAACCAATCAAAAGCCTTCTCATTCGTAATCATGGTTGGTTTTGATACAAGAGGTAAGTAACCTAGAAAACGAGTTTGAAGGTATAGATTCATAATCGTGGTAAGTTAACGACTGATGTGCCTTTCATAGATATTTGTTTGGGTCTCTACATCGATAAAGCTATTTAATTGATTTTAATTCTTATGTGTAGTTCTTTGAGGATTTTAATCTTGATAATAAGAGGTAATCATTCATGCAATTCTTAGTGATTTCATGCTAAGTGAGAGAGTTTGAGTTATAAATGTGCTTTTTTAGGTAATCAATATCAACTATTTGAGATTGATGCAGATTTATCCTTTGTGAATTTGATGATCTAGATACTAAATTAATACAACCAGATCTACCTTGACTAGGATTCATCTTTATATGATTTTTTTTTATTTTTAATTATTTTAATTATTTAGTCTTTTAATTCAACTCAAACAAAAATACTCCTTTTACTTGTTTATTTATTTTCTATTAATTTTAATTTCTTATCACCCACTGTGGACTCGACCTTGTTAATCACTACAACAAATTTGAGTTTGAGCACGTATTTATTTTTGACGTTGTTGTCCCTTGGGATGACATTTATTTCCACCATAATATAAGTGCAAGCATACACTGTCGACATAAGTAATAAGTTCGACACACACAAGGTGTGTGTATCGGGTGGTCGAATCCCACAAGGATTAAGCCAGCTTATTGTTGTTTATAATCAATAAAAGGCTATGAGTGGCCATGAATGCATGTGTAACATCTCGAAATCCGGGTTATGAGAATTGATTAGCGAACCAGGTTGGATTAGCTTGATTAGAAATTTTGGTTAATTGAATTGATTTCCAAAATTTTTAAAATACAGATTATTTTGGAATTAACCAGGATTTATTTAATTCTTATATTAAATAAAAGGTTTTTAATTTGGTGACTTTTAATAAGTCAAAATAATTTCTACATGAGTTTATAATGACTAAATTGATAGGAATGCATGCTAAGAATCTTTAAGGACTAATTATGCCATGTGATATTGTAAAGGTATTTTGATGGTATTTTTGTTAAAATAAAAATGGTTTATTATAAAATTAATGTTAAATTGATTTAATTAAATGGTTTTAACAAAATGGGAGATGACGGTTAATTTGTTCTATGGAAGATAGCTTTCTCTCCATATTTTCTCTCAAAAAATCTTTTTCTAAGATTTTTCAAAAATCCCAATTCTTCTATGGAATCCGAAATTTATCTACTCAATTCTTTCATCAAATTACTTCTATTTTCTATTGATTTCTACAATTGATTTTTAAATTCTCTTTGAAATCCATTTTCTCAACTTTGGAAGATCACGTCATTTTTGGTGGGCATCTCTTCAATCCTAAGTCCATCAATTTCAAGGTATAAGATGATTTTTAATGAAATTCTATATGCTATGCATTCTTAATCCTTGATTTAAATGTCTTTTAATTGATTGATTTGGGAAAACATGATGAAAATGAGTTTTGGATGATTTTTTAAGAAATCTTGATATGATGATGCAATCAATGAGTTTATGATTGATTTGCAATGATTCTTTGTGGGTTTGATATTATCTAAACTTAATTTTGTGAAAACCCTAAAATTTAATTAATTGATTAAAGTAGATTAGTTGTTCTTGAGGATTATGAAGTGAATGATGGTGATTTAGATTCCTAAGTGTTATCTGCTATAAGTAGGTTGTTTTTGATGAGAATCGAGGTGTTTTGAAGTTAAGAATTGATGCGTTTTGGTTAGGTTTAAGTTAGAACGAATTTAGAGGTGAAATATGGGGATTTTCGGTTGTTGGGATATGAATTGGATTAGATTTCAGTAACGCTCTGTTTGCTTGGAGTTATTAGATTAGATTAGAGCAACCAGAATTGCAACCAGAGGTCTCGAGTGAACATTTCGTCAAGATTGGCTATCGAACAAGCTTTAGTGTGTGTGGGTGAAAGCTTGTCGGTGAGTGCAAATGTGTTTTGATACACTAAAGAGGTTTGAAATCATACCTTGGGAGTTTAGATTAAGCTTAGAAAGCTTAACTAAGCTCGGAAGTAAGTCTTCCTAATTTATCTATTGTAATATCGAATATAATTGAGAAAGCATGTTTTTGCATGAAATGCGATACTTACTTTTTTTTATGCGTCATTTAATGAAGTGCTATGATTTATCAAGCATGAGAATGCCTATTCATTCGAATATAAGTTTTCAAGTAGAGGTGTAAATGAACAGATCATTCGGCGAATTGTTTGTGAACCGTTCGTACAGCGTTCATTTATGTTCTTTTATTAAGCTAAATAAATGAGTATGAACAATTTTTATGTTCGTTTAATAAACGAACGAACATGAACATATGTGTGTTCGGCTCGTTTATGTTCACGAACAAGCTCGTTTATGGGCTAGTTTATTTTGTCTTGCAAAAGAAAATGATAAAAAAATTACCATGGGGACTCGAATCAATGCCCCTTAACAAGAAGTGAGTCACAACCTTGCCACTTCATCTAGATTTTAAATCTGTTATGAGTAACCCATAAATTATGTTAAACTCTTACAAATCAAACCCTAAATTCAAGGTATATAAACCCTATTATGACCCCAAACTCCCTTTTTTCTATTATTTTTGCTGTTCAAAGTTTTAACCTAATTTACAAAAGTTCTGCCTCTCAACTTTTTCCCTTTTACCAAACCTAATCCGTTCTTCTTGTTTTCGTGCTATTATCGTGCTACGCTCTTTGTCTCTGTAGTTCGTTGATTGTCCATGTTATGCTCAAAACCTTTCAGCCTCCTTAATAACTTGGAACCATCGTTTTCCCTGCCGTGTTTAAGCTTCGGTATGATCTTAAATTTGTTGGTATTTTAAGTTTTTTCATAGCTGTAAAATTTGTAGTATTTTTGCTTCAACTAAATGATCTTGCTTCGTTGAAAGAACCCAATCAAGTTTTTTTTTTTGTGCGGGAAATTTTAACCTTCTATATGTTCGAATCAATAATCTTTGATAATGTGATAAGACAACTTACAGAGTGTGCTTCACAAATTAAATTTTTCTAGCAGTTAAAGTCTACTGCATTAGTAACTCTTAGGGATTCTTATTGTCATTAAATTGCATCCTAACGTCTAATGGTGTGATGCATTATATAATTAATTAATTGCATGTTTTATTAGTGTTTGTACAAACTTTTTGCACCAGCCTTAAAAAAATTATTTCGCATCTAGGTATTACTATACTAGACATTTGCCCAAAATTTCTATTTTTATATCCAAATCTGACTTGTTCATTGTTTTGTTGTTAATTAAATTCTGGTTTCTATTTTAACCATAAGATTTATTGTTCTTACATGACGAAAACTTTTAGGTAAATATGGAAAATAATTAATGGATCTCATGGTTGAGTAAATTGAGATTTTTTTTTTCTGTTGTTAAACTAGAAATTTAGATATTCCAAGTTGATTTTTTTCTAACTTTATGATGCATTTGAATTTGTATTTTGTTGCAGCTTAGTTTCAACTTGGATTCAACATAGTTTCATCTTCAACTAAAAATTTTGTTGCAACTCTTGATAAATTTCTCAAAGGTATGCAAAAAAGTTTCCTTTTCTTTTTTTATATTTTAGTAATATGTATATCCTCCTATAAGATCTGACTCTTTCTGACAGTTTTTCCAAAATGATGTTCGGAGAGGCCGCAAAGACTTTGGGGGTGACATTTTTAGAACTTTATTTGTGGTATATTATTCTCTTTTATCTTGTTTAAGCAATATGCATTATTGCTTTTATAGAGCTTGTTTATTATATTTGATGTTATCCATTAATAATGCTTTAATTTTAAATTTTTAGGTATGTCATATAATTCAGAACAAGGTCATCATTCGTGTACTGGTTCTTCATCACTGATGGATGTCATTGAAGGAAAAGGAAATGAAACTTTCAATGTTCGAGATACTAATCATGAAAGACCAACCCCTAAGGAGCTTGGGTGTTTGGATAATACTGAAGTTGGCACTTATGAGGAGAAATAGAAAGAAGACATCAATTGTTAGGCAAAAACTGGTTGTAGTTAAGCTTGCTAATGGTACCGAAAAAGTATAGTGTAATCACTGTAAGATCAAACTTGCGAAAAACAAGGATGGTTCAACTACACGATATAAAAGGCACTTAGATTGTTGTGTGAGACGTCAAATATATTTAAAGGGGCAAGCCAATATTTTCTACCACCACAATCACCTAGATCTGACAGTGCGAGTGGTATACAGACTTAGAAATATGACCAAGCGAAGATTAGAGAAGTTGTTTCTCATATGATAATAATTCATGAATTGCCTTTTGCATTCACTGAGTATAAGTTATTCACTTTGTTGATGAAAACTGCAAGTCCTCTTTATACAAGGATTTCTCGTACGACAACCAAAACTGGTTGTTGTACAAGTTATGGGGTTGAGAAGAAGAGGATAAATGGGTTGTTGAAGATAGTGAATAGGATTAACATTACAATTGATGTGGAAGTCTGGTCAAAAGATTCAATACATGGTATTGACGGCTCATTTTGTGGACTCGAATTGGAATCTAGAAAAAAGAATTTTGAACTTTGTTGATGTGCCTTCTCCGTATAGTGGAGTTTTTGTATATGATGCATTATACAAATGCTTATAAGTCTGGGGTATTAAAGGAAAAATGTGCTCAATTTTTGTGGACAATGCTTCTTACAATGATACGGATGTAAGGATGTTGAAAGATAGCCTTTCATTTCATAAAAGGCTTCCTTTGAATAGGAGATTGCTTCATGCGCGTTGTTAATGGGAGATTGTTTCATGTTCGTTGTTGTGATCACATCTTGAACCTATTGGTGCATGATGGTCTTTCCAAAATTGAAGATGTGATTGAAAATGTAAGGGAAAGTGTGAAGCACATCACAACATCCACTGTACGTTTGACTATGTTCAGTGGTATTGTTAAAAAACTTCAGTTGCCAAATAAGAGGTTGATTTTATATTGTTGTACACGGTGGAATGCAACATATGCTATGTTGTCATGTGTATTGGAGTTTAAGGATGTATTTCCGCATTATGCTTAACGAGATGCAAGTTGTAAGTATTTGCCAAGTGATGAAGATTGGGTAAGGGTTGAGGAAGTTTGTTCTTTCTTGGCACTTTTTAATGAAGTTACCAACATTATATCAGGTAAACAATTTCAATATATCTATTTTTTATTATTTCTTAATTCTTATTTATGTTATTTGATTTGATTTTTTCCTTCATAAATATTAGGTTAGGACTATCCAACTTTAAATTTGTTCATTCCTGAACTTTGGAGTATCAAATGGTTGTTGATGGAGAATTCTTTGAGTGAAGAACTTTGGATGAGACAAATGGTCAATAAAATGCAAATTTTTTTTTTATATAAATATTGGGGTGAATGCAGTTTGCTTATTTCTATTGCTGCCATACTAGATATTCAGAATAAGATAAAACTAATTGACTTCAGTTTTCATGTTATTTATTTCGAAGAGGAAGTTCCTAGACAAATTTGTATTGTGCGTGATAATCTATACGAGCTTTATAAGAAATATGTGGATGAACATGCAACAGCTAATGTTGGTACAATAATGGGCAACGACGTGCAAGAAAATGTTGTCACCAATGTCTCTACCACTGGTAGAATAGGCAAGGGAAAAGTTATGAAGGTACAAGTTTGAGAGATATTCTAGGAATGTTGACACAATTAACAATGTTAAGTTTGAACTAGATATATTCTTCAAAGGAGTTTTCATTTGTAAGGAAAACTGTGGTGATTTTGATGCCTTAGAGTGGTGGAAAGTTAATAACCTCAAGTTTCGAATTTTATTCAGAATGGCTTGTGAAATCTTGTCTATTCCTATCACCACAACAGCTTTAGGAACTGATATGGGGGCAAATGTTACTCTGTGATTCCGATTGGTATCGAAACTTTTATAGGTTGAAAAAGAAAGTTAAAGTGAGTAATTTTTAAGTATTTTGTAATATCCCGAAAATCAGCCTAGTCGGGATTCAATTTCTGGTGATCAAAAAATTTGTTTTCGATCGAGTTAGAAAGTATAATTCGAGGGTTATATCACAAGAAGTGGAAAGACTAAGATTTAAGTCCTACATTAAACCATTTTTAATTAATAGATGACTCATAAGCCATGTGTCATTGTTTAGTTAAGTGTTGAAAAAAATAATAATAAAACCCCTTTGGGAGGGTTTAGTAATGAACGGTTTTAAATATGAGGATTTGATGGCACATAGAATATGAAAATATTTATTCGGTGGTAATATATATATATATATATATATTATACTTTATGTGATTAAAAAATTTACATTATCTATATTAAATCATGTATTAAGCTTATTTTGTTATTGTAATAAGTAAGGCTGGAGATGCTTAGTCATCACAAGTTAAAATGGTATGGTGACACCTATCCTTCCAATAGCTCAAACTAAATGACAAGTTCAATTTTTTAACATGGTCTTCTATTTCTAAAAAAGTGGAAAAACATGGAAGTCAAATGGGGAAGGAAGAAAGCTTTCGGGTGTTAAATTGAAAAGAGAATTCCCCAAATCTGACCTTTTCCTTTAGCTTACCCATAGTCTGCAATATCAAATGTTAGCAAAGTGCATCGAAAACAAGTTTCGATTAATATGAATTCAAGAACAATGGGTAAGACTTTCATATCTTAATTTCGATAAATTGTTTGTTTAATTATGTATATAGTGACCATACTGTCTATTTGTGGAAATGTGTTAAATAGAGCATGGACCAACCTTGTTCGCAAGGCAAGGATAAAGTAGAAGAATGACAAAATCCAGATTGGTTGATAGCTAACTTGGTTGAGGTGAGTGTAGTTCTGGTTTGGATGGCTAGGTGTCATCCTTGTTGTATTACTTTTTATAGTTTATTGTATGATTATTTTCGAATTGTTCATTGGCTCATATGTAGTATTTGATGGAAATTTTCATATCATTGGAAAGCATTGGTAAGTCCTTTTGTGTTGCCTTGCATCACATCGCATCGTCAAGATTATTGCATTGATGAGTTCATTGCATCGGCAAGTTTATAGCATTGACTAAATCATTGCATCGATGAAAACATGGTATTGATATGATCACCGTATTGACAAAGATATTATATTGGCAAGGCTATTGTATTGATGAATTATTGTATTGACAAGGACTATTGGAGCTAAGGCTCAACTATCGAATAAGAATATTTCTCTATTGTTAAATCATAAAACATGTAAGTTACCTTGCAATTGAAGCCCTTGGACACTTTGTCTTGGTACATGGTATATTGGGACTACGATCCATGAGCTACGGCTCAAGGATAATGACCCTATATTATATTGGCGATGTTGGAGGTTAGGGAGAGATGATGGAGGAAGCATTGACTCATTGTTATTACATTGGTACAAGCCATTACTTTGTGCTTTAAGCTTGTTTAAACACGGACCAATGCTACCTAAGTCCAAAAGTGATCCAAGGCAAACAATGTAAAAGACAAGTAAAGACATTGACAAGATTATTACAAGAATAAACAAGAATAAGACATGTGAATAAGTTTATGACATCGGGCATTGAACAATCATGTTACCATAGGCGTTGCTCATTTTTCTTCCATAATAGTCATTGTTATTATCTTTATGTTATTGTAAAAGGTCACTACCTCACTAGGTAAAGTACGCCTAATGCATTCGTTTCTATGCATCATTTCAGGTTTAAGATTTTCAAGGATGTGATCATGGTTCGAGGTTGCAAGTCACTCTCCAAGTCTTTTGAGTAACGTATCTTTGTTCCTATAACTCCTAGAAAGGTGGCATATGGCATGCTCATATGTATGTATGTGTAAACAAGTCATAAAATGACCATTTTGATGATATGAAGCTAGATATGTGTTGCATGGTAAGGAACAAGACTAAAATGATGTACTTTGTGTGTATATAATGCTCACCATGTTGAAATAGCTAAAGTATAGAACATGGCATGTTAAATGTTTGTAAAATTTGCAAAGATGATCTATAAGGTCCTAACTAGTGAAAACATAGTAAATGGATTCGTATTGGCATGAAATTTGACACACATATAGATTTGATGTTTATAAGTTTGCTGGTAAAATTTGATAACCATTGAACAAGGTTAAGGCCCCTAATTTAATTAAAAACTATACAAGAAATGTCATTACAGACCAAGGCGTACCGGTACGAGTGGTGTCATACCGGTATCGATATGCAAGTTTAGTATTGTAAATCAAGGCGTACCGATACTGCTACAATGGTACCGGTACGCAAAAACAATACTGGAATTTTACTATAACAAGGGTATCGGTAGGGTTAGAGTTGTATCGATACCCATTAATGACTCAATTTGGGGATTTAGGGTTAGCGTACCGGTATGGTGATGGACCTGTACCGATAGGCAAGACATCAAGCCATTGTACCGGTACAGTATAACACATACCTATGCTGGATCTAGGTTCGAATCTTTTTTAATAAGGGCATACCGGTACGGCCTCGTAAGTATCGGTACCGATACAGGTGAGTTGATTAAAATTAATTAATTGGTTTTAAAATCTTGTAGAACGGTCATTGAATCTTATATGGATTAATTGAAAGTGCAATGATTTCCAAATCCATTAAAATTTTATACACAAGATAATCAAGCATTGAATTTCACATTGGTAACTCTAATTATGGATAAAGGTTTGTAATTTATTGAAATTGCAGTTAGGTCTCAAAAGTTGAAAGAGTTGCTGAATGACCCTTTAATTATAATTTGGTTAAGTTTACATTGATCATTGTCATTCATTGCATCGAATTAACATCATTGCTTCATTGTTTATCTCACAAGTCATCATAATTAATAAACCGATCATCGTATTGTTCACTGGTAATGCTTTTCGACCCAGATTCCTACCAGATCAAGAAGTGGGTGTTACATATTTGATCTATTTATTTAACATTTTAAAATTTATTTAATTTAGTTATCTAATTTTAATTATTTTTGTAGATATATGAAGAAACTAAAGAGATTTCTTTACTTTGAAGTTAGAATTTGAAGAATTTCAAAGGTATTTATTTTTCAAGATTTCTTGTTCTTTTTGTTTCTTATCTTTATTTTTAGTTTTTAGTATTTTTCATAGTTGAGATTTAGGGAGATCTAAGGAGCTTTTGGATCTATTTTTACATTTATCTTTATGAATGTGTATGGTTAATTAAGATTTTTGAGCTTGGTTATTAGTTGTTGTAAAGTGAATCGATAACAATAAGCGAATTTATGAAGTTGTGGGTTCTTTTGTTTTTTAAGTTGATTGTTTGATTTTAGTGAATCAAAGTAAGAGTTTCTTTGGTTGTTGATCGAAGAGTACGAGGATGAAGAAGTTCAATATATATTTTTTAATGTTGAATTGTTGATGATTTTGTAGCAAGTTATCATTTTATATATGTATATATATATATATATATATATATATTTCTCTATCTTTATAAGATTACAGTGTTTGAGAAGCCAAATTTCTAGTAGCATACTTGATTAGTTGCACTTTACCTTAATAATACTTCATATTTGTCAGCTTTTTGCAGTTCCTAAAAAACAAAATAATGTTAGATGCATTATATATTCCGTTTGCTAAATGCCATAGTTGCACTAGACATTGTTTACTCTTTTGAGTTTTTTTTATTTGATATGTCAATGCCCTAACATTTGATTTCTGTGTACACTTCAAATTTACACACTTTATTGTCATGATATTCTTTAGTTAACTATATTTTTTGAAGCTTCTTATAACTTAATGATTCGTCCTCCCTATATAATGTTGGATGTTTGATATGGATTTTTCATTTGATTCCTTTTGGCAGATTTTGAATGATGGTTGTGATATTTTATTAGTGTTGTAGACTATGTTACTAACTTGTGTTTGATATGTTATTTCATTTTTTATTTAATCATTGAGGGTTATTTTACGATACGAGTGTTTCAAGAAGATGAAGAGTCAAAATTATCAGTTTTTACTCAACTTTTCAGGAAAATGGAGGAGCAAAAGCCTAAGGAACAAAGACCCAAGCAAATGAAAAGAAACCTGTTATGGTAGAGTAATAAATGTTATAGGATGAAAATGCTTGTGGATGTTTCTTTTATTTCTTTTGTTTTTGTGGATGTTTTAGGATGAAAATACTTGTGGATGCTTCTGAATGAACATGTCCTAATTTGACTTTTCAAGCTTTTATTTTGTTGTTGTGGACGTTATATAAGTTAATGATGTAAAGTTTTTGTTGGTTTTACTTTATTTAATTTTTGTCTGTTCGTTTAGTTTAAAATTTTAAAAATTATAAATGAACATGTTCGCGAACGTTAAACGGACAAGTTGACAAACATATATAAACGAACATGTTCACGAATGCTAAACGAACAAATTAACGAACATGTTCACGAACGTTAAACGAACACGTTCGTGAATGTTAAACGAACTGAGCCCGAATGCACCAAAAACTAAACTAACCGAGCTCGAACATGACATTAGAAATTTAAACGAACATGAACCTAGTTCGGACACCTATAGAAATAAATAAACTAACATGGACATACCCTTGTTCGTTCAAGCTCGGTTCGTTTACACCCCTATTTCCAAGTGAAATGCATTAGTTGCCATGAGCAATGTTATTTGATTATGATACCGATTTATTACATCATAAGGAAAACAATAAGTAAATGAATTTAAAATGATATATTGGCTTGTGACAAACAAAGTATAAAGTCAGATATAGTTGGCATGCCATAGGATAAGAGTACTCATTAAATTTGTAAAATACCGTTGATGGACTCTTCGAGTCTAATTGATCTATTGTCACAACGAAAAGTATCCCGAGAGCCTGTGGCTATAACTATTACTCCACTCATTTGTTGGGTGTTGTAGGGGAGGGCCGGTGACTAATAGTTATGGGATATAAATATGTTTAAAGGGGACGAGGACCTAAGCCCGTATTCTGAAATACCGATCTGTGTATCTGATGGTTTTGATAAATGAGTAGTCACGCTCAGTTATTTGCCAATATAATTCAAGAATTGGATTTAATGAAATGATTAAGATTCATGTTTATGAAGAGCATTCACATGATGGATTTTGTGTATTGCAAAAGAGGTTTTAAAACACTACAGTGTTGGTTTTATATAACATCGATGTGACTTTTTATGGAGCGTACTCACTAGGCATGTTTATGCTTACTCTCTCTTTCAATCTTTGCAGAAAATAAGCGATTGGGGGGCTATAATCAAGCAAGGGTGCATCCAAGACATTTGAGAGTACTTTGAGTATGTGTGGTTTTATTTCGTTTAAATGTAATGAGGCAATGTGGGTAGATTTTCCCATTTGAGATTTATGTTTGAGGGGCTGTAATCCCGTTTATGTTGTTGTTTTGATTGTTGATTGCCAACGTGGAGTTGGCTGATTTTGGTTCTTGTATTGTTGTGATGATTGAAGTATGCTTATCCTTTAGATGGTTGACATTAGGAAGCATAATGGCATTTAGTTGGTTTTGATTGTTCAAGCATGTCGTATATGTCTTGAACGCCTATAGTGTTGTTTTGGTATGATGCCTAGACCATTTATGCACAATTGAGAATTTTGGTTATTTTTTTGTGCTTATACAAGATTAGGGAGCATGCCTATGGATTCTTCGTTTCCCTGTTATATATGCTGAAATTTGGTATGCAACTGTTCGATCAAGTATATTTTATGTTGATTTAATTATAGAAGCATGTTGAAGATGCTTGGGAGTGTTTACGAACGTTTAAGGTTAGTATTCTATATTCAAATCTACAATACAGAGCAAAGCATACCGATATGGGCCAAAATGTACCGGTACACGAGAGAGAGAAATTTGACATTTTATGTACCACCTATTTAGGTATTAGTATGGGGGACTTCGTACATGTATGACATGTCGTGTACCGATACGAAAAATAGCTACTAGAATTCTTGTGGAATCCGTGTACCGGTATAGACCCTTTAGGTACCGGTACATGGTTACGTAAATCGGTTAATTGAGCTTTTTAGGTTTTAGATTCTTTATAGATTGGTCACCATATGTTGATGCATCAATTGAATGAGTAAATGATGTCCGTTTGACCTGAAATTTTGCAAGCATACTTTATTCATCTGTAATTGTAGTGTGGTGCTTTTGTAATTGTGTTAGTCCCTGTAATTTATCAGATTTACAATTTGGTCCCTATTCGAGTGTAATAATTAATTGAGTGATTAATCGAACTTCGTTTGGCATGTAACTTGAACCATAACCTAATGAAAACATATAGGGCTGTATGATGCATCTAGAATGTGAAAAAGATCAAAACATATTCGTAATTTTGTAAATTCGAACCGGATTCACTTTAGTGATTTAATGTGACATCCGTCACTCGGGTTTGTTTCTCCTGGATTGGGTGGTAGGTGTTACAACATGTGATAATTATATATATAATTTCCAAGGGAAGCTAAAGAGAGAGATCCATGATACTTTCGGTTGCAACCAACAAGTTGGTATCAAATTGATTTCTGAACTTAATATAGCACTTGCCGGATTGCTTATCATTTTACTACGGTACGACATAACTGATGGTAGATCCTCTTTCGATACCTCATATGAATTGCACCCATGCTAGTGCCCCAATGTGTCACTTGATCTAGCATATTAGTACACCAGCCATTCAAGTGTCAGTACGCCTATCCCTGGCTAAGGCCCATTGTGTCACTTAGGCCATGCGGTAACTTTTATTATTCATAATGCTTAATAATTTTACATTCTCTGCTATTGGAATGTTAAATGCATTTTACAACACATACATGCGTATATATATGAATTAGTATAAAATCAAAGCCACTAGCACAAAGCATCAAACTAAGGGCAACTTTATTAAGAACAAAGTTAAGATATATAAAGATAAAAGAAATTATAGTTCAGAAAACACCATAGTTCTTTGATCATGCTCTGCGTACCTTTTCCTTATGATTTTTCTTGATGCAACGTACAGTCTATGGTATCTGGTACCTTCCCCTTAGGATTTTTCTTGATGCAGCAGGCAAACCGTAGCCTCAACCACCATTGTGGTCCCTACTTGTTCTCGCTCAGCGTGTCTCTTATATTATCTGTAAAGGGGTACCCGTGAAGTCCAAGTTGTATTTGTGATCTAGCGTGACTCCTTGCTTTGTTAAGAACAATTATGCTTGGCTTTTATATAATCAAGGTAACTCTTTTGTCCTTAAGCTTTTCTACAAGCACTAGCACAATAGTCAGGCAGCACTGTCTTGACGTTCATATGCCAAGTACCGACAAAAAGGGTTAAAATACAAAACTACCCTAAATGCATGATAAGGCAAAATAAAGGTAAAAACATATACAAAAGAGACACAATCAAAGTCAAAGGAGCTGCGAAAAAATATATATGTTCGGGAGTTATCACTCCTCCAAACCTAAGCCTTTGCTTGTCCTCAAGCAAACAAACTCTAATGTATAAAAAATAATATAATGTACCGATAAGCAAGCCCTAAAATAGGTTCAAGCACATATTCAAGTCTCTTTAAGGAACATGCTATCCTCAATTCTAGGAAAGCTAAACAAATCTAATTTAGCTAAGGTTAACAAAAATTGTGCAGTTCGAATAGAATATAGAATCAAATTATTGAGTAAAACATAGAGTGCATTGTGTGCCCTTGTGTCGACATGTTAGCTTTACACTATATTCGACCGAGACTCTATATTTGCATGTGCATGTGCATGCTTTGCATTTTAACACAATTCTCAAATCTCCGAGTATTGAGAGAAGGAAGGTCATTACTTAAACATTGGCTTCGGCATGTTTCGACCATATCGACTTGAAATAATTATTTTTTTTATTTTGTCAATGAATACACTCATATCAAATTGAAGTAATGTCCCTTCTTATGATCGTGATTAACTCAGTATTACCACTTTTTTATTGTCGAGCTTTTTATTCGGTATTACCACCTTTTTTGCTGAAGTTCTCATAGACGAGTTTATCGTGACAGATGCAAGTAAGTCTCTAGTGTCGACACATATACTAACATATAGTTTAAGGTTCATTAATATCTATTCAATACTCATAATCCTTCTTCTACTTAGATTCAAGTCGCACAGTTCTTACTAACCAATATTCTAAATTCTAAAACTTTAGCTTATCATCATTAAAATTCCTAGGATAGTTAATAAAAAGAGACTATTTTTTTAAAAAAAATTGACAGCAAATGTCACCACAATATTTTTTTCATTGATACAAAAGAGAAAAACTATAACTAAAACAAATTTAAATAACTAAGGGACTGCACCCTAAAACCTAATTGGTGCGATATCCACAATGCACAACAGAAAATAAACATGTTAAATTAAAGAAAAACATAAAAGAAAAATCATACCCTAAGTGTCGGTCTCGAAAAGGGCAATGAATGGTTCCTACTGCTACTGTTCATTTAGGTTCTCTAGTAACCAAGATTTTTCCTTCTCTCCTCCTTTTTAATATTTTCTTCTTGTTTCCTCTCCTAAATATTCAGAAAATGGATGCTTCCCTTTTTCAAGCTCTCAAGTTTTTGATAGTATGGCAATTTGAATATGTTTTATTTCAGCCAACCCTACTTTGATCTTTTTAAGAGTGCTAGCCAGATCTTCATCTAGACCACGATCATTACATGTTCTGACATTCCTCTCTTCAGAGTTGTCTTCCCCCCTCAGGTTCATCCATCTTTCTCTTACCTTTTTTTTCTTCTGGTGACTCAGGTGAGGGCATAGAGTAGGCAACAATGACCCCAATATTTGACACTTCCTTATCATCAGGAAATAGAGGTATATCAATGTTCCTGCATAATTGAGTGATAAGGAAGGAAAGGCATGTTTTTTAATGTATTTCTTGCAAATACAAGAATTTCCTCAAGTATAATTCGACCCACATTGATTTTTCTTCTAAATATGATGGAATGAATTACTAATGCCCTCTTCTAGTGGCATGAAGAACTCGAATTTTAAGAGAGAAGGCTAGTCCATGAAAACTGCAACCAAATTTGTTCAGGGACACTGAGCCTCGATATAGGAACATAAGAAAAATCATGGGTTGGTTTCGTCCAATAAGAGGGTTCATTAGTAAGGTCATTTAAGACCAAATCCAATTGCAAATCAGACAAGTCTGCCGCCCATTTTTCATGGTCATTAGTTTCATTGCTCAAACTGAAAAACTCATTTATGGCCTTAGGATGGCAAGAAACATGTTTTTCTCGTATATTCACAACTTTTTGCCCCTCTTGCTTTAGATGCATGTAAAATTCGCATACTAAGCTAAGTATGAAGACTTCTAGGTGATTAGCAAAGTGTTCCCATCCATGACTAATGACAAGATAGTCAATATAACCCGTCCTAAAAGATGAGTGATATACCAAAAATCAAATCCTTGCTCAAAGCTGAAATGACATTTTGTAAAGATTTTATCGTGTTTTTCTTTAGCTTCGACACTTGCAAACCTCAAATCAAGTGGGGAAAGAGAAGATAAATTTGAACTAGCCATGAATTTTACTATGATGAAAGAAAGTGTTTCTGAATCTCATAGAGACAAAGAACTTAAACAAGAGATGCTGATATAGAAGAAAATGATTAGTGAAGATCAAAGATAATATTTGAACTGTATACATAGGGCAAAAATGAATCGACCAGTCGTTTAGTTTCATGGTTGAAACATCCCAACAGTTGCATTTCTAATGGTAATAAATTAATTACCGCTTACCTCATTTCACTGTTGGATCTATCATATTCACCCTTTTCAAATTACGCTCATATGATTGTCGGCACATAACATCCCGACACCCTATGGCTAAATGAATATCCGTAGTTCACAAACAATATGGTGCACTATATCTAAAAACTACTCCTAACAATTTATTGAAAGTAGTAAAAGTATGAATTATAAAAGATTAGGATGAAACCTTACCTAGGTGAAATGCCTGATCAGAATTAGGACATCCACCCAAGTTGATGATTGATCTTATCGACACTAGATCTCCCGTGTCGGTCCTCAACAGATCAATTGCCTCATTCTTTGAAGCAATTTTTGAGACACTAATATTCAGGTCTAAGGTAGAGACTTGGTTGATAAATTTCCATCCTTCATTCTTGTCAACACATGCATTGAATTCCTCTTGATAAGGGCGTCCAGGTTGTCCTCATAAAATAACTGATATGTGCTAACTTGATTAAAAATAGACAAAGTCTGTTTTTTTAGAGATTCATATGAGGGTTTCAATTTTCCCCCAAACCTGATTTGAGCGTTGTTGTCTTTTTTTCAAAGGAAACATCTTTCCGTAGCTTAATATATTTGTTCATGTAAACACAGAGGTATAGCTTGTCTTGGACATTGTTGTCCTGACTAGCTATTGTCCTCCCACCAGGTGCCTCAACAACAATAGTGTTGCCTGACTTGTTGAATGTTAAACTTTGGTCATTCTCATTGTTAACTTGCCCTTTTCTACATCAAGCATGGATCTACCAGTTGTTAAGAATGGTCACCTAAGATGATAGGAATATCTTCGTTAGCTTCACAATCAAGTACTACAAAGTCGTCTAGGAAGATGAATGTCTCGACACGAACCAAGACATCTTCAATCTTTCCTTTAGGATGAGCGATCGATCAGTCAACAAACTGTAGTGATGTGTCTAGCCTCATCTATTGCTAATATCCTAAAAATGGAAAAAGGCATGAGGTTAATGGATGCACTTAAATCACATAATGCCTTACCAATATAAATATTTCCAATAGAACAAGGGATTTAAAAATCCTCAGGTCCTTAAGGTTTGACCAAATCTTGCTCAGTTGTCCCGACAATATAACAATGCACCCTTCAATAAGTGCGGCTATTTTAAATTCTCCAAACTTCTTCTTCTTCAATCGAAACTCTTTCAAAAACTTGAGGTAGTTTGGGTTTTATTCAAAGGCCTCGACTAGCAAAATATTGATATGGAGTTGTTTGAAAATTTTCATAAACTTCTGGCTTTGCTGACCAGTCTTTGAGTTTTTAACCTTTGAGGGAATAGAGGCGGGGTCTTTTTCCAGTTTGTTTTAACGAAACTGTCTGCATGAGCTGATGGCTACTCACTAGACTACTAGCATGTCTTATTTTCTTGCACACATTCCTCTTATGTGTCTCTTTTTTCTTTTACATCTACCTCTATGTGAGTTTCATCGGCAGATTTCTCTTTGTCATGATCCACCTCTATGTCGGTACTAGACTTCCCAATTGTGGCACCACTTCTCAAACTTATGGCTTTACACTGCTCCTTGGTATAAGCTTTTCCTTCACGTTGTGCAACATCACTAGGAAGTGCTCCTTGCGGGAGAGAGTTAAAAGCACCAGCAGTTACCCAATCTGAGTTACAAGGGCTCTCAAAGTTGTATATTAGCTTTTAACATTTTCTTCATGCTTGTTGATATAATCTCTCAATAAAGACTCAAGAGAAGACATTGGTTCAAATGAACTAGTTGAAGTTTATCCTTATTGCATCTATTTGGGCTGTTGCTCTTGTCAGAACATAGGTTGTTGAGGAAACCTATTCTTGTTGGGGTAAGCAGGCTAGGAAGACTGCTCCTGATTATAGTTTATTCCTTCGACATTTGTAATCCCATAGGATAAGTTGGGATGAGTCCTCCAATTAGGATTGTAAGTATTCCCGTAGACATTAGTGTCCATGCGATTTTAATTTCCCATGTAGTATACTGATTCTGGATTTTGAGGGCATTCTTCAAATGGATGTGGTCCATCACAGAATATGCAAGAGATTGTGGAAGTTTGCACCGCTTGTACTTGTCTTGGTTGCTGCATCTGCTTAATTACCTCGACAAGTATTGACACTTGATTAACAGTGTAGACAATGCTCCATCGTCATGTATAGTGTTGTCAACTAATCTCCTTTGCGATAGTCTTGTTGTAGGAAATTGGCAAGCACTTTGGGCAATCCTTTCAATAATCTCAAAAGCTTCAGCATAGCTCTTGTCAAGTAATGTTCCATTAGCTAAGACATCAACAACCATCCTCGATTGCAGATTCGTGTCATTGTAAAATATTTCTATTTGAGTCCATGATGGATAACCATGCATATGAAACTTTATGAGTAAACTTTTGTATCGTTCCCATGCATTATAGAGATTCTCATCATCATGCTGCTGAAAAGAAGTGATATTGCTTCTCAGCTTAGCATTGAGAGTTTGTTGACTGAAGTGAAGCAGAAACTTCTGGGCAAGTCCATGTCGACACAGAACCTGGATGGAGAGAGCTAAGCCACTCATTGGCTCTATCTTTCAGTGAATACGGGAACAACTTTAGGTGTAGTGCCTACTGTGGAGCTTCTTATTGTATAAATGAATCACACAATTGAATAAAAAGGATAGATGAACGAGAAGGTTCTCTTGATATGTTCCACAGTATTATCCCAAAGATTGTAACATTTGGAATATAAAAGGTTTAAGCCCCATTGTATCACTTCACTTAGGCCAAGCGCTAACTTTCGTTACTCATGGTGCTTAATCATTTTACATTCTATTCTATTGGAATGTTAAATGAATTCTACAACACACACATGCCCATATATATATGAAGTAGTATAAAATCAAATCCATAAGAAATAATATTCAAATCAAGGGTAACTATATTAAGAACATAGCTAAGATCTACAAAGATAAAATAAAGGGTAAGTACACAAATGGTCACTAAATTATCCCTAAAAATACAAAACGGTCACCAAACTTTCCAAAATTACAAAATGGGCATTAAACTTTAGTTTTTATTACAAAATGGTCACTGAGCCGTTAATTGTCGTTAACTGGGAGACGTGGCAGTTACAAAAAATTGTATAATAACATATTTAATCCTTAATATTTACACATTCAATTAATTTAGAGATCAATAATGAGGGTTAAATTAGGAATAAATTGATTGAATGTGTCTATATGGAGGATTAAATGTTCAATTATTCAAATTTCTATAACTGTTACGTCACCCAATTAACGACAGTTAATGGCCCAGTGACCATTTTGTAACAAAAACTAAAGTTTAATGCTTATTTTTTAACTTTTGAAAGTTTGATGACCATTTTGTATTTTTGGAGATAGTTTAGTGACCATTTCTGTACTTTACCCTAAAATAAATTATAGTTCAGAAAACACCATAGTTCTTTGATCACGCAAGATCTGCGGCAAGAAACATATCCCAGTTACGAGCACATGAACTCGAACTAGCGAGCCTCACGATATCCACTTTGTAACTCGTTGATCCAGGGGCTGGCCAGCCGCCCTGTTTCTTCCTTCGACACCAGAACCTCCGATCTCTTTAAGCTTCTATGGCAAATGCCATTTTCTTGAGAAAATTCTCTAAGAAAACTCTCCAAAATATACCTCCTTTTTTGTAAGCTGAGAACCTCTTTATATAGGCGGAGGAGGGAGAATCGGCACACCAATGGGAATGCAGCAAATGTAAGCTCTCTCTTGTGGCCTTCCCCGATAAGTCCTTTTGTCATGATGCAACGGGCATTATGTGGCTTTAGATATTTTATGGTACCTTCTCCTTAGGATTTGTCTTAAGGCAACAAGTATTTAACTTTTGTTTGGATTTGGATATCCAAAGGATAATACATGCTTAGATGATAAGTTTTAGTCAAATTTTGATTCTAAGGAACATTTAACACAAGAAGAGGAATCCTACTTCAAATTGAACTTTCATTTTTATTTTATATTTGGAGTAGGTTAGAGTTTTAAATTAAATTTATTATAACTCATTCTCCTTGTTGATGTAAATGACCTCTATTATAAATAGGGTCATGAAGAGAAGGGAGAAATAATCAGCATTCCCAATTCCCATTCTTATTCAATTCCCATTCACAATCATCTTCTCTTTTACCAACGACTTCATCACTCCATGAGTTGCTAAACTCTAACTTTCTAGTTAAGGTTTATTACGGTTATTAATTCAAGTATTTAGTGAGATTTTCTTACTCTTCATCTTCTTCATCGATCATTTATATTTTAATATCTTCTATGCATATTCAATACGTATTTATCGGTTTATAAGATTGCATGCAGTTCTTCAGTTTATTCATTGGTAAGTACTAAAACCATTCAAAAGCCTTCTCATTCGCAATCATGGCTGGTTTTTGATACAAGTGGTAAGTAACATGGGTTTGAATGCGTTTGGGTCTCTACATCGGTAAAGCTATTTGATTGATTTTAATTCCTATGTGCAGTTCTGCAAGAAATTTAATATTGATAATAAGTGGTAATCATTCATTCAGTTCTTAGTGATTTCCTACAAAGAGTGATTGAGTTATACAAGTGCTTTTCTTTGGTAACCTATAATTAAACTATTTGAGATTGATGCTAATTTATCCATTGTGAAGATCAATGATCTAGATACTAAATTAATACAAAGAGATCTACCTTGACTAAAATTCATCTTGATGTTAATTCTTCTTTAATTTTAATTGTTTTCTTTATTTTGTCTTTTAATTCAAGTCAAACACAAAACCTCCTTTTACTTGTTTATTTATTTATTTATTAAACTTAATCTCTTATCATTCCCTGTGGTCTCGACCCTGCTTATCACTACTACAAATATGAGTTTGAGCATGTATTTATTTTTAACGGCTTCAACAATTGCTATAGAAAATTGACAAGTTTAATATATTGGCTGAAAAATCTTTTGAACCAATTGTTATTGATAGCTTTGAAAATATGAGTTTGACCTATTATTATTGGCTAACAAATCTTGTGAACGAACAACTTTTGCCACTTCATGTTCTAAGCCTTCAAGAGCATCGTTCAACTGAGTATTCTCCCAATTATCATGATCAATATGTAGCTTAGTAGCAGAATCAAGTTGATTTTGGCCACCCGATACTATTTCTGCTTCTTCAAGGTCTGTTACTTCTTCAAGGTGAACATCTTCTTGATTCACTCTTGTGATTCTAGTGGAAATTTCTGACACTTCATGTTCTAATCCTGATACTATCGTTGCTTATTCAAGGTCTGCTACTTCTTCAAGATGAACATCTTGTTGATTCACTCTTGTGACTTCAGTAGGAACTTCTGACACTTCATGTTTTCATCCTGATACAACTGTCGCTTCCTCAAGGTGAACAACCTCTTGATTTACTCTTGTGACTTCAGTAAGAACTTGAATTGGTGAGATTGCAACATTCTCATTCGTATTAGAGGAACATTCAAGTTGACTAGCAAGCTATGACAGCTGATTAACCAGAGGTATACAAGTTAAAACTGTTATATCACTGATCGGAGAGGAGGAAGTCATGTGAGGAAAATTGGTTTCATAAAAAATTACATGCCTATAAATGAAGATCCTCCCATTTTCACCTAAACATTTATAACCCTTATGTTGTGTGCTATAACCCAGAAAAACACATTTTGTGGATCTAAACTACAACTTGTGATGATTAAAGGATCTAAGATAAGGAAAACAAGCACATCCAAATACTCTTAAATAAGAGTAATCTGGTACCTTACCATAAAGAACCGCATATGGTGTTTTCCATTTCAGAACTTCTATGGGCAATCTATTAATGAGAAAAACTGCAGTAATAAAGGCATGACTCCAGTATTTTAAAGGCAAAGAAGCCTGAGCAAGCAAAGTCATCCCAGTTTCTACTATATGCCTATGTTTTCTCTCTGTTGTACCATTCTACTAAGAGGTTTTAGGACATGATAGCCTATGTTGAATGCATTCAGACAACAACAAATTCTAAGGACCTGCATACTCAATACCCACATCTGTTTGAAGAGCTTTAATTTAACAACCAAATTGAACTTCAACAAGCTTATGAAAATTGACAAAGCAGTTTATTGCTTCAGATTTTTTCTTCAGCAAGTACAACCTTTGTATATCTAGAATACACATCAATAAAATACATAGTAATTGAAAACTTTAGATGAAACATGGGGTGGATCTCAAACATCGGAGACAACTAACTGAAAATGACTGCTATATGTAGTTAAATAAGTAGAAAAAGATAACTTGTGTGCTTTCCCTTGCAAATAAACAGAGCACACATCAGACACCTTATTTGAACTAAGATTCACATTACATGAAGAATAGTCTTGAGAACATGATGAGAGGGGTGCCAAGACGTTTATTTCACAAATCAACTAGATTATCAACTTTATTTATATTGCAAGTCTCAAGTCGAACCTGATGTGCATAATAACCAAGAGATTCTAACTTGTAGAGCACTTCAGGTGTGAGGCTCCCCTCCAACAATATAGACTGAGTCTGAGCATTCTTGATCCAACACCCAGTAGGATGAAACTCAAAATAAATTTTATTCCTTTTGCAAGTTGTGAAACAAATAACAAATTCTTCTTTATAGCAGACATGTGCAATAAATTTTGCAAAACCAATGGTTTAGACTTAGTGAACAGATAACCATGACCAATATAACTTATTGGAACACCACTACCATTTCCCATGAGAAGATGTTCGTTACCTTCATAAACCATACCTGTGTGGAGTCTAGAACTGTCGTTTCTGATGTGATGAGTAGCTCCTGAATCAAGATACTAGGCTGCATCACTAGACGTAGTATTCTTTGAAAAACTTGCTAGAAGAGTAGCATGAGCTGTTGGAGAAAGAGATGGAGCAGCTGATGAAGAAAAACAAACGATACTCAACTGGTGAGGCATATCCATTAAGACTAGGAGAAATAGAATGATGTCCTCCAGAAGAATGAAAAGTAACAGGAGGCAGAGAGTTTCCATGATAATAAGAAACCTGAGGATGAGACGAATTCTGAGGTGGTTTATAGGAAGTTTGAAGAGGAGATGCTTGCTGAAATATATGACTATAAGTGTAAGATATCCGAGAAGTGTTAGAGCTTGAGGGGGGAGTGTAAGTTGATGAGGAGTGTTAGAGCTTTTATTTAATGTGTAATTAGAATTTATTCCTAATCAGTAGTTTAGATTTACTAGAAGTCTTATCTAGATTAGGAATAAATATTATTTTAAATTAAAGATAAAAGTACAATTTTAGTTATATTAAAACTCTATATCAGCCTATTTAAAGGCTTACTCTGTATACATTAGATAATTAAGTATAATAAGAAAATACAGAGAAACACATTGTTCTCTCTGAAAAATATCTTGTTCATCTTTTTCAAACAACAAATCCCTAACTACCGATCACACACAAACCACCATTATTCATTGCGTCTTCGACCACCATGGCCCCTTTCTCACAATAAGCTTGAACAGATGGAGGAACATGATTATATACTTGAGCTGGTATCTCTGATCTTTGTGTGTACTCAACATTGGCTAAATATCATCTTGAGTCTGACCTTGAAAACTAAGATCAAACTTATAATAGCATTATTGAACATGTATAAAACGCCCACATAGTTGACATTGTGGGTGATTATTGTTGTAACGACCTCAACCCCTGCCACTATAACCATTGCCTCCATTATTGCCTCAAACAAAACTCTGATCAGTTGATGACTGGGTCTGATTCAATCATGTCATGTCATTGACATTCTCAGAAACTATCATCTACGGTTGAGAGACCAAAATAGCTTGAATAGAAAGACTCTTCGTGAGAATTTTTTTATCGAGCCTCAATCTAAAAGCATATCAGTCACTGTATCCAATGTTAATAACTATCGAGATGCAATGGCAATAACAAATTTGAACACTACAGAAAGACCTACTAGAATAACACTGACCTGCTCTTGCTCAGTAATAACACTACTAGAAGCTTGAAGTGTGTCACAAATCAATTTTACCTTGGCTAAAAAATTCACTAACTGAAAGACTTCCCTTTTTTGAGAGTGTAAACTGTGTCGAAAACATGATATCTTAGCACTAGAGAGAGCTCCAAACAACATGGATATAGCCCTCCAAATTTCCCTTGTGGAATTAAGACCAGCGATATGAGGTAATACATCAGAATGAATAGTAGACAATAACCAAGAAGCTAGTAGTTTGCTTGTTGGTTATACACAACATATTCAGAATTTTCCAAAGCCTGACCTGATTTAGCAGTAACAAATTGACTTGATGCTTCCAAAGTATATAAGTTGTCTCAGTCAACTTGACAGTATCATGTTTCGGAAAATGTTACACATAACCAACTCTAAACAATGTACGTGGAGTGTTATTAGCAGAAACATTAGGTGATAAAGGTTGTGACTTATTCGTATTCATGGTTTGATGCTGACTCATTTAACAGGGATTTTTGAAGCAAAATCTTTTATGCTGTCTTTATACCATTTGCATCCTTCTCTTCAACAACAACAAATTAATATTTATATTATTTCAGACTTCTTCATGTTTGGTTGGTATTGTTGTTGTGCTTCGAGATGATTCAAGGAAGATTATTGATGGGCGTTCATGTTAGATTAGGCTTTTATCTTCTCTCTTTATTTCTTACTCTTTCTCTTTTGTTAAAGAAATTATGACAAAGCTGCTGACTGCGTGGCTCGATAGACTAGAATTAATTCTTGTCCCCCTAGTTGGGTGGAGTCTCCCCTTATGACCTTGTTAAGTTGTTATAATTGTTTGTGTTTTTAATAAATTTCCTTTGATAAAAAACAACTTAATTAAAACGTGTCTAAAACCCAACCCATTTTGAAAAAGAACAGTAGACAATAACTATACCAAAAACAAACCTAATATTTTTAAGGGTAAAGTACACAAATAGTCGATAAACTATCCTCGAAAAAACAAAATGGTAACTAAACTTTTAAAAATTACAAAATGGCAATTAAACTTTATGTTTTGTTACAAAAATGGTAATTGTGTCGTTAATCTCTGTTAAAGATGTGAAGTGGTTGTTAAATTTTTTTGTATAATAGCACATTTAGTCCTTCATAGTTATACATTCAATAGATTTTGTCATAATTCGAAGAAATTCAATAAATTTAACCCTCAATTTTTACACATTGTTATAATTTAGTCCTAATTTCAAAAAAAAAATAACCCTTAATATTTCAATATTACTTCAATTTAGTCCCTCTTGTGTACTTTACCCTAAATTGAGCATTCGATCCATACGAAATACACAAACTCATCAGTACATGCAGCAGTCATCGATGTCCACAAGAAAATACATTTCTCATCTACAATTTCGAATACTCGTCGAGCAAAGACAATGTCGCCACACTTTGCATACATGTTAAGAACCAAGTTGTTGATCGGAGCTTCACCATCATATCATGTTTTTAGAACAAGAGAATGAACTGATGATGCCAATAACAAATTCCCTGCTTCTACACAACCAAAAGGATCATAACAAACAACATCATATCCTGACTAACACACCCCATTTGCCTCATTCTATTAAAAAGATTGAATGCCTCCCAAACATTCCCATCACTTACATAACCACCAATCATAGTAGTCCAAGAAAGGATTGATCTTTCATCCATTGTATCAAAAACGGAACGAGCACCGTCAATTAAACCAAATTTAACATGCATATTCATAATCAAATTTGCCAAAGGTATCTCGCATTGCAACAATCCGAGTTTAAACACGCAACAGTTCATTGATAAGCCAAGTCGAGGATCGATTAAAGCTGTGCTATATGTCACGGGCCACGAGCCAAGGCCCGAGTCATTGGCACCACGGGGTGCACACCAGGGTTCCCAAGAGGTTCAGATAGAGATTTTGGGCCCAAAGAGACCACCAAACTTAGCCCGATCCGTGGGAGATTCTAGAAGGCATATCCATCCACTTTGACCTATGTAAATTTGCCTTGTATACATAGGATTTGTTGCCATAGATAGATGGGAATATTCCCAGGATTGTACCATTGTGGTTGGTGGGCTTTGATTAGCCATCGATGTAAATTTGTATAGATCGTCGGATTAGGGGGAACTCAACTATAAATAGAGGCCTTCCCCTCCTCATTTCATGTATCCAAGTTTCCAAGGAATAAATGCATTTACTCTAAATCCTCTGAGTGTTCTTGTGTTATTTCTTTGTTCTTGAGCGTTCTTTCGAAGTTCTTCTTCGCTCATCTCTTTTGATCCTATTCCGCGTAGAACGCTTTGCATTTGTCGGTGCTTGGGAAGTTTGATCTTCCGAGAGGGTTGAAAAGGCTTACTTAGGCGTTTGTCTTGAATCACATCGCCTAAGGCCGCACGGTGGGCTGGTTGGAACTCTAGCAACGTGACAGTTGGTATCAGAGCCTTGTTCGAGCGACGTGAGCTAGTTCGAGGCACGAAGCATCAAGTTGAGATAGCACCAAAGAAGGGAGAGAATGCTGCTACGAGCCAGAAGGGTGTGGAGACCTAGGCGGACAAAAAAAATCGAGCAAACTCGAGGGACAAGTTGTCGGCGCTCGAGGAGAGGGTCACCAGGCTTGAGGGATCTATGAAGGATTCTGCGGAGCAACTCGACGTGGTGGATGCATGGCTCGAGGAGCTGGATGACCAGGGTGATCGGTCAGAGGGAAAGAGAGATGCTCTCGAAGCCATGTTGAAGGCATTGAGGGTGGAAATGGTGGATCTGAAGGCGGAAGTGATGGTTTATCAGGCTGCTATGCGGAACGGTGTGTTAAACACGACGACACCTAGACCAATGAAGGACATTCCGAAGCCAAAAGAGTTTAAGGGGAACCGGTCGGCGAAAGATGTTGAGAACTTCATTTGGTGTATGGAGCGGTACTTCCGGGCAATGAGCATCACAGACGATGCTGAGAAGGTAAATACTGCTGTTGTTTACTTGACTGACGTTGCTTTGTTATGGTGGCGACGTAGGTGCCTTGATGAGAATAGTGGGGGCACGGGCGTTGGAACATGGGAGGAGTTCCAAGCGGAGTTCAAACAGCAGTTTTGCCCGAGTAACACGGAGAAAGAAGCCAGGACCAAGTTTAGGAGGCTTCGACACGATGGATCCATTGCGGATTACATCCAGGAGTTTAGTGAGCTACAACTCTTTATCCTCGGCTTGTGTGAGAAGGATGTGCAGGAACTTTCCAAAGCCCTAGCCGTTGCGGAGTCCTTGACCGACTACAGTGCTTACAAGCCCATGAAGTCCAAGTCTTCCAAGCCTCATGGTAAGGGTATTGGTAGGAGAGACGAGGACGTGTCCGGAGATAGCAGCGATGATGGCAAGGAGAGGCCAACGACCAAGACAAACTGGTATGTGAAACCAAATGATCGGAAGGATCGAGGATCCATAAGGTGCTACCATTGTGATGGTCCACACGTAGTGAAAGACTGTCCTAAGAAGAGGAGTCGCCTCGATGCCATTGTCTAGGAGGACGACGAGTCAGATGGAGAACCCGGTAGAGTTGGTGCAATCGCTAGCATCAAAGGAGGGAAGCTGAGGGTAGTAAAAGTACATCAAAAGTGTTACCGATGTAAGGGGCCGTATTTAGCGCGAGAGTGCCCGGATCGAGTCAAGAAGTCCAAGGAGGACGAGCCTGAGAGTGATAAGGCTGCGAAGCTTGGCTCGATGATATTGGATTCTGTCAAGGCGAGGAAGGGCCAGAAACAGAATTGGTTGATGTTTGTCGACATCAACATGGCGGGACGATCGAGGAGTGCTTTGGTGGACACCGAGGCAAGCGATCTATTCATGTCCAGGAAGGTTACTGAGAAGCTTGGTCTTAAAGTTGTGGACTCAACCGGTAAGATCAAGGCTGTGAATTCAAGGGAAGTTCCAGTTGTGGGAACAATGCGGAAGATCGAGTTGCAGATTGGGGATTAGAAGGCCAAGGAGAATTTCGAGGTAATCGAGTTAGATAACTTTGATTTTATTTTGGGACTAAACTTCCTTGACCGTATTGAAGCTCTCATCATTTTGTTTGCCGACGTCATGTGTATCTTGGATTCGAGACAACGGTGCGTTGTGCCTGTGTGCCGAGACAACGGGCGAGGAACCAAGAAGCTGACAGCCATTCAGCTTGTCAAAGTTGCTCCAAGCCAAGGAGACATCGAGTTGGAGGCGACAGTTGGGGACACTACCTTGGATGGGCGAGATTTGCCCGAGGCAGTTGGCATGAAAGCCGTCGAGGAGCCATCCATGAGCGAGGTGGCCAAGGCATCAAACTTTAATGGGAGAGAAGTGTCGATGGGATTTGCATTGCTGAGGAGCAATGGGGCATCAAACTTCAGGGACGAAGGATTGATGTGTAGAGTAAATGCCAGGAAAAGGAGTGAGGTACGTCTTGAACACGGTGATAGTGTTTTACAGTTTGATTTGCCGGATTTGTTGGGTGTAGGGCGCAAAAAAACTAACCCATCAGATGGAGTTCCCAAGACTTGGTGCGGGCCGAAGCAACCTTTCAGAGTTCCGAGGGTTCGTTCGGTGTTCAACATGAAGGCATCCAAGTTTGTGCACAAGGATCGGGAGAGTCCATATTAGGGCAAGTCAGAACTGGTAGGAAAGAGTTCCTACGATCAAGATGTGCCTGGGACGGGTAATTTTGCATGGCGGTGCGAGCCAAGGCGAGCAGTCCTTATGGGGGGATAACCGAATCAGAGTCTGGTGCTCTTTATGGGGATAGCGGTCCTTATGGGGGGACAATCAAGCCAGAATCCGAGTTGGGAGCAATCCAAGGTGAGCGGAAGGAAGCTCCAGGATCGATCTCAACTTTGTTCGAGAGTCGCGACGAGGGCGTCGCCAAGTTTGCTGGGGGAGATTGTCACGGGCCACGAGCCAAGGCCCGAGTCATTGGCACCACGGGGTGCACACTAGGGTTCCCAAGAGGTTCAAATAGAGATTTTGGGCCCAAAGAGACCACCAGACTTAGCACGATCCGTGGGAGATTCTATAAGGAATATCCATCCACTTTGACCTATGTAAACTTGCCTTGTATACATAGGATTTGTTGCCATAGATAGATGGGAATATTCCTAGGATTGTACCATTATGGTTGGTGGGCTTTGATCTTAGCCGTCGATGTAAATTGGTATAGACCGTCGGATTAGGGGGAACTCAACTATAAATAGAGGCCTTCCCCTCCTCATTTCATGTATCCAAGTTTCCAAGGAATAAAGACATTTACTCTAAATCCTCTTAGTGTTCTTGTGTTATTTCTTTGTTCTTGAGCATTCTTTCGAAGTTCTTCTCCGCTCATCTCTTTTGATCCTATTCCGCGTAGAACGCTTTGCGTTTGTTGGTGCTTGGGAAGTTTGATCTTCCGAGAGGGTTGAAAAGGCTTACTTAGGCGTTTGTCTTGAGTCACATCGCCTAAGGCCGCATGGTGGGCTGGTTGGAACTCTAGCCACGTGACATATAACACTAATAAAAGTGGAAGCACTCATCTCAAAACCAAGAACCCACATTTTTTTCAACAAATTCATCGCTTCCATCACACGGGGACAACGACAATAAGCAAAAATTATAGTATTCCAGCAAACAACATTTCTCATAGCCATTTCGTCGAACAAATTCTAGGTAGAATCCAAATCAGAGCATTTCTAGTACATAACGAGAAGAGATGCTTGTACGAAGATGTCTTGTTAGAAATCGAACTGAATCACGTCGTCGTGGACTTTATGCCATCTCGAAGACAAGTAAGGACAACACAGGCTTTGAAGAGTAATGGGAAAGTAAAGCTGTTGCCATGGAAAAATTGATGAGTTGATTTTGAGGGTGGCAGTGAAAGCTCCATTGTTAGTTGAGTTTCTAATTTTCAAGTTTAACAGATAAAGAGGGGGCTTCTTTGAAGTTATTGATTTTCAAGTTTAACTAATTTTCAAGTCTAACTGATTTTCAAGTCTAAACAGAAAAAAATGAAAGGAGAAGGGGGAGCCGGAAGGAGGGTGGAGAGAAGAGGAAAGAAAGGAGGACCAAAAGAGAAATTAACCATTAATTTTTAATGTGAACTAACGGCGGTTAAGTGAACTAACGACACAATTACCATTTTGTAATAAAACATAAAGTTTAATTGCCATTTTGTAATTTTGAAAGTTTAGTTACCATTTCATTTTTTCAGGGATAATTTAGTGACCATTTGTGTACTTTACCCTATTTTTAATGCAATTTATGTTTTTGTTTAACATCTAATCACCTATACACCATTTATTTCGCTTTAAAAGTATTAAACAAAGTAATTGCTTTGTAGAGAGTCTCGTTTTGTTTGGATATAATTACCCATTTACCTTTTGTAATGAAGATTCTCATTTTATTTTATTTTATTTTAAGCTTTAATTTGTCTATGACCTTTCCTTTGGATTAGATCCATCGTGTTTCATATAGCTTTGAACTCTTGTTTATAACCTACATTCTATGAAAGAAGTATCTTCTATAAAAGTAGATTCTTGACCTCCCTTGTTAATTAATGGCTTAAGGGTGTAAGAAGCCTTTCATCTTTTGAAAAAAATCATTTAAGTCCCCAAACATTTTTTGCACCCAATTAATGTAATACCCCAATATTTGAGTAGTGGCTATATTGTAAAGTTTTAAAAGTTGGTGGTTTTAGTTTAGTGACTAAAATGTAAAAATTCAAAGTTTGGTGACAAAAGTGAAAAGTTGGAAAAAGTATAGGGACCAACATGGTAATTTTCCCAATAAATATTTTCATTGTAAAAATGAATAGTTTATCCTGGTACAAGAATTTTGGTGGGAATCAGATTTTTGGTAAGGGAATTGTGTAAAAAGCTATAAAGGGGATAAGTTTCAGAAAGTAATTCGGATGATCATTCGAGCTTAGAAAATTATGAAAATTTGATGGGAGTCTTAGATAGACTAAAAGAAGATTTTGTTAAGTTTTGGGATCGTTTTGATTCGATTTGGATTCGATTCTATACAATATTTGAGTAAATATGGGATAGTTTTTGAAAATACGAAGATTCATTAATGGCATTTTGGTCATTTTGCCCTTACTTTTTATATTAAATTGATTATTTTGGATAAAACAAGACAAGTGTTATGATCCTATTGGTTATAACTAATAGGCAAATTGGTCATTACACTATTGGGGGATATTTTTATATTGGTTTTTAAGATTAACATGCCATTTGTCTTGGTAATTAAATGAAGAAAAACTAGAATATTGTTCATCTTTCTTCTTCTTGGCCGAACCACTCTAAGCAAGGTGAGAAAAATTTTTGATTCAATTTTTGGCTTGATTTAGTTGGTTTTTGGATTAAGACATAGAATAGAAAATTTATCTCCATCAAATTCTCTTTCATTTGGTATAACTTTTGAGTAGTTTCCATGTTTATATGTTGAGTTTGGGAGTTAGGGTTTATGAAGGACAAGTTGATATATTGAGTTTTATGGATTGTTTTGATTAAATATGGTGTTGTGATTTCAGCAAATTTAGGGAATTGAATGTAAATTTTTTAAAGTTTGGGTCCTCAAGTGTAAAGAATGAAGAATGTGAGGTTTAGAGTTGGAAATAATGGTTGGAAGCTTAAAAGAGTCTTTAGGACTAAAATGAATATTTTGGGAATTTTGAAGAATTATTAGAAATATTCTTCCTAATGTGTATTAATGTTAGTAAGATACTAACATATATTTTGAATGGTATGTGTTGTTGTAACGTTGTGTAGATCGTAATCGTGATCAGACTCGTGATTTGAATAAAGCAGTTGATAAGGAAAAAGTTCAAGAATAAGGTCGAAGGTGATTGTACATCTTGCTAAATTACTAGTGAGGCAAAGGTGAGTGCATTCTACTTACTCTATTTATGAAATGAGAAAGACTGGTGATAAGTTATTCTCGATTATTGAAAGAAAAAGATTTGAATTTTATTAAATGATTTTGAAATGCTTTATGAATGATTTTCGGGTATGAACTGCCTAATGCATATTTTTACATATTGAAGTGATTATCTTGATCCATTGATATTATCGAAAATGAATGAAATGTTCATTGTAGTAAATCATTTGAAAGCCCATTGTATAATTATTGAAAGTCTTGGTATATTGGCATGCCAAAGAGGTGGAGTATATTAATATGATATTATTGTCAAGTACAGTAATGAGACAGTGAGCTGTGTTCTACGGCTATGACCTATTGGTTAATACTGTTGTTGAGTTACGACAGTGATATAGTGAGTTGTATTTTACAACAATGATCTATTATTATTATTGATGCCGTTAAGTTACGGTAGTGTTTACAGTGTTACACTGACATTGATACATAGGTATTGATACATTGATATCAATACATCGATACACTGATACATTGTTTTATTAATGGCACAACTAAATAGTTATTGTCGGGCACATGTGCATACTCATCATTGACTCGCATACCATGTATTCTCATTCATATTACATTGGGCTATATTGATATGGAAAATGAAGTATAATGGATCAAATTGATATAACCTGTATTGTATTATATATGAATATTGAGATTGTTACAGGTTACGAAAAAGGGAATGGTTTTGACAAGTTAGTTTTATGATTTTCAAATCCTTTTTGACATTTATAATTTTGCACTCTAATTGTTCTTATCATTATTTTACTATGGAATGTTTTAAATATTTTTACATTGCCTCACTAAGTATATACTTAGCGTGTGATTGTTTCACGCATAGGTAAGAAGGAAAGTAAAGAGTAAGGAGCAACTGCAGACTTCATCACATTTTGAGGATTGAGCATCAGTGATCAGTATGACATCTTTAATGTTGTCTTTTGATATTTCTAGTTGGCATGTATAATATAAATGTTTTGGCTGCTTTGATATATACATATTTAAAAATGAGTTAGATTAATCGTATTTTATTTACTATCTAAATGATTTTTAAATTAGGCAGTTTTTAAGCAGTTTTATTATTTAAATAACTACTAAGTAAACTGCCTAGTTGCTGCTTGAATTCAGGTTTGAATTGAACTTAGAAAAATTAAGTTTTTAAATTTTATGCGATTAGCTAAATGACTAGTTTTAAAAGGTTATATTTAAAAATATATATATTGATTTCATGTATATGGTCAATGGTAAATGCTTAGTGACATCTCTGACCTGTATTCAACAATGGATACAGGAAGGGGGTGTTACAATTAATCTCTTGAACCAAGAAATTGAATCAATTAAGCCCTTTGACCGAATTTGACCGTTAAATCTTTTAACATTTTTTTGAATTGTTGGTGCAGTGCGTTGCATCACAATATTTCCACTTGTCATTTTCAGAATTTTTTATTTAAAAATTATTTAAAACTTCTGAAATTCTAAAAATCTTACAAAATTGATAAAAAATTGAAAAAAAAATTAAATGCAACATGATAGAACTGTAATGTATGATGCGCTAGTAATATCTAAAGATAAAATTATCAAGATTTAATGGTCAAAATTAGTCAAAGGGCTTAATTGATTCAATTTTTTGGTTTACGGGCTTAATTGATTAAATTTATTGGATCAAGGGCTTAATTGAGTGCAAAATGAGCTCAAAGACTTAATTGTTTTTTTTTTCAAAAGTTCAAGAACTCTTTATCCATTAAGCCTTAATTAATCAACTCAATATACTATAATATAAAATGTCCTCTTTTTTTGACAAAATAAAATGTCCCATTTATTTCATCATTAAATTTGGATTTTTGAATAGCTTGTTTTTGGTAGCATCACATTTATAGTGGCAGGGTGGCATTTGGTTCCCTCGCCAACTTTTTGTGAATGCTCTTCATGCTTTATGTCCCGCTTATTTATTGGGATAGGTCTACGGTGCGGCATCGTCGCGGTGTGGTTACGATGCGGTACCAACCGAAAATGTTATACTTTTTGATAATATTTTAGGTTAGTGTCTCGCGACAATATCAATATTTAGAGACAAGTTTCGATACTTACAAAAACCTAAAATGTTATCAGAAGTGATAAGTATCGATACTATCAGCTACGTTTCGATACTTAACCACCAACCTAAAATGTTATCAGAAAGTTTAATATTTTCAGTTCCGTGTTTCGTGTCTTGTAACATTTTCGGTTGGTGCCACACAATAACCGCACCGCACCGCACCATGTGTTTGAAATTTATATGAATATATAAATCATCAGGAAAATTATTTAATACCATGGTGGTTAAAAACAGGGTTTATAAGTTTAAGATTTAGAATTTATAGATTTAATTTTTTTACAAATATTTATAGATTTAATTTTAGAGGTTTAGAATTTAAGATTTATAATTAAAATTTTGGGTTTTAAAGTGTATGAGTTATGATTTGAGGATTAGGGTAGTAGAGTTAGAGATTTAGATTGTAACCATAAATATTAACTCATAACATTAAATTCTAACAATAAAGTCTAAATTCTAACCTCCTAAATCTAAACATCTAAACTCTAAATGCTAAACTAATCCACAACCTTCAAATTCAACTCGCTTGTGAAAGCTTTTTTTCTTCTAATGTTAGTGTTTTGAACAACTACTCTATATAAATTATATGAACAAGATTGTAACACAAAGGCCTTGTGTATGCAGAAAATTCATGCTCTGAGACTCACTCACCAAAACTAGATGCGCGACGCGAGTCGGTCCAAAATAATCAAGGCAAAACCTTGGGAACCGATACTGAGACAATTGAATGGAGTAGTTATTTATTAAATGCATATGAAGCAGAAGTAGGAGCCAGTTTAGTGTCATTTCTTGAAATATATGTTGTAAGAAATCAGGTTCACCAACCATTCGCTTACTATTATCGATTGCAGGGACAAAATCAAGATATCAGCTCGAGAAAGGCAAAATATAATTTTCTAGAGAAATGAGGTTTATGAAAGTTATTGTAATAATATGGATCAAAAAAAGAAAGCTATTGTAATAACCAGTAATTCAAAATTAGTATTTCACTCCTCAAGCATCTAAACTTAAACAGAATTATCATCCAAAACGACAACAACGGGTTTTGCTAAACAAGCTAACTGTAATTAGACGAATCACGTAGACATGACGACTAAATTTGTATAGTTCCAAATATTTCGGATGTCTCAATGTAAAATTGCATGGATAACTACAAAATCTAATACTATATATAATTCTTTGGTAAAACATTTTATTGCTGGAGTTTGACCAAAGAATGGAACAAGGGGCGTTGTTGTTAAGTGAATCTGTAGGATGCTTGGCTTTGGCACTTTATGGCATTTCAGGCACATATAGTTGAATATTTCCAGCAGTGCATGCTCCAACATATATACTCCCTCCCCCAAAGAAGCTTTTAATCAGATAAGTAGACTTTGGAGATAAAAAGATGGTTGAGAAAAAAGCTTTTGGATTATGTTATTAAGTTTGCTGTACTTGTCTAATGGAGTTGATGTCATAATTCTAATGTCATGTAGGGTCTTGTAAAATGTAAGGGTTCCTCGTACGTCTAATATTGTAGTAAACATTTTGAAACTGAATTGTCAATCAAAATAAACATGTAACATGATGATCCATTAGTCAAATGTTTGTTATGATAAGCTTCTTTCCAGACATTAGCATGAATTCTTGCCATTTTACTGTATTTGATGTTTTAGTTCTTTTTTCTTTAATAAAAAATTACTATGTGAAGGGTCGGCGAAGGGGTGGTTGGTGGTGGTTGAATCGACGGCCGGAGGAAAAGAATTCAGGGGTTTAGCAATTTAGAGTTAGAGATTAGTTTTTTGAGAAATTAAAGATTTTAGGATTTTTTAATAAAATTAAATATTTATGATTTTTTTAAAAAATAAAATTAAAAAATAATAGAAATGGGCCATGTATCACACTTTTATTGGATAATGAAATTTTTTTAACGTTTGTCACAGAAAAACCTTAAAATAGTTACAGAATGAAACGTTGGACACCTACTTGGGCCAAAAATATTTTAGGCATCTATATAAAAAAGGTATCATTTGAGCACTTATTTAAGTATTGTTGACAATATAATGCTTGGCAAAAAGGTTAAGGACTCCGCGTAATTATGTCAATAAATAATGCTAAGTGAATATCTTTTTTGTGTGCAAGTATACACGGTCAGCAAGTAATATAGTAGTAAGAAAATATTGTATCCATAAGGATTGTCCAGGAATTAAAAGCTACGATAAATACTTGTGAGTTAAAAACAAATGAGATGGCAATTGATTGTAGATTTAACTAAGAAAATGATAAGAGGAAATTGAAGCAAAGACTCATGCAGATTGGCAGACAAACATGTCAAGATGATTGATGGGCTTGGCAAGGGATGTTTGGATTTCATGCTAGCAGATGCAGTAATTAATAATGTTAAACCTTGGTTTTATTGCCAATAGTATTGTCGAATATCTCTAAGCAACTGTTCATCAAAGAAATCATCTCTGATCTTAGTGGTGTTGCCATCTTCATTGTGGTGTTCTAACGAGACAAGTGATCAGCCACCAAGTTCCCACTTCCCTTTTTATTTCGTATTTCAAGATCAAACTCCTATAGCAAGAGCGTCCATCGAATCAAACGGGGGTTGGCATCCTTCTTGGCCAGGAGGTATTTGATTGCTGAGTGGTTTGTGTATACCACAACATTACTACCCACAAGGTAAGATCTGAATTGGTCGAATACAAAGACAACTGCAAGAAACTTCTTCTCGGTTGTTGTGTAGTTAAGCTAGGCTTCATTCAATGTACGGCTATCATAATAAATGGTATGGAAAATTTTGTTGCGCCTTTGTCCTAACATAACTCCTACGCGTAGTCGTTGGCATCGCACATGAGCTCGAATGGCTCATTCCAATATGGCGCCACGACTATGGGGGCATTGGCTAACATGTCTTTCAATTGTTGAAAAGCTTTCAAACAAAAGTCATCAAAAGCAAAAGCAGTATTCTGTTCCAAAAGTAAGCATAAGGGTTTAGAAATTTTTGAGAAATCTTTAATAAAACGACGATAAAAACCTATATGTCGTAAAAAAAAAAACTTCTAATAACTTTGACACTCGTGGGAGGTGGCAATTTTTTGATTACCTCTACCTTTGCCTTGTCTACTTTCAGTCCCTTCTTGGTCACTTTATGCCTGAGAACTATGTCTTCCTTCACCATGAAGTGGCATTTTTCCCAGTTTAGGACCAGGTTGGTTTCGATGCATCTTTGAAGAACAAGTTCCAAACTCTGAAGGCATTCCTCGAAAATCTTGCCAAAGATGGAGAAGTAATCCATGAAGACTTCTGAGTGATTCTCTATCATATCCAAGAAGAACGACATCATACAACGTTAAAACGTCACTAGAGCATTACACAACCCAAAGTGCATCCTTCAGAAGGCGAATGTCACATATAGACTGGTGAACATAGTCTTCTCCTGATCTTTTGGAGTGATGACAATTTGATTATATCCTGAATAGTCGTCTAAGAAGCAATAAAATGACTTCCCTGCCAGTCTGTCCAACATCTGATTGATAAAGGGCAGTAGGAAGTGTCATTCCGGGTGGCATTATTTAGCTTACTGTAGTTCATACACACCCTCTAGCCCATCACCATCCTCGAGGGAATTAGTTCATTCTTCTTATTTTGAACCACAGTCATTTTACCCTTTTTTGGAACACACCGCACTGGACTGACCCACAAGCTATCAGTAATGGGATAGATTATCCAGACATTCATCCATTTTATGATTTTTTCTTGACTACTTCCTTCATCCTAGGATTCAGTCTTCTCTGAGCCTTGATTGTTTTGCCATGGTGTCCTCTAGAATGATTTTGTGTATGCAGATTGTTGGGCTTATCCTTCGAATATCAATTATGGTCCACCCAAGGATTGCTTGTAATTGTCCAATGTCTCTAACAATCTTTTCTCCTAGTCCCCAGTCAAATCGATAGCAACTATCACTAGCAAAGTGGAATTGTCTCCTAGATACGCATATTTGAGGCGACTTGGCAATGGTTTCAGTTCCAAGTTCGGTGGTTCCTCAATAGATGGTTTAGGTGCCTTGATTTCTCTACCAGCCAACTCAAGTGATTAAGGTCTTCCAAAATAAATCATGACTTCATTCAGCATGGTTGGTTCTTCAAATTCTTCACTTCTCATATATTCGTAATCATGTTCTATTGCATCAACTTTTGTTCCCTGGAAAATCTGTGCTACGTTCATGTTAAAAATAGACTTAATTACCTCAACAGCTTGGCATTCCTCACGTTCATATGCACACTTAAGAGCTTGAAAAATGTTAAACATAACCTGTTGGTCATTCATACACATAGTTAGCTCACCTTTTTGGACATCAATTAATGTCATGCCCGTGACAAGAAATGGTCTTCCCAATATGATTGAGACATCAATATTAGCCTTATACTTTAAAATAATGAAATTAGGAGGGAATATGAATTTATCTACCTTTACCAACACGTCCTCAATCTTACTGTAGCGCGTAATAAGTGCTACGCAATTGTGCAAGTATACACGTCGCAAGTTATAGTATAAAAGATATCGTCTCCACATGGATTGGTGCCACTTCAAGAATCTAATCTCTTGCACTGTAAAAAGTAAAAGTACAAATAGAAGATTATAGGAGTTTAACTAATAACTAAACTAGAAAGCAATAAAGTAAAAGAATAGATGAGATCAAATAAGAGAGATAGGCCAGGTTATCGTGAGTTGAGGTGTGATAGCCGATTGGATCGTCTTGGTAAAAGAGTGCAAGGGAAACTCAGTTGCCGTGGCAACTTGCACAACGAGGTTGCCTTGGAAACTAATCGATGGTTGCCTGGGTGACTAGTTGGGTAACTACTTGGGCGTCTGGGCAGCAACTTCAAGGTTCGGCAGAGCGTTCTTCAATGGTTTCTTCTTATCCCTAAGTCAAAACTCTAGCTACTTGTGCATGCCTTGATAATACATCCCTGCGTGAATCAAGGGTGAACAACAACCAATCTTGCGCTCTTCTTAGCCGTTGAAATCCTTAACTTATTTCTAAGCCGGATTAATCTTCACCATCAATAGATTGAATAAAGATCATATTCATTCGTTTCTTGAATCTAACTCTCCCGATATTAGATAAATAGATGAAGTTACGAGATCTTCTCCCAACTCACTCACAAACAAGAATAAGAACCAAGAATGAATAAACCTTGAATAGAAAAGTGCAAACTCTTATTACCTAAACAAAATCCAATTGTTTCTCACAACCACAAAACACAATAACCTTAGCCAAATAGATTTAGTTCATGGCTAGGTTCCAAAGAAACACAAGATAAAGAATTCCTAGCATGAACCTAATTGAACAAGAAAGAAAAAGATGAAGGATGGATGAAGCCTTCTTGTCGAGATCTCCCCCTTGAAACTTGTCAAAAATTCTCTCTACTCTCCCCCTTGGAGTTGACGGCTTGGTGATCTATTTATAGGGCTAGGTCAAAGTCCTTCTTTGAGGAGGAAGTTAAGTTGGAATTAAATTATCTTTAAAGAATGTAATTCTTTATTATATTTATATTCCTTCTAGAACTTTCCCTATCTTCTTGAGATTTAATTCTTCTTTAACCTCTTCATGGAAATCAAACTCCTTTGGGATTTAGCTTTGTTCCACGTCATCTTGGGCTTGTCTAGTCATCAATTTCGACTACCATATCACCTTATTCTTTGTCGACAATTGCCCTGGCAACTGGCTCGGCATCTCCTTCATGCATTGCCCTGGCAACTAGCTCGGCATCTCCTTCATGCATTGCCCTGACAACTGGTTCTAGCCTTGCTTTGGCAAGTGATTCTGCACATACACACAAAACACACCAAAGCAGCATCTTTTCCCACAAAAATCACCAAGTTATGTAATCAAGCTCAACGGTGGAAGGAAACATGAATTAACGCATGAATGACTAATTATGCAACTAATATGAGCCTAAGTCTAACAATAATATGAGTAAAAAGGGTAAGAAAAATAGTACTTTTGAACACTTATGTGCATAAGATCGATCTACCAATTGAAGTGTTACCATGGTAGGCCTTGCTTCTCCAGTACCATGTTTTTTGAAAACTGACATTGGCATTAAATTAACGCTGGCTCCCAGATTGCACAGTGCTTTACCCATGAATTTATTGTTAATCGTGCAAAGAATAGTGAAACTCTCAGGATCTTTCATTTTTGGTGGCAATATTTTGGTTATCATTGCACTGCACCCCCTTAGTAAGTGCTACAGTCTCAAAATCACCTAGTCTTATCTTTTTAGACTATATGTCCTTCATGTGACTATTAAATGAATTTATCATTTAATAGTGAAATTACAATTTTGCCATTAAAAGCTAGTAGTTGAGATTAATCTTATCATCAATCAAGGGCCAAGATTAAATATCCCATTTCCTATTTCCAAAATTACCCTTATAACTTTTTAAATATTTTAAAAATGCCATTGGGGCAAAATGACGCTTAAACTGTTGATCTTGCTTGTGTTTCTGGAGCCTCTGTGAAAAAGGTGGTGATGGGTAAGCAAATGCTGGCTCAACTGGTTTTGGCGAGGTTATGTTGGAATCATATTGAGGTCTAGCATTGCTAGTACTTGTGTCCCCTTTCTTAGCTTTATTGGGTTCTTCTACTGACATTGGCTTATCATCCTGGAAAATAATTAGCTATTTGACAGGTGTTTCATTCTCAAATTGTTTGCCACTTCAGAGGGTGACTGTTTTGCATTGTTCATTCCCTTTTTACCGAGCACTCTTCGTATCACTTGGTAAAGTTCTTAGAGGTCTAGTATTGAGTGTATTGGCAATCTGTCCTAGTCGGACCTCTAAATTTCTCATAGATGCTGTAAACTCTGGATAATCACATTGTTACGCTCCATATACTTCGTTAGGGCGTTCCTATTGGTAGATCTCTGCCCTAAATCGAAACTATTTTTTGCTTTTTATGGAATCATATTTTGGTTGAAACTTGGCGGTGTATTGTTGTTCTGACGCTGGGCATTAAATTGGTTACCTCTCTGGTTCTCCCATGCAAAGTTTGGATTCTGCTTCTACCCTGCATTATAAGTATTGGACGGTGGGTTGATATTGTGGTTGTACTTGCCCACAAAACACGTTGATTTTGGGTTCTTTGGGCATTCTTCTACATTATGATTCTCTCCACAAATAGTGTAGAATGGTTCTATTGCTTTCACTTCTCGTACTTCAGCTGCATTTTGCATTGTCTTCACTATATTAGTAAGATTGGCAATTTGAGCGTTGATAGAAGTCAATGCATGAAGCTCAAACTTTTTAGCTACTTTCGTTCTGATTCCCAATCTAGTTGTAGGGTATTGAAGGTCGTTGGTGGAAATCCTTTCAAGAATGTCATAGGCCTTAGTGTAATTCTTATCTAACAGTGAGTCATTTGCCGAAGCATCTACAACGGTCCTGGCATGAGTGTTAAGTCCGTTATAAAAAGTCTCTATCTGAGTCCAGGTATGGAGTCCATGCATGGGGAATCTTTTCAACAGGTCCTTGAATCACTCTCAGGCATCATACAAGGTCTTATCGTCAGCTTTCCTAAAAGAATTGATATCAGTCCGTAGCTTGGCATTAAGTTTAGGTGGTTGGAATCTTAGACGAAACTTTAGGCATAAATCTACCCATGATGTAACTAAGCCAGGTGGCAAAGAGCTTAGCCATAATTTTGCTCTATCTCTCAAAGAAAATAAAAATAGCCTCAGCTTTATTGTCTCCTCAGTCACACCAGGTTGTTGAAATAATTGGCAAACCTCCATAAATTTCTTCAAAAGCTGCCTTGGTTCTCTAGTAAATGATCCATCAAATTGACCTACATTCAATAACGTTTGAATAATTACCGGTTTAAGCTCAAAATTATCTAGATTTACCTCTGGACCAATCAGTCCTGACAACAAATTATCCATGCTTGGTGCTAAGTGTTCTCTGATAGGTCGTTCTATCGGTATCTCAACAGCAACAACAGGAGCGGGTGGAATCTCATCATGTATTGTTGGATTCTCTTGGTTGTTGCCATTATTTAGGGCACCATCTAGCCCACCATTCTTTTTAGGAGTCATTCCTCGACATTCTTTTCGTATCTTGCGTAGGATTCTTTTAATTTTTGAATCGTATTGCAAATTTTTCCTCGCAATGCGGCTCCTGGTCATACACCAAATGAAATGTAATAAGTAAAACAAAAGAAAACAAAAACAAGTAAGAATCAAAATAGTTAATCCTGTTGTTATCCCCGATAATTACGCCAAAAACTTATTGACGATATAATGCTTGGCAAAAGGTAAAGGATTCCGTGTAATTATGCCAGTAAATAATGCCAAGTAAATATCATTTTACGTGTAAGTATACAAGGTCAACAAGTAATATAGTTGTAAGAAAGTATCATATCTACAAGAATTGTCTAGGAATTCAAAGCCAGGATAAATACATGTGATTTAAAAACAAATGAGATGGCAATTGATTGCAGATTTAATTAAGAAAATGATAGAGGGAATTAAAGCAAAGACTCAGGCAGATTGGAAGACAAACGTGTCAAGATGATTGATGGGATTGGCAAGGGATGTTTGGATTTCACGCTAGCGGAGACAACAATTAATAATGTTAAACCTTGGTTTTATTGCCGAGCAAATTTTAAATTAGTATTACATCTGTCAATGGAAATACCCTAAATTAATTACTTTTAACACCTATAAGTCGATAGTGAGTTTTAAAACAATTAACTTGGTGAAAATTCAATTTTTACTCCTAAGGGGTAGATTCACGTCATGTGTAAGTTCATCTACTTGAATATTTTTTGTCAAAATTTCTCTCCTTAGTACGTGGCAATTAATCCTTATCTTCCACGGCCGTTAAGATATTGAGGGATAACAAGCATTCAAACCCAACTGTCGCATGACATAAAATATGGTATCGTGAACCATACGCAAAATAGACAATAAGCCAAAGCATTCAATTATTAAAAACCTAAAAACTAAGTGTTCATCGCAAACACCCCTAGCCAACTTAAAAGATCAGTTTATGGCTGGGGAACCCAACAACACATCATCATTTTTAAACATCACCATAAAACCAAAAATATTTTCAAGAGAAATGGACCAAAGAAGGAGATCTGTCGATGCATCCCTTCAATGGATCTAGAGCTCTCGGCAAAACTGCCCAGTTGAACCTTGGTCAGCTTCCTCCCTTCTCTTTTACTTCGCGGTGCCGCTTTAGCTCAGTCTTAAACTCCTTTATATAGGCACGAGAGAAAACCCTAATTAGGGTTTATGAGGGTTTGTTACCATAATTCTCGAATTGCATTCACTTCATGGAATTAGGGATGACCTGGTCTTGACTCAGGGCTATTTGACCGGGCATCGACCTTCCTTCTTTTGCCAACTAAACTTGGCATTCTTCTGTTGTTGTTCTGCCAATTGTGCTCAACATTTCCCTCCTGCATTCACATACTCCAGTTGTAGATGCCCTTTTTATCTGGGCCTGTATATCAAACCATTTTAAAATATTACACCAGCCCAAATAACCCAAATTAAAATTACAGACCCACCTGCTCATTACCCTTATACCCAAACTAAATTACAAAACCCATATATCAATCTTAACCCGATACCCAATACATACATCAGACCCAAATTAAAAAAATAGCCTAATTACCCAAAAACCTAAACCTAATAAAACTCTAAACCTAGTTACACTAAGTCTGATGCCACCGCCTCTTACACTGCCACCAAGCCACGCAGTCGTCACGCGTCACGTCAACCAGCCACTGAGCCACGTAGCCACCACGCGTCACGTCGATCGGCCACCGCTTAATTACACATCTGCCACTACCCTTCGAACCTGTAAAATGGAAAGAGAAAATCAAATCTGATACAAAAACAAGTGTTTGTTTATATATATATTTTGGGTATATAAACCCATGTAAAGGAATGGTAATGGAGGGAGATTTTTAGAAATAAAAAGAGGAGAGATTCAAAGTAAAAAATAAAAAAATAAAAAACAAAAAATAAATCAAAAACAAAAATATTCGAAAGGTAAAAAATCATACCTTTATTCTGTAGATCTACGCGTTTAGGGGGATTTTTGCCAGAATCTGGAGTCAGATTTGAGTCCAGGACATTAAAAAGAATCAGAAAGTCGTGACCTTAGAGGTCTCTGGCTGCCGGCGTTGGCCACTGCCGGCGACGGCAGTCTACGACGAATGACCCGGTGGAGAATAGCCAGCCCCTCGGCTGAGTAAGGGCAAGGTTTGAGAGCATTGCTACTCATTTTTTTAAAACTCGGATACAAATGAATTTTTGGCCAAAAAACAAATTTATAAGCCATCAAAACGGTGTCGTTTTGGAGTGTCGAATACCAGGCCCAAACAACGTCGTTTTGTGCTCCAACCCGTATAGCCGACCCAACCTAATAGAGGATCCATGCACTGTCCAAAATGGGTAAATTGTACTTTCGGTCCTTCCGCATGGTATATTTACTTATTCAGTCCCTAAAAATTTTAATTGCTTTTTAATTTGGTCACCAAATTCGATTTTATCTTATTTGAAAGGGTAAATTACCATGTTAGTCCCTCCGCCCCAAAAATGTTTGCAAAAGGGGTCTGTCGCATGGTTTAATTACCTCTGCAGCCCCTAAAACTTTCCAATGTTCTTCAATTTGATCCCGAAGTCCAATTGAATCAATTTTAATGGGGATATTTACAAATCTGATCCCTCTACTATTTTTTATCTCTGTGACCCTTTCTATTTCGTATTTCACGCAATTTCTTCCTTTTCCAGTTTTTTTCGACTTCCTTTTTTACAATTTGGTCATGTTTTCCTTTATTATACATATTATTTATAATTATTATCATTATATATCCATTATTATTATTATTAAGTTTTTATTAATAATATTTTCAAGTATAAGATTATTATTATTATATATATTCTATATTCATTCATTTCTAATTGAATTTTAAATAAAAATCTTGTATTAGGGGTTACCGTGAAAAACATATCTCGAATGTAAGAGACGCCTCTTTCCGTTAATCTCTATTGGAAAATATCTTTTTTTATTTCTAAACTACAATTTTTAAAATAGGTTCCTTTATTCGGAATCTAACAAGAAATTATTCCCCAGGTGTTGGGGTGTGAATTTCTTTCAAACTAAATATTTTCTTAGATATTTTTAAAAAGGGATCACAAATTTTAAATTAAATTCGAATTATTAATTTCCATCATTAAGACACCAAATAATCGACCAGGTACCAATTTTGGGCGTTATGGGGGTGCTCATCCTTCCCCAAACGTAACTGACTCCCGAACCTATTTTTCTGGTTTCGCAGACTAAAGCTCGTGTTTTAATAAAATGACAAAAACAAGTTTTACTAAAATAACCGGGTTTTCAGGTGATCCAATCTCACCAAAACAAAAAAGATTGGTGGCGACTCCATTCCATCCAAAATATTTTTGTAAGAACGCGTCAAGCACACCTGACCGCGGCTCAGGGCCGGTTGTTACAGCTTGGCGACTCCGCTGGGGACCACATTTTTTTAGAGTCGAGCCACCAGTCGATTGCTTTTTGTCTTAACGAGTGGGAACTATAAATTCAGTTTAATTTATTTTGTGATCCCTTCTTTTCTAAAATTTTTACAAGTTTTTTTAAAAAATTTCCCCTGATTTTTTCTGCATATCATGAGCTCTATACCCGAGCTCCGACCCTTTTAAGTGGAAGTGAGAAGCTACGCCTTCGTGAGGTATCACCTCTGTGCGGGATAGTGAGTCACTTTCGGGATACATCGGTACTTTTGTCACCGTGAGATCTTCATCTCCACACAGACTTAGGGAAATGTATCCTCCCGAATCGATGTCCTAGCGATAGTTCGGGTACCGTTACTCTAGAACATAAACCACATATAGTGAACCATAGTAGTTTACCTTGTCTAAAACTATACCGAACCTCTGCCCGTTTAGAGAGTCACCCGATAGGTGCATGGTAGAGAGAGTTAGGGGGTTTCTTTAATTTCTTTCAATTATGTTCTTTAATTTTAGTATCACTTATTTTCTCGCAATAAAGCATATATTAGGTATTATGCCGATATATTTTATGTGGGCAGAAAAGCATGTTTGGGTAGGATCCATTTTTTGTTTAAAATATGGGGGTAGAAAGCATGATGGGGTATGATTGCTTTTATTCAAATGAAGCATGTCTACTTACAAGTTCTATACCTTTTAATTTTTTCGACACATTATCATTATTGATTATCTTATTCGTACTAACCTATTTTTGTTTCTTGCATCGCATTAGCATCTCATATTGCACGCATTTGCATCACATCATACTGCATAATTATTTTTGTTCGAGCTCCTGATCCTGAGAGAATTGCGATCGTAGTAATTTTGGGGCATCCGATCCGGCTGAGTCAACATTGGGTTTTCACTGGAAACAAAGGATGGCCGTTTGGAAAAGGTTGAAAAAGCGTGCGAAGATATAAAGAGTGACATGGAGCAGAACCTGGAAAAAGCACAACAAGCAACTCACGACTACATCTCACAGTCACAGGAGGATCTACTGGCCAAGATATCTGCGATGTTGGCAGGAAATGATTCTGAAAGGGGAAAAGGATTGGTCATAGACCCTGATGCTCTACAAAAATTAGAAAATCCTTTTGACAAGACAGCTCTACAAGTGTCGACTTCAATTGGGAAGCAACAAGGTCTTCAGGCTAGATCTTTATCGCATAGGGGAACTAAAGAACGCTTTGTCCCAGATCCAAACGAAGTGGGTAAGCAGAAGGTCAAGCTACCCAGCAGCTTGAAGATTGGTTTCGATGGCTTGAGGAAAAATTGAAAGCTGTAGAAGGGGAAAATGCAGTCCGTGAATTGGACGTAAATGACTTAAGCTTGGTCCCTGATATGGTGCTACCTCCAAAGTTCAAAATGCCAGAGTTTAAAAAGTTCAATGGAACAAGTTCTCCAACTGCTCACTCACCATGTTTTACCGAAAGATGACAGGGCATGTCGATAATGATAAGCTATTAATTCACTATTTTCAAGACAGTTTGAAAGGGCCCGCCGCCAGATGGTACAATCAGCTTAGCCGAGACAAGATACAATTGTGGAAGGATCTGGCTAAAGCCTTCACAGAGCAGTACAAACATATAACAAACATTGACCCAGACCGTTTAATATTTCAAAACAAGAAAAAGAGGCCCAACGAGAGCTTTAGGCAGTATGTGCAAAGGTGGAGGGGTGTTGCAGTGCAAGTACAACGGCCTCTACTTGAAAAGGAGATAACACCTACTTTTGTTAGAACCCTAGAAGGTCTATTCCTGAAATATATGAGGGGAATGCAACCAAGAACTTCGAAGACCTTATGATATCAGGTGAACTCATAGAAGAAGCCATCATACAAGAGAAGATTATAGACTCCAACCGTGCAATTATCAGAGAAGAAAGTTGACTAGAGGCTTATATGGTGGAGTCTTATCTGTAACACCCCCTTCTCGTACTGAATACAAGTCAGAGATGTCACATTACTAATGCCTTATCTTGTTTTATCCATAAACGTTTCATCATCAAACTGATTAATTCTCTATATGTTTAGTTTAATTTCATGCATCACACTCTACTAGTAATCAAATAATTACTTGCCCACTAGAGATTATCATAAGCTAGAATATCTTATTGATGTTTTGCAGATTGAAGCTTGATCAGCATGCTTACTCCTCTTCAAGTACTCCACCTTAACCTACGTGTGAATCAAACAGACTTGAGTTTTCCCTTAGTGAGGCAATAAACAAAATTAATAATAATTTAAACTTATTAAACTTTATGGCTACATTTATATAGCATGATATATGCCAATGTATTAACTTTTATATATAGAGAGAAACTTAAGTATGCGAGATCGGTACTCTCAGAGTACTAGTCACCGAAGTGACGCTAAACACATGGACACATAAAGTGTCGGTAACATATAGACACATAAGTGTCGATATCATATAGACACATAAGTTCATGCCCACCATCTGCACGCAAGACCGTGCTAATCATCCGCACATTTATAAGGCAGTGCTAACCATCCACACGTTTATAAGGTTGCACTAACCATCTGCACGTTTATAAGGCTGTGCTAACCATCTGCACATAAGGTTGTGCTAACCATCCGCACTAAGTGTCATTTATATACACTATAGTGCTAAATCGTATATTCAGCGTGCTGCTGGACTCTATGACATGCTAACTATATCCTGTCCCTTAATAAATTACTTGGGCATGTATTTCATATTCCATAATCATTTCATCCATTCCAATATATATCAACATAAATCAACTTAGGCAGTTCATACCCGAAATATTATGCATAAGCATATCAACCTTGTCAATATAAATAATCAAATGATCAATGCATTTTATTTCCCAAAACTTGACATATTCATATTATATCAATCATATGTTCAATGACATTAATATTAATGTATTATGATATGCATGCAATTGCACTCACCTGGGCCATTTATTAGCTTGCCTCACTAAGCTCTATTTGATCCTTTCTTTTATAGTACCTCGAACCTTCTTTTGATTCGGATCCAAACTTCATTAATCACATGAATATAAACAACATTTGTTAGATTCAATTCTAACAATTCCTCAAACATGCTATCAAATTTAATCATTCGAATATACAAATTTCCTCCCTTTCTTATACTGTCAAAAACTCATTTTTGGTCCCTAATGACCATTTTGAACTTCAAATAATTCCTCCAAACTTGCTAACTAACATTAGATACAAAATGTCTCAATTTTCATTTTCTGGCAGCTTACACTACCTTCAAAGATTTATTTCCATAAAGTGATCTAAAACTCAGAATTCGATTCCGTTTGTTCTGAAAGAAATTGGATTTAATAAGCTTTTCAACCATATAAACTAATTGCCCAAATTCAACTTGTACGATTTATGGAAAATTTTCAAAGTCAATTATAATGTTGGAATTCGGAACAGACTAGTGTTATGTTTTCTGACCTTTCATCACTTTAAAATTCATATCTTTTGACTCGGAACTCAAAATCAGTTTTTGTTTGTTGGAAACGAAACTAGACGAATAAATACATCGGTATAAAATTCACCATTTAACCATTTATGTAGAATTTATGGTGAATTTTCGAACTTACAGCCATAATCTAGTTTTCTACACTGCTTCCATAAATAACTCCAAACTTTATACTAACTTCTCCTAACTTCTCTACTTTTCAATTTAGTCCAATTACTTGCTTTAAACCACCAACTTATCACTATCTTCATGAAGTAATTATTCTAAAATAATTCCCTTTAATTTTCCTCCTTTACCGAAATAGTCACTAAAATGCAAAGATAAAGATTTAAGCTTCTTAACTTTGCAAATTAGTCCTCAATTAACATTACTACCTTAATTCTATTATTTCAACTAAAATTCAGATTTAATCCTCATCCAAAACTCCCTTGCTGAAATGGTCACTTAACTTTGACAAATTGTCAAAATGGTCACTAATTCAATTCAACATCAGTTTAGCATTCTAACATCAATTTAACATCCCCAACATCATTAATAACATAAATACACTTCAAAATTATAAAAATTCAGATTAATCCTCTAACTTTTAGAATTTTCGAAATGGTCCCTATCCAATAACTTTAGGGTTTTGCTTCCAAATAATAATTCAAGCTTACTAGATCATTAATTCAACATCAAAAACCCTAAATTAAACTTGAATCCATAAACCCTAATCATCTTCATAATAATCAAAACATGTATAGTTAAATCTCAACTCAATAACATTATTTTAACATCACAAAAGCTTGATTTCAACTTGAATTTCAACATGAAATCATAAAATCTCAAAACCCTCAATTTAGTCCATAAACCCTAATTTCTTCTCATACAAAATTCTCATCAATCAAGCATATTTTCCATGAATTATTTACCCCAAAAGATATAGCTTGATGAGTAGAACAACTTTGTAGTTGAGGAGATTACCTGAAAATCGAGTTTCGGGGCTTGAATCGAGCTTGGAAAATTTCTCCCCTTTTTCCTCTAATTTTCGAAATTTAGAAGATGAAGAAGACTTCATCTTTTGGCCTTTAACTTTTTAATCTCTACAATTATGCCACTTCTAAATATAAATGAATTTAAAATTCATTTAAATAGTGAAATTACTAAAATGCCCTTTTAATCTAATGGCTGAGATTGATCTTATCATCAATCAAGGGCCAAGATTAAATCTCCCATTTCTATCTTCCAAAAATGTCCTTGTAACTTTTTAAATATTTCAAAATTGCCATTGGGCCAAATGACCAATTTGCTCTCAAACTAATTTTTATTTACTAGTTTGCCATTATTATAAAAATTCAACTAAATCTAGTTGGAATCCAACCAACTATAATAAAAAAATTTATAAATAATATTTTATGACTTTTCCATGACTTTTGGATCAATCTCTTATTTTCCATTCAATTCGATATACCGATATTCATTAAATACTTCTGTTGCGATTTTACCTTTTTCAAGCTATTGGATTTATTCTGAAAATTCTATATTTCCATATTCGGGAAATCCACACTACCATCTCATAAAAATTTGTTTTCCCAAGGACTTAGACTGAATTTTCCTAACTCAGTCTATTATTTCGATAATTATCGAAAATCATTATAGAATAAAATTTCTCTCAGAAATTCTTTATCGATAATCCATACGAATATTCTCTACTCTTACCGAGTCCAAAATATTGATCAGAAACACTTTTATGGGACCTTCCCAGAGGTCACCCATCCTAATATTTCCCTAGTCTGAACACGCTTAACAATTTTATTCGATCCAAATTAAGTACCTTTTATTGCATCTTAATTCTTAAAACCGATATCAATATACTTATTTAGATCTGATTCTCTTATACTGAATAAAATTATTTATTGTGAAAATTTATACTTTAGTCCCTAAACTTTTCTAATGTTTATACTTTTAACCCCAAAATTTTCAAAATTTATAATTTGGTTACTAGCCAAAATTTAGGATATTATATTATTCGTCCAATCGACCTTGGTCCTCGCACCAATCAAACTATTCGTGCTCACGTCGACCTACGACGTTTCAGAAAGTCGTCCATCCAATTTCGGTAACATATATAAAGTTGCTTCTGATGCTTATCGAGAAAAACTTGTTAGCCCCGATCCAGTCCAAACCAGAAGAGCCTCTGTACTCAAAAGGCTATGATGTTAATGTTGTGTTTAATTATCATCTAAGAAGCACGTGCCACACTACTGAGAATTGTGGAGCTCTGAGAAACAAGGTACAAAATCTCATTGAAAACTGAACTTTAAAATTCAACGGTGAAGTCCTTGAGATGAACTGACCAGGAGATAATGTTCGATCTACCCGAAGTCTAGACAACTTTTTTAGGACACCTTTGTAACTTATAAATCTCTTTTTGAGTAGCGCAAAACAAGATATTGTTGGATTGAAATCTGATGGTCCAACATATGTGATGGTGGCTGAAAGAATATTAGGGTTTGAGCTGCTACCATAAAAAGGCATGATTCAATACAACGATTTGAGCTGCTCATATTGTTGGATTGAAATCTGATGGTCCAACATATGTGATGGTGGCTGAAAGAATATTAGGGTTTTTAGAACCCTATGACGGCGGCGGCTCAGATTCACAAGGGAACCGAGGTAGTGCGACAGATGAACGGTTGAGAACGATGGCGCAACATAAATTCCCGATGGCTTAACAACACCACAACATAAAGGAAAATGGAAGGAAAAGCATGCCTTACTTACCTATGCTCAGATCAGAGGAGAGTAACGGAGCGACAAGCGGCAATGCAAAGAGAAATCGAGAGGTTTTATGTCGTTTCTGAGCAAGCGACAAACAACGATGGTGAATAGATGGGTGGGCTTTGATCGGAACGAGACGGGGATTGGAATGGTGGTGACGATATTTCGAACGGACGATGCTAGGCTTCTGGTCAGAGCTTGATCGGAAACTGGTAGAGGGGAGGTGATTATTTGAACGAGAGAAAAAGAATGAGGGAAGGGCTGCAAATTTCAGAATGGGAGTCGAAAGGTTAATTTAGGGCTGGAAAGTGTGATTTTATACCCTAAATAAATGGGAAAATCACAATATAAGGGTCCCTTATTAACCATTTTACATGCCAACCCATTAATTTAAAATCTATTCAATTAGGTCACTAAATTTCCAAATTTAAGCCCCACAACTCAGAATTTATTCGATTTAATCCTTCAACCAAATTAGGGATTAGGAATTATAATTCTCAAATTTAGGGTTTCTAATTTATGTATTTACATAATTTAGGATTTTAAATTGGGGGAAAATTGAGGTGTTACATTAGGGGTTTAGTTGTAGGGTTTAGAATTTAGGGGTTGTAGTTATAATTTATGGTTTATAGGTTAAAACATAAATTCTTAACATATCCCTAAAACTTAAACCCTAGCATCTAAACCCTAAATTCTAACCACAACCCCTAAATTCTAAACCCATACAACTAAACCCCTAAACACTAAACTCTAAATTGAATCCCTAAACCTTAAGATTAAGGCGCTTATGGAAACTTTTTGTTTCCTTGTATGGTTCTTGTATGATCACAAGTGGGTAATTTATTGTGTTAATGCTTATAGGAAAATGTCCAAATTATGTGTTTAATTTACAATTAAGGTTGTAAACCCTTATTGTATTCTTGGAAATTTTCTTTTTCTTTTTAATAAAACTAACAACTTCTATAAAAAAGAATTATTTTGTGGTTGAACTCGTTTAATGTGGGTCAAGATTTGACATTGCAGAAACTGAATTCTAAGTATATTTGATGTCATTCTCCATTAGTTTTATATACGCGACCCCTAAACCTTTGCATTCGGTTAATAACATAAAATTAGAAGTTGAAATTTACAACTTTTGCAGAGTTTAACGGGGACAATAGCTGAAATTTACATCACCTTGATTTTTGTGGTTTTGTGATATCGTTTATTGGTTTTCATACCTGTAAATATGTATAGAACCAACAACCTTTTACTTGTTTTGCCAGACGTTAAACTCGAATAATGCCTAAAACAAGGGTAAAGTTAATCGAAGATTCAGTTGTTGTAAATGAACACATTTTGTGCCTTCGTTTGATCAGTTTTGACACTTGTACCATATATAATGAGTAAATAAAGCTAAAATTCTGCTCTTTGATTAAAAAAACAAAACAAAATTTGTGTCAGCTCGGGTTGGGGACAAATTTCTTCTCAAGCAGTTGGGATGGGGCGGGTGGAGTAAATCTAAATGTCGGATCGAGGTTGAGTTAAGGTGTTGTTACATCGGATTGGAGTTCGGGCTGTCGATTGCCAACCCTACTAGCTATATACTAATTTAATTCTTAAAATTGAATATAGAGTTAAAATTGAATTTCAGCGTTAAAACTTTACAACTTTATATAACAAACTGAATCATTATACAATAAATTAAAAAATAACTAAAACATGCCATTACAAAAATAAAATATCATAAATTGAATAAAAAATAAAAAAAATACTTTAAATGATCATAAATGGAATAAATTATTACAAAAAATGATCCTAAATTTATAATATAGAAATATTTTCTTTTAAAAAAATTAAATTAACATGGCAAATTATATATTATACATTAGGGTAAACTACATAAATGGTCATTGAAGTTTGAGTAAGTTTATTTTTTTACTACTGAAATTTGAAAAATAACAAAACTATCACTAACGTAATTGAAAAGTAACAAAACGCTCACTCTGTCGTTAACATCCGTTACTTGAATAATGAAGGTCTGACATGACACGAGTGATACGCAAATGGTACAAGTATACACGTCTGTAGCGACCCCTTCCTACGAAGCGGGTTTCGCTAAAAATGGGGTTTTAATTGTTTGGGAGTCTTTCGGGTATTTAAAAAGTGTCTTCCGTGGGGTTTTAGAAAAACCTTGTTTTAAAAAATAGAGTCGCCACCGGCCACTAAGGTAGACCGGGCACCATAAAACCAGAGATTTTAAAAATATTGGGTTCAGGAGTCGGTTACGGATGGGGAAGGATTAGCACCCCCACACCGCCCAAAAATTGGTACTTTAATAATTAACGCTTTATTAATATTAAACTTTCTGGATTAAAATGATGATTAAATTAAAATTTGGTCATAAGTGCGAGTAAATTTTAAGGGCCCCGTTATTTAAGAATAAACCGATAGACCACCATCACTGCGCTAGATACTGGCCACGTTTACGCTCGAATAGAAGGGCACCACATTGACAAAAATATATCCGTTAAGCAATCTTAGAAAACAAATTATAAAACATATAAGAACATGATACGACAATAATAAAACATCTAAACATAAACAAAACATTAGACCAAAGCAATAAACATAGACATGATATTAGAAACAAGAACATCAAAATAAAACCAAAACTTAGACATGATAATTTTACACAAAACAAAACAAACATGTAATAAAGGATTTAATTACCTATCAAACTTCAAGATCAAACTAACACATAAATAACATATTTATATATATATAAAACATGGCATATATATAACATGATACTAAACTAACAAGAAAAAAAAAGCAACATGATAGCATAAAAAAACCAATACTTAGCTTAACACAACTTGTACACATAGTACAACGTTATGATATTAAAATTAATGTACAAAATTACCACCCCGATATGCGATTTAAGACACATAATGGACATAAAAAGCATGATATTAACAAGACTAAGCATGCTATGAATTAACATGTAACATAATGTACGAAACAAACAAACAAAAAAGGCATGCTAACATATGGACATGAATATGCAAATTAAATTAAACGTAACAAAAAAAGACATGTATATAATATGAATGAAATAAATTAAAACACAAAAGCATGATATCACAAATAAATACACATGTAAAAAACATAAAATATAAAAAAGGACATATAAACTCTAGAGAACAATGTAACCCTACTAAAAGCAAAAAAACATAATTATTCAAATCACACAAAGGGGACTGAAATGAAATAAACCGAAACATAATGACAGACATCAAAACAATAAAAACACAATTTAGGGACAAGATTGCAAATTGGACGAAACTTAAAAGGAATAAACTTGTAATAAACCCATGCGGCGAGATATATTTGAAAATACTGAAAACACGGAAGGACTTCAGCTGCATTTGTGCCTTTAAAAAATTTGATTTACACATTTTTAGTGATGAAATTGAAATCTTTTGAAAACAATGGAGGACCGATAATATAAATAAACCCTGCGACAAGCCAAAAAAATAAAAAGATGAAAAAGGGAGGGACTATTCATGATATCAAACCATTTTGAAAATACTAAACGCCTATAAAAAGGCTTAACCGGTGAATGTTTTGAAATTTTGGTTCATTTTTTCCTTAATAAATAAACATCCTTTTCTCTCATTTTACTCACCTGGTAACTTAAAAAAAATTCCCAAATTTTCGAAGCCGGTGGCACCTCCGCCGTATCAACCGCCTCAGACCACCGCTGGTCGTCGTTCACCGCGGCAGCGAACCTTAAAAAAACACCCCAAACGATTCCTCTCTCTCTTCAAAACTCAAATTCGGCCTCTATATTTTAAAATCTAGCCACCTTTTTTCTAGATCCAAAACTGTTTTTTGTTATTTTAAATCATGAAACTAAACAAAACCCTTTACCTCCCCCTTTTACCGGCTCACCATGCTCGGCTCGGTGAACCAACGGATTGTCACCGGTCAAAGGGGAAAACTGACGGTTGACAAGGGTAAGATTCGATTCTTAGTATGCATTTTTATTTATTTATCCGAATATGCATGTAAGAAAAAAAGGGATAGAACAAATTACCACTAAAATTGCTATTTTTTTATTTCGTTCTGGATCCTTGTACATAATGGTGGATTACATGATATATATGCTGCTCTTTTTTTGATTCCTTTGCTTACAAGTTTAGGCAAAAATAAAATGATTAAATTTGACTTTGGTACTTTTCTGATCTTGCATGTCCTGTTTGGTGAGGGCCGGTAAAGAATCGTACAACGGCAGAGGGTGGTTGGAGAGTTATCGGCCAGATTTGCTCCTGGCCATTGGATCAGATTTGATCCAAAAGCCAAGATTGCTTGAAAATTAACGGCTTGGATCGACGACACGTGGCACCTAGGGATATAGATGGTCAGTGCGTGCACCACACGCGCGCGTGGAAGACAACTGGACGGCGAGTGGTTTCACGCGCGGCAGATGGAAGGTCATCTCAAATCAATCTGGATCGTTGGATCGAGTTTTGATCCAACGGCCAAGATGAGGGTGGCTGCAAGATAAATGATCATATTAGGGCTTTTATGTCAGCTGTAAATTAGGGTTTTTTAGGTTTTGGGCTGGCCGGTTGGGCCTTATATAGACATTAATTAATTTTTGGGTTTTAAGTTGTATTGGACTTGGACTTAATTTAATAATTCATATTGGATCTGTTTTCAATTTAAACCTAATAATTATAATAATACATGCATATATTAATTATACATATACATATGGACATGCAATATATATTCATATAGACACATTCACACAATACATATAAAAACGTACACACATACACATGCATTCAAACTACATATATATCATATGCACACAAGCATATATATATATATATATGTGTGTGTGTGTATTTTATTCATACAAAATTAATATAATCAAGTACACCCTAGTACATATACAAACTATTAAAACATGCGTGACATGCGAACATACGTACGACACACATACACCTTATTAATTATTAATACATACACATACATAGCATATAATATACATGTGCACATCACACACATTTTACGTGCATTAATCACATGTATATAATAAACATATAATATAATATGTATACATGCAATAATAATACATTAATTATTAAACTAATATATTAATATGATAATTACAAACCAAATAATGATAATTACAAACCAAATAAAAATGAATGATTACAGTTGCCCCTCTTTGCTTGTTCTTGTGGAACAGTAACAAAGCAAAGATCATAAGCATTCATTTTTATCCGACTTCCCTTTTTGTAGCTTTGGAACCACGTGTTCTTCTGGAACTCTCTATTTTTCCTCGACTGAATCTTCAGGCTCGTAAGTTCTTCCTATATAGAACTTCTTCACCTTCCGATTTTGGAGCTACAGGTTATTCCTATATAGAACCTTTATCTTTGAATTTGATATTCGTGCCAAAATGGCTACCGATCTTTCTGGACTCACGTTACTAAGGCTTCTGAAATCTTTCTTCAAATTTGGGTATTCATGCCAAAATGGCTACCGATCTTTCTGGACCCATGCTACTAAGGCTGCCACATCATGTATGAAGGACTTATTGATGGCCTGAAGGACTTATCACCATGCTCGAAAGACTTACTAGTGGCCCAAAGGACTTATCATCATGCCCGAAGGACTTACTGATGGCCTGGAGGACTTAATATCTGGCTTTACGCTACCGCCATCTGGCCTCACGCTACTATGGCTGTCGACATCTGGCCTCACGCTACCATGGCTGCCGCATCATGCCCGAAGGATTTATTGATGGCCCGAATGACTTATCACCATGCTCGAAAGACTTACTGGTGGCCTGAAAGACTTATCATCATTCCTGAAAGACTTACAAATGGCCCAAATGACTTAATATATGGCTTTACGCTACTATGGCTACTATTATCTGGCCTCACGCTACTATGGCTGCCATCATCTGGCCTCACACTACTATGGTTGCCGCATCATGCTCGAAGGACTTATTGACGGCCTGGAGGACTTACCACCATGCTCAAAAGACTTACTGGTGGCCCGAAGGACTTATCATCATCCCGAAGGACTTACTGATGGCCCGAAGGACTTAATATCTGGCTTCACGCTACTATAACTACCGTCATCTGGCCTCACGCTACTATGGCTGCCGTCATCTGGCCTCACGCTACTATGGCTACTGCATCATGCCTGAAGGACTTATTGATGGCCTGAAAGACTTATCACCATGCTTAAAAGACTTACTGGTGGCCTGAAGGACTTATCATTATGCCCGAAGGACTTATTGATGGCCCGAAGGACTTAATATCTGGCTTCACGCTACTATGGCTACCGTCATCTGGCCTCACGCTACTATGGCTGTCGTCATCTGGCCTCACACTACTATGGCTACCGTATCATGCCCGAAGGACTTATTGATGGCTCGAAGGACTTATCACCATGCTCGAAAGACTTACTGGTGGCCCGAAAGACTTATCATCATGCTTGAAGGACTTATTGATGGCCCGAATGACTTAATATCTGGCTTCACGCTACTATAGCTACCGTCATCTAGCCTCACACTACTATGGTTGCCGTCATCTTTCTTTCTTTAACAAAATCTACTTCTTAAAACTCTTTGATAATTCTTCAAATACCTGTCTAAAACAAACAAAAACTAACATGCCCCTATCTATATGATGCGCGCAATGTAAGGCTTTTTTTTCTTCTCCATTTTTTTGTTCATTCTCTCTCTTTTTTTTCTCTCTTTTCTTCTTTTCTTTTTCTTTTTTTTTTCTTCTATCTTTCTCCTTTTCTTTCTTCCTCTTTTTTCTTTTTCTCTTCTTTCTTCTCATTTTTTACTTTTTTTCTTCTTTTTTCCCTTTTTTATCTTTTAAATATGTTTTAAAATCCTATGCCCTAAAAAGTCATTGTTTAGATTTCTCTATTTCCCTTTTTTTGCAATATACCGAGTTTTGATCTTTATTTTCATCAATATTTCCTTTATCAATTGAATACCTGCTCTTACTCTCTTGCACAAGCAATTGTCTTTCTTCTTCGCGGTCTCTACCCACTTTACAAATAAGCTCATTCTAACTCTCTATATCATTCTTGTGTAGGGATTCTTATCATTCTTCATGTTCTGCATTGCCCCACTCGATCATGCGCTCAGCTATCTTCCAATTCTTTGACCCAACATTTGGAGTATTTGTCAGTTTCATCATCAGGGCGAGCAAAATGCTTCCATGCTCTGAACTTAATTTCCAAATTCAATATTCTTGTTGCTTCTTGACGGGAACCATCTCTCGATCCCTATGCTCTAACTCTTTGGAGAACCAATGTTTATACCTTACTTTCCAACGTATTTTGCGACCTCATTCTCGTCCCAGTTCGTTCTTTATTTCCTTGAAAAAACTAAGGTATCATAGCTGAAACCCGCTTCCTACTCTTAAGCTGTCTGACACATATATTCTTGTCATCATCTTTATCTTATACATTGAGGGGCCGTTTCTCTGGTTAGGTGCCTAATAATATCCTCGACCTTGTCTTCTGGATCTTACCTCTGAAGCAATACATGGAAATCTTTGTTGTTTTAAATTGTCAATTTGTTGATTGGCATTCCACTGAAGAGTGCTATTTAGGTTAATATAAGGGATCTTGAAATCGAAATTTTATTATAACAACAACAGAATATAAACTCTGGATATCAAGTGCAAGAGCGTCTTAGATTCAACCATTCAATGATCATTTCAAGCATAGCTTGGATCTATAAAGATTTCGAATGTTGTAGCGATTGAAGGCTATAAAGTCTTCCCAGATGACTCAGTTCATCCTCATGATTACCGCATTGCTGCAGAATACTACTCTTTCTCAATTCTCATTATTTGCTCTGCCCTAAAAAGGGTGGACTTGTTTGATCACTCAAGCGTAGAAATATAATTCTAAGAATAAAGTTCTAGGTGGGTGTGTGTTTTTAATTATACTTATGCTATTGTTCATTTTTATCTTCCTTCTTTTTTTCGTGCGTTTATCATTATTTTTGAGGAAATCAACTTGTACAGTCCTTTATCTTGAAGATAACGATGGAGCAAACAACATTACCCCAAGTTACTCGGCATAGTCACGATTTGAAAATATTACCATCACTCATGAAGCTAAGGCTTATCGACTTGGATGGTGTATTGTACAACCTTATTGCTTTAGCGGAGTGCCCCAAAATTTCCACACTCTTATTCGAACAAGCCTATTACCAGGCTTCGAACACATGAGTGCTTTTTATTTAATCCACCTAATATTGTTATTTTTTTTATTCCACACACATATGTTCTGTTTTTATTTTTAGCTCTTTAGTTCATAAAAGATTACGCTTAGAGTTTCAATTTCAAGTAACTCTACATGGTTAACATTTGGAGCTTTTTCATCCTTGAACGTCATCGAAAGAGTAGTAGTCTTGCTTCGCTGACCGGAGTCTATTGGGGAGATCATACCTCAATGTTATCACAACATCCAACTAATGTCACATCTTGCAATCGATATCCTGTGTCCTGCAACGGTGAGAAAAGATACACATCTATGTGCTTTCAAGAACATTGTATGTTAAGCGAAATGGGTTCTTCATTGGAATAAAAATCAACAAGCATGACACATGCCCCTCCACAAAAGATCTTTACCACATGTGGGCCATAGGTAGTAAATTTGATTCCTTGTATTACTTCAAGAAAGTCTTCTAATGCATAAACATCTCTGGTTTTCTTACCACTATGTAAACTTGCCCCCCATCCTTGGTTCTCCACTGCTGGATCAGTTCTTGTGTCAAGGTCCCATTATTGATCAGCGTCTTGATCTCCTTCAATAGAGGTCTACACTTTCTGGTGGGATGCCCTGGTACCCCCATATGTAATTCACATGTACTACTCGAGTCGAAACTATAGGTCGATGGATCAGGTGTAATTTTCATCGGTCTGGGAGCAAGATAGCGACCCTCTACCAAATAAGGCCATATGTCTGAGATGGATACTCCGAACACTTCTAAATTTGCACTCGTATGAGGAATTTTCCTTGAAGACCCCAAAGTGTCAGTATGTCTTCTTCTTTTACGGCCACGATAACCCAGGAGGTGACACTCATTTACTTCTTTATCTTCATCTTCCTTCTCTTCAGTTCAGTCCTTAGACTTAGACCCTAATTTTCCTTCTTGGATTGCGGATTCTATCCTCTCTCTAATCGTCATAAAATCCTCGAATCTACTTCTTGATCTCTCCAACATCATATCGAAGAAAGGAGATGGAAGCGTTGCATGGAACAAGGGAGTCAACTCTTCTTCTGCTATAGAAGGCTAAACTTGGGTTGCCGAACATCACCACCTTAGTGCATATTCCCTGAAGCTTTCATTTGGTCTCATTTTCTCATTCTGAAGAAACGGACAACAGGGTGCTAAGTATAAAGCATATCTGTACTGACTCAAGAAGGCATTAGCAAGGTCACCCCATGACCGAACTTGGTTTCTACTCAAACGGTTATACCACACTACTGCAGGTCCTGTCAGGCTATCATGGAAGTAGTGGATCAACAACTCTTCACTCTTCATGTATCTCTCTATTTTTCTGCAAAACATGGTCAAGTGAACCTTCAGGCAGCTAGTTCCGTCATACATCGCAAATCTGAGAATCTTGAAATTCGGAGGAATGACCAAATCAGGGACTAGGCAGAGTTCCCTCGTATTGAAAACTTCTATTTTTTCTTTTTTCTTTAGCTCTTTATCGATTCTTTCTTCTAGTAGGTCAAGCCTCGACTCCTTAGTTTGTTCTATTTCCTCAACTAGTTCTACCACCGAACCCCAGAAATTAAATGATAAAGTGCCATGCAATGATAAAATCATTAAACAATGTAAAGTATGTGAGGCCAATGCAAAGCATGAATGCAATAAGGTATTGATTCCGCAAGTGATTTGTCCGCATAGAACATCTTTCATTCAGACCAAAAGCTTTCATTACATCAGGTATTAGGAGTTTACAAATAGCGGTGAGCTCTAGCTCCCAATTTCTTAACCTCATTTAATAGTCTCGTCAACTTTCCTTCGCGGTCCAACGCTGGATCCATATTCTGGCTTATTGGTGTTGTTGCATCAGCTAAATCTGCTACCTGTTGGGCCACTTGTCGCGCTTGAGTCATAACAATCTTCATGTCTTGGTCTTTCTCATGTATTTTCTGCTTAACCTTTTGTAGCTTGATAGTTACTTCTTTGAAACTTTCATACCTGGCATTCTTGTACGCTTCAGCATGAATCTCGTTGTTACGTAAAGAAGTCTTGAGCCTTTCTATATGTTCTTTGAGTGCTGCATTTTCCAGTTGAAGTGCTTGAGATTCCTCCCCTTTATGCTGCAGACTTGATTTTAGGATCTCGTTCATAGCCAGACTACTTTCCAACTCACTTTAGAGGATGTCGCATTGATTCTCAGCTTCTTTCAACTTTTGTGACAATGATCTGGCTTTATCTTTACTAGTCTTGCATTTCTGCTTCCAACGTTCCAAATCGTTCTTTAGCTAAATTGTGCTATTAACCCGTTCTTCAGAGGTGTCACCCAAACTGACATTCTTGAATTCAAAGTGCAACTTCTGGTACTCGTCTTGTATACTCTTTGATTTTTTGTTCAGATCATACCTCTCCTGCTTGAGTTGGCCGTACTCGAATGCAAGTTCATCTTCTGAGATGCTTTTACTTTTGACTCCTGAATTTGTCTCACTTGAGTGGCCCACTTCTGTGTTACCCGAACCTTGGACTGGGCACTAACCTCTCTTCGACTTTGCCCCTCGGGCAGTGATTGGCTTATTGTAGAATCAGGGTTGTCCGTCTTCGAAACCCAAAACTCCCATCATGATAAGATCTTAAACTCTATTCTTTAGGGCTCCGTAGTTTTCAGTGTGATGACTCGAACCCCCTAAATGGTAGCTGCACCAGATACAACTATTATAACCCTTCAGATAAGGAGGTCTCTTTGGTACATACTTTACCGGTATGATAAGATTTCTTTTAGTGAGTAACGGAAGTAGCTCGGTCTACCTCACAGGTATAAGACAATGCCTCTTCACGTCATTTGATTCTCGGGCTTCTCCTAGTCTTGCCTCTGTTTCTCGGGTATCTGCCCCAGATATGCCACCTATCTGTTTCTTGAGATTGATCACAAAAGGATTCAACTTGTCATATTTAACGGTGTTGTCTATCTTGACATTCTAACCATTCTGTTCTACATTCTGATCCTTGATCGAGTCTTCTCTGAGTTCGACAGGCTGCTTACCTTTCATTATAGCATTTATCTAGTTCATCATCTCTGTTATTTTCTTCTTTAACTCTTGTACTCCACCTCGCTCGTTACCAGAACTGACACTGCTTGTCGAAACTGACCTAAAGTCTTTGAACGATCCTTCTTTTACTGTCCTCGATCTAGCCTCGGGATGAAACTCTAGAACCGAACCCCCTATCTTTAGGTCAAAGAACCCTTGGTCTATCATGAAAAATCTCTATTATGGGAGAAACCACTCGGGAATCAATACCCTATGTAATGCAAATGCGATGGAGTATGCAAAAACAAAAAAAAGTGCGAGGGTGGAGCAGCTTCGGATTGTTTACTCTAAATCTGAGGATGAACATGAGGAACACCTTCGGATTGTTTTACAAACTCCGAGGGTGGAGCAGCTTTATGCAAAATTCAGCAAGTGTGAATTATGGCTTTCAGAGGTGATGTTTTTTGGGCATATTGTTTCTACTGAGGGTATCCAAGTGGATCCGAAGAAAATTGAGGCCATTGTGAGCTGGAAGCAGCCCAAGAATATTCCTGAGATCTGAAGTGTCTTGGGTTTAGCTAGCTATTATCGGAGGTTTGTTGAGGGTTTCTCGATCATCACAGCTCTGTTGACTAAAATTCTACGAAAGAATGTTCCTTTTGTATGGTCTGAGGCTTAGTAGACTAGTTTTGAGAAACTTAAGACCGTGTTGACTGAAGCACTGGTCCTGATTTAGCCTGAGCCGTAGAAGGCTTACACCATCTAGAGTGATGCTTCTCAAACTTGATTGGGGTGTGTTCTAATGCAGGATGGTAAGGTAGTAGCCTATGCATCCCGACAGTTGAAACCGCATGAGTGTAACTATACTACCCATGACCTGAAGCTTGTTGCTGTGATCTTTGCTCTCAAGATCTGGAGACACTATCTCTATGAGAGAAGTGTTATATCTTCACAGACCATAAAAGTCTCAAATATCTCATAACTCAAAATTGCTAAAATTGAGACAATGTCGTTGGTTAGAGCTTCTTAAAGACTATGACTGCAAGATTAAGTATCATCCAGGCAAGGCCAATGTTGTTGCCAATGCCATGAGTCATAATGCCATTTTAGATTTGAGAGCCCTGTTTGCTCGGATGAGTTTGTATGAGGATGACAGTCTGTTGGCAGAACTTCGAGTTATTCCTACTCTGATTTCTGATATTCGCACTGAGTAGCCTAGTGATCCATTATTGATGCACCGTATAAATGAGGTTGAAGAAGGAACATCTCAGGATTATTCAATCGATCAAGATGGTGTTCTGTGTTTTCGGGGTCGGTATTGTATTCCTAGGAATTCTGGCTTGAAGCAAGTTATCATTTGTGAAGCCCACGAAAGTCCCTACTCTATGCATCCTAGTGGTGATATGATGTATAAGAATCTTCGAGAGAGATACTGGTGGAAGGGCCTGAAGAGGGATGTTGTTGGGTTTGTGTCGAAATGTTTGACTTGTCAGAAAGTAAAAGCAGAGCATCAGTGTCTGTCTAGATTACTTCAGTACATTGTGATTCCTCAGTGAAAATGAGAGCGTGTAACGATGGATTTTGTCAGTGGTCTTCCTTTGACTCCCTCAAAGAAAGACTCTATCTGGGTTATTGTTGATCGGTTGACTAAGTCCGCGCACTTCATTCCTGTTCTGGTTAACTATTCTTTGAGTAGGTTAGCTAAGCTCTACATTTCAAAGATTGTTAGACTTCATGGGGTGCCCTTATCTTTCATTTCAGATCGGGACCCAAGGTTCACAGTGAAGTTTTTGGGGTCTCTTCACATAGCATTGGGTACTCGGTTGAACTTTAGTACTGCTTATCATCCGCAGACCGATGGCCAGTCTGAGCGGGTAATTCAAATTCTTGAGGATATGTTGAGGGGATGTGTTATGGATTACAATGGCAGTTGGGAAGATTTCTTACCGCTTGCAGAATTTGCCTACAATAACAGTTACCAGGCTAGTATCAAGATGGCACCATATGAGGCTCTGTATGGGCATAAGTGTTGTACACCTATTGGATAGACCGAGCTTAATGAGCACAGATTGTTGGGACCAGATATTGTACATGAGGCTAAACAGACTGTTAGATTGATTCGGGATCGGCTTAAGGCTGCTTTTGACAAACAAGTCTTATTCCAATTTGAGACGTCAGGATCTTGAGTTTGATGTGGGAGATGAGGTTTTCTTGAAAGTATCTTTGTGGAGGAAGGTACTTCGTTTTGGTCGGAAAGGCAAGCTAAGTCCTCGTTTCATCGACCCTTACCGTATCATTAGTCGGGTTAGGCCAGTTGCCTATCAGCTTGAGTTACCACCTGAGCTTAATCGTATTCATGACATCTTCCATGTATCTGTGTTGAGACGCTATCATGCTAATCCGTCTCACATTATCCTTGTGGAGGAGATTGAGATTCGTCCCGACTTGCATTTTGAGGGGGAGCCAGTTGAGATTCTTGCACAAGACAAGAAAGTTCTCCGGAGAAAGACCATTAAGATGGTCAAGGTCTTGTGGCGTAATCGTGGTCATGATGAGGCTACATGGGAGCCCAAGGCTGTTGTCAAAGCTCAATATCTGCATCTCTTTGATCTAGGTATATTTCGAGGCCGAAATTTCTTTTTAGGAGGGGAGAATTGTAATACCCCAAATTATTCCCAATTTAAAAATCCCAATTAATGAAATCCCTAACTTTTAAACCCTAATTTTTAAGAATTTAAAATTGTAGTTCTAATTGAGTTTAGGGACTTAATCGGGAATTTTAGAACTTTGGGGGCATGTGTGCAATGTGGGGGAAGTTAGGGGCCCTTGGTGGTAATTTTCCCTTTTAGGCAAAGGTTTCTACCCTAATTAAACGCCTAAAATTTGTTCGGCTTCCATTTGTTTGAGAAAACCAGCCGCACTCCCCTTTCGAATTCTCTGAAATCCCTAACCCTCACCCCTTGCTTACGTTAAAGCTCCGGCGAGCCCTAAACGTCGCCCGAGTCTTGCGCAACCGGCGCCGTTGGCCTTCTCGCCCCGTCGTCTTCCCAAAATCCTACATGTGCTCGTCGTTTCCACACGGTGTTAACCTTTGAGCTATCGATTAGGTCCGTTTGTAATCCTTGCTTACTCGTCCCTTGCTCGGAGTCGTGTTAACCGTTCGAGTTCATTCATCTCTCCGCCGTCGTTTGCGTTCGTGGTAGGGTAAGCGTCGAGTGGGTTTTATAATTTCTGTGCGTGTATGTATGGGTGTTTCTAACTACGATTATTGTCGAACTGCGACCTTAGAGGTCATCGGAGTGAGTGCTGCCGGTGACCCGATGCCTATGTTACTATTATTTTGCTGCTGCTGTGCTGTTCTCCCGCCGCCACTGTGTTGTCCATCCGCCACCGCCAAAGGGCTCTAGAAACCCTAAATAAGTTTCTTTCCATTAAGGGATAAATCCCTTGAAACGGGCCATGTGTTGGATAGGGAATTGGGGCAGATCAGAAGTGGGCCGGGTGTGGGTGTTTGGGCCCAAGTGTGAGAAGTCAAAGTTGGGCGTGAGCCCAGACCAGATAATAGATAGGATCAATCTTGGACCATGTATGTGAACCGAACCGGATGGGTGAACCGTGACTTGACCCGACTCGTTGACCAACCCGACCCGAGCTGACATCAGCATTGCCTTTTTGGCTGACATCAGCGTTGACTTTTTGCAGGCATCAGCATTGACTTTTTTGATGACATCAGCATTGACTTTTTTAGACCCAAGTTGACTTTATGTTTTTCGACGTCCTAATTCCAAATCCGCTGCCCTTTTTCCCAAATTCAAACCTGAAAGACCGTTTTGCTATCTAAAATTTATTATCGTTAGTAGTTTGAGAATTTTGAATATCAAAATTTGATCGGATATAATTGTGTTCAGGTGACGTTGACTCGGATCCCGAGAACCTTCCTCCTCCTCTACCTGTTTGACCTCCTTCTGTACAGCCTGCAAACTCTGCACGTGAGTATGGTTCCATTTAGTGATTATGTTAGTGTGGCATAGTAGTAATAGATAATTCTATTTTGATGACCTGGTAGGTGTTGACTCTGTCCGACCGAATACTAGAGCTGAGCGTGGGAGATGTCACTTTCGACGTTGAGTTATTAGCTGCCTAAGGCTTTTCTATTCTTGTGCTATATCACTTCGGTGCTCTATGTTATGCGTGCATGTTATATATGTGATTGGCTGAATGATCTGTGAATTATGGTATGTTTTGTATATTGGCATGACACGCATCGGATATTAGCATCAGACTAAAATAATATCGGACATATATCATATGCACTTGGATTAAATTAATTTATCGAATATACTCTCGGATTCAGACAATATAAATCGGAACAAGTCATATCATTTGGGTTGGGAAATTGTACGGGGAAGTTCAGTGGGTTCACCCTTCGGGCTAAATTCTGCTTCAGATCAGTGGTTCCACCTTCGGGTCGTTCCACTTCGGATGGTGACGATGTAGTTAGAGTGGATCTGTGGAACCTTACTCTTCGGACGGTGTATGGAGATGGGTGCATGACATTACATTTTATGTCTCTGATTGTTTGCATATGAATATTGAGATGACTGTTGAACTATGATTGTTGTTCGGATTTCTGTTTTCTGTTTTATCTGCACTTTGGAGACACACTGAGCTTTATAGCTTACTCCCCCTTGGTTCCCCTTTCAGATACTCAGGCTTAGGCGTACGATACTTGGAGGATTTTCGTACCATCGGACTTTATTTTATTTATTAGTATGATTACTCAGACATTTACTTTATTTATTATTATTATTATTTTGGACGATTTTGTATTTGGGACTTGGGACATCATTATTATTATTTTGAGACTTAATGGTTTGACATGCATGATTTGAAATTCTTTTGGATTTTACAATGACATTAGGATTTTTGGTAAGCGACTACGTTTTACTTAAATGATATAATTTTGTGGTTTTGATATGTATAATTAAATTGAAATTCGAATTATTAAACCTAATAACCTTTCTTGAGGGACAAGATTTTCAAACTTAACTTCCAAGTTTTGACTTAAGAAAAATTTAGGAGGTTACAAAGAAGTTGCTGGCAGATTCGTGTGAGCCTGGCACAGCATGGACAATGTCATTGAAGGGCCACCGAACGGTGAAACGATTGGCATTGAAACATCAACCGAAAGGATGGAATCAGTTTTAAAGGCCAATATGATGCCTACAACCCACAATGAGACCATCTCGGAAGAAAGACTGATTTTATTGCACTCCATCATGATGGGACGCAAAATTAACGTTGGCAGGCTCATCATCGATGAAACTTATAAATGTGTAGCAAGAGATAAAGGTCAAAGGATCAAGGGAACAGCAATCGCAGCTGCCAGACACCATGCCAGCCAAAAGACAAAGGCAAGGGGAAGGCAAAAGTGCCCACGCCAAAGCCAAATATGTCAAAGGCAGTGCCAGACACCATGTCAGCCAGTTCACTGGCAGTGCTGTCTCAAATTTACCATCGCCAAAAGACCATTCTTTGAAAGTTAGAGACAAACGAGGAACTCAATGATAAGATGAGGCACTACACAAAGGAGAGGGATGCTATCATCATGGGAGTTCTTGAAAAAATGTCCCCTGCTTTTGTGCCAGCATTTCTAGATTTCCCTGCCGAGCCCTCTGCCAATGGTGATGCCATGCCAGCTAGTCCAGTTCATACCCCATCTGATGCCACAGTCCCATTGTCTCCAGTATAAGTTGAGCCTGCCAGTTCTGATTCATCATCTGAATCAAAGAAAACCAAAACCAAGTCACCAATGACACCTGCTATACAAACACCTTTTGATGCCACCGATGCACATGTCGCGTCAGAACCTGCCAAGAAAAAGGAGGAAGTTGGAGCCTTCACTACCACTTCACAGCCAATCATGAAAGGAAAAAAACGAATGGCCTCTGCTCATGGACGATTTCTGAAAGGAAAGACACGTGCCACATGAGAAGAAGTCTTCGAAGGGGAGTCCTATTCTATCTAAACTCCTTTACATTTTATTTCATTGCATTTACATGATCATGCATTTTTTTTGTTTTTTGTGTATATATGTGTTGTTTCATGCATTGAGGATAATGCACATCTTGGGTTTGGGGGTGTGCGTTTCCTCACATTTATGCCACGCCATGAATTTCATGTTTACATTTCTATTGCCATGCCACTTGTCATGCCATCTAGGTCATTTAGAATAGATGCATACCGAACCACTAAAAAAAGAATTTTTTTTGCCTCGGTTTAATTTTGAAGAATGTTAACACTTGTTAGGCAAGTTTAATTTGATCTAGGTGTCTGTCCAATGAAGAAAGTTTAATATTTATTTGCAATGCCATGCTAGCAGAGTAGTATGCCAGGTTAGCTTGGCAATTGATCTCTAGTTTAGGGAATTGAACTTACACTTAACACGTAGTATGTATCTAGTTCCTTAGAAAACTTAGACTTTTTGAAACTATGCCCAGATTAAAAAAAGAAAGAAAAAAAAGGAAAAAATGATGCCAGGGTTAAGAAACTAATAAGGCATCAATATTCTGCCAAGGCAAAAAAAATAGAACTCCTCTACCTTAGGGATAATAAGCTACTTGGGGCTTCGTGGTTTGCTCCCTCTTAGTTCTTAAGTCCAAAACTTTAGGGTATGAGTTGAAGAGAAAGCCTAGTGATGTCTAGATTAAGGTAGATGATTCATGGTATGCTCCCTCTTATCTCTCACGCTAAATAGTTTCATGAAGCAAGCTTAAATTAATGCCAACAGAAACCCTTGGCAAAAGAAAAAAAAGAAAAAAAGAATATGAGTTTAGGTAGTAAAGTTGGCAAATGGAGTAAAAGGATACTCGATGCATATTGCCTACACATCGTGCACTCTTCATGAACTTAGACTAGAGTTATATTGTTGCACTTGAATTACTGCCTGCTTGGCATTATTGCACTGAGATACCGAGGACAGAAATAGAGCAAAATTCTGCTTGCCAGCACTTGTTGGCATTCTAAACAAAATTTTGTCGAGGTAACATTTTCACAGTTTTTTATTTTGATTGCATTACTTGAGGACAAGTAATGAGTTAGGTTTGGGGGTGTGTTACCTCTCCAAAAGTACTATTTTTAATACCCATCTTACATTGCTTTTGCTTGTTTTTAGGTACATTTAGTTGCATAAGGTTGTTAAAATCATGCATTTGCATAAGGAGTTTAGAATTTTGTCTATGCTAGTGTGAATGGTTGTTTTGTTGGCAATTTTGTAGGTTTGGCATAGTATTTGGCCCAAAAAAGCAACACAAGAATGAATGCCAAATAGAATGTCGAGTGTTGTTGGCACAGATGGACCATACAATACCAAGAATTGGTTGGCAGAGAAGTGAATTTGATGTCATGCCAAGAAGCTGCTGGACCCTGAAAAATAGGATACGATCAGGCTCTGAAAAGATAGCAATTGGATCAATCTCCGAAAAAAAATTGCGGATAAAATGGTGCCAAGATTGGTTGGCAGATTCATTCCAAGCTTGGATGCCAAGGCAGTGTCGGCAGTATGACGTAAGCCCTAACCTTATTAGCTTATCACCTTATCAGTTTATCACTTCAAATCTGTATAAGATGATCACTCATCTTATCCCTTGCGCATTTAAAATTCAAACTCAAGGGCTTATCCTATCCCTTCTTCGCATGCCTATTTAAAGAACGATTAAGCAAGCATTTAGAGGGGGAACATGGAGAGGATTTCATTAACAATCAAAAGAGGAAGGCTGCGTGGTTTGACCAACTAGACTGAGGACTTGGAGCCATTGAAGGGCTGCATTGAGAGACCCCCTTCTTGCCCATTCTCTTTGTTTAGTTATTTTTGTTTTTTAATGATGATGTATTTTGAAAATGTTTATGGTTTTTCGGTTAAATCCCTCACCATGAACTAATTCAATAGTTGGTAGGGGATGTTTGCGTTGAACGCTATTTTTATGTTTTAGTTTTTAATAATAAATATGCATTGGCAATGTTTTCACTATTCAGCATACCTTAATATTTCCTAAATACTATGCCAAGTGAGAGTTGGCACTGTTGGCCTACTGTGCCTCAATATCTTAGCAGACTTGGGGTGGCAACGATTAAGTTGTTGAATACTGAGGAGAGAATCTTCGAGAGAAGTCGTTCAAGTGGATGAACTCACTTCGGGAGTGAAATCTACCCCTTAAGAGTATAGATTGGATCTTAATCAAATTGGTTTATCTAAAAACAAACACTATAGAGATATAGGGGTTTTTCAATGATCAATTTAGGGCAATGACCATCGAGAGAGGCTTTGCTAATTTTGAATCTGCTCAGCAAACAATGCCAAGACAAGTTGTTATTAAAAGCTGGCACGACATGAATAGCATGAAAATCAGGCATTCCCTGTCAACGCTCATCATTCATTAAAACACCTTCCTTGCCAACGTCTTTACTTTACTTTCACTCATTTTCTTTTTAATTGTTTTTAAAACCAACTTCAAATCAAATCACTTTTTCTTAAGGCAAGTAACAATCAAGGCAATTGAATTCCAAGTCAATCTCTATGGGATTGATACTCAGATTACTGCTTTATTACTTGCAGACCGTGTATACTTGCACGCAAAAGACTCATCTTGGCACTATTTTATACTTTTTCCAACACATATTATTTGCCCTTTTTGCCAACATCACTTAGAGAGTCTACAAGTTTTTGGTGACGTTGCCGGGGATTGCAACAGAATTGATTGTTTTTAAATTCTTAATTGTCTTTCTTTTATTCTTATTTTTGTTTTTACCAATTATTTTTGTCGGTGTATGGCCAGAAGCCATCCTATGGTGGACGAGTGGCCATACGATCTGAAAATTGAGAAATCCTTGCAGAGGTTAAAAAGAAGATTTCGAGAGATGCAAAACCAAGGTAATGGAGGGAATGGTGTGGTGAACAATAGAGGAAATCCACTTAATAATGAGATACCACCACCACCTGTTGTCCCAGTTGTTAATGAGAGACCTATTAGAGAACATTCGACGCCAACCATTGACAATTTGATGCCAGGACTTGTTGGCACAGAGGTAAACACTGTCAATTTTAAACTTAAGCCGGTAATGATTCAAACTCTTTTGAATGTAGGTCAGTTTGATGGAGCACTTACTGGAGATTCGGGGCAGCATCTGAAGCAGTTCATGGAGATTTTCCAGCTATTCCAACAAAATAGAGTGCCTAAAGATACCGTGAAGCTGAAGTTATTTACTTTCTGTTTGAGAGACAGAGCAAAGGCTTGGCTTAACTCCTTGCCACCTGCCTCAGTTACTTCATGGGTAGACCTATGCCAAAAGTTCTTGACAAGATTCCAGCCGCCAACACTCACTGCCAAGCTACGAGGTGAGATCATTACATTCAGGAAGGCTGAGAATGAGACCTTATATGATGCATGGGAAAGATTCAAGGACCTGTTAAGGAGGTGTTCTATGCATGGATTCCTGAATTAGACCCAGATCCAAACCTTTTACAATGGATAGAATGCCCAAACGAGGACTGTTGTTGATGTTCAGCAGCTGGTTCACTGCTTGACAAGACATATACAAAGGCTGTTGACATTTCAGAGAGGATTGTAATCAATGATTTCGAATATCCTATTGCGAGACTTGGGACCAAAACTAAAACCAACGGGAAATTTCAAGTTGATGAACTAACGTCCATCCATGCCGAGATTTCCAATCTTTTCAGCATGGTGAGAATGCTGCAAAAGAACAATGAGGCCCAAGAAGTCAAAGCATTAGACCGTTTCTGTACAATTTGTGGAGAGAATCATCATGTGAATGAATGCCCTGCCAACCCTGAATCGGTAAACTTTGTCGGCAATGTTAATCGTTACTATAATCCTAACTCCAATACTTATAATGCAAGCTAGAGACAACACCCTAGTTTAGCATAGGGAAATCAAGGAGGTAACCAGTACAATGCCCAGCGCCAGAATACCCAGAGGCAGAACAACAATGGCATGCTCGCATTCTATCATAATGCCATGCCACAAAAAGCTCAAAACAATTTTCAGCAAGGGCGGAGATTTAACCAATGAAGCACTCTCACAGGGTACATGGAGAGGAATGATGCCACAGTCTAGAGTTTGGCAGCATCAACGAGGAACTTGGAAGTTCAGATTAGGCAGATTGCCAATGCACTCAGCAATCGACCCCAAGGAGCACTGCCAAGTGACACCAAAGATGCTCGACACAAAGAAAATGAGCAATGTAAAGCCAGAACTCTTCGGAGCGGTAAGCAGTGTGAGGTGGAGAAGGCTGCCAAGCAGCCAGTTAATTGCCAAATCGAGAAGCCAGTGCTAGCAGATAATCCAGTAAGGTAGAGAAAGAGCAACCAAAAGCAGATTATGTCAGCACCGATGCTAGACAACATGTCGATGCCAGCACCGATGCTAAACAGACTGATCCAGCACTACCTTGGCAAAGCCAGCAACGTTGGCATATGTTTATCCGCCACCACCGTTTCTAGCAAGACTTCAAAAGCATAAGCAAGATCAGCAATTCAAGCGCTTCTTGGAGGTTCTTAAGCAATTGCAAATCAACATTCCATTGGTAAAAGTCCTTGAACAAATGCCCAACTATGTCAAATTTATGAAGGACATTCTGTCCAAAAAGAGAAAGTTGGGAGACTTTGAAGCTGTTGCTCTAACTGAAGGATGCAGTGCCATGATCCTAAACCGATTGCCACCAAAGCTGAAAGATTTGGGAAGTTTCACTATTCCCTGCACCATTGGCAACAAATTCATGGGCAAGGCACTGTGTGACCTAGGAGCCAACATCAACTTGATGCCCATGTTAGTTTTCTGGAAGCTTGGCATAGAAGCAAGACCTACCACGGTGACACTTCAACTGGAAGACCGATCCTATGCACATCTTAAGGGTAAGATTAAGGATGTGCTGGTAAAGGTAGACAAATTTATTTTTCCAGCTGATTTTATCATTTTAGATTATGAGGTTGATATTAATGTCCCGATTATTTTGGGGAGACCTTTTCTTGCCACGAGTAGGGCTTTGATCGATGTTCATAAAGGGGAGCTAACAATGTGCATGAATAACAAGCAAGTTACATTTAATGTGTTTCAAGCTTTGAAATGTGCAGATGAATCCGATGAGTGCCAAGCAGAGGAGATTATGTAGTCCATTTACACTTTGGACACGGCACAGTTATGCCAAGATATAGAATTTGATGCCAACAATTTAGATGGCCTAGCTGATCTGTTTGAGGAACTAGAAGAACCAGTCTTGGAAGCTGAAGAGGTGAGTTATTTTGAGCCATTACAGTTGGCCGGCAGAGAAATCAAGGTACCTAGACCATCAATTGAGGAGCCACCAGCGTTGGAACTGAAACCATTGCCAGATCACTTGAAGTATGTCTATTTAGGTAAACACTCAACTCTGCTGGTGATCGTTGCCACTGGTTTTACTAATGATCAGAAGGAAAGATTATTGGCAATATTACGCGATTATAAGCAAGCATTAAGGTGGACCATGGCAGACATCAGAGGTATTAGCCCAACCATTTGCATGCACAAGATTATCTTGGAGGAGTACCATGGCAAGACTATTGAAGGTCAAAGAAGGCTAAAACCAAGCATGAAAGAGGTAGTGAAATAAGAGATCATAAAATGGCTTGATGCCGAGATTATATATCCCATTTCTGATAGCTCTTGGGTTAGCCCGGTGCAATGCGTGCAAAAGAAGGGTGGCATGACCGTGGTACAAAATAGTGAAGCTGAGTTAATCCCATTCAGAACTATCACGGGATGAAGAGTGTGCATGGACTATAGGAGGCTGAACAATGCCACGAGGAATGACCACTTCCCATTGCCATTCATTGATCAGATGCTAGATAGGTTGGCAGGTAAAGCTTACTATTTTTTTGGATGGTTATTCAGGTTATAATCAGATTTCCATCGCTCCTGTTGATCAAGAGAAGACCACGTTCACGTGCCCATATGGGACATTTGCGTTTAGAAGGATGCCATTCGGTCTATGTAATTAAGCAAAAGTTGAGGTAATTAAGCAACTACCGCGTCTAATGAGTGTTAAAGGTATAAGGAATTTTTTTAAGAAATGCCGATTTTTATCGGCGTTTTATTAAAGACTTTTCAAAAATTGCTAAACCTTTATGCTTGTTGATAGAACATAATTCCACTTTTGCATTTGACAATTCTTGTTTGAGAGCATTTCAGGAGCTTAGAGAGAAGTTAATCAATGCCCCTATAGTTGTGGCACCGGACTGGAATGAGCCCTTCGAGCTCATGTGCGATGCCAGCAACTATGCCGTTGGAGTAGTCTTGGGACAAAGGCATGGCAAGGTTTTTCATGCCATCTACTATGCCAGCCGAACCTTGAACGAAGCACAACTGAACTACTCTACGACCAAGAAAGAATTTCTTACGATTGTATTTACTTTTGACAAATTTAGATCTTACTTAATTGGTAACAAAGTTGTGGTTTTTACAGATCATTCGGCATTGAAGTATCTCTTGGCAAAGAATGATGCAAAGCCCAAACTAATCCGATGGACGCTCCTACTTCAAGAATTCGACCTTGAGATCCGAGACAAGAAGGGTAGTGAAAACCTAGTAGCTGACCATCTCTCACGTTTAGAGCATCATCTTGAAGATCGTAAGACCAATTCTATAAGAGATGAAATTCTTGACGAGTATTTGCTTGCAGTTAATGCCGTGCCATGGTATGCTGACATTGTCAACTACTTGGTAAGTAACATTCTGCCACCAGACTTGGCATTCAATGCCAAGAAAAGGTTATTGCAGAAAGCCAGACAATACTATTGTGACGAGCCAATATTGTTCAAACAGTGTGCCGACCAAGTGATCCACCGGTGTGTGCCTGAGGATGAACAGCATAACATATTGCATCTATGTCATGCTGCACCATATGGAGGTCATTTTGCCGGGGTAAAGACTGCTGCCAATGTACTACAGTCAGGATTCTTTTGGCCCACACTATATAGGGATGCCCATGAGTATGCCAAGGCATGTGATCGATGCCAATGGACAAGAAATATCTCTGGCAGACACCAACTACCGCTCCAAAACATTATGCAGTGAATTTATTTGATGTATAGGGGATAGACTTTATGGGTCCTTTTCCACCCTCATTTGGTAATGTGTACATTCTTGTGGATGTTGATTATGTGTCTAAGTGGGTAGAAGCTATTGCTCTGCCAACAAACGATGCCAAGGTCGTTGCCAAGTTTCTACATAAGCACACCTTTACTAGATTTGGTGCCCCTAGAGTGATCATTCATGATGAGGGCACTCATTTTAAATGTAATCTAATTTCTAAAGCCTTATTCAGGTATGGTATACAGCAGATAATTGCCACAGCATATCATCCACAAACGAATGGGCAAGCCGAGATTTCAAATAAGGAGATTAAAAACATTCTAGAGAAGACTGTTAATTCATCAAGGAAGACTGGTCCTTGAGACTAGATGAGTCCCTGTGGGCCTACGAGACTGCTTTTAAAACTCCATTGGGTACTTCACCATTTAGACTTGTTTTCAGAAAACCATGCCATATGCCAGTGGAGCTTGAGCATAAAGCCTACTAGGCCATCAGAACACTTGGCATGGTGATAAGTGTTCAAAAGTACTATTTTTCTTACCATTTTTACTCATATTATTGTTAGACTTAGGCTCATATTAGTTGCATAGTTAGCCATTCATGCATTAATCCATGTTTCCTTCCATCGTTGAGCTTGATTATATAACTTGGTAGTTTTTGTGGAAAAGATGCTGCTTTGGTGTGCTTTGTGTGTGTATGTGCAGGATCAATTGCCAACGCAATGCCGAGCTAGTTGCCAGGGCAATGCATGAAGGATATGCCGAGCTAGTTGCCAGGGCAATGCATGAAGGAGACGCCGAGCCAGTTGCCATGGCAATTATCGACAAAGAGAAAATGCAATAGGGATGTCGAAATTAATGACTTTACAAGCCCAAGATGACATGGAGCAAGGCCCAAGCCCAAAGGAATTTGATTGCCATGCAGAGATTAAAGAAGAATTAAATTCCAAGAAGATAGGAGAAGTTCTAATAGAAATAAAATTATAATAAAGAATTATATTCTTTAAAGATAATTTAATTCCAACTCAAACTCCTCCTCAAAGAAGGACTTTGGCCTAGCCCTATAAATAGCAAGGAGATTTCGACAACTTGAGGAGAGAGCATTAGGGGAAATTTCGACAAGTACAAGGGAGAAAGCAAGGGGAATTTTCGACAAGCATCTAGGGCAAGGGATTTTCAACAAGCTTCATCTTTTCTTCCTTGTTCGATTGGGTTCATGCTAGGGATTGTTTATCTTGTGTTTCTTTGGAACCTAGCCATGAACTAAATATACTTGGATATGGTTATTGTGTTTTGTGGTTGTGAGAAACTATTGGTTTTTGTTTAGGTAATAAGAGTTTGCACTTTTCTATTTCAAGGTTTATTCATTCTTGGTTCTTATTATTGTTTGCGAGTGAATTGGGAGAGGATCTCGTGATTTCATCTATTTATCTAATATCAGGAGAGTTAGATTCAAGAAACGAATGAATATGATCTTTATTCAATCTAATGATGGTGAAGATTAATCCGGCTTAGGAATAAGTTAAGGATTTCAATGGCTAAGAGGAGCGCAAGATTGGTTGTTGTTCACCCTTGATTCAAGCAGGGATGTATTATCAAGGCATGCACAAGTAGCTAGAGTTTCGACTTAGGGATAAGAAGAAACCATTGAAGAACGCTCTGCCGAACCTTGAAGGTTGCTGCCCAGACGCCAAGTAGTTGCCCAACTAGTTTCCCAGGCAACCATCGATTAGTTGCCAAGGCAACCCCGTTGTGCAAGTTGCCACGGCAACTGAGTTGCCCGTGCACTCATTTACCAAAACGATCCAATCGGCTATCACACCTCAACTCACGATAACCTGGCCTATCTCTCTCTCATTCGATCTCATCTTTTCATTTACTTAATTGCTTTCTAGATTAGTTATTAGTTAAAACTACTATAATCCTTTACTTGTGTTTTTACTTTTTACAGTGCAAGAGACTAGATTCTTGAAGTGGCACCAATCCCTGTGGAGACGATATCTTTTATACTATAACTTGCGACGTGTATACTTGCACATTTGCGTAGCACTTATTACGCGCAACAAGTTTTTGGCGCCGTTGCCGGGGATTGGCAATAGCGACTTTGTTTTTACTTTCTTGCACTTTCTTTTTATTTTTCTTGTTTAAAATTCAAAGGGCTAACAAACTTTGGTTTTGCATTAGTATATGACCAGGGCGAGACCGACTTCACCAGAATATCCCTTTGATCCAAAAATCGAACGAACCTTACAAAGGCTTAGACGAAGGATAAGAGAAGCAATGGCAAATCAAGACGGCAATATGAATCAAGATGTTCGAGCAGGAGGAGGAGTGATTCTTGCTCGAAACAGAACTATTCGAGACTATCTCGAAGAAGATCTTGATGGACTTAACCCAGGAGTTGTCGCACCTGAAATTGAAGCCGACCACTTTGAGTTGAAACCGGTAATGTTTAATATGATCAACACAATAGGTCAATTTGGCAGCTCAGCAACTGAAGATGCACGACAACATCTAAAATCTTTCCTCGAGATTTGCATCTCGTTCAAGATACATGGAGTCACCCCAGATGTCTTACGATTAAGATTATTCCCCTATTCACTGAGGGATAGGGCGAAAGCATGGTTGAATAGCATTCCTGCCGGATTCATAGCATCTTGGACTGATCTTTGTCGTGATTTCCTTGCTAGATTTAATCCTACAAATTTGAATGATAAGCTTTGTAACAACATTACCTCTTTTCGGCAGGCAGATGATGAATCCATATATGAGGCTTGGGAGCGATATAGAGAACTTCTACACAAATGCCCCTTACACGGATTCTCGGTGTGGACTCAAGTAACAATGTTTTACAACGCCGTGAATACACCAACAAGGATGATGCTAGATGCCTCGGCAAACGGCATACTCCTAGATAAGTCGCTGGAAGAAGCAATGCAAATTTTAAACAGGCTGGCCAAGAATGATTATCAATTCCCATCTACTAGAAGAGGAGGAGTTAGACGCCAAGCCACAATACATGAACTAGGATCATCAGATTCAATTTCGGCACAATTGGCCGCTTTAACCAAGATGGTCCAGAACATGCAAAAACCAAACAACACACATGAAGTCAAGGTAATGGATTATTTTTGTGAGTTATGTGGTGATAACCATAATTCTTCTGAATGTATGCAGAATCCAGAATCCAGCTTCTATGTGGGGAATTACAATCGGAACAACAATGTGATGTCCAATACATACAATCCAGCTTGGAAGAAGTACCCGAATTTTTCATGGATTAATCCCAACAATGCTCTAAACCAGAACAATCTAAATGCACAAGCATCGGGATTCCAGCAAAATATACCACAGCAACAGATGCCGCAGCAACAACCTTCAACATCTAGTTCTTTGGAAAATTCTCTAAATGCTTTTATGATGAAAACTGAATCTTATATGGCTGAGAATAGTAATTTCATAAAAAGAACTGATGCTTTTATTAAAAGGACCGAGATGAGATTGCAAAACCAAGAGGCGGCAATCAAATCATTGGAAAATCAAGTCGGACAGTTTGCTCAAAATCTGAATACTAGACCACAAGGAGGTTTACCTAGCGATACTGAAGTCCCAAGAGGAACTAGCCATGAGCAATGTAAGGCGATCACCAATAGAAGTGACCAACAACTTAGAGAGGTTCAAACCCGCTCGTCAAACAAAACTCCACAAAAAGATCAAGACGAACCTAGCGGCAAAGCCTTAGATGCTGAACCAGGAATTGCCGCGGCAATAGGCAATAAGCATGCCTCGGCAACTTGCGATAAGCATGCCTCGGCAACCCCAGTTGATAATGTCTCGGCAACTCCAGATGTCCCGGCAATGCCGTCAATCAGGCTTCAAACCAATGAAAGGATCGAAGATATCCGACTTCCACCACCATTCCCACAAAGGTTGAAGTGACAAAAGCAAGAATACCAATTCAAGAAATTTCTTGATATCCTAAAGCAAGTCCACATCAACTTGCCATTGGTGGAAGCAATTGAACAAATGCCAAACTATGCCAAGTTTCTTAAAGACATTGTTTCCAAAGAACAAGGCTAGGAGAGTTTGAAACAGTTGCCGCGACGGAGGGATGCATGGCAATGTTGCACAATCGTATGCCACCCAAGTTGAAGGATCCCGGAAGTTTCACAATACCCTGTTCCATTGGAAATCACTATGTCGGGAAAGCATTATGCGACCTTGGAGCTAGCATAAACTTGATGCCTAAATCGGTTTTCCATAAACTAGGAATCGGGAAGGCAAGACCTACAATAGTTATGCTGCAGCTAGCCGACAGATCCTATGTGCATCCAGAGGGAAAAATCGAGGACATACTGGTAAAAGTTGATAAATTTATTTTTCCAGCTTACTTTATTGTTTTGGATTGTGAAGCAGATGAGCATGCACCCATCATTCTCGGGAGACCATTCCTAGCAACAGGGAGAACCTTGATTGATGTTGAAAAGGGAGAACTCACAATGAGGGTGAATGACCAGCAGTACAAACTAAATGTGTTCCAAACACTAAGACATGCCGATGATCCAGAAGAATGCCAACTACTTCATGCCACGGCAGAGTTTAACTTCGATGAGGAATTTAGTTGCCTCGGCAACTACATTGCCGATCAAGAGGAACATGAGGAGTATGAAGAACCGGTCGATGAGGAACAACCAGAAGAGGCAAATTGGCTAGTCAATCGACCAGGTACATACTTTGAACCACTGGACTACTCAGGTAATGAAGGTAAGCTCGAAAAACCCTCTATTGAACATCCACCAATTCTTGAGTTGAAACAATTGCCAGAGCAACTAAAATATGTATACTTAGGGACCGATAATACATTGTCTGTAATTATTTCTTCTAAGTTATAGCCTGAGCAGGAAAAGAAGCTGATCAAGATGTTGAAGCTACATAAAAAGGCAATAGGGTGGACAATTGCCGACTTGAAGGGAATTAGCCCGGCGGTGTGCATGCACAAGATCTTGTTGGAAGATGATCACAAACCTTCAATTGAGGCCCAGAGGAGACTGAATAATGCCATGAAATGGGTTGTAATGAAAGAAATCATCAAATGGCTTGACTCCAGCATTATATACCCTATCTCTGATAGTACGTGGGTAACTCCGGTACAATGTGTACCGAAAAAGGGAGGTATAACAGTGGTAAGCAATGAAAATAATGAACTTATCCCAACCAGGACTGTGACCGGTTGGAGGGTTTGTATGGACTATCGAAAGCTAAACAAAGCCACTAGGAAAGATCACTTCCCATTACCCTTTATTGATCAAATGCTTGACCGCCTTGCAGGTAAACCCTTTTATTGTTTTCTTGATGGTTATTCAGGTTACAATCAGATTGCCATAGCACCAGAACATCAAGAAAAGACAACCTTCACATGCCCATACGGTACTTATGCCTTCCGAAAGATGCCGTTCGGATTGTGTAACGCCCCGGCAACCTTCCAAAGATGCATGATCGCACTCTTTTCAGACATGGTCGAAGACTTCCTTGAGATCTTCATGGATGATTTTTCGGTTTTTGGTAATGACTTTGACGGCTGTCTTGGCAATTTAGAGAGGGTGTTAGCAAGATGCGAAGAAACGGATTTAGTCCTCAATTGGGAGAAATGCCATTTTATGGTAGATGAAGGAATAGTGCTCGGCCACAAGATTTCATCCAAGGGAATTGAAGTAGACAAAGCCAAGGTGGACGTGATCGTGAGATTACCCCCACCAAGTTCGGTTAAAGGAATTCGAAGTTTTCTCGGACATGTAGGTTTTTACAGGAGGTTCATTCATAATTTTTCTAAAATCACTAAACCCCTGTGTAATATGCTTAAACAGGATAAAGTCTTCGATTTTGATGATTCTTGCACCCCAAGCATTCGAAACCCTAAAGAAAAAGCTTGCCTCGGCACCCATTGTCGTTCCACCAGATTGGACGCTACCTTTTGAGATCATGTGTGATGCAAGTGATTTCGCGGTAGGAGCAGTCCTAGGCCAACGCACAGGTAAGACCTTCCATGTGATATACTACGCTAGTAAAACTCTTAATGGTGCTCAAGTGAATTACACAACAACGGAGAAAGAGTTACTAGATGTAGTTTTCGCATTTGACAAGTTCCGATCCTATTTAATTGGTACAAAGGTAATTGTTCATACGGACCATTCGGCAATCAAATACTTATTTGCTAAAAAGGATGCTAAACCTCGTTTGATTCGTTGGATATTACTTTTACAAGAATTTGATATTGAAATTAAGTACAGGAAAGGAACAGAAAATCAAGTAGCCGATCACTTATCACGTTTGGAACGCAATAGGGAGGAGGACGCGGATCTAGAGATATGTGATGCATTCCCGGATGAACAAATTTTAGTTGCCTCGGCAACCCTCGACGCCTCGGCAACCCTAGACGCCTCGGCAACCATGGATGCACACGCTTTGGCAACTCTCAACGCCGCAACAGTCTTTGACGCGCACGCCTCGGCAATTTTGGGAGCAGTCGGCACGGCAGCACATGCCTCGGCAATACCCTGGTACGCGGATATAGTTAACTTCCTTGTTTGTGGTATTTTTCCTTATGGCATTACTCACCAAGGGAAGAAGCGATTCCGCCATGAGGCTAAGCATTACTTTTGGGACGAGCCTCTTTTGTTTAAACAATGTGCAGACCAGGTTATACGCCGATGTGTCCCTGAAGAAGAGCAACAGAATGTACTCCGGCAATGCCATTCTTCACCCTATGGAGGACATTTTGGAGGAACTCGTACCGCGGCCAAAGTCTTGCAATCCGGTTTGTATGGGCCAACATTGTACAAAGATGCCCAAGACTTTTACAAGCAATGTGATCGTTGCCAGAGGACGGGCAATATCTCTAGACGACATGAGATGCCACTCCAGAACATCATCAAGGTGGAACTGTTCGATGTATGGGGGATCGACTTTATGGGACCTTTCCCATCTTCATTCGACAACCTCTACATCTTACTTGCCGTCGACTATGTGTCTAAATGGGTAGAGGCAGCTGCAGTTCCCAACAACGATTCCAAGACCGTGCAACGATTCCTGCAGGAAAACATATTTACACGGTTTGGGATGCCGAGAGCAATTATCAGCGACGAAGACAAGCATTTTGACAACAGACTAATTGCCAAGATGTTGCAATGCTTTGGCATATCACACAAGATCGCCACGGCATATCACCCACAAACCAACGGGCAAGCAGAAATTTCCAACCGGGAATTGAAGGGTATACTCGAGAAAGTTGTAAATCCCTCAAGGAGGGATTGGTCATTAAGACTAGATGACGCACTTTGGGCATATCGCACTGCATTCAAAACACCCTTAGGTATGTCCCCCTTCCGACTTGTCTATGGTAAAACATGTCATCTACCGGTGGAAATCGAACACAAGGCGTACTGGGCAATCAAGACCGTGAATATAGATTGGTAAAGTGCCGGACAAAAGCGCTTGATAGATCTCAATGAGATAGAAGAATTTCATGCACTCGCCTATAACAATTCACGAATCTACAAGGAGAAAACAAAGCGATGCACGACAAGAAACTATTGCCACGGCAATTCACGACAGGGCAACTAGTTCTCCTATTCAATTCTCGGCTAAAACTTTTCCCGGGAAAGCTGAAATCAAGATGGTCGGGACCATTTGAAGTCGTCAAACCATTCTCCCATGGCGCCGTGATAATCAAGTCCATCTCTGACAACCATGAATTCAAAGTTAATGGACAAAGATTGAAGCACTACAATGGTGCCCATGTGGAACGTAACAAGGAAGTGGTCAACTTAGGAGATACATGAGCATGCTCTCCCTTTTGATATTTTTATTTTTATTTTTATTTTTATTTTTTGATTATTTAATTATTTTATTTTTTTCCTATTTTTTTATTTTATTATTTTTTCGATTATTAGTAGTTTTAGGATAGATTTTTTTATTAAAGTTTAAGAATCCTATTACACATCTTTATTTATTTTCTTTATTAGTTTATCTTTAATTTTAATCCTTATTTGATTTGTCTTTGAATTGTAGGAAAAGAAGTTCAAGATAAAGAAGGAATTCTAAACCAAGTAGGAAAACATCTTCAACAAGGAAACTAATGGGCTGAATCTAAGGCTTATATAAAGCCTCCAATTCATCCTAACCAAAACCCCCTTGTCGACAACTTCTACCAAACCCTAACCCTTTTTTCATTTTCCCCTAATCCCACCCACCTATCTTTTCTATAAAACCCATCACCCTTAACCTATTCCTACTTTATATCTTGCAACTTTTTAGTTTCTTTTCTTTTCTTTTCTTTGTTTTTACTCACAACCAAGATCATACATGGAATCCAAGATTAAACTTTTAGTTCATCCAAGTTCCTCCAAAGAACCAAGATACAAGAAGTTTGCTACACCGGTGGTTCAAGAAAGATTTCAATCCAAGTTTGAAAGCCGGAAGATTCATGAAGAACAAGACTTTGAATACTCCAACTTTCATCAAGATTTCGGCATTGAACCATTTATCTTCAAGAGGATTGCACATCAAAAGTGGCAAAATCTTTTGCCATCAACCAGAACCGGCTAACATCTCATGGGTAAGAGAATTCTATGCTCACTCACCTAACCCGGATAATCCTTATATTTTTGTTCGTGACAAGGCCATACTTATAAGTCCCGAAAGCATCAACACCTTTTACGGACTTTACATTGAGAAGGACGAGCATCAAGCCTTCATTGATCAAATCAATCCCAAGCAACTCGACAAGGTGCTTCAAGAACTCACTCAACCGGGAACTCATTGGAATGACGGTAAATACAAGGGCACGGTAAATCGCCTTCGGCTTAAACCCGAGGTAAAACTATGGAATAAGTTTGTTAAAACTTCTTTAATGCCCTCCACACACAATACTACCGTTGATATACCACGTCTTTTGCTCATACATTCTATTTTGCATAATCGCATCATTAACATTGGAAAAATTATTTGTGATGAGATTTTTGTATGCAGCTCAAAAGATAAAGGTTCTCTTTTCTTCCCTTGCTTAATTTCTAACCTTTGCAAGGAGATGTATGTCCCGAGTGAGTCCACCGATGAAAATGCCCTACCCAAGTCTGGTTGGAATCAAGCACTAATCTGAAAGCTAATGGGAGAGGCACCGGGAGATTCTTCAAGGCCTCCAATGGCCACGGCAACTCTTGCCGCCGCGGCAATCCCTAATACCCAAGCACCTAACGCCAGGGCAACTCGGCCACCAACCCCGGGACACTTTGAAGCACTTTTGCACCCATTGGCAAGCCGCCTAAGGCAAATTGAAGACCGGCAACTAATGTTCATGCGGTACATGAGGGAGCACAACAATGCCATCACCCAAGTCATCCTACAAAAGTACACGGACAATCGCGTGCCGTTCCCAATCTTTCCCGCCGAGATCCTTGCCCCGGCAACCAATGAAGAAGTCGCCACGGCAACCAAGGAAGCTGACGCCACGGCAACCAACCCTGAAGATGCCACGGCAACCAAAGCTAAAGACATCCCGACAACCACAGCAAAAGCCAAAGGTAAAGCACCTATGCCCGAATCAACTCCTACGGAATCATTTTCTGATTTTTCAGATTCGGACGAGTCCTCTATTGAACCAATAAAGACCGCACCAATTGAATCCTCCAAGCAAAAAGCCATTGGCATTGATGAAGAGGACGATGAGGACAACCCCGTACGAGGATCGATTCCACCACCGGCAACAAGAAAACAACCATCGCATTCAAGCAAGAGAATCAAGAGACCGACTAGAAGGAGACTAATCATCTACGATGACGAACTCTCGGAGTAAGTCCTCGTATGCATTTTTATTTTTATTTTTCGTTATTTTTATGCATGCATTGAGGACAATGCCTCACTCGAGTTTGGGGGGGGGATTGTTATTACCATGTTTAGTTTCATTCATCTTAAAGTATTACATTTAGGATACATAAATTGCTTGCCATGCCTTTAATTGGAACAAGATTTGCTTAGATTTGATGAATATTCGATGATGACTTTGCCAATGCACTTAATTGATAGAATATTTATTCTAGGATAACCATGGAAAAACTTAGAATTTTACTATGATGCTAAATTTGATGAAACACTATTGTGGTTTGATTGATTTAAGGAATTCTAGTGAACTTAGGTTGATAATTAACAAATTGGGGGATTAGAATAAAAATTGGATGAATGCTAGAGGTGCCCGAAATTGGTTCTAGCATGTGCTAAAAAAATTTCACTAGAGGTGCCCGAAACTGGCTCTAGGATGTGTTAAAAAAAATTAACTAGAGGTGCCCGAAACCGGCTCTAGTTGATTAAATTAACTTAAGAAAACTAAAAACAAAATACTAGAGGTGCCCAACACTGGCTCTAGTTAAAACATGTTAAAAAGAACCCAATGAAGTAATTTGAAAACCTCTTGTTTGCATAGAATCTGAAAAATCAACTTGCACACAACTCTGCACACACTCACAAGCATTATAGTTTGATTCCGAGTAACTCCTCAGTTTTCTGAAAAATAAAAAGCCAATCATACTTTGTGCCCCGGTTCAGAGAATTGAAATCAAGTTCAAAGCTAAGTTTGTGAAAATTGAAGTCTTGGCAGGTAATTATGAGTTTGCATTGCTTGAGGACAAGCAATAGTTCGAGTTTGGGGGTGTGATAAGTGTTCAAAAGTACTATTTTTCTTACCCTTTTTACTCATATTGTTGTTAGACTTAGGCTCATATTAGTTGCATAGTTAGCCATTCATGCATTAATCCATGTTTCCTTCCATCGTTGAGCTTGATTACATAACTTGGTAGTTTTTGTGGAAAAGATGCTGCTTTGGTGTGCTTTGTGTGTGTATGTGCAGGATCACTTGCCAAAGCAATGCCGAGCTAGTTGCCAGGGCAATGCATGAAGGATATGCCGAGCTAGTTGCCAGGGCAATGCATGAAGGAGACGCCGAGCCAGTTGCCATGGCAATTGTCGACAAAGAGAAAATGCAATAGGGGTGTCGAAATTAATGACTTTACAAGCCCAAGATGACATGGAGCAAGGCCCAAGCCCAAAGGAATTTGATTGCCATGCAGAGATTAAAGAAGAATTAAATTCCAATAAGATAGGAGAAGTTCTAATAGGAATAAAATTATAATAAAGAATTATATTCTCTAAAGATAATTTAATTCCAACTCAAACTCCTCCTCAAAGAAGGACTTTGGCCTAGCCCTATAAATAGCAAGGAGATTTCGACAACTTGAGAGAGCATTAGGGGAAATTTCGACAAGTCCAAGGGAGAAAGCAAGGGGAATTTTCGACAAGCATCTAGGGCAAGGGATTTTTGACAAGCTTCATCTTTTCTTCCTTGTTCGATTGGGTTCATGCTAGGGATTGTTTATCTTGTGTTTCTTTGGAACCTAGCCATGAACTAAATATACTTGGCTATGGTTATTGTGTTTTGTGGTTGTGAGAAACTATTGGTTTTTGTTTAGGTAATAAGAGTTTGCACTTTTCTATTTCAAGGTTTATTCATTCTTGGTTCTTATTATTGTTTGCGAGTGAATTGGGAGAGGATCTCGTGATTTCATCTATTTATCTAATATCGGGAGAGTTAGATTCAAGAAACGAATGAATATGATCTTTATTCAATCTAATGATGGTGAAGATTAATCCGGCTTAGGAATAAGTTAAGGATTTCAACGGCTAAGAGGAGCGCAAGATTGGTTGTTGTTCACCCTTGATTCACGCAGGGATGTATTATCAAGGCATGCACAAGTAGCTAGAGTTTTGACTTAGGGATAAGAAGAAACCATTGAAGAACGCTCTGCCGAACCTTGAAGGTTGCTGCCCAGACGCCCAAGTAGTTGCCCAGGCAACCATCGATTAGTTGCCAAGGCAACCCCGTTGTGCAAGTTACCACGGCAACTGAGTTGCCCGTGCACTCTTTTACCAAAACGATCCAATCGGCTATCACACCTCAACTCACGATAACCTGGCCTATCTCTCTCTCATTCAATCTCATATTTTCATTTACTTAATTGCTTTCTAGATTAGTTATTAGTTAAAACTACTATAATCTTTTACTTGTGTTTTTACTTTTTACAGTGCAAGAGACTAGATTCTTGAAGTGGCACCAATCCCTGTGGAGACGATATCTTTTATAATATAACTTGCGACGTGTATACTTGCACATTTGCGTAGCACTTATTACGCGCAACAAGAGCATAAAGCCTACTGGGCCATCAGAACACTTGGCATGGCATAGAGAGCTGTTGGAGAAAAGAGGTTACTAGACTTAAATGAGTTGGAGGAATTCAAAACACGAGCCTATGATAACGCCAGGATCTACAAGGAAAAACGTTGGCATGACAGTATGATAATGCCAAGATAGTTTAAGGTAGGCCAACGTGTTCTGTTATTCAACTCACAGCTTAAGTTGTTGTTAGGGAAACTCAGATCGAGATGGACGGGCCCTTTATGAAGTGGTGAAGTCCTATGCTCATGGAGCTGTGGACATTAAGAACTTGAAGACGGGCAAAATCTTTAAGGTGAATGGTCAACGTTTAAAGCATTACATGGAAGGTGATCAGAACAATGCCAAAGAGGTGATCCTCTTGACAGAGGTAACATGAAAACACCATCAGGTTTGAACTTTTGTAAATATTAGGTTAGTGTTTTTCTTTGTTTTTAGATTTTTAGGTTTTTAATTGTTCTTATTTCTTTTTAAGTTTCAAGTTTTTAATCCTTTACTGTGTTGAAAGGTTTCCTTTGAGTTGTGCAGATTCATTATGCCATGAACTATGCCAGAAACGATGTCAGGGGCAATGCCAGAAATGATGCCAGGATTGTTTGGCAGGTGTTGATGTCCCAATAGAGAAGTATGCCAGACATAGTGCCAAAATAGCTTGGCATGTGGCGGTGTTAAATTTGGAAGAAAAAGAAAAACCCTAGCTTGATCGACCCATTCAATAGGAGAGAGAGTATTTTTCTTTTAACCTTAAACCCTAGCCGCCCAAAAAATTTGGGTTGAGGATATAATTCAAATCAATTATCTTATCACTCCAATCCTTACCCTATCCTATCACCTTATCACTTCATCCATATCACGTCACCTCTTTTAAATTAATTCTTTTTTATTTTTCCATCATTATCCCTAATTACTACTCCCATTAAAACACTCAACCGACCCAACTTTTCATTTTCTTACCCTGACCGGTTAAATAACTAAAACTCTCTCTCACTTTTACTTTCCTTTTTGACAAGCAAGTACCAAAACCCAAGCCGTCTCTTCTTCTTCATCTTTGTTCAACACCATCCAAGATCTTCCAATGGCTTCCTCTTCGACTTCTTTCAAGCGATTCTTCAACGAGGAGATTCAAAAATAGTTCGAATCTAATTTTACCTCGAGGAATTTTTGCTATGAGAAGCACTTCGACCTCAAAATAGAGGCAAAAAATTACTTCCCTCCGGAAGTCATGTCTACGATTAACTTACACAAATAGACTCAGTTCTGCCAGCAAAAAGGGGAGATTTATGCCACTATCGTCCAAGAATTCTATGCGCACCTTGTGACCAAGGATTCACCCTTCTTGATGATTAGAGGTAAATGTGTTCGTTTTGATGAAGGGTATATTAACAATATGTTTGAGTTAGATGGTGTAGAGGATGAGTACTTCTAGTACGCTGAATCAATGAACGCTGCTAAGAGAAAGAGGCTGTTGGCAGATCTGTGCGAGCCTGGCACGACATGGACAGTGTCATCCAAGGGTCACCATACAGTGAAGAGGTTGGCATTGAAGCCCCAATGGAGAGGATGCAATCACTTTCTCAAGGCGAATCTATGCCCACATCCCATAACGAGACCGTGTCGGAAGAAAGGATGATCCTATTGCACTCTATTGTTATGGGGCGCAGAATCAATGTTGGCAAACTTATTGTTGAGGAAACTTACAAGTGCGCAGCGAAAGGTACTGACAGCTTATTTTTCCTTTTGTTGATTTCTAACGTTTGCATGCTCCATGATGTGCCAAGGCTTGATACGGATAAAGTGCAAACGATCAAAGGAACAACAATTACTGCTGCTATATGGAGGAATCTTGTTGCTGTCGAGCCCAAGAACAAGGGGAAGAGAAAGGTAAGGGCACCCATACCAAAGCCCAAGGAGTCAAAGGTCGCGCCAACAACCATGCCAGAAACTGTGCCAGGCAGTTTAATGGCAATGTTGTCCCAAATTCACCAATGCCAGGAGATTATTCTCCAAAAGCTAGAAAGGCTTGAGAAGCTCAATGTCAAGATGCGACACTACATCCAGGCCAAAGATATTGTGATCAGAGAGGCTCTTACAAAATTATCAACTAATTTTGTGCCATAGTTTCCAGACTTCCCTGCCGAGCTCTCTACCAGTGACGATGCCATGCCAACTAGTCCAGTTCATACCCCTCTAATGCCACAGTCCCATTATCTCCAGTTCAAGTCGAGTCTGCCAGTTTTGATTCTTCATCTGAATCAAAGAAAACCGAAGCCAAGTCTGCCAAAGCCAAGTCACCAGTGACACCTTCCATACATACGCTATCTGATGCCACCGATGCACCTGCTACATTGGATCCTGCCAAGGAAAAGGAGGAAGTTGGAGCCTCCACTGCCGCTTCAAAACCGAGCCTGAAAAGAAAGAAGCACATTTCCCCTGGTCGAGGGCCATTTGTGATAAGAAAAACCCGTGTCGCATGGCAAATAGTCTCCGAAGGGGAGTCCATTTCTTCATAAACTCCTTTACATTTCATTCCGTTGCATTTACATGATCATGCATTTTTAATTTTTTTTCTGTTTTTCTTGTATATATGTGTTGTTTCATGCATTGGGGACAATGCACATCTTGGGTTTGGGGGTGTGCATTTTCTCACATTTATGCCATGCCATACATTTTATGTTTAAATTCTGTTGCCATGCCATTTAGGTCATTTAGATAGATGCATACTAAACCAGTAAAAAAAGAAAAAAGAAAATTTTGCCTCGGTTTAATTTTGAAAAATGTTAGCATTTGTTAGGCGAGTTTAATTTGATCTAGGTGTATGTCCAATGAGGAAACTTTAATCTTTAGTTGTCATGCCATGCCAGCAGCGTAGTATGACAGGTTTGCTTGGCAATTGATCTTAGTTTAGGGAATTGAACTTACACTTAACACGTAGAATGTATCTAGTTTCTTAGCAAACTTAGACTTTTTGAAACTATGCTCAGATTTAGAAAAAAAAATGATGTCAGGGTAAAAAGAAATAAATAAGGCAGCAATGTTCTGCCAAGGCAAGAAAAAAATGAAATGAACTCTCATCTACCTCGGGATAATAAGTTACTTGGGGCTTCGTGGTTTGCTCCCTCTTAGTTCTCAAGTCCAAAACCTTAGAGTATGAGTTGAAGGGAAAGCCTAGTAATGTCTAGATTAAGGCGGGGATTCGTGGTATGCTCCCCCTTATCTCTCACGCTGAATAATGTCACGAAGCAAGCTTAAGTTAATGCCAACAGAAACCCTTGGCAAAAGAAAAAAAGAAAAAAAATCTGATTTTAGGTAGTAAAATTGGCTAAAGGAGTGACAAGATACTTGATGCATATTGCCTACACATCATGCACTCTTCATGAACTTAGACTGGAGTTATATTGCTACACTTGAATTACCACCTACTTGGCACTATTGCACTGAGACACTAAGGACAAAACTAGAGCCAAATTCTGCTTGCCAGCACGCGTTGGCATTCAACCAAAATTTTGTCGAGGTAACTTTTTCATAGTTTTTGTTTTTATTTTGATTGCATTACTTGAGGACAAGCAAAGAGTTAGTTTTGGGGGTGTGTTACTTCTCTAAAAGTACTATTTTTAACGCCAATCTTACAATGCTTTTGCTTGTTTTTAGGTATATTTAGTTGTATTAGGATGTTAGAATCATGCATTTGCATAAGGAGTTTAGAATTTTGGCTATGTCAGTGTGAAGGGTTGTTTTGTTGGCAATTTTGCAGGTTGGCATAGGATTTGGCCCAGAAAAGCACCACATAAATGAATGCTAGAGAGAATGCCGAGTGCTGTTGGCACAGATGGACTAGACAATGCCAAGCACCGTATGGCAGAGAAATGAACTTGATGCTACGCTAAGAAGCTGTTGGACCCCGAAAAAATAGGAAATGATCAGGCTCCAAAAAGATAGCAATTGGAACAATCTCCGAAAAAATAGCGGATAAGATGGTTCCAAGACTTGTTGGTAGATTCATGCCAAGCTTGGATGCCAGGGTAGCAACGACAGTATGATGTTAGCCCTAGCCTGATCAGCTCTCATTCAAATTTGAATAAGAAGATAATCCCTTGGGTAGTTAAAATTCAAAATTTGAAGAGCTAATCATATCCCTTCCTCGCACACCTATTTAAACACCAACCAAGCTAGACTTTGGGAGAGAGAAAGAAGATTGGATCGTGAGGAGTTGGTGTGTGACGATTGACAACCGGATGCACCTAGGAAGAGTGGTCTGACCAGCTTGGCCGAGAAGTCTGGATCTTGAAGGGCTGCATCGAGAAACCCCTTCTAGCCCATTCTCTCTCTTTCAAGTTATTTATTTTGTTTTTAATAATGATGTATTTCGAAAAAGTTTGTGGGTTGTTGGTTAAATCCCTCACCATGAACTAATTTAATAGTTGGTAGGGATGTTTGCGTTGAACGCTATTTTATGTTTTAGTTTTTAATAATAAATTTGCCTTGGCAATGTTTTCACTATTCGGCATACCTTAATATTTCCTAAATACTCTGCACACTCTCTTGCTTATTTTGATTTGAACTCTTATGCACCATGATGCCTCACTAATCTCTTCATCTCTTGCCTCATTACATAGAATTTGCCCTTCCTCTATCATTTTGGGCGAACAAGTGCCTCAAGTCCCTGAACTTTTTAGATCCCTAAACTTTCCTCAAGTCCCCAAACTTTCCATTCTTGCCATCGTTACCACTATGTCCCCTAATGGATAATTCCTCTTTATGACCAGAAAACTATCGAACGGATAAGAGTCTCATACTCAGCCATATATTTATCAAGAAAATCTGTCAGTTTTAAAAAAGTCAGCTTGCTTATCGGCATTTCAATGAAGGCTACTTTACAAGACCCAAAAAATTAGGGCATAAAGAAAGAAAATAGAATAGGATGCCCTGGATATCAAGTGCAAGAGCGTCTTAGATTCAACCTTCCTATGGGTAGAAACAACTCCTTCTCCGTTCTCCTCATTCTTTTCCATTCATAAATGTGTTCAAGCTTCCCAAACTTGTTTAACCAGTAGAGTGCAAAAATATCGTTCTAAGAATAAAATTCTATAAGTGCATGTGTGATTCTGATTGTTACTAATTATTAATATTATATTATATTATTATAGACATGTCTTCAAAGATACATCTTTGACGCTTGGGTATTGGAAAGGTGAAGCATAGCTCCTTATTAGATTTGTCGACATCCCCCACAGCTCCATCAGAGTGTTCCGAGTCTTATTCATTCAAATAGTTCATTATTTCTCACTTTTTCTTTTTTATTTTCATCTCATTTTCTTCTCTTCTCTTCTCTTCTCTTCTCTTTTATTTTTCTTTTCAACTTTTTCCTTTTTTCTTTTTCTTTTTTCTCTTTTTTTTTCTTTTCTCTCTATTATAGTGTTTTTAAGTTATAGAAGACTACACTTAGAACTTCAATTTCAAGCAACTCTACTTGGTTAAAATCGTCTAGTCCACTTCACTGCATATGAATTTCAAAGATTTATCATCGAACATCATCAAAGGCGTAGTGATCTAACCTTTTCTTGCCTTGCCGACCAGAGTAAACTAAGAAACAAGTTTCACTTCATCATCTTCACAACATCCAAATGATTTTTTGTATCGAAATCAGTGTCATATCTTGCATTGGCATCTAGGGGCCCACAAGGATAAGAAAAGATATACATATATTTATTTTAAAATCATTCCTTCAATGAAATGAAAACCAACAAACATGACATATGCCTTCGGAAAAAAACTTATACTACTTTCAGACCAGGAGTAGCAAACTTATTTCCAATGTTATTTCAGCAATGGTCCTTGTAGGTTGTAACCACATGATGTAGCAATATGTGCAACACTAACTTCTTAGAATTCTAGACAATCTTGGAAGCACTCATCTTGATTATCTAATTCCTTGACTGGTATAACGGCTTGCCCCACTCCTTGCCATTATTGAACTAATTCTCGTGTCAAGATTCCATTACTGACTAGCTTTTTAATTTCTTTCATCAAAGGTCTACACTTCTTGGTAGCATGTCTTGGTACTCCCATATGAAAGTCACAAACATTGTCTAGATCATAGCTATGGGCAAATGGACTTGGCACCACCTTTATTGTCCTAGGAGTGACATGTTGTCCTTCAATAAGGTGAGGTAGTAAGCCTGACATAGACACTCCAAAGATCTCCAGATTTGCACTTGCTCGAGGAATTTTCTGTGGTCGTTCTGATGAATTAACTGGCCTTTTTCTCTTGTGACTCTGAAAACTTTGAACATTACACTCATTCACCTCTTTCCCTTGTTTTGCCTCTTGATCAACATGGTCTTCAAATCTTGATCTAATTTTCCCTTATCGAATCCCTATTTCTATTGCTTCTCCAATCACCACGAGATCACTGAAACTGTACCTTGAATTCGCAAGCATTTCCTCAAAGAAAGGAGATGGAAGAGTTTGATGAAACATAAAAGATATTTCTTCCTCTGTCATGAGAGGTTGAACTTGGGCTGCTAATCCTCACCACCTCAATGCATAGTCTTTAAAACTTTTGACGACCTTCATATTCACGTTCTGCATAAAATAGCGATCTAGAGCCAAGTCTATAACATACTTGTACTGCCCCAAAAATGCTTTGGCCAAATCTACCCATAATCGAATTAGCTCTCGACTTAATCTGTTGTACCACACTGCAGCAGGTCCAGCTAGACTATCATGAAAACAGTGGATCAATAGTTTAACATCATCCAAATATCCATCTATTTTCCTGCATAATATTGGCAAGGGGATTTTAGGACAGCTGGAACCGTCATACTTCTCAAAATTGGGGACTTTAAATTCAGGCGACATGACTAGATCAAAGACTAAACATAATTCTTTTGCATCAAATTTGGGATTATCGAAGCCTTTTCCTTTCTTGATTTCTTCCTCAAGTTTAGCATATCTATCTTTCAACTGCTCAAGTCTTGACCCTAGAAAAAATAGGCTTTACAGTCTTTGTCTTTGTACTTGGGTTAGATGCCCTAGGATAAATTGTCAAACATGGTGTAGTAATGTAGTTCTTCACATTTTGCTGATGCTTGGTCAACCGTTCTTGTAACCTCTCTTGAGTCTATTCAATTCCCTTCATGTCTCTATCCATGATAACAGATTCCCAAACTTCCACTAATTCCCAGGTTGCTCCTATTGGAACTCCGATCACTCTAGATCATGAATGTTAATGCCATGTTATTACATAATAATGTTATATTGATAAATATGCAATTTATGAATGTATGAATGCATGAGGTATTGATTCTAAAAGTGATCATTATAGAACAACTTTCATTGAAGTAAAATGATTCAATACATCAGATATTAGATACTAAAGATATTGGTGAGCTCTAACTCCCAACTTCCTAACTTCCTCTAAGAGCCAAGTCAGCTTTCTTCCATGATCTAATGCTAGATCAATATTCTGGCTCAGTGCTATTGCTACATCGGCTAGATCTGTCACTTGTTGAGCAACTTCTTTTGCTTGAATAACAACATCTTTCATGTTGTTGTCCCTTTCTCGAATCTTTATTGTTGATCTCTGAAACTAGGCATATCGTTTTTCCTCACTTTCCTGACAGTTTTTCTTAACATAATCAACAAGAGCTTTGTATATCAACGTAAGCTTGAGGCATTCGTCTACCTTCTTCTTTAGTGATTTGTTTTCAGCTTGACTGTCATTCAGCTTGATAGCATTATCCTCATATATCTGCATATACATTTTTATCATCTCGCATTTAACTTCACTAACCCTTAGATCATTCATAAAAATATTGCGTTGTAGCTCCAATGTCCGCAGATCACACGAAAGTGTATTGGCTCAACCTTCACTTGCCTTAAAACTCTTTTTCCAGTATTCGACTTCATGTTTCAACTCTTTAATTATTTCCTTCGACTGTTCTAGAGTTACACCCAAACCACATTCTTGAGCATCAAACAAAGCTCCTGATAATTAAACTGTAAGTTTCTAAGCTCCTCATTCAAATCATCTCTCTCTTGCTTTAATTTGCTTATTTGAGGTTCATATTCGAACTGGTGTCCTTCTTTCTGAATATCGTCATCTTAAGTTTCATTTTCGTCTGTTGAATCGAGCTGGTTTTCTATTCCAAATTTCCACTTTCTAAACTCTAAGAGAGCTTGAACTCGGCGTTTGAAGGTGAGACAATTCTCAATAGAATGTCCTTGGATTCCATCATGAAATTCACAGTATGCATTGGTGTCATACCATTTTGGATATGGGGGTTGCAAAGGTGCAAGAAAAAATGGGGACACCAATCGGGCCTTTAACAATTGAGGATACAATTTTTTATACAAAATAGGGATTGGATCAAAATGATGTTTGTGATCTTCTATTTTCTGATAATTGGCTGAGGGAACTCTATAATTTGAACTTTGCCTTGGACTTTTACTCAATTCTGATGGCTTGTACTTTCTTTCATTTTTGTATCTCCGGGTGTTCTATTAGTTGTCAGGCTTTTAGGAAATTTGGGCCTTCCATCTTTAAAACTAAACATGCCTTCTCTGACAAGATTTTCAATCTTGTTCTTCAAAGCCTCGCAATTCTCAGTAGTATGATCTAAACTTCCTCGATGGTAATCACATGATGTACTAGTATCATAACCCTTGAGTGAAGAAGGCACTGTAGACTTCAACGGGGCTCGGGCCACAAGATTTTTCTCCCTCAATATCGGAAGCAACTCTATATATGTCATTAGAATTGAATTAAGAGATCCTCCATCCTTCTTTCTTTATTGAATTTCTCTTTGGCATGTCATCACTTTCTTGAAATTTGATTCAATTACACCTTTAGTTGGTCTATTGATGCGAGTTGTATCGGTGTGCCAACTCGACCGTTTATTTCTATACTATTTTTTTGTTCACTTCTCCTTTCAGCTCAGTATGCCCCTTTTCTTTGGTCATAGCTGTCATCATAGTCATCATCTCAGCCATTTGTCTTTTGAGCTCTTGCATCTCATTCTTGTCATCATCAACACTAACAAAACCTAATGTGTAACACTTGGATGAACTGCCCTTCATTCCTTTTATTGTTTGTCCAGAACATTGCTTCATACTTGCGCCCTCTTCTATTGGCCTATGAATCCTCTTATCCATCATGACCGTCTTCTAATGACAACCACCTTTGAATCAATACCTCTATGTAATGAAAATGTGACGTAAAGAAATACAAACAAAAACAAAAAAATAATAATTCAGTAACATGAAATAGTCTCGAAGGCAAAATTACATACAACAAAACAAGTTATATTGAACAAAAGAGAATAACCAGAGAAGCGTATTTAAATTTATAGCACCTGACCTAGGTTTCTGTCTGGCTCAAGCAGGGTAAGCTTTAAATTACAACATGTAATGTTAATATTACCTTTAAAAATACAATATTTTAAACAAATGTACAATATAATATTTAAAGGCTGCAATGCATAAATGCACGAGGTATCGATTTCGAGAACTAGTCATTAGAACAACGCCCATCTAACTGAAAGGTCGAATATAGAGAAAATGTAATATGTTCACTAGCTCCAGCTCCTTTAGTTGATCACTTTGTTCAGCCTCTGAGTCATCATCTGTACTAGCTCGGTGTCAATATCAGAGTGTTGTCGTAGGCTCACGACTTTATCGAGTAAAATCTGCACATGCCATACAATCCCCGTACTTGGTTCCTAAAGTTTATCTCTTCACAACTCTGTTTCAGGATAGCATGGATTATTGCCCCAGCTTGACCTTTAGTACTTTTTTCTTTATTGTAGTGCCTCTTTGAAACTCATGAACTAATCTTTCAATTGTTATACCACATTTTTCTGATTCCGTCCCTTTTCTAAGTCCTCATTTTTATTAAAAAACAACATTTTCCCTAATTATGGTATTCTTCGTTGAATTTCATCATTTGTGAAACCTGAGTATCGCCTCTGAGTTCAAAGCTCTCTATTCTTCCTTGGGTTCTTTCTTGTCAGCAACGGCCCTTGAATGCCTCTTCAATTTATCTGTTATTTATTCATCCTCTGATTATCATTGTTGTTGTTTTTTTAAATACTACATCTTGTTTATTTTGTAACTGTCGCTGACTCTGTCTTGAAACTTGGATCGTTGTCGAGCATTGTATAAACCTTATTCTTTTCTTTTTTACCCCCAAAAGCCTCGTACTTCTCTATTGTTTATGTTACATGTATTCTCCCGAAAAGCGAATAATTATACCGAGCTTCATAAACGGGCCCTGCCCCTAAACAACTCTTGATTCATTTAACTGTCTAACAGCAACACTATATTTTAAAAGTTTATTGAAAATGACTCTTCGTATTCCCGTCTTATGGTTCTCAAATTAAACTGATTCTGGCAAAACTTCATCATGTTCAGAAATTTTCGGTACAATCTTGCATTAATGACATCTGGTCTCTACAGATATTGTCTTCGTTCTTGTATTGAGTCTTCTCGAATCCAGTCCACAGTGACATATTTCCTCTACTTGTCTATCAGACCCTTCAGCTCTTATGACCACTGCCTACTCAACTAATTCTCGAACCGATACCTCTCATGAATGCAATGTAACATATAACAAAACATAGAAAAATAAAACAAAAAATATGTCAGTATAGTGAATCAATATTGTAAGCAAAGATAATTGTTACAGGAAAAACAATTTATATTGCGTAAAATTAACCAAAGAACAAATTATTTTGCACATAAAAAAACCAGAGAAATAAATTTAAATCAGCAACACCTTGTCCTAGGTCCATGTCTGGCTCTAGCGGGGTAAGTTTCTATTACAGCATGTGGGTTTCGATCTAGACTCTGGGTACCCGAACTATCATTACTGGACTAGTAAGACATCGATTCGGGAGTATACGACCCCTTATAGCGGAGGCGTAACCTCACGGTGTATAAGATTGGTATACCGAAAGGATGACAAAATCTGATCACGGAGCTGAATAACTCACGTAAGATCATGCCTCACTCCCACCTAAGGGTGAAAAGCCCGGGTATAAGGCTTATGCATGAATGACAATTTATATCACACAAGAAAAAGCTACCTGCATTTTTCCAGAAATTCATCCAATAATTATAGGAAAATTAAATTCAAATTCTGATGAATCCCGGCCATATCCCGCCATATACGCCGCCGTTAGATCTATTCCACCACCTCACATCAAACTCCGATGTGTTTCCTGGCCACCACCTAAACTCCGGCTACTGCCTCACTCCGGCCTGCCGTCGCAAGGTGATTTTCGGCCACCGCCAACCACTATTTTGAACCCTAAAACTACCCAAAAACCCTATTTTTAACCCTAAAACCTAAAATCTACCCAGATCCGGCAGGATCTACCCACTTCACCCGGCTAAAACTACCCGAACCACTCTCATCTCCGACAGCCCCGCAAACCACTTCGGCGACCAGGATGAGGACTCCGACCGTCCTTATATTTCCTTTTTCTATATGTTTTTTTACATTCGAACTAACATCATTTTATCTTTGCAGGGTTGGAAATGAGGGAGAAAAAGTTACCTTCTCGGTCTGGCATTTTTGGATGACAGTGTGGTTTCACCAGCGACGGATGAGCTTTTTAACATCCGTTCGTGCTCCGGACAGTTCGGCTTTAGATGGTGAAATTCCTGAAATACCCTTTCTCTCTCTCTTTAGTATTTATTATTGTTATTATTATTATTATTTTTAAAGTAATTATGGCCATTAATTCCTCTCTGACACTTTCTCTTTCCTGTATTTATAGGGTTAACCAAGGCTGACATCAGACAAAACCATAATTTGGGTGAAATCTTCTGGACCAATGTCGACAAGACACGTGAAGCAGTTTGGGCGGTAAAATGGGCTTTTGATCCATTTGTGTTTGTTTGAACGAAAATAAGAGGGAAATAAGATTACGTAAATGGGCTTTTCATTGTAATTGGGCTTTGAGATTTTATATGTTTTTGAACATTATTATATGGACTGTAGATTATTATTTATTTATTTAAGCTATTGGGTTTATTTATGTATGTATTATTTATATTTATTTATTTATTATTTAATAAAAACGGTCAAAATTCGGGTATTACAAAGACATATTCAAAACTAAAATAAACAAATTGACTAATGAAGACACACAATTCCCCTCCAAACTCTAGTAAGGCATTGTTCTCAATGCATGCAACATCTAACTAACCAAACAAAATGATGAAAAAGAAAAGGTATAATGTCAAAAAATTCCCCTAACATTTAACCGAATAGTCACTTTGGCCCATATTCCTTTTTTGAAGCAATTTAGTCCTTAACATTTCATTTTAGATCAAAATGGCCCCTCTATGAATGAAAACTGTTAGTCAATTGACGATAAACAATTTGAGATGACTTGATAGAATAACACGTTAGAAGAAAAAATATTTTTTACTTTATACAATTTTATAAAATTATTTTTTGATTGATGTATCATTTAGTAATGTCAGCATATTTGCCTATATGATGTTTTTATCGCACCGTGCACTGCCATATAGGTTTGCCATGTCATTTAAAGCCAGTTACCGTTAGTTGACTAACAGTTTTATCCGTAGAGGGACAATTTTGACTCAAAATGAAATGTTAAGAGTTAAATTGCTTCAAAAAATAATAGAGACCAAAATGATTATTCAATGAAACGTTAGGAGAATTTTTTGGCATTATACCAAAAGAAGACTAAAGTGAGAGGTCATCACCTTGAGTTTGAAGATTCCATTGTGCAGTTTGCTTATGGTGCTTATTGTCTCGTCTTGATGGTAGTGGTGGAGCTAGTGTAGGGTTACTTTCTTCCACTTCCTCTACTGTCGCGGCCTACGCTCGTTTAGTCTTGGTGGGCTAAGGGTCAGACTCGTGGATTGACAAAGCCTTTTGCTTCGATGATTGTTTTGACTTTGTGGTCGGAGGTGGTGATTTTAGTGGTATAGATTTGGTGTCCTCGGAACCTGAAAAATGTTGACAATAATCAATATTTTATGGTTCAAAAATCTTTTCCTTACCCTTCTTTATGGTAGGAGTTTCTACGACAATATCACTAGAGTCGATTTCAGCAGCGACATTTCCACCTCTGACTCAGTTGTCGTGGCAAGTAAACTGGCAGGAAAAGTTGGGAAAGAAATAGTGTAATTGGGAATGAGTTCCATGAGAGCACTCTCGAGAGAAATATCTTGATCTTTGATACAGTGCTACAAGAGCTACTATCTTGCTTCTATCTGATGTAATCAGTCTAATAATGGGCTTAAGAGGCTTGTCGATGTCGAGAAAGTTGTCGTGGTAGGTCTGGTGGGCCTAAATCCTTTGGTTGTCATGGGCCCCTTAGACGTGCCTTCTTGCATGATCTTCAAGTAGTTGTTCATCGAGAAGCCTTGCTTCTTAGGCAACTTTTCATTTGTTGCATCCGTCGACACCAACATCGCTTCACAATGAGCAGTGATAAGGTTCAAAAAATATAAGGCCCCAACAAGTTTCTTGCTACAAAATAGATTTCATCAACAATAATACAAACAATATCAATTGTTTCTTTATGCAAAATATAATGAATTAATTGTATACGTGAAGTGGAAGTAGTGGTGTTATGCATGGTGGACATCAACCGCATCTTGATTAGGTGGTTCCACAACTTGGCCTTAGGTTTCAACATCGTTCGGTTGATAGTCCCCTTCAAATGGCCTTCATTCCAAGCGTCTCATTCTTTTGTGATGTCTTTGAAAACCTTATCCAAATCCTCACGCGTGATTGTCTTTGCAAATTCAGTGTGCTCGTCCTTTTCAATAAACACACCATAATGGGCATTGATTCCTTCGACATCTAGGGAAACAGATCTGCCACAAACAAAAACAAGGGGATTTTCAAGAATCATAAATATGAGTATAAAATTCCCTTGCCCAAGTACAATTTATCGTATAGGGCTGATCGTAGAAGATTGCCCAATTGTGGCCCTCGATGACATTAAAGATGGAGGGCTCAAGACCTAGGTTTTGCTCATCTTTGGAGTAGGCGAACCCTTGCTCCTCCCAAACCTTGCACATGGAAAACTTTATTTTGAATCTCTTCTCGGTGGCCAGACTAGTAAATCGACGGACTGGCCTTGACATAGACATGTGGAATGATTCGGCTTTTAATATAGCTTTATGATGTTTAGCCATGGAGATTCAAGTAGTTGAGCGAATGTTCAGAGAAAAGCAAGAGAAAGAAATACAAAGAAGGAGAAGAAGATGGGTGGTGATTTCGTGAGGTTGTAGACAAAGTAAGGAGGGAAAGCAAATGGAAAAGAAAGGAACTCCTAGGGAAGTCAAAAATGTGAACAACGTTTGGGGGAATTAAAGGAGTGCAATGATGAATTATGGGGAAGTGGAAAAACCAAAGATTTGGGAGAAAGGTGGCCGGCGAAAATCTAAGAGATAAAAGTTTTAAAATTAATTAGTAGGGTTTGAAAAGAGATAACATTCTAAGGATCCTCCTTCTTACATGCTTGTATTGTCACCAAATAGGATATATTCTCTTGAAATGAGAATTTTCTCCTAAAGTCCTTTTTATTCCCTTAAAATGTTGATATGCACGCACAATCAAAAACAAGAAAAATAAATTAATCATAAGAAAGAAATTAAACACTAAATTATTTATGTACAAGAGAAGTAATTAAAAAAAGCTATAAAATTAAAAGTGCATAGAAGTTGCATTCTCATGCATCTTCTAAATGAATAATCATCTTATCATGCAGAATGGGTGTACCGACATAGTGCTTCAAACATTCACCATTGATTTTAAAATTTTTTCCTTCCAGAATTGGTTTGATCACGAAAGCTCTGTGAGGGTAGGTTTCAACTACTTCGAATAGTCCAGACCACCCTAATTTTAGTTTGCCTGGAAAGAGTTTAAGTCTATAGTTATATAGAAGCACGTGTTGTTCTGGAACAAATTGTCGTGGCAAAATCCTCTTGCCATGCCATCTTTTAGTCTTCTCTTTGTAGAGCTTGGCATTTTCATAGGCTACATCACAGAATTCTTCCATCTCATTTAAGTCCAACAAATATTTTTGCCCTACCAATTGCCAGTCCATATTTATCATCTTTATAGCCCAATAAGCCTTATGTTCAACCTCCACTATGAGATGGAAAACTTTCCCATAGATAAGTCTATAAGGTGACATGCATAAAGGTGTCTTGTATGTCGTACAATAGGCCAATAGAGCGTTAACAAGTCTCGTGGACCAGTCTTTTCGTGATGGATTAACTTCCTTCTCAAGAATGGTTTAATCTCACGGTTGGAGACTTCATCTTGGCTATTTGTCTGTTGGTGATATGCCGTGACAATTTTGTGTGTCACCCCATAATGCTGCAACACCTTGACAATTAGCCTATTGTCAAAATGTTTGCCTTCATCGCTAATAATTTCCCTCGATATTCCAAAATGTGTAAATATGTTCTTCTGTAAGAACCTTTGCGCAGTATGGGAATAATTCTTTGGCACTGTTAATGCTTCAACCCATTTAGAAACGTAATCTACTACAAGCAATATGTATATGTGCCCAAACAAAGACGACAATGGTCTCATGAATTCGATGCCTCACACGTCCAATAATTCTACCTCATGAATGTTCTGCAATGGTAATTCATGTTTTCTTGAAATGTTCCCTGTCCGTTGGCATCAATCACACCTTTTGCAAAATTTATGTCTATCCTTGAAAAGAGTGGACCAATAAAATCTGGATTGAAGAACTTTGGTTGTTGTACGAGTACCTCCAAAACCGCCTCCGTATGGTGCTGCATGGTAATGAAATAACACGTCTTGCTGCTTTTCCTTTGAAACACAACGTCATATAATCTGATACGCACATTGTTTAAACAAAAGAGGCTCGTCCCAACAATAATGCTTAACATTATGTAGGAACTGCTTCTTGCCTTGGTAAGTAAATGCGAGAAAATATAATTATGCAACTAAATGACCCTAAGCATAAGCAATAATCTACATAAAAAATACAAATTACACTAATTTTTTTGAGTTATCACCCTCTAATTAGATGATGATGAAATAGTAGCAAGAATGATGGCTTTTGCTCGTTTCTTACATTCCTAAGCATCCATGGATGTTGCAGCAGAATAAAAAAACTATGAGAATATAAAACAAACAAAAGAATGCAGAAGACGAAAAGATGAAGAAGGATAAATGAATCGTTCTTGTATTGTTAAGTATTATTTTATCAACAAAATACTAAATCTTTAGCTTGGTTTAGTGGTTTAATAAAGGTACCTAAAATAGGGTTTTGGGTTCGAGTCTCAGCCCTTTCATTCTATTTTGATATATTTTTCTGACATGTGTCATCATCTAATTGAAGGATATTAATATATTTAAAAAATATCATGTCAGCTGCCTGCCACGTCAGACCACCGTTATTTAAGTAACTGATGTTAACGAATGGGTGACTTTTTTTACTTTTGCATAACGTTAGTGACCGTTTTTTTACTTTGCAAACCTCAAATGTGAAAAAAGAAACTTACTCAAACTTTAATGATCATTTATGTAGTTGGTTGGGCTTAAAATCCAAATGCGCTTTTGATAAAATCTTAGGAAGTTGTCAAAAGAAGCTATTACTAATTCTAATTCTTCAAATACTATGCCACTGTCTCCAAGCCCTGCTACCTCCGGTGATCGACATTTCAGCCCGGAAGAGAGGGAAAGTGAAGTCGTCGATGTCGTTTTCCAATGGTGGAGAATTCAGGTGAGAAACAATTAACCTTTTTGAGTTCCAATTCATTTGGAGGTTGTTTCCACGTTTTAAAATTAAAACATGATTTTTTGGGTAAACTACACTGGTAATCCTCGAACTTTTAAATCACTTTTAATACAGCCAGTCAAGTTTTTAAACTTGCATTGTAGTCATTCAACTTTAAAATCACTTTTAGTATGGTCACTGTCATAACTTTCTGTAAACAGAAGCTGATGAGGCATGGCCACATGTAAATTTTCTCAATAAAATAATACCAACCTTTTTTTGCATTTCCACTTAAAATACTTTTCTTAGATAAAAATCAAAATTTCCATTAACAAAGATGAACAAGTTTCATCCAATTTAATTAAACATTCAAAACCCCTAACAACAAAAATGACAAATGAAGCTAATGTCTCATTGTATTCGATCAATAATTTAGAGTGCCCAAGATATCTTCATCTCTATAAAATGTCGTCTTTTTTTTTTTAAAGAATTTGGTATCACTTTTCCTTCTCTTACTCCTGGACCTACGACCACCAATTCCCCAGAGTTCAACTTGACGACAGTAGTTGTTGGAAAAATTTTATAATTGTTGAGGAAAATGTAGAACCAATTGTTACTTCGTAAATGTGCAGACGTGCACGACGTAGGTAACGCAAATGTTCAAACCGGTCCGCTCCTCCGTGGGCCTGCGGATATTTTGACCCAAATTTAAAATATTTTTTTCTCAAATAAGAGCATATATTTGCCAAATTCTATTTTAGAATTAAAAGGATAAATATTAAAGTTTCCTTTAATTCAGACAGTAATATTAGAAAATGCTCTTTAAAAGGCTAATTAATTCTCAAAAACATAAATGCTCCATTAGATCAAAAGTTTCTACCTATACCCCTCGTGAAACTCCTATAAATAGGTGTAAATGTGAAACTCCTATAAATAGGTGTAAATCTTTTAGGCTTTACCCAACTAAAAAACACAGAATTTTCTATTGTTTTAGCATGTGATTTTAAAAGTAGTTTTTTGTGATAGGAGAATGCAAGATTATAGTTCGTGATCTCTACAGTTGTGCTACTGTAGTTGATTATCTAGTTGTTGTATCTTGGGAGACAGACGATCAAAAATATCAAGCACCAAGAAGTGGCTGAAAATCTGTCTTAAGGAAACTGTGTAGCTACAGGCCTCAACTCACTCCCAATTAGTTTGGTTTTAGATATATTGTATCTATATTTCTTGTTATGTTCGTTCAATATTTTAATATAATATTTATATTTTATTGATTTATTATTTATTAGATTAACGCTCTTGTATAACAACCCTAAGACAGATTTGAGTTTTAATTTAAGGCGAATAGATTACCGATCCAAGACAATGGTTTATACCATGAAAAGTAGTGTACAAAAACAAATCATTACACTGCCATGCTATGCAGTTTTCGAAATCCAACTTCATTTTTCCATTCGACAAGAATTCACGTGGGATGGATTACAGAGAATCATTTATAACCACCAAAGGTTGGGTAATTTCCATAGAACTGGGGATAAGGCCTATGAACCTGTGCAATTCGAGAGCCAGCCTTAATAACTTGCGTATTTCAGGTTTCCAACTCTAATTTGAAGTCTTTAATTTCCATCAATTTTTTTTTCATATGCGTTTATTGCCTATATTATTATTATTATTATTAACGTAGGGCAATAAAAGAATCGATGAGATTCTCTCTGTCATGGTAATATTAAATACCATATATACATACATATGCGTATGTATCATTGAGGTAAATCGTCAAACTATAACATTATTATGGTAATATTCATGGCGCCTTATAAATTTCGGCCTTAATAATAATTATTATTAAATGTGATAATAATTGTTAATTGTATTTTTAGAAATATTGTGAATTTTTATTCTCGTACTAATAATTTCCTTTAAGGAATTTTATAGAGACGAACACGACATCCAGACAAAATTTTAATTTTTTGGAAATTGAGATCTAGTAAATAAATTCGTTTTCGGGAATTTAATTTTACCGTTTTAACTGGTTTACTTGATCTCCTTTCCAAACAAAAATCAACGAAATTAATATAGAATGATTATTTCCTTTTGATTTCTGTTTGTTAAACAGAATCGGGTTGCCTTGATATCTATGTTTCGGGTTTTAGTGTTACTAATCTCATCGTTTAACAGAAGATATATAACATGTAATAAGAGAGATAAATCATTGAATTTATCTCTCTGTTAGAATCTTGTGTTGATTCTAATTTTGTAAAATGAAATAAATCATTAAATTTATTTTCTTGGGAAATAAATCGTTAAATTTATTTATTGAGGACCTTGTTTGCAAATTGAGATATTGTAAATAAATTTGTTTCCAAGAATTTAATTCCTACCGTTTTAACGGGTTTACTTGATCTCCTTTCAAACAATATGGACAAATCTGTTTTAATAGAAATTGTCAAAGCCTAGTCTGATGCACGTTATGAAGTGTACAATGTTTTAAAAATTGCTAAAGAATTGTGAGGGTCGTTGGACTATAAATACAAAATGAAATATGTCGGTGCTAAGAAATTCTTAGTTACCAAATTTTTTATTTTGTGGTGATTGATTCTAAATTGTTGTGAATCAAAGGAAATGACTTTAATTGATCACTCACGGTATTCTCGCAAAAGGAATGGTTATAAGTGAATCCGTTCAGGTGTTTGTAACTTGAAAAGCTAACCCTTGTTTGGTACGACTTCAAGAACTACCTTAAGCATAAGAGAATGGGATCCATAAACGGATGATTGAAAAACAATATGAAAATGCATGTCTAGGATTGGTTCTTTGAAAGACCTGGTATTTAAGCGTGCCTAGTGCATCACCTCTCTTTTTATAAGTTACCTACCTGGTCCATTATTCATTATTACGTTTAATAGATTCATAATTTATGTTTCTGATTTGTGACTATGAGTCAAAATGGAAAACCAGTGAGATTCAATGGAAAGAATTTTAAAACGTCTATTTGACCATGTTAAACTTGGTCAAAGATATGAAGGATGATTCTCCTATTATTAGAGATTATAGGGTAAATGTTGTTACCACCATCAAATGTTGCTAAGGCAAATATTGTTGTGACAAATATTGCTAGGCCAAATGTAGTGGAAATCAAAAAGGACTTCACGAAAAACAAACCATAGACAATGTATTATCTAAGACCAAAAAGGGCAGTGTGTTCAAGAAGCAAAATTTCATGGGAAATACTTCAATTGCCATAAGATGGGGAACAAGTCTTCGGACTATAGACTTCCAAACGAGGTCAATGTTATCGGTGTAACAATTGACATGGTAAAATATTGTTTGAAGGAATACATTTATTAACGATAACACAAAAATAGTGTTATGTGCATTTTCTTAAAAGCAAAGATGGAGCTATAGAGAAAATTTTCTCTATAAGCATGATGTTGAAACCCAAACTTAATTAAAGGATTAAAATGGGGGGGGGGCTCTATATGAATAATGTTATTACCATAATGTGCCTAACATGTGGGGGAAAGTTGTTCTACAAGATAATTACCTTTTAAATAAGGTTCCCCACAATTAAAGAAATAAGACACCATATGAGTTATGGAAGGGAATAAACCCTTCCTACAAGTACTTAAAAATGTGGGGGTGTCTTGCAAAGGTAATAACCTCATTACCAAAGTAAATGAAAATAAGTCTCAAAATGGGGGACTGTATTTTCATTGGCTATGCAGATCATAGCAACGTATATCAGTTTCTTGTGTGTGAATCAAAGAACCTTGAGATTCACAAGAATATGATAATGGAATCAAAGAATGCCTCATTCTTTGAAAAATATATTTCCTTGTATAACTAAGGAAATTGATCCAAGTTTAACGAAATGAACTTTAGAGACTATTAATGAAGATAGTCCAGATGTTCAACAAAAGGTTGAAACTAAAATATTATCATGATAACAAATAAGTGTGACAAATGTGTGTATGTCAAACTTATCAACATTAGGATATATGATCCTATGCTGATGACATACTCATTGTTATAAGTAACAATGAAATGGTAAAATGTATCAGTGACATGTTAAATTCAAGATTTGACATGAAAGATATGCCACTATACAATATGAATTTGGGCATCCAAATAAAAAGGCCACCTGAAGGTCTCTTATTGACTTAGTCAAACTATGTGAAAAAGTTATTAAGACATTTGGCAAGGATGATTCTGGCATAGCCAGAACTCTAATAGACACAAGCCAAGATATATCCAAGAATAAAGGTCAAAATGTTGACCAAGTGAAATATGCAAGGTTCATAGGCAGTCTAATGTACCTCACGAGTTGCATATTGCTTTTACTGTGAGCTGTTTAAGTAAATCTAGAAGCAATTCGGGTGAAAACCACCAAAAAATAATTGTGAGGGTTTTGAGATATCTTAGATATACTCAAGGTTATGAACTGCATTATTCCAAAGATTTTTCTATCTAGAAGGATTCTTCGATGCCAATAGGATATTTGATATTCAAGATATCAAAGGCATAAGTGAATATGCTTCACATCGAAGAGAGGAGCTATGTCACGGGATTTCTTAAGACAAACGTTTACAACCAGATCCATAATGAAATCTGAGTTTTTAGTTGTAGAAAAGTCTGGAGAAGAAGTCAAATGACTTTAGATTGCCTTGAAGGATATTCCTGAATGGCCAAAGCTAGTGCCCACAATATGCGTATATTGTGATAACCAAGAAACAATTGGTAGATCACAAAGCTTTATGTATAATGGTAAGTTGAGATATATGCGTCGTCGACACAATACCATTAGATAACTTATCTCAAATGGAGTTATCTCTATTGATTTTGTAAAATCAAAGGATAACGTTGCGGATCCGCTAACCAAAGGTTAAGTTGAGATCAAGTTGAGAAAACATCGAAAGGAATGTGACTAAAGCTTAGAAAAATTTAAGGCGCTATGTGAAGGAAAACCCTACCTAATCGGTTGGAGATCCCAAGATCTAGGTTCAACGGGACAACCTAATTGCATAGACCTTGTTCGGTCACTATAAGGGTACTTACCCCAAGTCTATTCCTATGATGTAAACAATGATCAAAGTGGAATAGGCTAAGCAAAGCTTTTAATGACCATTGTGTGCTTCGGTGAGTCGAGAAACATAAGTCACCTATGTGAGAGTGAAGTGGGGTCGCTGTCAACTTTGCTAACTCTTGGAAAAAGATTGAGGATTCAGTGTAAATATGCAAGTAAATAATGCCAAGTATAGGTCTATTGCGTGCAAGTAATCACGGTCAGCAAGTAATACAACAGTAAGCTGAGTATTGTATCCACAAGGATTGTCTAGGAACTAAATGCCATGATTTTACTTGTGAAAGGGAAAATGAGTTTGATTTGGAAATTGAACTTTGGATTCAGAAAAAATGACTAAGGAAAATGCAATGAAAATTCAGGCATTTTGGCAAACAAGTGTTTTTAGAAGAATGGTTGGCGTTGGCAAGGGATGTCTAGATTTCACCCTAGTTAAGTTGGTTATTAATAATTTACAGCCTTCGATATATTGCCAAGCAGATTTTAAGAGTAGTATTAACTCTATCGATGGCGATACCCTAAGTTAACCAAGATTAACCCATATATGTCTATAGTGAAGTTTTTCATAAATTAACTTGATGAAGATTTAATCTATACTTATAAGAGGTAGATTCAATTCCAAAGTAAGATCATCTACTTGAATGTCTTGTGTCAAAGTTTCTCTTCTTAGTACCTGGCAACTGATCGTTACCCCTTAAGTCTATTAATATATTAAGGCATAATAAGCATACAATGCAAACTGTCGTATAGCAAAGAATTTAAGGAAATAAAGTACTAGCAGGATAGACAAAGTTGCCAAGACATTCAATTATTAAAAACTTAAAACTAACTGAGCGTTCATAACAAAAACATCCCTAGCCAACTTAAGAGAAATTAGTTCATGGCTGGGGGGTCCATCCACAAAATATAGTATCTCAACATCTCCATTAAAAAGAAAATTAAACTAAGAGAATGGACAAAGAAGGATATCTGTCGATGCAGCCTTTCAATGGTTCTAGAGCTCTCGGTTTAAGCTGGTCGAACCACGTTTACCCTCTAGCTTCCTCTTTCACCACAATGCAGCCTCTCTAGTCTCAATGATCGTCTTGCTTTAAATAGGTACTCGTGGAAAACCTAGATTGGGTTTGAATTTGAAAGGTGGTTACACACTTGAGATAAGTATATTATCCTCTTATCTTCTTTTGAATTTTAGGGCTGACGTGTACTTGGCTCTATGGCTACTTTGACCAGGCATCAAACGTTATTTCTTTGCCAACCGAGCTTGGCAACTTTTGGTCCAACTACAACTCATCAATTCTCTTTTGTTTTTTCTGCTTCATATTACTGTGCTGCTCTGCAAGCCTGCCTTGCTCCTAACCTACATCAAAACCATCAAAACAACCCTTCACCCTGGAAAAATAAACAACTCCTAACTCCTTAATGCAAATGCATGATTTTACTAACTAAATGCACGAATATACATCTAAATAAAAGCAAAAGCATGGCAATATATGCATAAAAATTAGTACTTTTGAGGAGTTAACACTCCCCCAAACCTAGCTCATTGCTTGTCCTCAAGTAATGCAACTAAAATTTTAGAAAAATAGAAAATAAGCAAAGTACCTCAGCAAAATTATTCTGATTGTCACCACCTACTAGCAAGCAAAATATGGTCCTAGGTCTGTCCTCGGATATCCAGTGTAGTAATGCCAACAAATCAACAAGTTCAAGTGGAACAATATAGCTCTAGACTAAGGTCGTGAAGTGTGCATAAAGTGTGGGAAATTTGCATAAAGTTTTCTTAACTCCCTTCGACAACTTTACTACAAAAACTCAAAATTACACATATTTTTTTATTTGTTTGTCAAGGTTTTCTTTATGTTGGCATTTAAGTATGGTTCAGTTAATGTCACTATTTAGCGTGAGAAATAAGAGGGAGCAAACCACGAATATCCACGTTAATCCAGATTACATCAATAAACTAACCCATTACACTCTTACCCTAAAGTTTTATTGGCTTGATACCTAAGAGGGAGCAAACCACGAAGACCCAAGTTACTTATTGTCTCTAAGGAAGATGAGTGTTCTAAAATTTTTCAACCTTTGGCAAAATATTGTTGCCTTATTCCTTCTTTTTACCTTGGCAATTTTTTTTTTCTGTTTTTCTTCTAAGTTCAGTTTCAAGAATACTAAGTTTGGTCTTGGGAACTAGATGCATATTACGTGTTACGTTAGACTAAAGTTTCCTAAACTAGAGATCAATTGCCAAGCAACTTGGCATCACTAACCTGCTGGCATATGCTATCAAAGATCTAATCTCTTCATCGGACAGATTATTCTAGAACAAATTCTACTAAGCTAGCAAAGTGTTGACAAAATTCCAAATTTAACTGAGGAAATTTTTTTTTAGAGGTTTGGTATGCATGTGTTTAAACTACATGGCAAGCTACTGCAAACAAAATGCAAACTGAAATATAAACATGCATGGATGTCATGGCAATTAATGTGAGGTAACACCCCCCAAACCAAAGGTGTGCATTGTCCTCAATGCATAAAAACATATATATGCAAATGAAACAAAATGAAATGTATGAACAAATGAATAAAATGAATGTAAGGAGTTTAAGGGGATAATGACTCCTATTTCGAGTTTTCTGGGCATGATACATGAGTCCTTCTCTTGATAAAGCTCCCTCGGTTAGGAGCCACATGCTTTTTTCTCTTGAAGCTAGGCTTTGATGCAGCCGTAAAGGCTCCTATGTCATGGAAAACCTCTTCAACAATCCTCACCGGCTTAGAGGCAGTGGGGACAATAGTGGCAACAGATGAGATAGGTGTTGCATGTGTAACGGTAGGTTTGGAACGTACTTCTTCTTTTAATTCTGGTAGGGTGTCAGTTCTAGCAGATTTAACTTGGATAGGGGACATTAGAACGGTGGCATCTGATTGTTGCGTTAAAGTATGAATAGAATGATGATTGGCTGGCATATCTTCAATGGCAAGGAGTTCAGCGGGAAAATCAAGAAATGCTGGCAAAGTATCCGTGGACATGCCTTTAAGAGTTTTCTTGAGGGCGCAATCCCAAGCATGAGTATATTGCCAGAGCATGGTGTTCTGCTCCTCTGCTTTCTCAAGTTTTTAAAGTATGTGCTCTTGGCATTGGTAGATTTGAGAAAGCATTGCCATTGTACTGTCTAGAATATGAGTAACAGATTCTGCCTTAGGCGCATTGGCCTAGGACACCGACTTTGCAGCCTTTCCTCTGCCCTTCTCCTTTGGTTCTAAGGTAATTAATTGCCTCCACAAGGTAGGGGTGATAGTTCTTTTGCTCTTTTGGACATTGTCCAAATCAAGCTGTCGTACCTTATGCTGCATACAAATTGTAGAGATTAGTGAAGGAAAAACTAAACTACCACTGCCCTTACCAATACATTTGTAAGTCTTAACCATGATAAGACGACCCATGTTGATTTTGCGTCCTACAATGATAGAGTGAAACAAAGCCATTATTTCCTTCGAAATAATCTCGTTATGGGTGGTTGGCATGATATTTGCTTTCAAGAAGTGGTTTCACCCCCTCGACTGTGATTTCAATGCCAATCGCTTCACCGTCTGACGACCTTTTGATGACACGTTCCATTTTGTGCCAGGCTCACACAAGTCCTTCAACAACAATTACCTTTTGGCAACATCCAAAGATTCAACAAAATTAGAATATTATTCCCCTGCACCATCTAACTCAAACAAATTATTTATATACCCCCTCATTGAATCTAACAAACGTACCTCGCACAAACAAGAAAGGCGAGTCCTTAGTAGTGAGGTGGGCATAAAACTTAAGGACTATATTGGAGAGTCCTTCCCCTAGTCGTTAGCAAAACACCTCCTATTTATGCTTCTTGACCACCGCAATAACCTCCGGTGAATAACCCAAGTTGGGTTCATTCTTGAACTCAAAACCTTTCTCATAACAAAAGGTTCGTGCGGCAAAGTTCTCCTCGTATTTCTTTTAGATTTATTCATTAAAGAAGATCTTGAAAGGTGTTGAGAACAAGTCGCTGAAAAATATTTGGGGGAAAAAGTTTGGTTCTTGCTTTCTTGCCGTGTGAGAAAAAGATGAAGAAAGAGAGTAAAGATTAACTTAGGTAGAACTCAGGGTTTAAGTAAGAGGAGAAAGAAATATTTGAGATGGTTTAATGGTGATATTAAATGGGGATAATGATGGAGTGTGGTAGTTAGACGTGTTTGGGGAAGTGGGATAATGATGGGTTAAGGGGTAAAGATGAAAGGACAGCGCGGGAAAAAGGATAATGTGATAAGTTTAAAATTTAAATCTCAAAGATTTACCTTAGACGGATAGGGTTTATCTTGCACTTAGCAAAAATCCACCCTTCTTGGGCCTAACTCACACAAATTCTAACTTCTGCATGATATTGGATTCCACATGCCAGCCCTGATCTTGGCATACTGTCTAGCAACATAACATGTACCTACACTCACTCAAAAAAACCTTTCAAAGCTGAAAAAAGAAGATAAAAATAAAAATAGTAAATAAATAAAATAAAGAAAAAAAACTAACCTATTATGTAAAAAGATCAAACGATGGTGATGACGTTCACTGAATTTTTGCCAGAAGAACATTCTCCTTGGCATTCTTTTCACTACCTTCTAGATAATTTTTCAACCTTTGGCCGTTTACCTTGAATGTTATCCATGTCTTCAAATCCTTGATATCAACTGCTCCATGAGCATACGGCTGAACAACTACAAATGGTCCCGACCACCTAGACTTAAGTTTTCTTAAAAGTAGTTTCAGCCTCGAGTTGAACAACAAAACGCTTTGGCCAGCTACAAACTGCCTTGGTAATATTTTGTTGTCATGCCATTTTTCGTTCGTTCTTTGTAAAGTTTGGCATTCTCATAGGCTCGAGCCCTGAATTCTTCCAGTTTATTCAAGTCTAGTAAGCGTTTCTTTCCAGCAGCCGTCCATTCCATTTTAAGTTTTTTGGTTTCCTAGTAAGCTCGATGTTCCAACTCTACTGGCAAATGACATGGCTTCCCAAAAACAAGCTTGTAGGGAGAGGTTCCCGAAGGAGTCTTGAAAGTTGTTTTGTATGCCCCAAGGGAGTCGTTTAGCCTCAAGGACCAGTCTTTCCTCGTTGGGTTTACAGTTTTCTCTAAAATGTTTTTAATCTCCTTGTTCAAGATCTCTGCTTGTCTATTCGTTTGGGGATAGTAGGTTGTGGCAATTCTTTGCTAGATTCCATACTTGCACAGAGCTTTAGTTATCAAATTACATTTAAAATGAGTACCTTCATCATGAATGATAGATCTGGAGGCACCAAATCTAGTAAAGATATGCTTATGTAGAAACTTGGCAACAGCCTTGGCATCATTCATCGATAGAGCAACGACTTTAACCTATTTCAAAACGTAGTCAACAGTTATAAGGATATATGGTTACCAAATAATGGGGAAAAGGGACCCATAAAGTCTATCCCCCACATGTCAAACAACTCTGCTAGCATAATGTTCTGGAGTGGCAATTGATGTATGCTACAGATGTTACCCATCCGCTCCGCTGGCATTGATCACATGCCTTGGCAAAATAATGAGTGTACTTGAACAACGTAGGCCAAAAGAATCCTGACTATAGCACTTTGGACGTTGTCTTCAATCCAGCAAAATGGCCTCAATATGGTGTTGCATGGCAGAGTTGAAGTATATTGTGTTGTTCATCCTCTGGCACACAATGACGTATCACTTGATCAGCATACTGCTTGAATAAGAATGGCTCATACCAATAATATTGTTGAACATCTTGCAGGAATCGTTTCTTGGCTTTACTTGCCAGATCTGGTGACAAAATATTACTTACCAGGTAGTTGACTATGTTAGCATACCATGACATCGGATCGACTGTAAGCAAGTACTCATTGGGGAACTCATCCCTTATGGTAGTAGCTTTGCCATCCTCAAGGTGGTGCTATAATCATAATAGATGGTCAACTACCAAGTTCTCACCCCTTTCTTGTCTCAAATCTCGAGATCAAATTCTTGCAACAAGAATGTCCATCGGATCAGTCTAGGCTTGGCATCCATCTTTGCCAAGAGATATTTCAGTGCCGAATGGTCTGTGTATACCATAACTTTATTACCTACCAAGTAAGATCTAAATTTATCAGACATAAAGACAACCGCGAGAAACTCTTTCTCGATTGTAGTATAATTCAGTTGGGCTTCATTCAATGTCAGGTTGGCATAATAAATGAAATGAAAAATTTTGCCACACCTCTATCCCAACACAGCTCCAACGGTGTAGTTGTTGGCATCGCACATGAGCTCGAATAGCTCATTCGAATCTGGGGCCATGACTATACGGGCATTAACCAACCTATCTTTAAGTTCCTAAAACGCTTTTAAACAATAATCATCAAACGCAAAGGTGGTATTTTGTTCCAAAAGCAAACATAAAGGTTTAGAAAATTTTGATAAATCTTTAATAAAGCGATGATAAAAGCCTGCATGTCCCAAAAAACTTCTAATACCTTTAACACTTGTGGGTGATGACAATTGTTTGATTACCTCACCTTTGCTTTATCTACTTCCAGTCCTTTCTTGGCCACTTTATGTTCGAGATTCACCATGAAGTGGCTTTTTTCAGTTCAAGACTAGGTTGGTTTCAATACATATCCGTAGAACAAGTTCCAAACTCTGAAGGCATTCCTTGAATGTTTTGCCAAACACCAAGAAGTCATCCATGAAAACTTCTAAGTTGTTCTCGATCATGTCTGAGAAAATTGACATCTACAACGCTGAAATGTTGTTGGAGCATTACACAACCCAAAGGATATTATTTTAAAAGTGAATGTCCCATAAGGACAAGTGAACATGGTTTTCTCCTGATCTTCTAGAGTAATGAAATCTGATTGTAGCTCGAGTAACCGTCTAGGAAACAATAAAATATCTTGCCTGCCAATCTATGTAACATCGAATCGATGAAAGGCAGTAGGAAGTGATCCTTCCGCGTAGCATTGTTTAGTTTCCTGTAATCCATGCAAACCCTTCATCCTGTTACAGTTCTCAAAGGGATCAATTAATCTTTGTTATTCTGGACCACGGTCATTCCACCCTTCATTGGCACACATTGCACCGGGCTAACCCACAAGCAATTATAAATGGGATAAATTATCCTAGCATCCAGCCACTTGATGACTTCTTTCTTAACTACTTCTTTCATGCTCGGGTTCAATCTCCTATAGGCCTCGATTGTTTTGCCATGGTACTCCTCTAAAATGATTTTGTGTATGTAAATAGTTGGGTTGATTCCTCGGATATCAGCCAAGGTCCATCCCAAGGCTTGCTTATAATTGATTAGCATCTCCAACAATCTTTCCTCGTGGTCATTAGTTAAATCAGCATATAGGAACACTAGCAAAGTTGACTTATTACCTAAGTAAGCATATTTGAGGTGGCCTGACAAATGTTTCAGCTCCAGTTCTGCTGGCTCCTCAACAGATGGTTTGGGTGCCTTGATTTCTCTGCCGGCCAACTCCAGTGGCTATGATTGTCTGAAATAACTCATTACTTCATTCTCCAAGGTTGGTCCTTTAGATCTTTCACTCGTCTTAACTTCATCATCCAGTTCTCTAGCATCATTATCTGAGTCTTGGCAAATTTGTGCCATGTCCACATTAAAAATAGACTCCATCATCTCAATAGCTTGACATTCTTTAGGTCATCTGCACACTTAAGAGCTTGAAATATGTTAAATGTAACATGTTGGTCATTCATGCGCATAATAAGTTCACCTTTATGAAAATCAATTAAGGCCCTACTCATGGCAAAAAATGGTCTGCCCAATATAATTGGAACATCAATATCTGCCTCATAATCTAAAATAATAAAATCAGCTAGAAATATAAATGTCTACCTTTACCAACACATCCTTAATCTTACCCTTAGGATGCGCAAAAGATCGATCTGCCAGCTGAAGTGTTACCGTGGTATGCCTTGGTTCATTAATGCTTACCTCTTTTTTCTCTACTTTTGTGGGTTTATCTGCCGGAACCTTCTCTTAATCCTGGCAATTAATTGACTGCTTAACATGTGTCTCATCCTAGTTTATTGGTTGCCACTCCAAAGAGTCACTTCTTTGCATTGTTCATTACCCTTATGACGAGCAATTTCCGTATCGCTTGGCAAAGTTCCCTAGGGTCTATTACTAAGTGCATTGGCAATCTGTCTGATATGAACCTCAAAGTTTCGTATAGATGCTACTAAACACTGGACAGTTACATCATTTTGCTCTATGTACTCCGTCAACAAATTCTCCTAGGTGTTTCTTTATCCTGTATTAAAATTGTTTTGTACTTTATGTGGCATTGCATTCTAGTTGAAACCTTGATGTGCATTGTTATTCTGATGCTGGGCATTAAATTAGTTACCTCTCTGACTTGCCCAAGAAAAGTTTGGGTGCTGCTTCCAACCTACATTATAAGTATTAGAGTGTGGGTTAAAATTGTAATTAAAATTGCCAACATAATTTACCGATACAGGATTTGCTGAGCATTCATCCACATGATGATCCTCTCTACACAGTGTAGAATGGTTCTAGTGCCTTTACTTCTCGAATTTTAGTAGACTGTTGCATTGTCTTCACCATATTAGTGAGATTGGAAATCTGAGCATTGATTGATGATAATGCATCAAGCTCTAATTTTCCAACAGTTTTTGTTCTGGTACCCAGTCTGGTTGTAGGATATTGGAGATTATTTGTGGCAATCCTTTCAAAGATGTTAAATGCCTCCGTGTAATTCTTGTCTAGCAGCGAACCATTTACCGAGGCATCAACAATAATCCTGGCATGAGCATTGACTCCGTTATAAAAGGTCTTTATTTGGGTCCAAGTAGGAAATCTATGCATGGGCCACCTCTTCAACAGATCATTGAATCGCTCCCAGGCATCATATAAGGTCTCATCATCATCTTGCCTAAAAGTAATGATTTCATTCCTCAACTCGGCATTAATTTTAGGTGGTTAGAATCGCAAAAGAAATTCATTGCATAGTTCTGCCCATGAAGTAACTGAACGAGGTGGCAATGAACTTAGCCACATTTTTGCTCTATCTCTCAAGGAAAATGAGAATAGTCCTAGCTTCACTGTTTCCTCGGCTACACCAGGTTGATGAAATAGTTGGCACACTTCCATAAATTACTTTAAATATTGCCTTGGATCTCCAGTAGGTGATCCATCAAATTGACCTACATTCAAAAGTGCCTGAATCATTACTGGTTTAAGTTTAAAGTTTATTCTATTTACCTCTAGACCAATCAGCCCTGGCATCAAATTTTCTATGGTTGGTGCCAAGTGTTCTCTGATAGACCTTTCTTCTTCTGCAGCCACAGCATTCGTGGACGGTATTTCTTTATGTATTGGCGAATTTTCGTGATAGTTCAGAGCACTATCTGCTCCGTCATTTCCATTAGGAGCCATTTCCCTAAGTTTCCTTTTCAACCTGCGTAGGGTTCTTTCAATTTCTGGGTCGTATGACCAATCCTCCTTCGTAGTATGACTCATGGTCATACACCAAGCAAAACAAAATAAGTAAAACAAACACAAGTAAATATTAAAACAATAATTTCCATTGCAATCCCCTGTAACGGCGCCAAAAACTTGTCGACTTTGCTAACGCTTGGTAAAAGATTAAGGATTCAATGTAACTATGCAAGTAAATAATGCCAAGTGTAGGTCTATTGTGTTCAAGTATACATAGTTAGCAATTAATGCAACAGTAAGCTGAGTATCGTATCCACAATGATTGTCCAGGAATTAAATGCCACAATTTTACTTGTCAAAAGGGAAAATGAGTTTGATTTGGAATTTGGACTTTGGATTCAGAAAAAAATGACTAAGGAAAAATGCAATGAAAAGTCATACAGTTTGGCAAACCAGTACTTTCAGAAAGATGGTTGGTGTTGGAAAGGGATGTCTAAATTTCACGCTAGTTAAGTTGGTTATTAATAATTTCTAGCCTTGGATTTATTGCCGAGCAGATTTAAGAGTAGTATTACCTCAGTCGATGGCAATACCCTAAGTTAAACACGATTAACCCCTATATGTCTATAGTAAAGTTTTTCATAAATTAACTTGATGAAGATTTAATCTATACTCCTAAGGGGTAGATTCACTTTCGAAGTAAGCTCATCTACTTGAACATCTTCTGTCAAAGTACTAGCATAATAAGCATACAATGCCAACTATCGTATGGCAAAAAATTTAAGGAAATGAAGTACTAGCAGGATAGATAAAGTTGCCAAGGCATTAAATTATTAAAAACTTAAAACAGAGCGTTCATCGCAAAAGCATCCCCAACCAACTTAAAAGAAATTAGTTCATGGCTGGGGGTCCATCCTCAAAATATAGTATCTTAACATCACCATTAAAAAGAAAATTAAAGTAAAAGAATGGACAAAGAAGGAGATTCGTCGATGCAACCCTTCAATGGCTCTAGAGTTCTTGATCTAAGCTGGTCGAACCACGTTTGCCCTCTAGCTTCCTCTTTCACCAAAGTGCAGCTTCTCTAGTTGCAATGATCGTCTTGCTTTAAATAGGCACTTGTAATACCCCAAAATTTGCTAAGTTGTTTAAGAGTTATTTAGTACTAAGATAAGGGCTTAAAAGCTAACTTAGTGACTAAAACGACAAAATGCAAAAGTTAGGATTTCTTTAATTATGGATTCTATGAAAGGAATTTCTAAGAATTAAGAGTATCGTGTGATAGAGAGTAAGCAAAATAGGGTACTTGTGAAGTTTGGTTAAAATCCGATGGGAATTGGAATCAGAAATAAAAGATAAAATTTAGTGACCAAAATGATAGTGAGACGAAAGTTGGTGTCTAGAGTCTAAAGATGAGAAAAGTATAGGCACTTGATGCATAATTTTTACCATTAAATATTTTTTTTATTTCATAGATAAGTAGTACAGGTTAGAGGAAGTTGATTTGTATAAGTAGATTTCCAATATGGGATTTATGTAGAAATCTATTTTCGTTCGAACAATTAAAGGATAAGCAGATATTTGATTCGAATAAAAATAAATGGAGAAATTATCTTTAATTATTATATCCTGAATATGGACAAAATAAGACATGGAGAAAAAATATGATATAGGTTTCAGGAATAAAAATGCAATATAAGATATCGAATTTCGATTGAACTACAAAGTTAAGCGTGCTCAGGGCATAGGATGGATGACTTCCTGGGAAGGTCCCATGTCAGTACTTGAGACTGATAAAAAGGAATCAGTTCGAGTTAATATTATTCGTATGGATAACTGATAAAGGATTATTAAGAGAATTTTATCCGATAAAGATTTCGGGTAAATTATCATTATATTAGACACAGTCAAAATTTCAAGATTTTGATTTTGTACAAAATTATGAAATATTTTGTATATCAATAATATTTATTTATGAAAATTAGAAATATGACAATTTTTAATCTGATAGTTCGAAAAATGGAAAATCGTAGTACGTGATTATCAGGTAATCGGATCGAATTGGAATTTTAAAGACAATTCCATAAGCCATGAAAAATTCATAAAATATTATTTTTATGAATATTTTAATATTTCTAGTTGGACTCTAACTAGATTTAGTTCTACTTTTACAAAATGGCAAATTAGAAAATGAGACATAGTTGGAGGGTTATTTGGAATCAAATAATTAAATGAATTTAATTAAATACACATGGAATTAATAAGATAAAAGATGAACAAAATATTTTTATCTCCCTCTCCTCCATTTCCATAACACCAAGAGAGAAAGAAAAAAAATACACAAAATTTTTCCTAGGCATTTTGAAGGCTTCCAAACAAGATTCAAGGTATATTTTTCGTAGAAAATTAATCTATGTTCAATTTTATTTCATTTGATAGTAATTTTACAAAGAGTTATGAAGATTTGTTCATGTTATTGATGATAGAGAAAATAGGGTTTCATGTTCTATGTTGAGATTGAAGCTTGATTTAAGCAAATCAAGTGTTGAGGAGTTGAAATCAAGCTTAGATTTAGATTAATTTCATGTTTGAAGACATAAACCCTAACCCTAGAATTTGGGATTTTATTTAGGGTTTTGAAATTTAGGATGAATATGGAAGATTTATGATTCTACAAGCTTGATTTTGATGTTAGAATGAAAAATCCTCAACTAGTCTTCTAAGTGACTATTTCAGCATGCTTGGTAAATTAGGGAAAATATTGTGAAAAATATTCTAGTGGTGGATTTGAAGAGATTATGAACTTACAAGCTTGATTATAGCATTAGGACCAAAATAAAGTCCTTGAAAAGCTTAAACACTCAATTCGGCATGTAGGAATAAATTGGGGTTTTAAGTGTTAATTCTTGGAAATGGAGAATACATATTGGAAAAATTATTTTGAGCATATTAGAATGTTGTTTGAATGAAAAACAACCTTGGGAAGGTCTAGTTACCAATTCTGCCAAGGGCTAAAATATAAGGAAAAATTTGAGAAAAATTGTAAAAATGTTGGAATGATTAATTAGTACAAGTTTGCAAACTTTTGTGTGAAATTGGTGGCTAAAATGTCACTTTAACAAAGGTTAGTGGATTGAAAGGCATTGAATAAAAGTTAATGAAAAATGATAGAATTATGGAATAACTGTGATTCGAGCTTAAATAAATTGCAAAAAAATGCAAAATGGTCACTAAGGACCAAAATGGACTATTCGGCTACTAAGGAAGAAAAAAAGAAAATTTTAGGAAAAATTTTATATTCGAATAATTATACTAGTATTTTATAGTTAAATAGTGTTAAAAAAATTCTAATATGTATGTTATTGTATATATTCGATTGGTAAATTGTAGCATCCGAGCAGGACAAGGAAATACGAGATAAAAGAGGCAAGGAAAAAGTAGTGAACTAGCTTAGTGAGGCCCAGTATTTTGCATAGCCCAGATGAGTGTATTATATGCATGTATGGCATGTTACAAATAGGACGACTTGCGATAAGTCGACCTTGATATTAATTAAAATGCATGTTAATTAATAATTGTATGAATGTTATGAATTAATAATGTGACATATATGATACATTGTCATAGTTTATAGATTTATCTAAGATAAATCAAACTTTTAGATTTTGGGTATGAAGTGCCCATAATCGAATTATGGATGATAGTATTGATGGATTTGATATTGAATGTGAAAATATTATATTGTTATGCCCGAGTACTAGTGTGAGAGTCTTTGGTATAATTGGATATCCATAGAGTCTTAGCAGCTACGTTCCAACACTACGGTGCATTCCAGACACTTTGGTGTTGACTTCAGACACTACGGTGTTGTTTAGACACTTCGGTGTCAACTAGCACAAAAGGTGCGATAATGAGGAGCAAAGGGTGTCCTCGAGTATGTACTCATCATCAGACGCTACGGTGTTCCAGACACTACAGTGTCGTTATGATGACTCGTATACCATAGGTTCACATGAAATTGTACTTTGGGCTATAATTTATGAAATGATTTTATGCAGGTGGATAGGCCAGTAAGTCTATCGTATTTACTACTGATAAAGTAAGAATGATATTATGACTTTGGATATATAAATACAATTATGATTCATTGAAATAAGTTAGTCTCTCATTTACTATGATAAATGATGAAATGTTATAAACTGCACGGGGAATCGCTTGCCATTTTTGCAGGGATTTTGATATTTATGTTATTTGTTTATATTGTTATATTTATGCCCCACTAAGTTATACTTAGCGTGTGTTTCGTATCACACGTAGGTCGATCGGGCTAGTATTATCGAATAAGAAGCTGCACTTTTAGAAATCCAGTTATCACTTATAAGCAAGAGTATGTACACTTACATCCTAGTCTAGTGGGCATGTACTCGTATTTTAAATTAACAGATGTTTTGTACTACTAAACTTATAAGTTAGTTTACTTGTTTAAATGGGCTTGTAACCTAAGTATTATGGATGAATGGTATGGTTTTAAACTCTTAGCAACGAGATTTGTTATAAAAAAATTTATAAGTCAAGAAATCAGTTAAAAACTTTAGTAACATCTTCAATGTGTATTTAATCATCGAATATATATTGAGGGTGTTACATTTAGTGGTATCAGAGCTAGGTTTAGCCGATTCTGGAGGTTAAACTGAGTCCGATGTGATTTGTTTAAAGTGTACATGCCCCTATGATGTTATGTTACTGATGTATTGCTTATATAACTTGATGTGGCTCTTTACTAATATGATTCTAATTATGTTGTAATAGACAATGTCGGACACAGAGGGATCACGTCATGCAACGGATCACTAGGGCCCGGAAGAGGCTCATAGTGATAGTAATGAGGTACATCCTGTTCCACTTCTAGCTCCTACCCCAGCTGATCCACCTGTGCAGCAAAGAGCTCCAACTCAAGAATATGGAGCATTAGTGCAAGTGTTAGAGGCAATGATTAATAGGCTACAGCCACCTGCACCAGTGCCTGCACCCGCACCAGCTCCATCTCCTGCACTCGTAAGAGCATCGACTGCTAAAGAGCTTAAGAAATTGGGTGCGCCTGAGTTCAATGGAGAAGGTGGTCTGATGGCTGCAGACTTATGGTTAAATGATGTCAAGGTTATGCTAGACGAGCTAAACTGCACTAATGCTAAAAAACTAGAGGGAGTTGTATCTCTTCTAAAGGACATGCTCGTATATGGTGGTCGAATGCCATAGAGCTGGTACCTGCTGAACAAGTGACTTGGACATTTTTCCAGGAAGCATCTAAAGCCAAATATGTTGGTGATCAATTTAAGAGAGAAATGGTTCAGCAATTCCTGAATCTCAAGCAATGCAATCGTTCAGTTTATGAGTATGAGTTAGAGTTTAACCGACTGAGCCGATATGCAGCCGATTTAATGCCGACTGAAAAATCTCACTACGAATGGTTCATTGAGGGGCTTCACCCAAGACCCAAGGAATTCCTTTTAGGCATGGACCTAACAGTTTATCAAGATGCGGTGAGTAGAGCAAAGGCTATGGAAAGGGCCTATCTAGAGCGAGTCAGAGCTTAATCATCTTGATCACCTAAAAGACCTGGAGAATTATTTGTCTCAGCACAGTCAAAGTGAAGTAAAGGTTCTCGTCAACAAAGCAAGACTGGAACTGGATTTACACGCGGAAATCATTTTTCTAAAAGAGCCCAAGCTTCTCAGATGTCTACTGCAGGCTCGAAGAAGTTAGAAAAAACTTCCTACCCAAAATGTGAGTACTGTAGGAAGAAGCATGGAAGGGTTTGCTGGACTATTACAGGAGCCTGTCTGCGATGTGGTCAGATGGGACATTTTGCTAGAGAATGACCGCGAAGACAGACCGAGAACCCTATTCAGTCAGAGTGATCTGCAACAGCTCCACCTAGAGGCCGTGATCGTGGTGGAACCGGACAAGCTAGAACATTAAACCAAGCCAGATCAGAGGCAACATCAATATGGGAATTCCGAAACCTAGCTCGAATGTATAATATATGCACAGATGAGGACAAGCATGATCCAAATATTATAGTAGGTACTTTCTGACTTTTTGGTGAACATGTGTTTGTTTAATTGATCCTGGTTCTACTCATTCATATATTAGCTCCAAACTAGTTACTAAAAGAAGAATTCCTATGGAGACTATTAGTTGTGATGTGATTGCCAGTAATCCGCTTGGTCACAGTGTTAGAGTGACCCGGATATATAAGAATTGTCCCTTAGTGATTCAAGAGATTAAATTTTTAGCGAACTTAATAGAGCTACCATTCTAAGAATTTGAGATCATCTTGGGGATGGACTGGCTATATGCATATGATGCAGATGTTAAATGTAAAAAGAAGCAACTAGTACTTCAAGGACCAGATGGTTCTGTTGTGGTTGTAGTGGAAGAAAAAAATGATTGCCTAAACTCATAATCTCTACAGCGATGGCTCGGAGGATGTTAAATAATGGGTGTGAAGCGTATTTAGCTAATGTGGTGAATACGCAAGCATCAAGCAAGAAATTTGAGAATATCCTAACTATGAGAGAATTTCCAGATGAATTTCCAGATGAGTTGCCAGGGTTACCTCTAGATAGAGTGGTACAATTCAGAATAGATGTGTACCCCAGAACAGAGCCAGTATCGATGGCACCTTATAGGACGACGCCAACAGAATTAAGGGAGCTAAAAGCTCAATTACAAGAGTTATTAGATCGAGGCTATATTCGACCGAGTGTGTCGCCATGGGGAGCCCAGTGTTATTCGTAAAAAAGAAGGATGGATCTTTAAGATTGTGTATAGATTATCGACAACTGAATAAGGTGAGGATAAAGAATAAGCATCTGTTGCCAAGAATTGAAGATTTATTTGATCAGCTTAGAGGCGCTGCTGTATTTTCAAAGATCAACCTTCGATCAGGCTATTATCAACTAAAAGTTAAGGAATAAGATATATCAAAGATAGCATTTAGGACTCGGTATGGACACTACAAGTTTTTAGTAATACCGTTTGGACTCACAAATGCCCCTACCGCATTTATGGACTTAATGAATAGGGTGTTTCAACCCCACTTGGACCAGTTTGTAGTGGTATTTATAGATGATATCTTGGTATATTCTAAGACTGAGGATGATCACGATCGACATCTCTGAGTGGTATTACAGACATTAAGGGATAAACAACTTTATGCGAAGTTTTCCAAATGTGAATCCTGGCTATCTGAAGTAACTTTTCTCAGACATGTCGTATCTGCTGATGGAATAAGAGTGGATCCCAAGAAGTTACAAGCTATTCTTGAATGGGAATCACCGAAGAATGCCTTGGAAGTCAGAAGTTTCTTGGGATTAGCTGGATACTATAGACGATTTGTCTAAAACTTCTCTATCATTACCATGCCACTTACTCAGTTGTTAAGGAAATGTGTTTCTTTTGTATGGACAGAGAAGTGTCAAGAGAGTTTTGAAAGATTAAATAAAGTTTTGACAAAGGCACCAGTATTAATTCAACCAGACCCGGGAAAAGAGTATATTTTGTATAGTGATGCATCCCATAATGGTTTGGGTTGTGTATTAATACAAGAAGGGCGCGTTGTAGCTTATGCATTGCGACAGCTCAAAAACTCATGAAAAGAATTATCCGACTCATGACTTGGAGATGGCAGCAGTGATTTTTGCATTGAAAATTTGGAGGCATTATTTATATGGTGAAAAGTGTCATATCTACACTGATCACAAAAGTTTGAAATAATTGATGACAAAACGAGATCTGAGTCCGAGACAACGAAGGTGGGTTGAATTCCTAAAAGATTATGATGTGATTATCGATTATCATCCCAAAAAGGCTAACGTGGTAGCCAATGCTCTTAGTCAAAAGAAGTTCTCTGTGTTGCGTGCAATGAATGCACAATTATCCTTGGGACATGATGGTTCATTAGTAGAATTTCATCTTAAATCAGCCTTGTTGGATCGCATTAAAGATTTGCAAATTGCAGATGATGAATGCCTTGAAAAGAGGAAAGAAGCTGAATCTGGGGAAGCGCAAGACTATGAAATCAAGTCTGATGGTTGTTTATACTATCGAGGAAAAGTTTATATTCCTGACTATGGTGAATTGAAGAAAGAGATTTTAACAGAAGCTCACTATTGCCCATTAACTATGCACCCAGGAAGTAATAAGATGTATCAAGATTTGAAAACCCGCTATTGGTGGCAGGGAATGAAAATAACAATCTTAGAGTTTGTAGCAAAATGTCTGACATGTCAACAATTTAAAGCAGAGCATCAAGTACCTTCTGGACTATTATAACCTATCTCCATTCCTCAGTGGAAATGGGAAAAAGTGACTATGGATTTTATAACAGGGCTACCAGTTACGCTCAACAAAAAGGATTCAGTATGGGTTATAGTGGATCGTTTAACGAAGTCTGTGCATTTTATTCCAGTTCGTGTGGATTATTCAATGGATAAGTATGCAGAATTGTATATCAGAGAAATAATACGACTACATTGTGTCCCAGTATTGATTGTATCGGATAGAAACCCAAGGTTTACCTTGAGGTTTTGGGGAGCATTACACGAGGCACTATGTACTAAATTAAATTTTAGTGTTGTATTTCATCCGCAGACGGACGGGCAGTCAGAACGAACGATCCAGATTTTAGAAGACATGTTGCGAGCTTGCATTATTGAGTTCACTGGATCATGGGAAAGGTATTTGCCATTAGCTGAATTCGCATATAACAACAATTACCAGAGAAGCATCAAAATGGCACCGTTTGAAGCACTTTATAGAAGAAAGTGCAGAACTCCTCTTAATTGGTTCTAATTATAGGATCGAAATGTTCATAATGACCCAAAAATAGGTGGGATTGATTTAACACGAGAAATGGAAGATAAAGTGGGGATTATTCAGAATAATCTCAAAGAAGCCGCGGATCGACAAAAGGCATATGCAGACAAAAAGAGAAAGGATGTTGAATTTGAAGTTGGAGATAAAGTTTTCCTAAAGGTCTCACCTTGGAAGAAAGTACCACATTTTGGTCGAAAAGGGAAACTAAGTCCCAAATTCATTGGACCTTATGAGATTCTCAAAAGAGTTGGAACCGGCCTTACCTCCAGAGATGAGCAAGATCCATGATGTGTTTCATGTATCCATGTTGCAAAGGTATCGAACAGATCCCTCGCATGTTATCACTCCAGAAGAGATTGAATTGCAACCTGATTTAACATATGAAGAAGAACCAGTGGAGATTTTATCGTATGGAGTCAAAGCATTAAGCAATAAAAAAATTCCATTAGTCAAAGTCCTTTAGAGGAACCACAAAGTGGAAGAGGCAATTTTTTACCGAGGAGAAAATAAGAGAGCAGTACCCGCAATTATTTAAATCAGGTACATTTTAAAATTTGAGGACAAATTTTCTTAAGGGGGAAGAATTGTAATACCCTAAAATTTGCTAAGTTGTTTAAGAGTCATTTTGTACTAAGATAAGGGCTTAAAAGCTAACTTAGTGACTAAAATGACAAAATGCAAAGGTTATGATTTCTTTAATATGGATTCTAGGAAAGGAATTTCTGAGAATTAAGAGTACTGTGTGATAGAGAGTAAGCAAAATAGGGTACTTGTGAAGTTTGGTTGAAATCCGATGGGAATTAGAATCAAAATTAAAAGATAACGTTTAGTGACCAAAATGACAATAAGACAAAAGTTGGTGTCTAGAGTCTAAAGATGGGAAAAGTATAGGCACCTAATGGATAATTTTTACCATTAAATATTTTTATTTCACAGATAAGTAGTACATGTTACAGGAAGTTGATATGTATAATTAGATTTTCGGTATGGGATTTATGTAGAAATCTATTTTCGATCGAACAATTAGGGGATAAGCATATATTTGATTCGAATAAAAATACATGGAGAAATTATCAGTAATTATTATATTCTATATATGGATAAATCAGGACATGGAGAAAAATCTGATAAAGGTTTCGGGAATAAAAATGCAATATAAGATATCGAATTTCGATCGAACTACAAAGTTAAGCGTGCTCAGGGCATAGGATGGATGACCTCCTAGGAAGGTCCCATGTCAGTACTTGAGACTCATAAAAGGAATCAGTTCGAGTTAATATTATCCGTATGGATAACTAATAAAGGATTATTAAGAGAATTTTATCCGATAAAGATTTCGGGTAAATTATCAGTATGTTAGACCCAGTCAAAATTTCAAGATTTTGATTTTTTACAAAATTATGGAATATTTTGTATATCAATAATATTTATTTATGGAAATTAGCAATATGAGAATTTTAGATTTTATCCGATAGTTCAGAAAATAGAAAATCGTAGTAAGTGATTATCGGGTAATCAGATCGAATTGGAATTTTAAAGACAGTTCCATAAGCCATGGAAAATTCATAAAATATTATTTTTATGAATATTTTAATATTTCTAGTTGGATTCTAGCTAGATTTAGTTCTACTTTTACAAAATGACAAATTAGAAAATGAGACTTAGTTGGAAGGTTATTTAGAATAAAGTAATTAGATGAATTTAATTAAATACTCATGGCATTAATAAGATAAAAGATGAACAAAATATGTTCAACTTCTTCTCCTCTATTTCGACAACACCAAGAGAGAAAGGAAAAAAATACACAAAATTTTTCCTAGGCATTTTAAAGGCTTCCAAACGAGATTCAAGGTATGTTTTTGGTAGAAAATTAATCTATGTTCAATTTTCTTTTATTTGATAGTAATTTTACAAAGAGTTGTGAAGATTTGTTCATGTTATTGATGAGAGAGAAAATAGGGTTTCATGTTCTATGTTGAGATTGTAAAAATGGAATGATTAATTAGTACAAGTTTGCAAAGTTTTGTGTGAAATTAGTGACTAAAATGTCACTTTAACAAAGGTTAGTGGATTGAAAGGCATTGAATAAGAGTTAGTGAAAAATGATAGAATTATGGAATAATTGTGAATCAAGCTTGAATAAATTGCAAAAAAAGTACAAAATGGTCACTGAGGACCAAAATGGACTATTCGGCTACTAAGGAAGAAAAAAGAAAATTTTAGGAAAATTTTTATATTGGAATAATTATACTAGTATTTTATAGTTAAGCAGTGTTAAAAAATTCTAAAATGTATGTTTTGTATATATTCAATTGGTAAATTGCAGTATCCGAGCAGGACAAGGAAATACGAGATAAAAGAGACAAGAAAAAAGTAGTGAACTAGCTTAGTGAGGCCCAGTATTTTGTATAGCCCAGGTGAGTGCATTATATGCATTTATGGAATGTTACAAATATGATGACTTGCGATAAGTCAACCTTGATATTAATTAAAATCCATGTTATTTAATAATTGTATGAATGTTATGAATTAATAATGTGACATGTATGATACATTGTCATAGTTTATAGATTTTTCTAAGATAAATCAAACTTTTAGATTTTGGGTATGAACTGCCCATAATCGAATTATGGATGATAGTATTGATGAATTTGATATTGAATGTGAAAATATTATATTGTTATGCCCGACTAGAAAAAGCATGGCCATGCTCGAATAAATTGATATAAGATATCATAGTTATTCGTTTATAATAGTCTACTCAGATATCAAGAAATATTAGATGGACTATACAAGTGTGACTATTCCATGACTTGTGTCCGATCTAGATATGAGGACAAAAGGATGTAATACAAGAAAAGAGTTAATCACGAAAAAAGGTTATGTCGAACCACGACTTCCTGTAACTTAGGTAGCAATGATGGATTGCTAGATGCCACTCATTGCTTGTAATATTAGAATTGTTCTAGATATTATTGCTAACGTTACATAAACCTACAAGGGTCACACCCTATGATTGAAACGAACAAATATCGACTAGATAGCATGTGTATAAACTCGTTGTACATGTAATAAGTAAAAGCAGAAATTATTATAATTATTATAATTATAGATAATCTTGTTTATATATATTTTAATACTAGATAATTATTGTAATTATCAAATACTATTAATATATATATCTAAAGAATCCTATTTAAAGTAAAACCAGATTCTACATATTTAATTATTCGGTTAAATATATTGTATATTTAATGAATCCGAATTTAATTAGAATTAGGTTTTTCAATGCTATATAAAGGCATAAGGTCTATCAGCCGAGATATGCATTTTGCAAAAAACGTCTCTAACAGTTAGAGAAGTAAAATATTGTTCGTTTAATTCGGGTGGACTGCGTAGAGGTCAGAATGAATCCGAATTTAATTAGAATTAGGTTTGTCAATGCTATGTAAAGGCATAAGGTCTAGCAGCCAATATATGCATTTTGCGAAAAACCTCTCTAACAGTTAGAGAAGTAAAATATTGTTCATTTCATTCGGGTGGACTGCGTAGAGGTCAGAACGTTGTTGTGACGACTTGGATTCGATATCCTGCTAGAAGAATTGGATTCTCCTAACTCTCTGTGGCTTTTTAGATTTATTTAAGGTAACGTTTCTTCCATTTTCACCCCGGATTCGTTCCTCGTACATGGATCACAGGCAGAATATGCTGGATAATTTTTCTACTGTGTCATGGATGTATCGGCGTTTCCCAACAGTGGTATTAGAGACACTTGTACAATACGAATTCGAACTTAAATAATTGGATGGTGCTTTTGTATGAGATGCATGTTTTGTTTTCTGTTTTGACGAGTATACGATATTTGTGTGAAACAAAGAAATTGAATCCAGTCACGGTTAATATGTTAATCTGTTTTAAATAAGTTTTTACAATCGATGGTTAAAAGTTAATCACATGTTTGTTGTTGTAAGGTTTTAATGTTCGTATCTTAACTGTTAACATGATGAACATGCGGTTCTGATAGCATATCATTTTTGGTGGAGGAACAATGGTTGTTCAAGTACGAAAAACTTTAGGGATCGAAAAATCCCAAAAACACAAATCTATTGATAAAAGTTATCAAATTGTGAGGTTTTTCTATAGTAATCTAAGTGCTAAAAGTAACCGGATTTGTAGGACCGCGTAGGCAACAAAGGTCGTAGGAACTATTTTGGTAATTATAATTAACAAGATAAAACATATGTATGTTTTGGATGATAACGGTGTTTGAAATGCATGGTTATAGCCCATTAGCCCATTTACATTGGTTTTATATTTATAAATATGGTCTACGTGCCGTGCCTTTCTTTCATCTATTGTAATTCTCTTCTCATCTTACTCCCTCGTATGTAAAACGAGTTTTTGAAAAATTGTAATATTTGTGGAGAAAGCGTGGATCACAGGAGCATAATGATGGGCCTATCAATGGTGGATTAGATGCTTGAGAAGCAAGTTCTATCTTTAGTTTATTTTGGTTATCTCATTGTCTTGGGATGTGCCACCTTAGTTTTACGGGCTATAACCATTGCATTTATATTTACTACTTTACATATATGTGTTACAATATATGTTTTAGCATGATGGTAACTGATTAGATCATACTTGAATGGTGAGATTAATATAACAAAAACTCTCCATATTAATTAAAATAGCCATCCAATAGTAGCCCTCGTTAAAACATCGATCAGTACTATGTAGGTTTTGCCAAAGTGAAGTACTTATATCTATCTTGGTTAAACGCGAAGAATAAGCAAGTGATATTCACTGGTTGTAATATTGGTTAAACTAGGTTGTCCTAATGAGATTAGAAACCTAAAGGCTAATGATTTGGATAATCATGAGATGATTAGGAACAATAGTTGTTCACCAACTATAGGAATTACATGAGATGTAATTAGCAAGTGTTTGTCACGTGGCTAGAGTTCCAACCAGCCCACCGTGCGGCCTCAGGCGATGTGACTCAAGACAAACGCCTAAGTAAGCCTTTTCAACCCTCAGAAGATCAAACTTCCCAAGCACCGACAAACGCAAAGCGTTCTACGTGAAATCGGATCAAAAGAGATGAGCGAAGAAGAACTTCGAAAGAACGCTCAAGAACAAAGAAAGAACACTCAGAGGATTTAGAGTAAATGCCTTTATTCCTTGGAAACTTGGATACATAAAATGAGGAGGGGAAGACCTCTATTTATAGTTGAGTTCCCTACATCGACGGCTAAGATCAAAGCCCGCCAACCACAATGGTACAATCCTGGGAATATTCCTATCTATCTATGGCAACAAATCCTATGTATACAAGGTAAGTTTACATAGGTCAAAGTGGATGGCTAAGCCTTCTAGAATCTCCCACGGATCGGGCTAAGTCTGGTGGTCTCTTTGGGCCCAAGATCTCTATCTGAACCTCTTGGGAACCCTGGTGTGCACCCCGTGGTGCCATTGACTCGGGCCTTGGCTGGCGGCCCGTGACATGTTGCTTACCTAAATAATTGAATTCTAGGAGTAAAGCCAAAACCGACTTAGGATGAAATGAAATATGGATCCTTACCCACTAGAAATACTTTTTAGTAAATTTTTCAATTTTGAGGGTTTTTAATAGTGGGAATGTTATTACCTTATAAACATGATAAAAGGTACTTATAAATCATATTTTATCGTTGTATATGCGTTATGGCAAACTCAAACTCATTATCATTGCGATCCGTCATTAAGAATGACAAATTGAATGGCTTGAACTTCCTTGACTGGTTCCGTAACTTGAAGATTGTCCTCAAGAAAGAACGAAAATTACAAGTCATCGAAGAACATGTCCCTAAAAAGCCAGCAGATGATGCCTCCAAAGATGAATTGGAAGCCTTTCAAAAATACTCAAATGACATGGTAGATGTCAGGTGTTTGATGCTTGCGACCATGACTCCTAAGCTTCAAAAGCGACATGAGGACATGGTTCCCTATAAGATGGTTAAAAATCTCAAGGAATTATATGAGGGGCAAGCTCGTCAAGAGAGGTGTGAGACCTTTAAGGCTTTATTTCAATGCAAGATGGTGGAGGGAACTCTGGTAGGAACTCATGTTCTCAAAATGATAGGGTATATTCAAACCCTGAAAAAGTTGGGCTTCCCTCTAAGTGTTGAATTAGCTACTGATGTTATCCTACAAGCATTGCCGGATAGTTTTAATCAATTTGTTCTTAATTTTAATATGAATGAAATTAACAAATCGTTGCCTCAATTGCTTGGTCTATTAAGAACAATAGAGAACAACATGAAAAGGGTTGGCTGCAAGCCCTTTCTAATGGTCCAAAAGGATAACAGAAAAGGAAAGCCCAACACCAAGCCAAAGCCAAAGCCCAACAAAGGAAAGGCTGCATTGAAACCCAAAGGAGGAGTTGCAAAAGAAGGAAAGTGTTCCATTGGAACAATGTTGGGCATTGGAAGAGAAATTGCCCTGTCTATCTTGAGAATATCAAGAAGGCAAGAGAAAATAGACAGTTCGGATCAGATATTTATGTTATTGATATAAATATATCAATGTCTACTTCTTGGGTATTAGATATTGGTTGTGGTTCTCACATTTGTACTTCTGTATAGAGACTAAAAAGGAGTAGAAAATTGGCAAAAGGAGATGTGGACCTAGGAGTGGGAAATGGAGCAAGAGTTGTTGCATTAGCTATAGGAACATATACTTTGTCATTACCTAGTGGACTTGTTTTAGATTTAGAGGATTGTTATTTCGTACTTAGTTTGACTAAAAAACATTATTTCAATTTCTTGTTTGGACAAGATTGGTTTTGAGATTATTATTAAGAATAATAGTTGTTCCTTTTATCTTAATAATGTTTTTATGGTACGACACATTTAATAAATGGCCTCTATATCTTTGATCAAGACAATTCCATATATAACATAAAAATGAAAAGATCAAACACAAATAACTCTAATCAAACTTATCTCTGGCATTGTCTCTTGGGTCGTATAAGTGAGAAACGCATATCAAAACTTCATAAAGATGGATTTTTGGATTCTTTTGTTTTCGAACAATTTAATATATGTGAACCTTGCTTAATGGGAAAAATGAACAAATCACCGTTTGACGATAAAAACGAGCGAGCAAGTGATTTATTAGGTCTAATACATAGTGATGTATGTGGACCAATGAATACACAAGCCAGAGGAGGGTTTCAATACTTCATTACTTTCACTGACAACTTTAGTAGATATGGGTACATTTACCTAATGCATCATAAATCTAAAGCCCTTAAAAAGTTCAAGGAATTTAAGAATAAAGTACAAAACCAACTAGGAAAAAGTATCAAAGCTCTTCAATCAGATTGAGGAGGAGAATACTTAAGCTTAGAGTTTGATGAACTTTTTAAAGAATGTGAGATTGTCTCACAACTTACACCTCCTGGTACTACACAACATAATGGAGTCTCTAAAAGGAGAAATCAAACATTGTTAGACATGGTTCGATCAATGTTGAGTCATGCTGATCTTCTAACTTCTTTTTGGGCACATGCACTAGATCAACATCCTCGAAAGAGAATTTATTTTTAGAAAAAAAAGTGGGAGAAATATTAAACTTGAGGAAATTCAAGATCAACCACAGATCACTGAACCATAGATTGAACAACAAGTTCCACAAATAGTTGAGCAACATCTAATCATTCTTGAAACACAACCACTGCGAAGATCTATGAGAGAATGCAATGCACCTGAGAGATATGGATTTCTCATCACAGTGCATGGTGATGTTCTCCTCATGGACCAAGATGAGCCTAGGACTTATCAGGAAGCAGTGGCGGGCCCAGACTCTGAGAAATGGCTAGAAGCCATGAAATCTGATATGGATTTCATGTCAGAAAACCAAGTATGGACTTTGGTTGACCCACCTGAAGGGATAAAGCCCGTAGGGTGTAAACGGGTTTTTAAAAGGAAGACCGACATGGATGGCAATGTACAAACATACAAAGGGCGATTGGTCGCTAAGGGATTTTTTCAGATTCATGTTATAGACTATGATAAAACTTTTTCTCATGTTGCTATGTTTAAATCCATTCAGATATTGCTTGCAATAGCTGCATTTCATGATTATGAAATCTGGCAAATGGATGTCAAAACTGCTTTCCTTAATGGAAAATTAGATGAGGATGTGTACATGACACAACCTGAGGGTTTTCTAGATCCAAAAGATGCCCAAAAGGTATGCAAGCTAAAAAGATCCATTTATGGGTTGAAGCAAGCTTATCGAAGTTGGAATCTTTGTTTTAATGATGAAATCAAAGAATTTTGTTTTATTAAAAATGAAGATGAGCCATGTGTTTTCAAGAAAACTAGTGGGAGAACTGTCACATTCTTGGTATTGTATGTGGATGACATACTAATGATAGGAAATGACATACCTACCTTACAGTTTGTAAAGACTTGGTTAGGAAAATGTTTTTCTATGAAAGACCTGGGTGAAGCATCCTACATATTAGGAGTCAAAATCTATAGAGATAGATCAAGACGACTCATAGGACTAAGTCAAAATACATACATAGATATACTGAAAAAATTCAGTATGGAAGAATCTAAAAGAGGATTCTTACCTATGAGACATAGTATTTCACTCTCAAAGGAAATGTGTCCTTCAACGCCTCAAGAAAGAGAGTGCATGAGTACGGTTTTATATGCTTCGGCTATTGGATCTATCATGTATGTCATGCTATGTACACGTCTAGATATATCATATGCATTAAGTATGACAAGTCGATACCAAGTGGATCTTGGTGAAGGTCATTGGGTTGCAGTAAAAAACATCCTTAAGTACTTAAGAAGAACTAAGTGTACATTCCTTATGTATGGAGGTGGGGAAGAGTTAAGTATAAAAGTTTATACTAATGCAAGCTTCCAAACTGATAAGGATGATTCTCGATCGTAATTGGGTTTTGTTTTTTACCTTAATGGAGGTTCTGTAAGCTGGAAAACTTCAAAGCAAGATACAATAGCATATTCTATAACAAAAGCCGAGTATATTGCAGCAAGTGATGCTGCAAAAGAGGTTGTTTAAATTAAAAACTTAATATTTGAACTAGGGGTTGTGCCTAGCATATCAAATGCTATAGACCTACGTTGTGACAACAATGGAGCCATCGCACAAGCAAAAGAACCCATATCTCACCAGTGATCCAAACACATACTTATGTGTTACCATCTCATTCGAGAAATCATTGATCGAGGGGGCGTAGAAATATGCAAAGTACCAACGGATGACAATATCGCCGATCCACTAACAAAGCCTCTGACACAGCAGAAGCATGATCGTCATACTAAGTCTCTTGGTATTAGATACATGAGTGATTGGTCTTAGTGCTAGTGGAAGGTTGTTGAAGTATTCCCAAAGACCAATCATAAGATGGTTGTAAAAAACATACTTATTTTATCATGTTTATTAATATAAAGCCATTATTATTTTTCAGTCTTATTCTATGCATTTATAAATAAAACTGAATTATAATAAAGTCTTTAGAATAATATAGTTATTCTTGAATGTCCTTAGTCGAGTATTAATGTGGGCATGGACAACAATAATATATTAAGACTAATATGTAGTTGATTGATGACAAAGTGTTGTCATTGACATGAATATGTCAAAATCAATACATAAGTATGTGTTAGAGAACGACATATTGGACTGACCCGCTATGAGCATGTTTATTGGATTATTATGAGACAGTCACAACATTGCTCATAGTGATAACTACATGTATGATCCTCAGACTTGAGATCATCATTATTTCAACATCGTGAGTGATATATTTTGATGCGGTCAATATGTCGTAACTGACTACACTATAAAGACTAATATTGGATATGTCGCAATCTATGTAGCGGAATATGGTTGATCAAGATAGGATTTGCCCTTCCTACATATTAGGAGTAATATCATAGGCCACTTGATTGAGTAAGACTAGAAAATGCATGGCCATGCTCGAATAAATTGATATGAGATATCATAGTTATTCGTTTATAATAGTCTACTCAAAATATCAAGAAAAATTAGATGGATTGTACAAGTGTGACTATTACATGAGTTGTGTTCGATCTAGATATGAGGACAAAAGGATGTAATACATGAAAATAGTTAATCACAAAAAAGGTTATGTCGAACCACGACTTCCTTAGATGCCACTCATTGCTCGTAATATTAGAATTGTTCTAGATATTACTGCTAACGTTACATGAACCTACAAGGGTCACACCCTATGATTGAAACGAACAAATATCGATTAGATAGCATGTGTACAAACTTGTTGTACACGTAATAAGTAAAAACCGAAATTATTATAATTATTGTAATTATAGATAATCTTATTTATATATATTTTAATACTAGATAATTATTGTAATTTTCAAATACTATTAAAATATATATATCTCTAAAGAAACCTAATTAAAGTAAAATCATATTCTACATATTTAATTATATTCAGTTAAATATATTATATATTTAATGAATACGAATTTAATTAGAATTAGGTTTTTGAATGCTATATAAAGGCATAAGGTCTAGCATCTGAGATATGCCTTTTGCGAAAAACTTCTATAATATTTAGAGAAGTAAAATATTGTTCGTTTCATTCGGGTGGACTGCGTAGAGGTCGGAACGCTGTTGTGACGACTTGGATTCGATATTATGCTAGAAGAATTGGATTCTCCTAACTCTCTGCGGGTTTTCATATTTATTTAAGGTAACGTTTCATCCCTTTTCACCCCAGATTCGTTCCTCTTACATGGATCACTGGCAGAATACGCCAGATACTTTTTTTGCTATGCCATGGGGTGTACCGGCATTTCCCAACAGTACTAGTGCGAGAGTCTTTGGTATAATTGGATATCCATAGAGTCTTAGCAGTTAGCAGCTACGTTCCAACACTACGGTGCATTCCAGACACTTTGGTGTTGACTTCAGACAATACGGTGTTGTTTGGACACTTCTCTGTCAACTAGCACAAAAGGTGTGATAATGAAGAGCAAAGGGCGTCCTCGAGTACGTACTCATCATCAAATGCTACGGCGTTGCAGGCACTACGGTGTCGTTATGATGACTCGTATACCATAGGTTCACATGAAATTGTACTTTGGGCTATAATTTATGAAATGCTTTTATGCAGATGGATAGGCCAATAAGTCTATCGTATTTACTACTGATAAAGTAAAAATGATATTGTGACTTTGGATATATACATACAATTATGATTCATCGAAATAAGTTAGTCTCTCATTTACTATGATAAATGATGAAATGTTATAAACTGCATGGGGAATCACTTGCCATTTTTGCAGGGATTTTGATATTTATGTTATTTGTTTATATTGTTATATTTATGCCTCACTAAGTTATACTTAGTGTGTGTTTCGTATAACACGTAGGTCGATCGGGCTAGTATTATCGAAGAAGGAGTTGCACTTTTGGAAATCGAGTTATCAGTTATAAGCAATAGTATGTACACTTACATCCTAGTCTAGTAGGCATGTACTCGTATTTTAAATTAATAGTTGTTTTGTATTACTAAACTTATAAGTTAGTTTACTTGTTTAAATGGGCTTGTAACCTAAGTATTATGGATGAATGGTATGGTTTTAAACTCTTAGAAATGGAATTTGTTATAAAAAAATTTACAAGTCAGGAAATTAGTTAAAAACTTTAGTAACATCTTCAATGTGTATTTAATCATCGAATATATGTTGAGGGTGTTACAGCACTCGTGGAAACCCTAGATTGGGTTTGAATTTGAAAGTTGGTTGTGCACTTGCGATAAGCGCGTTATCCTCTTATCTTCTTTTGAATTTTAGGGCTGACGTGTACTTGGTTCTACAGCTACCTTGACCGGGCATCAGACTTCATTTCTTTGCTAACCGAGCTTGGCAACTTTTCATCCAAATTTGCCAACTGCGACTTGGCAATTCTCTTATGCTTTTCCTACTTCCTATTCCTACGCTGCTCTGCCAAGCCTGCCCTGCTCCTAACCTGCATCAAAGCCAACAAAACAACCCTTCACCCTGGCAAAATAAACAACTCCTAACTCCTTAATGCAAATACTTGATTTGACTAACTAAATGCACGAATATACATCTAAAGACAAGTAAAAGCATGGTAATATATGCATAAAAATTAGTACTATTGAAGAGTTAACAGTCGCTTCAAGAAGATTATTGGGCATAGTTCTTTCAAACTCTTACAGAACCATGCGATGTTCACGACCTTATGAACATAACCATGAGAACTAAAAAACCTTGCCAGGGAGGTAGTTGTATGAGGTATACCATCGTTTACACAAATGGCAGAACAATTCAAGGACATCACGTCTACTGGCCAGCTAGTAAAGTAAGTATACTTTCACAAAGGAAGGTTCAAAGGAGGAAACCTATCTTATGCAGCTATCGATCGTAGATCCTATCACCACAGCGAGTCAAAATATTTTTCATTAAATGATCAATTCCATTCACGTGGGGATTGTTGGAAAATTTTGATAAATTTGGAGCTTTGAATGAGAAATTGATCCAAACGTTGTTGAGAAAAATGTGGACCCAATTGTTGGTTCGTAAATTTGCAGGCGTGCACGACATGAGTAACACAAATGTTCAAACCGGTTTGGTCCTCCATGGGCCTGTGGATATTTTGTCCCAAATTTAAAATATTTTTTCTCAAATAATAGCATATATTTGCCAAATTCTATTTTGGAATTAAAAGGATAAATATTAAAGTTTCCTTTAATTCAGACAATAATATTGGAAACTACTCTTTAAAAGGCTAATTAATTCTCAAAAACATAAATGCTCCATTAGGTCAAAAGTTTCCATATATACCCCTCGTGAAACTCGTATAAATATGGTGTAAACCTTCTAGGTTTTACACAACTCAAAAACACATGGAATTTTCTATTGTTTTACTCTGTGATTTCAAAAGTCATTTTTGGTGGTAGGAGAAGGCAATGTTATAGTTCATGATCTCTACAGTTGTGCTACTGTAGCTGATCATCTAGTTGTTGTATCTTGAGAGACAGACGACCAAAAATCTCAGCATCAAGGAGTGACCGAAAATCTATCTTAAGGAAGCTGTGTAGCTACAAGCCTCAACTCGTTCCCAATCGGTTTGGTTTTAAATATATTGTATCTATATTTTTTTGTTCTGTTTGCTCAATATTTCAATATAATATTTGTATTTTATTGATTTATTATTTCTCGGATTGACGCTCTTGTATAATAGTAGTTTTGAAAGGGGAGGACTTCTCGGGGAAGAGAATGCCGATAGTGGTTTTGGAAGGGGGGAGGATTTTCTCAACGAGAACCCTGTTAAGTGCTGGAATCAAACGTTTCATAATTTCAGAATTAATCTGAAATTCTCAGAGAGTTTTCCAACCATTTCCACTGTAAATACCTTCCTGAAATTTGTGGCTTGCTCTTATAACTTCTCAACATCTGCTACATATGCAGAACTACATGCAGTTGAACCTGTTTCAAATGCTTTTGCCTATTTAAAGATGAAAAAGAAATTACAGAATTAAATCCACTGATTCCTAATTAAAAGAGCAAAAAATTAAAATTTTTAACAAGCCCATGATTCCCAATTAACAATTTGAAACATTGTTTAGTTCTAACCATGAAGAAGTTCCTAATTTGAGCAGTTAAGAAACCCTAAACTTTGTTATCGTACCTTTTGAGAATTAAGAATGACGGTGAGCACAGTGCGAAGGAAAACTCTGAAGTCCTTATACCCAAAGAGAAGAAGAAATGAAGGTTGGCGATGACAAGAAAGAGTTATGGAAGTGTTGAAGAACTGAAAGCCATTAATGGCAGAGTTGCAAAGCTAGTCGTTCATGGAAGAGAGGACCCGAAAAGCCGCTTTAATTTTTTTAATTACGTGGAAATGTAAAAAGAAATAGTTGACATTATTTTATTGAGAGAATTTACAGGAGGCCATGCCACATCAGCTCTTGTTAACGGTAGGTCACGTTAGTGACCATACTGAAAGTGTTTTAAAGCTGCGTGACTTCAATGCAAGTTTAAAAAGTTGGGTGACCCTATTGAAAGTGTTATAAATGTTTGGGGACTACCATTGTAGTTTACCTTTTTTGAATTGTGGTGGTGGTTTCTCGCTTCATGTTTTTAAAGTAGGAATGCAAAACCGGCTTCGGTTAACCATTAGTAAATTATTTCGGTTAACCGCTAAGTTCAAATCATCTAGTTCTCGACCCTAAACCGTAACCATTCAACCGGTTAACCGTTTTTACTCGGTTCAGATAACAGTTTTTTTATTTTGTTTATTAAAAATATAAATTTTAATAATATGTTAGAAAAAAACATATACTTTTAAAAACTAACACATGATATTAGTATCTTTTTTAATACTAGCAAGTTAAGCACTTAAAATTCATAAAATAAAATTATGGTTTTACTTTTAGGGAATGAGAAAATAAAAAAATATATATAATTTTTTAATATAAAATATTAAAATGACATATAATATAATAATATATATTATATAATCGGTCGGTTCAATTACCCGGTTTGTCCCAAAACTGTAAACCGTAACCGAACCGGTTTCTTTTTTAGAAATAAAAACCCAAACCGGGACAGAATTTTTCGGTCCGATTAACCAATTTTTCAGTTCGGTTTTTTCGGGTTTCGAAATCAGTTTCGGTTAATTGGTTTTTTTGCACACCCCTATTTTAAAGTGCGTTTTTAGTGTTTGTGGTAAAATTGTTTCTTGGCCCTTTAAAAATGATCAAATTGTGATTTAAACCTTCTAAAAGTTGTAACATTTTAAACCGATACGGTACTAAAACTATCATTTTACTCCTTCAACCTATAAATTTGCAATACAAAACAGATGTATTGTGTATAATTTGAAGACAAAATTGATAATTATGTCGTGCCTATTGAATTTTTATTACATTAACGAGGTCAACAAGAATTTAAATAATAATTTACAATTGTAATAACAATCTTTATATACCGTAACGATATTATTTAAAATTGCGATAATTTTAATTGCTATGTCTGTAATAGTATTTATTATGTTTGTAATAGACGCCATCATAATAACGATTTAAATCCGTGATGTGAACTGGCCACATGACAACCCGGCGGAGAGTTGGTATATTTTATAAAGAGAGAAAATGATTTTAAAATGAAGGTAGTGACTGATTTGTGATATATAGTCTAATAGAATAAAGACAAAGCGCTGCAACGTTGACTAAAACTAAGCTCTTTCATTACAAGCTACAGCTGTTAAATTTGATCTAAAATATACATGGAATCAGTCTTGCTTACCAATTAGCATTCCATCCTGAAAAATTCAGCGGCAAAACAGATCAAGTTGAAGCCCCAACTGAGATGGGCGGATGGCGAAACGCCGTTCAAGAAGCCGCCGCTTCCAAACCGCTGTTCGTGACGATATACGCCACCGTCGTGGTGGGGATAGTGGCGTCTTCGTTTTATGTGTTTTCCGCCATTTACTCTCCGTCGGCTTCCACTACTCAGTCCATCTCTACTTCTTGGCTTTCCTCTCCTCCTCTCTCCCAGGGTACGCTACTTTTTCTTTTCTTTAATAAAGCTTATGATTTTCAACAAATGATTGAGCATATATTGTTAGAACTACCCTGTTGCATTATCTTAGTTATTCGATCCTTGTCAAAATGAAGCATTGCCATGGGTTTTTGTTAGTTTGACTTTTTTCTGTATGTCAGACCTTTTCTCCCCTTAGCTTTTCTTTTTTTGGGAATTATGTTGCAAAGTTTTTCCCAAATGTAGTAAGGTATCCATCTGATCGGTTCAGTTTTTATATATTGAAACTTTTTAAGATTTGTTTGTAAGAATGACCATTTTAAAATTAAACATTTAAATAATTGAATTGAGTTGTTTCATATATATGCATTTAATTTCATATTTAGATTTTAGTTAAACGTATACATGTACTTTATTATTTAAAAAATCTTACAAATCGAAAGTTTTTGGTTAAATCCGTCTGGTTATTCGATTAATTCGGTTTAACTGACTATTTGATCGCCCCACTCAAATGCCGATTCGGTTGTCTTTGAAGACTTTCTTTGATGCATATCATGATGTTCTTCTAAACTGTATCAACAGCACTCTTTTAGCATTTCCTTTACCATTAGTCCCTTACATGATTCTATTAACTGATGTCCTCAACTTGATATGACAGATGTTGTATCTCATTCAAGCAACAACATTTCTCAACCAACTGGAAAAGCATCACAACCTGGTAGCAACCAATTGAGACCTATTTTGGAGGTTCCGCCTAGTACCTCGAAAATGCCACCTTTGGAGTCCTTTAGACTAACAAAAGAACTGGTCGGAGAAAGGGCGAAAGATAATGTCATTATAGTCACCTTTGGTAACTTTGCCTTTATGGATTTTATCCTAACTTGGGTTAAACACTTGGCAGATCTTGATGTTTCTAATTTTCTTGTTGGTAAGTTGTTAAATATTCTATCAGTTACATAAGAAGAAACTGTGCTTAAAGTGGACAATGAATTGGAATCATTGTGATTTAGGTGCTATGGACACCAAACTGCTGGAGGCTTTGTATTGGAAAGGTGTTCCAGTCTTTGATATGGGCAGCCATATGAGCACAATAGATGTTGGTTGGGGCTCTCCTACATTTCATAAAATGGGAAGAGAGAAAGTATTGCTTATAAATGCTATACTTCCTTTTGGTTACGAGCTATTGATGTGTGATACAGACATGGTGTGGCTCAAGGTACTCCTCTTCCTTCCCAAATCAAGCTTTTTTTTGTCATTAACATGATACTAAGCTATAGTGTAATTATTTCACTTCTCTTTTCCCTGAATTGGATAAGTTTTATTTTAATAGAATGCTATTATACCGTGGAACAATATTGATTTCTTTGATGCTATAAGAACTAAAATTTTATTGAAAAATACTAGCTTTTCCTGGGGGTTGCACTCCTTAAAATTTTATATATATTATTCACTTGGTATGTATTTTTATTGGCTTGTGTAATGCTTCTTTCTCTGATGCCATCATTTCATTTTATTTTACCTCTTGATCCTTTATGGTCACTTCTGAAGATATACATTAAAACCATACTTCATATGCCATGTTCCTTTCCCAGAATCCACTTCCATATCTTGCCCGGTACCCTGATGCTGACATTTTAACTTCAAGTGACCAAGTTGTGCCAACAGTTGTTGATGACAGATTGGCTGATTGGAAACAAGGTAAAAGATGTTTCTGAAAGTATTTCCTTTTCATATACTGATCTTGTTTTCAAGTTGTGGCCATAGTGGTATTGTTAGTGGAGATCCGCCCTACTTTTTTATTGGAGAAGGGCAGGGAGTGGGTTCTGATGTGGTATTTTAAATTTAGCATGTCCTACTCTGCCCTTAGATTATTTTTGCCTTCTATGTTGGAGGTGTTAAGCTATTCATTTACGGTGCAACGACTACCTAGTTCATATTACAGCTTTAAACCTGTTTTTCCATTTGTTGTCTACACTCTTGTATTCTATGGCACGATTAACTTACACATTTATCATTTTCTTCTTTTAATTCGTGTTACCATTCTTGTGACTCACGTCAATTGATTTCTTTCTTTTCCTTGAACAGTTGGTGCTGCCTACAATATAGGAATTTTCCACTGGCGGCCAACTGAGCCCGCGATAAAACTGGCAAAAGAATGGAAAGATATGCTTTTATCTGATGATAAGATATGGGATCAGAATGGATTTAATGAACTTGTACGCAAGCAAACAGGGCCAGCCGTTGATGATGATAGTGGAATTTTTTATGCTTTTGACGGAAATCTCAAGTTGGGAATTCTACCAGAAAGTATATTTTGTAGTGGGCACACTTATTTTGTTCAGGTAGGATCCATATGCTAGTTCATGGTGATTTTGTTGTAGTCCCTTGTTTTTATTTTATCGATGGTTGTTGAAATTTCGGTTTCTTCACTTATATGCCTTTACATGTTTAAACCCTTGTGCATTTAGTTATGTTTCTTGTACCAGTTAGTAAATAGCAGCATATGTTGTACAACAAGCTTGTCCTAAGACCTAATGCTTTTGGCAGGCCATGTATGAACAACTAAGGCTGGAGCCATATGCATTGCACACCACGTTCCAATATGGTGGTACTGAAGGGAAGCGCCACCGACTGCGGGAGGCCATGGTTTTCTATGATCCACCAGAATACTATGATGCACCAGGTAATTTTGTGCCTTTTATTTTCCAGATGTGATGTTAGGAGTTATTTTATGATTACAAATGTTCTGTGCCAACTATGAAGTATCAAGTATTTCTATAGATTTGATTTTAGGATCCATATTATCTCACCAAAATACAGTTTAAAACGGTTTCTGCATCCTGCCAAGTTTCAGATATATTTATTAATCTGACATGATCACATGAACATTCTAAAGTTTTTGCAAGTCTTTTTCATTCATGTAGAGGTGAAGGGGTCATATCTTAAATGGATTATGGCATCAAACATATGCAATGTGGGTATTTTTGGATGACTTAAATAGCATATATAACATAGAGTTTCGTTACAGTATTGTCGTCCTTAATAATTTAGTTGCTTTCCCCACGGATATATCATTGGTTAAAACTTTGGAACAAAGGAGCTGGGTATGATGAATTGTCCTCTATTCAAAAAGGGTATAATTTCACATTTGTACCTGTAATGAAACATCGGCTGGTTCTCTTCTTTTCAACATCCCTCCTATCATGTTTTATGCCTGTGTTGGTTAGGATGGGATGCAGGAGAGTCTGAAATCTACAATCCAACAAGTTTATCAAGGAAAATGAGTTTTGTAGTGAAATGAAACGCATTTTTTTTGATCTTTTACCATTAATGAAGAGGCTATCAATTCATCTAGCAAGGAAGATCCAAGTCAATTGAATTTTAGATATGTATATTTGCTTTAATGATCATTCACAGCATGTTTTATGCTGCCAGATAACTTATTGAAGGAATTATGCAGGAGGATTCTTGTCATTTAAACCTTCTATTCCAAAGAACCTGTTACTGGATGGGGAGCATAATCTAGAATCACACTTCGCTCTTATTAATTACCAAGTACGTGTGTATTGATTTAGACGCATAAGCCTCTACTGTTTTAATCTCTGTATTTATTCTCATAATTTTTTCTTTTTGATGATTTTATTCAGATTAAACAAATAAGATTGGCATTTGCTATTGCTTCATTGTTGAACCGTACACTGGTGCGTATTCTATGATCAGTTAGCACAAATATTTTAAGAGTTTTTGTTTACTGTTCCAATGAGTGTTGTGAATATAATTTCTTTGTGATGGAAACTGAACTAAGAGATTAAATTAGTTCTTATAAGAATCTTGGCTTACACCCTTAAAAGTGTGAGCTTTAACATGAATTTCTTGTGCCTAGCGGTAGCAAAGTAATAGGTAAAACATCTATAAATTGAAAATTCATCTTATTACAGAGCCAGTGAAATATGTTGTACAACGGTGCAAGTGGTATCACATTGTGTGGGGAAAGTTATCTAATTTATTCCAAATGTAGATTTGTGGTATTGCTTTTGGATAAGGTTATGTAATCATCTTTTTCCCTTCTCACTATGTCAATTTCAGGTTATGCCTCCATTATGGTGCAGGCTTGATCGACTCTGGTTTTCACATCCTGGAGTTCTGCAGGGTTCAATGACCAGACAACCTTTTCTCTGCCCTTTGGATCATGTTTTTGAGGTAAATTTTAGTTGATTATAAGAACCATTTGATCTTTTTCTTGTTTCTGCTGGTAAGAATCGTTCTCATGTTGCAGCACTTCTATTTTCCTCCCTGTTTTCTGTGCAAACATGAAAATAAATAATCTCTATGTTAGAGCATTTAGCCTCTTTTATAAGTACAACATAGTGCAAGGATTTTGTGGATGCTTTTATCTTTATTTAGATGTTCTAATTCTAGGGAATATAACTTTCACTATTGTAGGTAAATGTCATGTTGAAAGACCTTCCAGAAGAGGAGTTTGGTTCTGCAATTAGCATCAGAGAGTATTCTTTTCTCAACAATCCATTATTACCCCAACAAGTAAACGAATATTAGTGGTATTGATTAAATCATTTCTTTCCGATGATCTCCTGGAAACTTTAACTGTCAATACCGTTTCAGGTAAAAGACTCATTGCTTGATGTTCAACTTTGTCAAGAAGGAACCGAAGATTGCCATGCATCAAGTAACACAAGTCGACCAGGTCTTTTAAGATTCCCGAAAAACAGCACCGAAGAAACGGTATGTCTGATTCTTCACTTGCTTATGAAATGAATCATCCTATGTCTACCTTGTGTCCATAACTAAGTTATGATTCTGCTTGTATTTTCATGAAACTAGTATCAGTAGTTTAATACTCTTAGTTATCAAGCTATTACCAATGTCTTAATCAAACCAAATGCGTAAATGGCAGTTCAAAACAGTGTTCTCTTCATTCAAGGATGTCAAAGTCATTCAATTCTCTTCAATGCAAAATGCTTTTCTCGGTTTCACCGACAAGGCAAGTCTCTCATCAAGCTGCAACATCCCATCTTCCATTCTTAATTTTACACGTTTGAGTTGAGCTGTACTAATATGCCTACGGATGTTTATGTATGGTCAGGCAAGAGAGGAGAAATTCAGGAAACGCATGAAGCGATACGTAGGTATATGGTGCTGCGTTGAGAACCACACTCCTGGACACATATATTACGACATGTATTGGGACGAAAAACCTGGTTGGAAACCTGCCCCACCTGAAACCCCAGAAGAGGATCATCCGCCTTTCTAAGTTCCTCAGCGCTTCACAAATGGTCCCTTCGTTATACTGATTAAATTTATCCTTTTATTTGCCTTCTTTAAATAGGTTGTGCAGTTTTACGGTGCTACCTTATTATTGTACTCACAACTATTTATTTACTCACTCAACTATTAGTGTAAGATCCAAAATTGTTCAGAAATACAATCCAGAAATTTTGAATTGATTATTTGTTAATTAACATATTCGGGTTTCAAATCTCATCGATTTCAGTCAAATAATTGTATTATTAATTTTCGGGTATTGTATTAAGGATTGAACTTGATTAATTGGCTGAAATAAGTTTGAATTGTGAATGAAATTGTATTAATGGAAGATATATGTCCTTAATTGGTAATTGGGCCAAAAGATTACTTGTGGGAATTGTGGATGATTTTCCACCATTTCTTATTTCTTCCGGAAGCTTTGGTGTAAAATTCACAAATAGTCATTCAACTACCCTAAATATTACAAAATGTTCATCAAACTTTTAAAAGTTACTTAATGAGTTAAATTTTGTTAAAAAATGGTAAATGAGCCGTTAATTGTTAGGGTGATGTAATAGTTAAAAAAATAATATAAAAATACATTTAGTTTTCCATACAACCGAATGATGACACGAGAAGGAAAATATAAAGGAAGAATACGGGGATGATGGACTTGAACATAGGGGTAAAAGGGTAATGGGACACACTAAACCACTGGACCAAAGTTGACTTTTAATTATAAATGACAACAATTTATATATTAATTGTTTCAAAATTAAAACAAAACACTAAGCCTATTCTATTCTTTTTTTCAGTTTTGTTTATGTTCATTTCCCCTCTTCTTTAATTATTTTCCACATTAAAAATATGATCAAATTGATATAATGAGTGTTAAATTTATTATATTTTTTCGAATTAGAATTAAATTAATTAAATGTATAAATATAGAGAATTAAATGTGTTATTATACAAATTTTATTACTTATCATGACATTAACGTCAGTTAACGACTCAATGACCATTTTATAGCAGAATCGAATTTATAATAATCATTGTGTAACATTTAAAAGCTGAGTGATCAAAATAATATTATATCATAATTCAGTGACCAAATTTGAACTTTACATTAATATTTTTTTCATCAATTTTTAATATTTATATTCTAGATGATGATTAGTTCAAGATGTTAACATTTTTTCATTTGATCCAATGTATCCATCACCGATAATAGTGACTAATCCTCTCGCCGCAAGTGCTCTCCCTAAGAGGTAAATGACAAGCCATAAAACGTACTCTATTCCTATGGGTAAAGATAGAACCCCTGACCTCATTAATAAAAGAAATCGTTAACTAGCTTTAACTTTGTGAAATTTAAAAATAAAATACCACAGTAAAAAAAATTTAGGTTCTCATAGTTTTTCATTATATTTTCTAGAAAAAAATATTTTATCATTTTGATATAATACGTGTTGGGTTTTGATACATAAGTTGTGTAAATAATTTGCATATCACTTTATATTTAAACTATAAAATCTAAAACCTAAATCTATAACCCTAAAAATTTAAACCATAAACCCTAAATTCTAAATTATAAGCCTAAATCATAAATTCTAAACACTAAAATTAACAAACTTGTGTAAATTAAAGTTTACACAAACTTGTATATCAAAGTGTTTTCCAAACATGTTTACATGTTGAGATATTTTTATTTTAATATAACTTAAATAAAAAATGTTTTTGGACTTAAATTGATTTGCAAAAATATTTCAAAAGTCCATTAACTTAAAAAATATGTCTGAAAGATTTTCAAAGTGTTTTTGACATGTATGCTTTTAAAATAGCCCAAGTGTCAAAAATAGGCTTTGAGTATCGGTACCCTTCCCTCGGTACCGATACCCAAACAGCCGTACCGGTACCCGTTTGCTCCGTACCGATAATCCCTTTAAATCCCCCAAGGTTTCTAAAATTCCAGTAGCCATTCATCGTACTGGTACAAGTTTGGTCATACAAATACGAGAAGCATCGTATCGATACGCAAGTATCGCGTACTGATACCAATGTTATAAATGCCCAACGGCTCTTTCTTCTTTGAGGCAGGTACCGATACCGAAATTCGCGTACCGATACCGACATACCCAAAAGTGCATTTAATGTTGGAAATAAAGTCCAAAATGATACTAATCAACCCATAATGGCTAGTAACGGTCAAGAACTCCTTAGAGGGTTTAAAAGCAAGCTTCAAGCAACCATGGAACAACAAGAAACTCAATGCCAACATTCTTTGTATAGAGAAATTGTTTTAGTGCTTAAATTGTCAAATTCCTTGTAGAAAACACCAGTGAGCCAAATTGTCACATTTGATCAAGTGTTAAGGTTTTGGGTGAGAGCTAAATTGTGCAAACACTTTGCCTTGTGAGGTTTTTCATTGTTTGCTAATTTTTATTCTCTTAGTGAGAAGTGTCTTAAAGCTTTAGGGTATAAGCTTTGAGGGTTTGTAAAGGTTATCTCCTTGAGCTTAGAAAAAGGAAAGACAAATTAGTGAATTTGTGGAAAATCTTTAGCTTGGATAGCTAAAGTAGTGGAGGTAGACTTGGTTTAGAAGTTAAACCACTATAAATCCTTGTGTCCAAAGTTTTAATTTCCTTTTCCTTCCACAAATATCACTCAAAGGCCAATTCATCCCTTTTTTGTGAATTCAGTTGATCGTTCGAGCCCAACAATTGGTATCAATGTAAGGTCTCTATCACCGGAATAACGTCCTAGTTCGATCCACAAATATCTCAAGTCATTTCCATATCAACCGAAACAATGACCTCAACTTTCGGTGCTTCTACATTGAGGACTCCCAACTGATCAACAAGACACCGTTCTTCAATGGAGCTCACTATTCTTATTGGAAGAATATGATGAAGCTATTCTTTCAAGCTAGTGATCTTGGGGAATGGATGAACATCATGGAAGGTTATACCACTCCAACTTACGAGATGAGAGATTGAAGTGAAACGGAGAGCAAAAGATTCCAAACAAATACCAAGGCCATGCACATCTTGTTTTGTACACTTGGTTCCGATAAATATGGAAATGTTTCATCTTGTTTAAATGCCAAGAAGATTTCGGAAAACTTGAAGTCTCATATGAACCAACGAGGTGAAAGAGACCAAGATTGGGCTTTCTAACCTCAACAATGAGAACTTCAAGATAGACCAGGAAGAAGACATCAAAGCTATGTTCGATCGGTTCTCCATCATAGTGAATGAGATTAAAGGATTAGGAGAGGTAATCCCATAGGACAAGCTTGTAAGAAAGTTGATTTATTTACTTCTCGATTCATGGGATTCCAGGAAGACCGCCATCATTAAAGCAAAGAACTTGAAGATGCTCAAGCTTAACGAGCTAATGGGATCTTTGCTAACCCATGAAATGATGATGTCAAGGGGGAAGAAGAAAGAAGAGGACAATGCAAAGATGGATGTTGTTGTTGGGATGATCAATCAATGTGTTTGGCCAAGAGGGGTTGAATTGGCAATTAAAAATTTTGGTGGAGCTAAAGGAAAAATATAAAAATTTAAGACACAAGAATTTATAGTGGTTCAAGCTTCTAAACAAGCTCTATATCCACTACCTTAGCACCACATTGAGGATTTTCAACAAATTCACTAAAGAATTTCGTCCCCTTTTCTAGGCTTGTAAGGAAACCGTTACACAATCAAAGCTTTCTACCCAAAGCTTTGATGAACTCACTCTTTTACAAGGAAAGATTGGCAAATGATAAAATCCTCTCAAAGGTAATAAATTTGCCCTAATACAAGTTCACTCAACCCAATCTTAAAAATAAAGATTACAATTTTGCTCACTTAAGAGGGCTACAAGGATTTGACTCTAATAGGCTCAAAGATGTTGGATTTGTGCTTGAATGCTTGAAAGTTGATGATTAGCAGTTGCTATAGCTTTGGAGACTTCATTTTATACCCCATTCATCGATTTCTTACCGTTTGGGTGGTTGAGGAATTGATTATAGCCGTTGGAGGGCAATTTTCCTGCATTAAATGCTGTTTACCAACTCTTGGTATCAGTATCGGGGAACCGTATTGTACCTGCCAAAAGAAGAAATAGCCGTTGTACAAAGGGGTATCGATACACGGGAAGGGCGTATCAGTACGAGTTGTCAATTTTACAAAGGCATACCGGTACGGGCCGTACCGTATCGGTACTAGTCTTACTCACTAGAATCCTGATTACTCGTGTAGCAAAACACGTATCGATACGCATATAAGGTTATCAGTACACTATAACTAATTTTTAATGATCTGATTCTAATAAACTGACAAGGCAACGATCGAATATTAAAGGAAAAAAATTTGGAAAAATCTAAACACCCCGTATCGGTACGCATGAAGTCGTACCGATGCTCATATAGTCGTTATTTCCCAGGTTGAGTGGCGTATCGAAATGGATACAAACGTATCGAAATTGTGTACCGATATGACTATACGCGTATCGGTAATCGATCACCATCAAGTTAAAAAATATTCCAGTGTCGAGACACCGTATCAATACGGCTTATTGGGTATCAATACGCCTGGTCAATTTCAGCTATTTAGAGTACGAAAAACACTTAGAAAATATTGGGGTTTTAGTTTTTGACTTAGAAATTAATTTAAGTTCGAAATCATGTCAGTTTGTAAGATTTTTGGGTACTTAAAAATTTATCTTATTTTACAAATTGGCCATTGAAATTACTTGTTATATCAAAATCAAATATTAGTTTTACAATCTCCCCCTTTTTGATATAACAAAACCCAAAATAAATTTTTAAGTCTTTTTGAATAACACTCCTACTTTCTTTAAGGCTATTTAAGTTTGAAAAACTTAGCTCGTACTTCTCCCTCTTTTTGTTAGATCAAAATTAATAGGGAAAATATAAAGACAATAAATAACTCCAAGCATAAATAAACAACTTAGATATTATAAAATCAAAGTATAAATTCAAGCAACATAGTAAAAATCCAACTTAACAACATAATCCGAAACATAAACCAAATAACGAAAAACAATATAGAGTCATAGGAATTCAAATAAAGAACATAGGTGCATAAAACTCAAATCCTACTATGATATGATATGCAATTGCCTAAGGAGGGTCTGCATCATCCTCATCCTCATCCTCATCATCATCGCCCATGCCAATATCACCAAGAGAGTGACCACGCCATTCTCCATGAAGCTCAATTCTCCAAAGATGTGAAACAAGCATCAAATGAGTCAAGCCTTGTGTTTACCTCGGTGAAGTGAGTAGTCATTGTAGAGGTCATGATGGCAAACTTCCCATCAAGATACGCCATAATGCATCAAAGGAAGGCTGAGCTACTGGAGCTACGGGATCAACTGGAGCTACCGGCATATTCTCTTTGGGATCTGGTTGTGCATCACGAGGGAGATCTGCAAGATGAATCCATTAACCAATATAAAATGTGAACTTCGCATACCGAAGAGAGTGATCATCAATGGGATCGGTGAGAAGCGAAGCAAGATCATAGGAGTAGTTGATCTCAAGCTTGTGAAACATAAAGCTCAGGGCGGTGCCATAGGTGAAAGAGGTAACGAGGGAGGTGTAGAAATCTTGGACATGGTAGACTAGCTCGGCAAACATGATTTGGGCTAGGTTTGGGCAAACTCCTTCACAGAAACAATGAAGCCAAAAGTTATTGACTTGGGTGGACCACTTACCACCGGATGGTCGAAACCACCAAGTGATAAGGAAGTGAAGGAAATGATCATGTGCATCTAGGACGTAATGGAGCCACCAAGAGTTTGTTGAAAATATTTTCATCATCAATTCTCGTATCATCCATCCCTAAAAGTTCGACTATTATTTTAGAATCAAGTTGAAAAGTTTTTTTCAATAAGATAAGACTCGAGAGCTATGACCTCAATTTTTCTTGATTGTAAACACACCAGGCATTGGAGTAAAAAATAAGGACTAGGTTTTTGTAAAGAATGTCGGGTATACTATAAAAAGACATGAGTTTCCATTCCCTCATTAAATCAAGATATCAAAAATAAAAAGCATCAGAAGTCATAAAAGGAATGGAAACAACATGTTCCCGGCGAATTTTGAAATTTTGAAAGTGTTAAAACAATCTAAAGCATTTGGATTTTCAGGTTCATTAAAGCATTGACAATAGATTTGATTTAGGTTTGGTCTAGTACCATTGTTTTTGGAATTAGGTTCGGTAGGATTTTGAGTGGAAGAACTAGCCTCGATCTCCCTTCGTGCTCTTTTCTTAGGACCCATAATAAAAACCTAAAAAATAATTTCAAACCACAAAGAAAACAATGTATGCATAAACATCAATATTCAATCCAATAAATCAATCCAATAATCAAGGTAGCATAAAAACCTATATTGTATAGTTTAAAATCATATACAAGTATAAAGAAAAATTTTGGTGAAGAAAAATATACGAGTATAATTTTATAATCGAACCAAAAAATTTTAGTTTTGAAAAAGATTTTGTAAAATCTTTGAAAACAAAGTTATATACATACTAAATATATAAATTTAAGACATAAGAACTATATAGAAATATAAAAGAAATCAAAATTTAAAGAAAATAGAGTTTATACCTTGATTAAGATGAATGGATGAATGAAGAGATGATTTGCGCAAAGCTTGATGAATTTTGCTTGGGTTTGATGTTGAAAACAAAAGCCCCAAAGATTTTGAAGTGATTTGATGAAAAAAATAAGAAATTTGGGTTATTTTTATAAAGAAATCCGACCTAGGGTTTTTAGGAAAAGTTAGAGTATAACACCCCAAAACCGAACCTAGTTAGAATTCAATTCCGGCGATTGGAAATTTTGCATCAGAAAGTCAAACTATAATATTGAACTTTGAACAAGTGGTCAATTATTGGATTATTGAGCCCTAATTAAGTATTGTTATTGATTAAGGACCTTATTGAAAACCTTGAAAATTTTCATAGTGACTAAATTGTGAAAATTGAAAGTTTGGGGGCAAAAGTATAGAAAGTGAAGTGTTGAGGGACTAGCCTTACGATTAGCCCCTCCTCAATCCTCATCACCACACACGTGGGTTGCTTGAGTTAGCTTCCTTCAATTGAAGGAAAGCTTTGTAATTGGAATTAGAAAGAAAAAGAAAGAAAGAATATAGAAACTTACCCGATGATAGTGAAAGTAAGCACCACACCACTCTCCATCATCCTTTTCCTAACCTAAGCAAGCTCCTCCATTGGAGGATATTTCAAGCTTGATTTTTCTTAAGTTTCCTAAACTTAAACTATTGCTCGCAATCGAGTAAGCCAAAGCTCTCAAATTAATTATCAATTCCATGGCTAGAACATGTTTAAATCAAAGCTCAAGAAACTTAGAACCCTAGGAATTCTCTAAGGATATCATATCTTATTCATTATTGTTTTTCATAGCTACTAAGTTGCTATGAATCTATTATTGATAATGAAATCTTTGTGATTTCTATTTCTTTTGTAGCTCAAGAGAATCTAGGTGAGGAATCACCAAATCCATCAAACCCCAATAAGTCAAAGAACAAGGGAATTGTCATTCGGGATCCCTAAAAGCTTTGGGAGTATCAGTGAGTGTAGTCGGAGTCTCGGGATTGGCTAAGTGCATATCTCGATTTCATTGTATTGGTTTATTGCCTTCCTATCATTGAAATCAAGGTATGGATACATGAAAACCTTGTTGAAGTTATCATTGGTAAGCTTTTGTAAGCTTATTGCATTGTTATATTAATTATTGATTCATGGTATTGTCATTGATAACTTTGGAATATTGTGAAAGGCCATATTGATCCTAATATACCGTTATTGACAAGTTAACATTGTTATTGCTATTGATATTGCTATTGTTATTAGCCTAATTATCGAATCCTTGGATACGAATTGACATGGGATACAATTGGCATGCCATAGAATTCATGAGCTCATTGGTACAGAGTGGAATACGGTCCTAGAGCTAAGGCTCTATTGGCAATGTTGGAGGGATGTGTTAGTTTTGGTCTTATTAGTGATGTTGGAGGATATTGACCATTTATTGTTGGTGATGTCGGTTGGAAATTCACGTATCCACATTCACATTTCAATCCGAGGAATTAAGTTATTGAAATTATTGTTAAAACATGAATTGAGATGCATTTACATTGACATACATGCTATTGATGTTATTGGCATTCATGTTATTATTGTTGACTACCTCACTAGGCTATATATGCCTAATGCATCTCATTTCCAAGCATTTTTAAGTTAAAAAGGTGTGTCGGATCAAGGATCAGAGATAGGAAAGATTTGAAGCAAGTCACACAAGCTATATGTAATGTAAACCTAGCCTTTCAACTCCTAGTATGGTGGCATATGGTCTAGACATGTTAGTTTAGCCCCATTTTGTGTGTATATATTGTTCACCATGTTGAAATAGTTAAAACATGAAATATGGCATGTTAAAAGTTAGTAAGATTGGCTAACTTGGCCTAAAATGCTCTTATAAGGAAATCTTAGCAAATGGATTCTAAATGCTATGAAATTTGACATGTAAGTAGATATGATGTTTATAAATTTGCTTGTAAAATTTGGTAACAGTTGGAAGAGGCAAAGGTCCCTAATTTGATTAAAAACCAGACTAAATTTGTCATTACAGGTCTATCCGTACCGGTACGGGTGATGGCGTATCGGTAAGGGTGTGCAATTTGGCACGAAGGTAAAGGGGCGTACCGATACAGCTATTAAAGTATTGGCATGGGTAATTGAATCTGGAAAATTACTGTCGCACCATATCGACACCGTATCGATCCCTAGAGTTGACCTTTTAGGTGTTGACTATGTGTACGATACCCAGTATCGGTACGAGTTTAATGAATTTAACTATTTTAATGGTCAAGGTAGGCGTATCAATACGACCTAAAGCGTATCGGTATGGCCAATTGATACTAGAACCTGAATTCATTAATGCCAGCTTAGCATACCGATATGGATATACTCGTACCGATACGACCCTTATTATTTATAACTACTTTAACGAACATGACATAGGCGTATCGGTACCGAGGTAGGTAAGTTAGTTAAAAGATGATTAAGAAAGTTTCTGAATGTTATAATTTGGTCACTGAATATTATAAGGCTTAATTGAAGGTACAAATGAACTCTGATTGTACTAAAAATTTGTATACAAGATATTCGAGCATTTATTCTCACATTGGTAACCCTAATTTTTGACAAGACCCTATAATTTACTAGTTTTATAATTTAGTCCCTAAACTTGAATAAGTTACCATTTGGTCTCAAATTATAAATTGGGTAAACTTTATTGACTAGAAATGTATATTATATTGCATTATAAATTACTGATACATGACTTATTGCGTAAATTACCGGGAAGGGGGTTGTTACATAGAGTTTGAGTTGGATTAGAAAGACCTCATTTAAAACCCTATTTAAAGCTCCAACGGCTACGTGTACCGATACACAAAAATACGTATCAAAATCGCATATCGGTATGTTATATAGGCGTACCAATCATTTTCCCATACCGATACGGGCCTCACCCGTGCTAAAACAACACTCATTTAACCGCATCGATACTCTTTGACCAAAATGACATTTTTGGTTGCAAGGGATCCAAAAATTTGATTTTACTCAAATCGATATGCATGTAAATGATATGGGATCATCATGAATGGGCAAAAAATAGATGCATACTCCTCCTAACAACAAGAATTGATGCACATAGGATCAAAATTACATAAGCATTGAAATCAACCAAATTAAAGCAACTTTTGAACACCAAAAAGGCTCTAAGGTTTAAGAAAGGCTAGTAAGCCCTAACTCTCTCCTAAGAGACCAAAAACGCTCTTTGTCTAAAGGTTTGGTAAAGATATCCGCTAATTGGTTTAAGGTGTCTACATATTCTAGAACTACATCATTTTTCAAGATATGATCTCTAATGAAGTGATGTCTTATCTCTATGTGCTTGGTTCTAGAATGTTGGAAGGGATTCTTAGTGAGACAAATGACACTAGTATTGTCACACTTTAGAGGGATGGTACCTACATCAATTCCATAATCTAAAAGTTGTTACTTTATCCAAAGAACTTGATCATAAAAACTTCCGGCCGAAATGTAGTCCGCCTTGGTGGTAGATAATGCTACACTATTTTACTTCTTAAAAAACCACGATATGAGCATACTACCTAGGAATTGACATGTACTAGAGGTACTCTTTCTATCTATCTTACAGCCCCTATAATCTGCATCTGAATAAGCATGCAAACTAAAGGAAGAGTCTCTAGGATACCAAAGACCTAAACAAGGTGTGTCTCTAAGGTATCTAAAGATTTTCTTAACGACTTTAAGGTGTGATTCTCTAGGACTAGCTTGAAATCTAGCACACAAGCAAACACTAAACATGATATCTGGTCTACTTACGATAAGATAAAGCAAAGATCCTATCATTGATCTATAAAGTTTTAAATCAACACCCTTACCTCCTTCATCCTTGTCAAGCTTTTAGAAGAGCTCATTGGTTTGGCTTGAGGTTTCACATTCTCCAAGCCAAACTTCTTGAGCATATCCTTGATGTACTTAGCTTGATTTATGAAGATGCCATCTTTCCTTTGCTTGATTTGGAGCCCCAAAAAGAATGATAGCTCCCCCATCATGCTCATCTCAAATTCACCTTGCATCAACTTAGCAAACTCTTGACAAAAAAGCTCATTAGTGTAACCAAAAATGATATCATCAACATAAATTTGTACTACTAAGATGTCTTTGTCTTTTCCTTTTATAAAAAGTGTAGTATCCGTCTTTCCTTTGTTAAAACCTTTTTCATTAAAAAAATTTGATAAACATTCATACCAAACTCTAGGAGCTTGTTTCAAACCATATAAAGCCTTTGAAAGTTTGAAAACATGGTTTGGGTATTTTGGATCTTCAAAATCAGGTGGTTGTTCTACATACACTTCTTCATTTATAAAATCATTTAGAAAAGAACTTTTTACATCCATTTGAAAAAGTTTGAATTCATGATAACATGCAAATGCAAGCAACATCCTAATAGCTTCCATTCTAGCTACAGGTGCATAGGTTTCATCAAGATTGTTTCCTTCTTCTTGAGTGTAACCTTGAGCAAAAAGTCTAGCCTTGTTTCTCACTATGTTACCACTCTCATCTAGTTTGTTTCTAAAACCCCATTTAGTTCCTATGGTTGATTTATTACATGGCCTATCAACTAATGTCCATACTTTACTTCTCTCAAATTGATTTAACTCTTCTTGCATAGCCAATATCCAATAATCATCATTTAATGCTTTTTTGATATTTTTAAGCTCTATGTATGAGATAAATGCAACATAATTACATGTATTTCTAAGAGAAGATCTATTGGTTACCCATTTGGCTGGATCACCCAAAATTTCATCACCTTTGACATAATTGAACTCCCTTGGGTAGGTGACCTCATTTTCCTTAAGAGTCATGTCCTTCAATGCTTCTGGAGGTGGATCTTGTGGTTCGTCTTTTGATTGAACTTCATCTACCTTTGATGATTGTCCTCCACCATCATTGGCATAAAAAATTCCTACATCATCATCATCACAAGAATCCTTCCTTGGAAAGAGGTTATCATCGAAGACCACATGTATAGAATCTTCTACTACTAAAGCTCTTATGTTAAATACACGATAGGCTTTACAATTTAAAGAGTAACCTAGAAAAATATCTTATTCATTTTTTGCATCAAATTTGCCTAAATTATCTTTTCCATTGTTTAAAACAAAACATTTACAACCAAATGGATGAAAATAGCTAATGTTAGGCTTTTTTTATTTTTGAAAGTTCATAAGGAGTTTTCATTAAAACATGCCTAATCATTATTGTATTTACAATATAGTAAGTCGTATTAGTGGCTTCCGCCCAAAAATACTTAGGCAAATTATTTTCACAAATCATGGTTCTAGCCTTTTCTTCTAAAGTTTAATTTTTCCTCTCAACAACCCTATTTTTTGAGGTTGTAATGCCTCAGTTTTGGGTCTAGACATTTTGGGGTTTGTTTTGAGGGTCTAAAGGACCAGTATTAGAGATTCGAGTCAATTTCGGGATTAAATATTTTTGAAAGGGATAAAAATGTGGGAAAATGTTCTAAAATCATTAATTAATATATTAATGATTATCGTGGAATTAATTTTGGAAAATGAGTTTCTAAAATCGGACATTTTGGACTAGTGACCAAAATGAAAACTTTGAAAATTATTTTTAGTGACTGTTTTGTAAAAGGGTCAAAACTTTGAATCTTTAAGGAGCTATTTTCCCAAAGTCTAATCTCAGACTTTATCCATTAATTGGCTATTTTTAAAGTGTTTTGAAAAATATAAATAGGTTGGGGAGAATTAATTTGATAATTAGTTCTTTAAAACAAAAGTTATGTAATTAACTTTCTCTCAAAATATCTCAGCCAAATACTATTCTCTTCTTCTAAATCTTCAAGTAAATCTTTATTTTCTTAAATTCTTTGATTTCAAATGATTTCGTATCGATTGTTTATCAAAACCTTATTGATTTAACTTTGTTTTCTCATGTAAAATCAAACAATTAAGGGAGAAAGCATCCATTAGAGATAATGTTCGTCCTTCTCCTCTAATGAAAGTTTCTTTACTGAAATTCCCAAGTTCTTGATCCTTTACAATTATTCTCTAATGTGTTTTGATAGTTTAATTAAGGGAAATTGGTTTAATTGTATTTTGATTGATGAAATTGGTAGATTTTTGAATTGGAAGTGCTTTGCTAGGTTCTTGATCAGAGTAGATCATGATTTTGATGTTTAATAATGTTAATATCTTGGATTTAACATTGTAATCCCAAAACTAGTTGAATCTCTAATGATTAAGGTTGATAGTTAAGGGTTTTTGTATTGTTAATGGAGTTTAATCATTGCTTAAAGTATAAGGACATTGTAAAGGGGTTTTTAGATGTTAATGGATGAAGTTTATTGTATTGAATCGTTATATTGTGGCTGGGTTAAGTTTGGAAAGTGTTTAAAGTTGATTTTGATAAGTTTCAGATGGTTTTTGAGTGGGCAACTTGTGAGTTGCGGGTAATCTCTTTGAGGTAGTGGTTTGGATGCATTTTGATGCATGTTTCCTCTGGTTTTTTCTAACCAAAACATGGGATAATCAAGACGAAGCATCTTGAGGTGGATTGTTGCTTGTAGGGAGCTTGGTTTGCATTGGCGTGCAAGGTGAGGTGTAATTGGTGAGTGGAAATGGTTTTAAAAGTCTTTCAAAGGTTTGAAAGTGGTTTCAGGAGTTTATGTTAAGTTTGAAACACTTACCTAAGCTCAGAAGTAAGTTTCGTTTTTTTGCTCTTTAATATCAGTTCGGATATGAGCATGTGTAATTCGTGTTTTGGTTGTAAACATGGTTTGTTTTACTTACTGTAAATGCATGATTTTGAGTACAAATGCAATGGTTTAAAAGTATATGAAATGCTAGTGAGCATTGGTTTTCATTCTGGTCGAGAATGTGGTATTGCTTTGGCAATGTGGTTTGCATATGTGGTGTTTTGCTTAATGCATTGTAAAATAGTGAGTAAATGGTTTTGTAAATGATATATTGGCTATGTGACAAGATGAGAAAACATTTGGATATAGTTGGCATGGCATAGGATAAAGTGCATTATATGTTTAAAATCGATCGTAGTTAAAGGTCCTTGGGGTATAACGGTCGGCTACTCAGACTATGATGTTATCACTTGAGTTGAAGGGTTGATTCCCCTTATTGATGTTAATCTTGCACTCGACAAGGTTGTCATATCATGCGGTCAGCATGGTATGGTCTTGATGACGGTCGATCATTAAGGGAGATCCTTGTATCCGATATGTAAGGTTAACGGTTGGTTAACCAATGATTAGCGGTCGTCTAATCAAGGGTAGTGGTCGACTATCCGGGGTCACTGTAATTGCCAATATATGAAAGTTTATGTGTTGAACTTATCTTTAATGTTTTGGGATTTAAGCATGGTAATATGATTTAATGCTTTGGGATTTAAGTATGTGTTATATAAATGTTTTGCATATGGTCGATATGCATGTTTGATTTGGAATAAATGAAATGCTTTGGTCTTAAGCATGGTTTGAAAACAAGCGTTTGGTTTTCAAAGGGTTTTTAAATGCATCATTGTCTTACGAGCATCCTCACTAAGCATGTGTGCTTACAATCTCATTTTCCTAATGATGTAGAGCATTGAAGTTTGGGGCAACAAAGGCAAGGTTTGAAGTGATCCAAGAACCTAGACTTCTTTTGAGTATGAACTCGGTTTTAGTTTCGGTTAATAAGGTAATGTGTTTGCCAAGTTTCTGGGATTTGTAATTCTGTTTTCCCCTGGTTTTGAGCATGGTTAATGCTGTGTTTTGGACTTTTGTTGATGTTGATAAGCATGTTAATGGTTTTGCTTATAGTTGATGCTAGGTGGTTGCATAGGATTGCATTTAGTTGGCTTTGATTGATTGCCATGCTTTGATGAATCTAGCTAGTTGATATTGATATTAGAAGCATGTTAGTATGCTGCTTATGCTGGAAAATGTTCAAATGAGTGTTTGGTATGTTTGAAAATGTGGTTTTAGAAAGCATGCCTATAGTTTACCTTAAAAGCATGATTGCCATGAATTGAGGGTTGTTCTGTGTTAATATGGTTGGGATCGATCTTTAGTTATGTTGTATGAATGTTAGAAGCATGTGTAAGTGGTTGGAGTCCATAAATGTAAGTTAAACCAACAAAAGTGGACGTTTCAGTTCTAGGCGTATTGAAACGCGACTCCTCGTACTGGTACAGCTAGGCCATTTCAAGCATAGAGTTTCGGTACATGAGGAAGCGTTTCGATACGGGAAAGCCTTTTCAGGCATAATGTTTTGATACGTGAGGAGGTGTTTTGATACGGACAAATCATTTCAGGCTTAGCATTTCGATACTCAGAAAGGTATTCTGGTATTGTTTTGAGCTACTGAAATTTGAGTTTTTGTAAATTGGCCAGGCGTACCGAAACACCTATTCGTGTACCGGTACGATATGTAGGTAAGTTAGTTATTTGGTTGTTTGGAAGGCTTCGGGGTTATTCATTTTAGTCCTACGTCTTATAATGACTATTGTGTATGCTTGATTGGTCGGAATGATATGAGAATTGACATGTAAGCATGTAATATGACTAATTGAGGATTGGTAACCTTAATTTCAGTAGTGGCCATATAATTTATCAATTTTACATTTTGGTCCCTAAAATGTGTTGTATGTAATCGAATGCCTTCCCGTGGCCCGTTTTCTTAGTGTCCTCATCCGCTGCAAGCATGAACACTTAGGATTAATAATATGTATCTAGACAAGATAAAAGGAAACAACTAGACCAGTTTTTGTAATTTTTCTTCGGTTTGCTTCGGCAAACCTAATGTAGCTAGCTCGGTTCAGTCGGGCGTCTAGGCCGGGTCTAGGGGGTTACATTTTTTGGTATCAAAGCTAGGTTACAAAAGGTGGGGATATTGTTATTTGATTCTTTGATATTGTGTGATATGCATAGTAATTGTGTATATGTATGGTGATTGCTTTACATCATGTTGGGCCATGAATTGGGAAAACATTGCCTATTACCAAGATTTTTAAAATGTTTTATAAGGTTGTATTGGATCCTTTGCCTTATGTTAGCCTGACTTTAATGTGTTTTGATGTTTTTGTTAGCATGGCTCGACTTGACACTCGTTCGATGGCTGTTAGTGTCGGGTCTGGGCAGAATAATAACGATAGAGGGAAAACTCGTATTACCTTACCTCTTTGTTCCCCATTGGTTCCTCTTGTTGACACTGGGTAGGTGGTGTACCTCAGGCTCCACAAGGGCAGGCTTTTAGGGATTTGACTCCGTTAATCCAAGCGATGACGAAAGCATTTCAGGCAGCGATGGCTAGAGTGCAAGTGCAAGCACCGGCACATGCTGTAGTGGTTAATCAAGGTTTGCCCTTGGAGCATCTTTGTAGTTTAGGAGGCGAGGAATTTAGGGGTCTGGGCCCTAAAGCAGTTGAGGGATGGCTAGAAAAGACAATTCGTATCTTGGATCAGATGGGTTGTAACGATGTATGCAAGTTAGGTTGCACTATATCCTTGTTGCAAGGTGATGCTTATCATTAGTGGGTAACCACGATTGCGGGTGTCCCTGAGGCGGATGTGACTTGGGAGTTCTTTTAGAGAGCTTTCAATAGGAGGAAGCGTGATTTTATGTCGCTCTCGTAGGGTGGCATGTCAATTGCCGAATATGAGGTAAAGTTTATTCGCCTAAGTCAGTATGCCCCAGAGTTGGTTCCAGATGATCAACAGCGGTGCGAGAGGTTTCGCTATGGTCTTGTGAAGGACATCAAGGCGTATCCATTGGCTACGGATTACACGGATTTTGATGTGTTGGTCAATCGTGCCAAGGATATTGAGCAGTCCCTAAGTGTGACAAGATAGGTTTTAGGCATGAGCTCGAGTAAGAGAGTAGCTAATTTTGGCTATTCTGGGAAGCAAAATAGGAGATCTCGTGACAAAAGCGTGGTGGCGGCCAGGATAATTCGGGAGCTTGTGTTGTAGCTGAGTATGAGCATTGTGGTAGATGCCACACGGGTGCATGTTAGGGAAATACCATGAGTTGCTGGATATGTGCATCTTTTGATCACATAAAGCGTGATTGTCCTCGTGCTGCGGGGGATACGGTGGTTCGGGCTATTGTACCTGCTAGGGGTTGAGGCCGTGACAGGGGTAATTTCCAGAGGCGTGAGGATGGTCAGAGGGTCGTGGCTCATGCTGTTGCTATACAACCAGAGAATGGTGGACCAGCGCGAATCTAAGCTCATCGTGAGGGCTGCAATGACACTGATGTGATCGCTGGTACCTACACCATGCAATCTTTGTCATTGTTTTCTTTGATTGATTCGGGGTCTACGTATTCTTACATATTGAGTGAGCATGCATATTTTCTTAACTTTTCTGTTGAAATTTTGGATGTTGGAATGTTAGTAACTAGTTATTTTGGTGAGACGGTTACGGCAAGAAGGTTGTATAGGCGTTGTCCTTTGGTAGTGCAAGGTCATGAGTTTACTGCGGATATGATGGAATTGCCATTCCATGGTTTTGACATTATTTTAGTTATGGATTGGTTGAGTGAGCACAAGGCGGTGATGGATTGTGAATCCAAAAGGATTTCTTTGAGGTTAGCCGATGATTACAAAGTTATGGTGGTTGGCGAGAATGTGAAATTCTTGTCCAATGTTGTTTCAGCTACTCAAGCAAAAAAAGATGATGTTTGGTGGCTGCCAAGTTTATTTTGCTATCGTGATGTATTCGGTGGCCAAGGGTGTTCGAGTGTAGGACATTCAGGCTATTTGTGATTATCCAAAGTTTTTTTGAGGAGTTATCGGGTTTATCTTCGGATAGAGAGGGGGAATTCAGTATTGAGACGTACGCATGTATGACTCTGGTGTCCATTTCTCCTGATCGGATGGCACCGAAGGAATTGAAAGCGTCGAAGACTCAGCTTCAGGAGTTGTTAGATCACGGGTTCATTCGACCAAGTGTATCGCCTTGGGGTGCTCCGATTCTCTTTGTGAAAAAGAAAGATGGTACGATACACATGTGCATTAATTACCGGTAGTTGAATAAGTTAAAGGTGAAGAATAAATATCCTTTACAGAGGATAGATGATTTGTTCGATCAGTTTCGCAAGGCAGCGGTGTTTTCAAAGATTGTTTTGAGATCAGGGTATTATCAGTTGAAGGTAAAATATGTGGATGTGCACAAGATAGCTTTTCGTACGAGGTATGGGCATTATGAGTTCTTGATAATGCTGTTTGGTTTGACGAACGCTCCGGCGGCTTTTATGGATATGATGAATAGAGTGTTCTATGAGTACCTCGTTCAGTTTGTGGTGGCGTTTATAGATGATATCCTTATGTACTCTCGTACAGAGAAGGATCATGATCAGTATTTGCAGATCGTGTTACAAGCTTTGAAGGATAATTAGTTGTATGCCAAGCTAAGTAAGTGTGAGTTTTGGCTAAAGGAAGTGATGTTCCTTGGTCATATAGTTTCCGTGGAGGGTATTCAAGTTGATCCACAGAAAATTGAGGGTATTATCAATTAGAAGCAACCTAAGTCTACATCAGGGGTGCTTAGTTTCCTGGGTTTGGCTGGGTATTATTGCTATTTTGTAGATGGGGTTTTTAGTATTGCGACACCGTTAACAAAGTTGTTGCAAAAAAATGTTCCTTATATGTGGACGAAAAAGCAACAACATAGCTTTGAGAAGTTGAAGTAAGTCTTGACACATGCTCTTGTGTTGATTGAACCCAAGTCAAGAAAATAGTTTATGGTTTATAGTGACGCGTCTTACATTGGCTTGGGTTGTGTGCTGATGCAAGACGGTAAGGTTGTAGCCTATGCGTCGAGACAGCTGAAAGTTCATGAGCGAAACTATCCGACTCATGATTTGGAACTTGCGGCTGTGGTGTTTGCCTTGAAAATTTGGAGACACTACCTTTATGGAGAAAAGTATGTTGTTTTTACGGATCATAAGAGTTTGAAGTATTTGATGTCTCAAAAAGATTTGAATCTTAGGCAGCGTAGATGGTTGGAGTTGCTTAAGGATTATGACTTGACGATCGAGTATCACCCTAGAAAGGCTAATGTAGTAGTGGATGCGTTGAGTCGTAAGGGTGCGATTGAGCTTAGGTCGATGTTTGCGAGGTTGAGTATGTCACGGGAAGGTGGGTTACTGGCCGAGTTGCAAGTTAAGCCTACGTTGTCACAATTGATTAAAGCTAAGCATCCGTATGATGATTCTTTGGTTCCTCATGTTAAGGACATATCAGATGGTAATCCGACATAATTTAATTTTGATGATGATGGGGTTTTGTGTTTTAAGGGTCGAATAGTGGTGCCAGATGATATGGGGTTGAGGCAAACTATTCTGACTTAGTCACATTCTAGTTCTTTTTCTATGTATTCCGGTAGTACCAAGATGTATCGTGATTTAAAGGAAGTGTAATATTGGATTGGTTTGAAAAAGAATGTGGCAAATTTTTTTTATAAGTGCATGGTGTGTCAGCGGGTTAAGGTTGAACATCAATTTCCGTGCAACCGTTGAGAATTTTAAAATGGAAATGTGAGAGAATCACCATTGATTTTGTGATAGGGTTGCCCTTGACACCGCCTAAAAAGGATTCCATTTGGGTGATTGTTGATCGATTTATGAAGTTCGCACATTTTCTGCCAGTGCATACATTAAGATTGTGCGTTTGCATGGGGTACCTAAGTCTATTGATTCGGATAGAGATTCGAGGTTTACAACGAGATTTTGGGGGGTGTTTGCATTAGGCTCTAGGTACGAGATTGAGGTTTAGTACCGCGTATCATCCTCAGACGGATGGGCAGACAGAGTGTGTTATCTAGGTTTTGGAGGATATGTTGAGATGTTGTATTATTGAGTTTCAAGGAACCTAGGGGAAGCATTTACCTTTGGTTGAGTTTGCTTATAACAATAGTTATCAAGCGAGTATACAGATGGCGCACTATGAGGCATTGTATGGCCGGAGGTGTCGTACGCCTTTGTGTTGGGCTGAGGTAGGGGAAAAGCATGTTTCCTTACCGAACATGTTGAAAGACATAGATGAGAAGGTAAAGCTTGGGTGTGATCACTTGAAAAGCGGTTACGGATCAACAAAAATCTTACACAGATTTGAAGTGTAGGGAGATTGAATATGCGGTGGGTGATCGTGTGTTCTTGAAAGTGTCACCGTGGACAAAGGTGATGCGGTTCGAACATAAGGGTAAGATTAGTCTGAGGTTTATTGGACCATATGAGATTGTGGAGTGTGTTGGTCCTGTGGCTTATCGGTTTAGGTTGCCTCTCGAGCTAGAGAAAATACATGATGTGTTTCATGTATCTATGTTGCGGAGGTATCGGTTGGATCCCTTGCATATTATACCAATAGAGCATATTGAGTTGAGGCAAGATTTGTCCTGTGATGAGGAGGCGGTGGAAATCCTTGATTCTATTAGCAAATTTCTACGTGGTAAGACGATTGAGCTTGTTAAGGTCTTGTGGCGACATCGAGGTGTCGAAGAAGCCACTTGGGAAAGCAAGACAGACATGTTGGAGCAATTTTTGCATTTGTTTCCTCCAGGTAAATTTCAGGGATGAAATTTCTTAAGAGGGGAGAGTTGTAGCACCCCGATTTTGGGTCTAGACGTTTTGGGGGTTTGTTTTGAGGGTCCGGAGGATCGGTATTAGAGATTTGAGTCAGTTTCAGTATTAAATCAAATTAAACATTTTTGAAGGTGATAAAAATATGGAAAATGTTCTAAAATCATTAATTAATATATTACTGATTATCGTGGAATCAATTTTGGAAAATGAGTTTCTAAAATTGGACATTTTGGACTCGTGACCAAAATGAAACCTTTGAAAACTGTCTTTAGTGACTGTTTTGTAAAAGGGTCAAAACTTTGAATCTTTAAGGAGCTATTTGCCCAAAGTCTAATCTCAGACTTTATCCCTTAATTGACTATTTTTAAAGTGTTTTGGAAAATATAAATAGGTTGGGGAGAATTAATTTGATAATTAATTCTTTAAAACAAAAGTTATGTAACATTCTCTCAAAATCTTTTCTCTCAAAATCTCTCCAGCCAAACACTATTCTCTTCTTCTAAATCTTCAGGTAAATCTTTATTTTCTTAAATTCTTTGATTTCAAATGATTTCTTATTGATTGAACTTTGGTTTCTCATGTAAAATCAAACAATTAAGGGAGAAAGCATCCATTAGAGGTACTGTTCCTCCTTCTCCTCTAATGAAAGGTTCTTTATTGAAATTCCCAAGTTCTTGATCCTTGACAATTGTTTTCTAATGTGTTTTGATAGTTTAATTAAGGGAGATTGGTTTAATTGTGTTTTGATTGATGAAACTGGTAGATTTTCGAATTAGATCTGTTTTGATGGGTTCTTGATCAAAGTAGATCATGATTTTGATGTTTAATAATGTTAATAGCTTGGATTTAACATTGTAATCCTGAAACTAATTGAATCTCCAATGTTTAAGGTTGATAGTTAAGGGCTTTTGTATTATTAATGGAGTTTAATCATTGCTGGAAGTAATGGACGTTGTAAAGGGGTTTTTAGATGTTAATGGATGAGGTTTAATGTATCGAATCATTATATTGTGGTTGGATTAAGTTTGGAAAGTGTTTAAGGTTGATTTCGATAAGTTTCAGATGGTTTTTGAGTGGGCAACATGTGAGTTGCGGGTAATCGCTTTGAGGCAGTGGTTTGGATGCATTTTGATGCATGTTTCCTTTAGTTTTGGGTGACCAGAACATGGGATAATCAAGGCGAAGCATCTTGAGGTGGATTGTTGCTTGCTGGGAGCTTGGTTTGCATTGGAGTGTAAGGTGAGGTGTAATTGGTGAGTGGAAACGGTTTTAAAAGTCCTTCAAAGGTTTAAAAGTGATTTCGAGAGTTTAGGTTAAGTTTGAAATACTTACTTAAGCTAAGAAGTAAGTTTTCCTCTTTTGCTCTTTAAAATCAATTCGGATATGAGCATGTGTAACTCATGTTTTGGTCGTAAACATGGTTTGTTTTTACTTACTGTAAATGCATGATTTTGAGTACATATGCAATGTTTTAAAAGTATATGAAATGCTAGTGAGCATTGGTTTTCATTTTGGTCAGGAATGCGGTATTGCTTTGGCAATGTGGTTTGTATATATGGAGTTTTGCTTAATGCATTGTAAAACAATGAGTAAATGGTTTTGTAAATGATATATTGGCTATGTGACAAGATGAGAAAACATTCGGATATAGTTGGCAAGCCATAGGATAACGTGAACTATAATATGGTTAAAATCGATCATGGTTAAAGGTCCTTCAGGTATAACGGCCAGCTACTCAGACTATGATGTTATCACTTGGGTTGAGCGGTCAGTTCCCCTTGTTGATGTTAATCTTGCGGTCAGCAAGGTTGTCATATCATTCGGTCGGCATGGTATGGGTCTTGATGGCGGTCGGTCATTAAGGGAGATCTGTGTATCCGATATGTAAGGTTAATGGTCGATTAACCAATGATTAGCGGTCGGCTATTCAAGGGTAGTTGTCGACTATCCAGGATCACTATAATTGCCAGTATATGAAAGTTTATGTGTTGTACTTATCTTTAATGCTTTGGGATTTAAGCATGGTAATATGATTTAATGCTTTAGGATCTAAGCATGAGATGACTTGATGCTTTGGGATTTAAGCATGTGTTATATAAATGTTTTGCATATGGTCAATATGCATTTTGATTTGGAATAAATGAAATGCTTTGGTTGTAAGAATGGTTTGAAAACAAGCGTTTGGTTTTCAAAAGGTTTTTAAATGCATTATTGTCTTACGAGCATCCTCACTAAGCATGTGTGCTTACGCTCTCTTTTTCCTAATGATGCAGAGCATTGAAGTTTGGGGAAGCAAAGGCAAGGTTTGAAGTGATCCAAGAACCAAGACTTCTTTTGAGTATGAACTCGGCTTTAGTTTCGGTTAGTAAGGTAATGTGTTCCCAAGTTTTTGGGATTTTTAATTCTATTTCCCCTGGTTTTGAGCATGGTTAATGCTGTGTTTTGGAGTTTTGTTGATGTTGATAAGCATGTTAATGGTTTTTCTTATGGTTGATGCTAGGTGGTTGCCTAGGATTGCATTTAGTTGGCTTTGATTGATTGCCATGCTTTGATGAATTTTGCAAGTTGATATTGATACTAGAAACATGTTGGTATGCTGCTTATGCTAGAAAATGTTAAAATGAGTGTTTGGTATGTTTGAAAATGTGGTTTTAGGAAGCATGTCTATAGTTTACCTTAAAAGCATGATTGCCATGAATTGAGGGTGGTTTTGTGTTAATATGGCTAGGATCGATCTTTAGTTATGTTGTATGAATGTTAGATGCATGTGTAAGTGGTTGGAGTACATAAATGTAAGTTAAACCAGCATAAGTGGACGTTTTAGGTCCAGGCATACCGGAACATGACCCCTCATACCGGTACGGCTAGGCCATGTCAATCATAGCATTTCGGTACGCGAGGAAGTGTTTCAATACGGGAAAGTCTTTTCAGGCATAGCATTTCGATAAGCGAAGAGGTGTTTCGATACGGACAAATCATTTCAGGCTTAGCGTTTCGATACTCGGGAAGGTGTTCTGGTACGGTTTTGAGATACTGGAATCTGAGTTTTTGTAAATTGGGCAGGCGTACCAAAACACCTGTTCGTGTACCAGTATGATATGCAGATAAGTTAGTTATTTGGCTATTTGGAAGGTTTTGGGGTTATTCATTTTAGGCCTAGGTCTTATAATGATAATTGTGTATGCTTGAATGGTCGGAATGATCTCAGAATTGGCATGTATGCATGTAATATGACTAATTGAGGATTGATAACCTTAATTTCAGTAATGGTCTTGTAATTTATCAGTTTTACATTTTGGTCCCTAAAACGTGTTGTATGCAATCGGATGCCTTCCCATGGCCCATTTTCTTAGTGTCCTCATCCGCTGTAAGCATGAACACTTAAGATTAATAATATGCATCTAGAAAAGATAAAAGAAAAAATTGACCAGTTTTTGTAATCTTTCTTCGGTTTGCTTCAGCAAACCTAATGTAGCTCGTTCAGTTCTAGGCCCGGTCGAGGGGGTTACAAAGGTGTTCGAGGAGTGAAAAAATATGGCTTATTAAATTTGAGTTACAAAACTCTTCAAAACCTAAATTTTTAAATTTGGTTCCATGGTCACTTCGAATATGTGCAATTGAGTAACCAAAATCGTTTTGATTTGCTTTTGAAAATGTGATGAATTTTTCTAAATCCCCATCCTTGGTACTTAAAAATAGAACCCAAGTATATCTAGAGCAGTCATCAACTAAAAAGAATGCATATGATTTTCCACCCAAACTCATTGTTCTAAAGAGCCAAAAGATCCATGTGGATCAATTGTAAAACTCGTAGAAACATCATTAATAGGTTTAAAAGAAACTTTTGCACAAGCATCACAAATTTTTTCATATGAAAACTTTATTTTGGCAAACCTCTTTTAAGATCATTTAAAATCAAATTTTCCAAAACTCTCATGCTTGCATGCCCTAGTTTTCTATGCCATAACCATGAACCATGCTCATATTTAGCTACAAAACATGTATTGGAAAAATGAATGTCATCTAAATGCACTATGTATATGTTTCCTATGCGATGACCAATAAGCATAATTTTGTTGGTTTCAATGTTGATAATTACAACCATTTAAATCAAAAAGCACATTGAAACCTTTATCACAAAGTTGGCTTATGCTTAATAAATTATGCTTAAGACTGTTGACATATAAGACAATATCAATAAGTATAGAATAGTGATTACCAATGGAACCAATTCCTTTAATGTGGCCTTTGGAGTTGTCACCAAACGTCACTACTCCTCCACTATTTGGTTTTAGCTCTAAGAATCGACTCTTGTCACCGACCATGTATCTCAAGCATCCACTATCAAGGTACCATGAATTTGCACTTGAAGCTTTGGCCTTGTAGCAATGCTCGCCCTACAAACAAAGAATTACGTCTTGATTTTTGATACCCAAATCATTTTGGGTCCATGAGTATTAGCTCTCAAAAACTTGGTTCCCTTAGGAATCTGAGAAGCAATTGCCTTAATGTTGTTAGAAATGACAAGTTCCTTAGGAACCCAAATACTCCTAATCCTCTTACCTCTAGAGGGCCTTTGGAAGCCTCTTTGTTTGTACTCATTAATAAGTTTATTTTCACATAGTTGAGTTTTGAAAAAGTTCATTTTTTAAAATAGGAATTCCCAACTTTGTTCAAAGACGCTTTAAGATCACCAACTTCCTTTTGGTGATCATCATGAACTTTAGAGAGAATGTTATTTAGATCTTGAATTTTTTTTCAAAATCATTTTATTTGTCTTGTAAATCCAAAACCTTTTTCTCAAGTTTCGAATTACGTTTGGATATAGAATCATTTTAATTTTTCAAATCGGAAATTATTTTCTTGTTTTTCAAAAGTGATTCTTTGTATTTCAAAACTAATTCATCATAAACCTCTTGCAACTTATTATACTCATCATATAATTCATCAAAAGTAAGTTCAATAGATGAGTTGGAGTTTACCTTAGGATCCTCTTCGAAGGCTATGAGGCAAAGATTTGCAACTTCTTTTTCCTTATCACTTAAAGATTCTTCATCACACAATGTGGCTACATGGGCCTTATGCTTCTTTTTCTTCTCGAGAAGAGAGTAGATAAGCTTTCGAATAAGCCTTTATTTCGGAATAACTTCTTCGAAGCCTTTTAGCCCGTTGATAATGATGGAGAATCGATCAAACATTTTTGAAATATCTTCATCCAGCTCCATTTTGAAGTTCTCGTAGCTTAGATTTAGGAGGCCAATCTTGGTCTCCTTTACTTCATTTGTGCACTCGTATGTCACTTCTAGCTTTTCCTATATCTCCATTGCACTTGTGCAAAAAGACATCTTTGAGTACTCATCTGGTCCAAGAGCGTAAAAGATTATGTGCATAGCTTTGTCCTTGATTTGCATCTTCCTTCAATCTTCATCAGTCATCTTATGCTTGGACTTAGGAATGAGCCGGTCTCCTTCTCTCTTCATCGAAATGGCCGGTCCATCTTCTACTATATCCCAAAGAAGGTAGTCATTGGATTTGATGAAGAGCCTTATACAATTCTTCCAATAAGGATAGTTATACCCATTGAAATAAGGAGGTTTGGTGATGGATTGAAACTTGTAGAGGTTGTTGCCAAAAGTAGAGGCCATGACTTGATCGACGATTGATTGAATCACCTTTAGGATCGTCTCAAAGATGGTTAGACCTTCAATTGAGTGTGGCTCTGATACCAATTGTTGGGATGATGAATCAATGTGTTTGGCCAAGAGGGGGTAAATTGGCAATTAAAAATTTTGGTGGAGCTAAAGGAAAAATATAAAAATTTGAGACACAAGAATTTATAGTGGTTCAAGCTTCTAAACAAGCTCTTCATCCACTACCTTATCACCACACTAAGAATTTTCAACAAATTCACTAAAGAATTTCGTCCCCTTTTCTAGGCTTATAAGGAAACCGTTACACAATCAAAGCTTTATACCCAAAGCTTTGATGAACTCACTCTTTTACAAGAAAAGATTGGCAATTGATAAAATCCTCCCAAAGGTAATAAATTTTCCCTAATACAAGTTCACTCAACCCAATCTTGAAAATAAAGATTACAATTTTGCTCACTCAAGAGGGTTACAAAGGATTTGATTCTAATAGGCTCAAAGATGTTGGATTTGTGCTTGAATGCTTGAAAGTTGATGATTAGTTGTTAATGTAGCTTTGGAGACTTCATTTTATACCCTTCATTGATTTCTAACTGTTTAGGAGGTTGAAGAATTAATTATAGTCGTTGGAGGGCAATTTTCCTGCATTAAATGTTGTCTTCCCTCGGTATTGGTACACGAGGAGCCATATCAGTTTCTGCCAAAAGAAGAAATAGTCGTTGTACAAAGGGGTATCGATATGCAAGAAGGGCGTATCGGTACGAGTTGCCAATTTTACAAAGGTATACCGGTACAGGCCGTACCGTATCGGTACTATTCTTACTCACTAGAATCCTAATTACTTATGTAGCAAAACGCGTATCAATACGCATATAAGGGTATCGGTACGCTATAACTAATTTTTAAAGATCTAATTCTAATAAACTGACAAGGCAACGGTCGAATATTAAATGCAAAAGATTTGAAAAAATGTAACGCATGAATCCCTACCGATACTCATATAGCTTTTATTTCCTAGGTTGAATAGCGTATCAAAATGGATACAAGCGTATCGAAGCTGTATACTGATACAGTTGTATGCATAACGGTACTCGATAGCCATCAAGGTAAAAACATATTCAGTGTCGAGACATCGTATTGATATGGCTTATTGGGTATCTATACGCCTGGTCAATTTTGGCTATTTAGAGTACGAAAAACACTCAGAAAATTTTGGGGTTTTAGTTTTTGACTTAGAAATTAATTTAAGTTCGAAATCATGTCAGTTTGTGAGATTTTTGGGTACTTTAAAAATTTATCTTATTTTACAAATTGGTCATTGAAATTACTTGTTATATCAAAATCAAATATTAGTTTTACAGTTGCTCTTAAATCCTCCACAAGCCAACAAGAAGATTCAAGTGGAGAGGAAGATGAAGAGATGACCAAACTCTTCAAGAAGTTCAAAAGATCCATGATGTGCGAGAAAGAAAAAGCTAGACATGAATCAAGAATAAAGAGAAGAGATCATATCATATGCTTCAAATATAGTAAGGCGGGACACGTCAAGTACGATTATCCAAAGATAAAGAATAAGGGATCAAGCCATAAAAAGAAGGCATTTGAGGCTACCTGGAGTGATGAAGAGGACTCCACCGATGATAAGGTAGCCAACCTTTGTCTCATGGCCATTGAAGAAGATTCAAGGGCAACTTCTAATTCATCACGTTCAATTTCATATACTTTCGATGAGTTACAAGATGCCTGTGATGATTTGGTTTTAGAATTTGAAAACCATATTTTGAAAAATAAGAAAATGGTTTCATTAAAAGTTCAAAATGATTTGATTTCTAAAACTAAAGATGAACTTGAAGCAAAGCTCAAAGATTTTGAGAAAAAGAATTTTGATTTACAAAACTTACTTCTAAAAGTTCAAAATGTTCCTCAAAGAGAAATTGATGACCTTAAAAAGAATTTGTTTAACAAAAAATTTTAAAAATGTGAAAATAAAGGTATCTCCAAACCAAATTTTTATGAAAGATAATCTAGTTCTTCTATATTTTTAATGGTAAAATGATTAAGAACATAAGGACTCATTTCTTCAAAGAAATTTTTGGGACTAATGCCAATGGATCCAAAGCAATTTGGATACCAAAATATACTTGATTGTCTTTTGCATGTGTGATTGAGCATTGATGATTAAAATCAAAATTTTGGGAGCTCTTGACACACAAGAGAGAAGAACACTTGAAGAAGGAGACATTTAACATCCTACCTTGGTTCATGTGGTAAAATTTTGTCTTATACAATTGCTTGATCATGTCTAAATTGTTTAATCTAATTTATGGTTCAAACACGTTTGTGTGACTCCATGTGGTGCTTAATTGCATATAGTAAGGAGGAGTCTCAATTGCATGAGTTATATGTATTTGGCCTTTTATGCTCATATCTATATTTTTGGCCTTAAACTTGTAATGTTTGGTTGAATGTTGGTGAAACCATGCTTTCTATATTTTAAATGTTGTATTTTTTAGAAGCATGTTGTTAATTTTGTAGCAAAATGATCAAAATATATATTTATGATATGAACTTAATACTAAGTTGTAAGGCTTTTTGGGTTGATTTTGCTGCATAATTTCACCAGTTCGTGCTCTCGGTACCGATACAGCTCGTGTCGTACCGATATAGCATTCAACCAGTATCGATACTGTCGATACCATACCAGTACGAACAGTAAAAAGGGACAATTTTGTCTCATTTTTTCATGCCTTGTATGCCTATTTGATAAATGGTATGTTTAATTAAATTTCTTGTGATTCATTTTATTTATTTATTTGAAATTTAAAGAATTCTTTTGAATGTTTGGATTAACATTCTTTTGTTGCTTGATTAAGGGGGTCTATTTTATTTAAAAATTCTTTATTGTGGTTTTTTGGTCTTTTCTCCATTGTTATCTTGAACTTAAATGTGATTTCAAACTTTTTTTGAATTATTTTTGATATAACAAAACTGGGGAGAGATAGGTTTAAAAAATTAAATTTCAAAAAGATAAATAAATATCTTTAATATATTTCAAAAATATTCCCTTTTCCTAAAATTATTTTTCAAAAGGGAAGAAATTTCAAAAACAATTTTCAAGTGATTTTGTTATATCAAAAAGAGGAGATTGCCGAGTTATTTGATTTTGATATAACTCAAATAAAAAATATTTTTTGACTTATACTAATCTGCAAAAATATTTCAAAAGTTTATTAGCTTGAAAAATATGTCTGACGGGTTTTTAAAGTGTTTTTGATATGTTTAAGTGCTTTCAAAATAACCCAAGTGTTAAAAACAGGTTTTGAGTACTGGTACCCTTCCCTCGATATTGATACTCAGGCATCTGTATCGGTATTGGTTTGCTCGATATCGATACTCTCTTTAAACCCCCAAGGTTTCCAAAATTCCAGTAGCCATTCACCATATCGGTACATGATTGGTTGTATCGATATGCAAGTATCGCGTACCGATACCTAGTGTTATAAATGCCTAACGACTCTTTCTTCTTTGAGACAAGTACTGATACCAAAGTTTGCATACCGATACCGACATGCCCAAAAGTGCATTTAATGCTATAAATAAAGTCCCCAATGGCTCTAATCAACCCCTAACGTCTGGTAATGGTCAAGAATTCCATAGAGAGTTTAAAAGCAAGCTTCAAGCAGCCATGGAACAACAAGAAACTCAATGCCAACATTCTTTGTATAGAGAAAATGTTTTAGTGCTTAAATTGTCAAATTCCTTATAAAAAAACACTAGTGAGCCAAATTGTCACATTTGCTCAAGTGTTAGGATTTTGGGTGAGAGCTAAATTGTGCAAACATTTTGTCTTGTGAGGCTTTCCATTGTTTGCTAATTTGTATTCTCTTAGTGAGAAGTGTCTCAAAGCTTTTGGGTATAAGCTCTGAGGGTTTATAATGGTTATTTCCTTGCGCCTAGAAAAAGGAAAGACAAATTAGTGAATTTGTAGAAAATCCTTAGAGTGGATAGCTAAGGTAGTGGAGGTAGACTTGCTTTAGAAGTCGAACCTCTATAAATCATTGTATCCAAAGTTTTAATTTCCTTTTGCTTCCACCAATATCACTCAAATGCCAATTCACCCCCTTTTGGTGAATTCGGTTGATCGTTCGAGCACAACATTACATCTAATAATTATATGCAGAGCCATCTCACAAATTTTCGGGTCCTTAATCAAAATTTAAAAATAGGTCCCTATAGAATGAAAATATGTTTCATTACCTCGAACTATAAATTTAATATTTCATTAATAAACCATAGAAACATTATTAAAATTTATCAAACACATAATTTTCATTTTTTTTAGAAAATACCATATATACAACTAAAAAAGACAAAAATCCTCTGCCCCTTTTTAGTGTCTTTTTTTATGCCCTAACACTAAAAAAATCAAATTCTAAGTCCTAACCTTAAATTTTAAATTTTAAACCTTAAACCATAAACTTCAAAAAGACACACTACCCCGGATTTCCTATACTCTAATCGTAAACCTTAAACCTAAACCATAAATATAGATTTTTAGTGTGAAGGCATAAACATGGGCACTGAAATGAGGCAGAAAATTTCTATTCATGAAAAAGACAACCACCAACTTATTGGATTATCACTTTAAAAATCTATAAAATTATGGAAATAGAAGGCGAAGGCGTAAGGCGGGGAGATCGTATGTATAATACGAGGAAAAGTTGGTTTTAGATTTTTGTGTAAGAACGTTATCTTTTTACACGAATTTTTCACAAATCTTAGGTTGGTTTTTTGTATTTTTTTTTCTTTTCAAGTTATTTTAAAAAAAAAAGAAATTCAACGTGTTATGAGTGATTTGAAAAAAAAATAGGATATATTATCTTTTAACGAGAATGTATGAATAATGAATGAGAGGGTAAATTATTATTTTTATCTACATTGAGAAAAAAAAGGGGGAGTGAAGTGAAGGGTTAAGTTGATTTTTCATGTTTATTTGGATAAATTATCATTTTTTAGAAATAAAAAATAAAAAAACCTTTATTTGGCAATAATATTTCAAAATATCTTAGTATGAAAACACTAAGTCATGATCTGATGGGGATCTTTTTTTTCTATTAAACTGATGTGGTTCTTAGTTAGAACGCTTTGGGTAGCAAAAATTTTCGGCTATAACTGTCTACGAACCAACCCATATGGACTTTGAGTTTGTATAGAATAATAATCGATGAGTGTTTAATTCGTTAATATATGGGAAAATATATTATGCACTGAAGCTGAAATCTTTTGGATTTGCAAGTGCCCTAATTTTTGTGGCTAGAGATGCAATTTGGTCTAATGGGGAAGAATGGATATTTTTTCTATGAAATTTTCTTTTCCATATTTCAAAAAAATTTCAGATTTTGGAAAATTTTTCGACAATGGAATTGATTATTTTTATAATGGATTTACAATCAACCATGGTGATGATTACACAGGATGTTTCTTACAATTTCTTCAATTCAGGACGGATTTTGGTGCTGGGTTCAAATTTTTGATCTTGAAAATTTTGATTTTCCCTTTGGGAATTTTTCTAAGATCTTTTAAACAGATCAATAATGCTTATTTGCAAATTTCTTTTGCAAATTCGAGATCTATGGGATTTTCCGATCAAGATACATATTTTCATATTTTTCCGATGACAGTTATGCCGGAAACTGCTTGTCGGAGACAGTTATCGGATAGGATAATGCAGTTCCAGTGACATTTTATCCTAGACACAGTGATTTTCTGATGATAATTTCTGCTATGATCTCTAATTCTCAGATGTTGGTGGACGGTTACTGGATTCTTAAAAACAGTTTTCAGTAGTTACAAACTGCTTTTAAACATGCTTCGTGGGGCAACGTCCACGTCTTTATGGATTCAAAGTTAACAGGGATAAATCTGATGTTCTGCTCATCGAAATAATTTTTATCGCCGAAAACATCCAGTTACCAGGGCTGGAGTGCTTCAATTATTATTGAATAAGCATTTGAATTTTGATGGATTTTCATGGACAGTTTCAAGCAGTTTCCAACTGCTCCTTATACATGGCCCGTGGGGTTATACCCACGTCTAGTTTTGTATCCCTTAAAGAGTTTATTTTTGTTGTTTTATCAACATTATATACTATCTTTTCTCCACAGAATTTCCTCCTCCTTGCTTCTCTTTCGAAAATTCAGAATGGCTGCAAATCTGAATAAGATGTTGGCTAATTTAAATTTCACCGAAGATGAACATGCTGCTATCATCGACACTACTTCTTCACAAGATGTTTCCATGGCTGCCGGTGTTGAATTTGGACTCGTAGGAAAGGTTTTGTCTCCTAAACTCAGTAATGAAACATCATTCATTCGAGTGTTTACTAACATTTGGGCAAATGAGCATATGGAGATTTTTCCTCTCAAACCGGGCGTCTTTTTATTTAAATTTCCTATTGAAAATGATTCTCTTACCATCCTAAAGAGAGGACCCTGGATTTTTGATGGTGAACGAATCATCCTTGTTCGTTTTGTTCCATCCATGGCGTTGGGAGACTATGAGTTCTTGAAGTTGACATGGTGGATTCGAGTATACGAATTGGCTCTAGACAAGATGTCCTTAGACATGACAACGAAAATTGGATCATGTTTTGGACAGCTTCATGCTATTGATAGTCATCGTTTGTCTGGGAATCTAGGCGATTACTTTTGCCTAAAGTGGAGCGTTTTGTCTACAAACCGTTGCTTCGATGTGTTACGGTTGGAAAAAATGCAGATGGAACAAATCGAATATGTCCGATTCAATACGAAAAGCTGATTAAATTTTACTTTAATTGTGGTTTGCTTGGTCACGAGATTGAATTGTGTCCGAACAAGTTGACAAAGCTACATCCTCTTCACCTTACGGCCTTTGGATGAGAGTCCCAATCGAAACGAGGAGGCATTCACAAGTACGACGGGGTATAATCTATGTTCGCCCAAGTCCTTACGAAGCTCCATTTACAAGTCGGCCTTTGACTAGAATTGAAGCTCCGAGGGCTGTTCCTTTAATTGTTGCGGATGATGTAATTGTGGGTTTATCCGAGAAAGAGTTGGATGATCTAGCTTTAATTGCAACAGAACTCGGTGTGGCTTCCATGGGGCAGACTTCGTCCATGATTGATGATTTTATATCTGATGATATTGTGCAGGATCCGATAGAGGGGAATTTGCTGGAAGCATGTTGCCAAATGAAATTATTCAAGGAGCTGAATTAGTGAAAGGGATGGCTGTCATACATGATGTGACATATCATGGAATTGATCACGGACTGATGGACAATGTCTTAGTTCAATCTAGAGCTATTATGAATGTTGGGAAGGAATTGGATCCTGTGGGATTCGATCTTGGGGCTGCTGTTTTCTGTTACACATACAGTCGAAGTGCCTAGAGATGATCAAATCAAGGCTACTCCTGATTTGGCCTTGAAGAGGATTGATTCGACGGATTCAAGTGAGGGGAAACACAAGTATGGCCCCTCTCGATCCGAGAGCAAAGAAGACACCCCAAGTCAAGCTATACATGGAGAGAGAACCGAGATTGATAACTCTTTGTCGATTGCACAAGGTACCAAGGTGCGGGCTGAAAGTGCCTAGAAGGTGCAGCACGATGATTTTCCTACCGAGGCTGCTGCACATCGCACACCGGGGACCTTTCCTCGCAAATCTTTACCTACCAGGATCAAGGAAAACAAGGCTGCCAATGCTGGAAATGATACTATAGATACTGAAGATGTGACCGAGAGTGAGAAGATTGAGGCTGGTTTTGCAGCCCGCACTTATAAGCGCACTCGCCGTGGAAAACATCGATCCTCCTCTACTGCTAAAAGGTCTCACTTGGGGGCCGATGTTGTTGCTGCCAATGCTGATCTGAGCACCGATGGAATAGAAATTACGGAGGCTGTTGGATAGCCCTGCCTGACGCATTGAGGGTCATATGTTGGAATATTCACGGGCTTGGAAATTCGTCGACAATTTGAACCTTAGAGCGCTATGTCGTAAAAGATCCCTCTAATATTTCTGTGTGAAACTCGTCTTCAAAAATCCTGTATTAACTATGTAAAATGAGTGTTAGGAGAAGATGGTTGCTTTTATGTTGAAAGTGGTCAATCTTGTACAGGGTTGGCCTTACTATGAAATAAAAGTGTCCAATGTGTGCTTTCCTCTTACTCCAAGCTTCACATAGATGTTAAAGTAAAATGTGATGGTGACATTTTTTGTTTCACGGGAATACATGGTCATTGTGATCGGGAATTGAAAAAACGTACATGGGCTTTACTTGATCAACTTAGCACTCAATCGAATTTATCATAGCTTGTTAGGGGTGATCTTAATAAAATCTTAGCCGACAATGAGAAACAAGGGGGCCACCGTTGTCAATACATTGATATTGAATAGTTCTGGGATGTGCTAGATCGCACAAATCTCTTTGATATTCGGCCTAGTCAGGGCAGGTTTACATGGCACAAAACTAACTCCCTAGCACATACTATGTGTGAACGCCATGATCATTTCCTAGTCACTCCAGCTTGGATCGAAGGTCATGCTTCACACAGAATAATCACTGAATTTGCAGATGAGTTTGATCATTGCTATATAATCATGGATACTCAGAGTGCTTCCACATCACCATCTAATCACCATTATATTGATTACTCTAAATTTGATATTTGTTGGGCAAATGAAGATGCATGCCGTGAACAGGTAGTCCATGGTTGGAACACTTCTAATGTCTCGGCTTTATAAAAAATTTCACAAGTTGGAGCTACTCTTGATTCATGGCAAATGGATAGGTGGACCTCATTTAACACCCAAATTAAAGACTTGCGAAAGCAAATTGAGATTATTCTCAATGGTAGGATGGATTCTAATTCTTTACAGTTTTATCTGAGGCCAAAGTTGAGCTGAAATGTCTCTTTGATAAAGATGAGGCATATTGGACTCAACGTTCGCAAGTTCAATGGCTTCGTGATTATAACACCGCGATCCCGATCCGAAGCATTACATCTGGTCTCCCAAAACCGAGCCATCAAAAATTTCTTATTTTAAAACCAAAGTTTGACAATTCTCAAAACAATCAATTCCATAAATTGACTAAATTAAATAACATTAAAAGAGTTTACAAAATAGGAGCTCCAATTAAAATACACCGTTTGACCAATAATAGTAAATCAAATAAAGTTACAGACTCGACTGTGGTAAGGTCCTATGAATACAATAGGTCCAAACTAAAAACATCAAGTACTGTACTTTGAAGCTGGCTCGGTGTTGGGAAATCCTCCTCGATGTGCTCCTCCAAAAGAAACCTGTCAACCTACGTACGGAAAAACCACAATTATGCACACTGAGCTAACGAAGCTCAGTGGTACATTTCTACTCTACCACAATTCATGAACATCATAAAACAAACATGTATGATAATATAATTAAGAGTGCATAGAAAAGCTTCTCAAATATAAGGATCATCTTCTGGCCTACCTTAGCTAGAGTTCACAACCATGTCTCAAGACACCATTAAATATAAGAAGACTTGCATTCCATCCCAGGCTTATCATACTCATGGTCACACAGTCCATCGAGTTACTCGAGCTCACACAGCCCACCAAGTTATGCATTCCATACCCTGATTACAAAGCCCAAGGGTAAACAGCCAACATCAATTATCCACACAACAACTTAAATAATATACATTCCCTAAGAAATGGCCAACGAAGCCTTACATTACCCATGCTCTCACAGCTGTCGGGTTACCCGTGATCACGTAGCTGTCAGGTTATTAGACCATATTTGAATTACCATAGCCACAGATACATCCTAGACATACTTGGATCACAAAAGCCATAAGCAATCTTTACCTGAGGTCACTCAGTCAATCAGGTTACTTCAGTTCACATAGCCCATCGAGTTTAGTTTCCTTATCTTGATCACATAGCCCAAGGATAGGTTTCTAACCGCATCTAGATCACATAGCCCGTGGATATGTTGGATGTACTCCATTATACAGTCCAAAGTACACATCCCCTTAAATAAGTGCCCTTGCACTGACTCTAGGACATTTGAATTCCTGACCAAGACACATAAGATAACATATGCTCCCCGAGCATCCATACATCTCACCAAGGGATAAGAGGCATCAAGCCAACCATTACAAATGCCCCAAGACATATTTCATTTGTTACAATAGTTAATCTATATCTTTCTAGCCCATACACAATATTCTCATTAGATCATCTCAATATTCACTGTAGCTAGCCTATATAGGCGTCCCTTCAGCTCGCAGCAAGGACCCCAAATTTCCACACAGCATCAACTGATCTACCACGGATCCCTAAGGATTACTAGTACAAGCAACTCACCCAATTATTACCAAGCCATTAGCCATTTATTCTATATTTTTGTTATAAACCCTGATTTCTCAGTTTTAGAATTTGTTTTATACCTTTAGGGACTCATTGGACCCATTACCATGGACATTAGAACCCTTGAACGCAACCTCAAAATTCTTGGATAGATAGCCCTGCGAGTACCGATACTCTTACCTGGGTATCGGTACACCCTCTAGGTACCAGTACTCCTACCCGTGTACCGATACTCAAATTAGGTTCAAAAGAACTTGGTCTTCACCTATACCGATATGCCAACCCCCGTATCGGTACCCAGTACTAGTACGTGAACCACCATGCACCAATCCACAAGCTGTACCAGTACTCATCCAAATACACATTGGTGCGCGAAAGCTTCTCCTAAGCAATGTAACAATACGGTATGCAAAAATGCCATTGGAATTCTCACCAAGCATGGGGTACCGATACGCGATATGTTGTACCGGTACGCCCCTCACAATACGCCCTTCTTTCACACAAAGGGATATCAATATGGGCCACTCCATATCGATACGCGAGCTCAGATTTCAAAACCTAGAGCTCTAGATTTCATAATCCCAACCATTAACCTAAATGGTTAAGCCCCAAAACGTTCCTACGTGTTATTTAGAGTATATTAGGTGGTTTGCTACCAATTTTACACCTTAGCAACACTTAATTTTTGATTTGCCATTAAAGTGGTTCGAAGCTTCTAAACCTTAAGTTTTCAACCCAAAACCATAAATCACACAAAGAAATCATTTTAGGATCCTCATGAAATGAAGGAGTCAGAAATGTACTAACCTTAAGCAAGAAATTCCCGGAATGAATCAGCAACCAAGCTCCTTTCTCCTCTTTTCCCTTATCCAAGCTTCAAACCCAACTTCCACCAATGCTAGAGATGTTTACCTTTAATGACAGATCTTTGCATGCTGATTAAACTTCCCTTGATCAAAATTATGAGATTCCCATTCTAAAACAACAAGCTTCTCTCTTTTACTTTGGGTTTGGGATGGGAATTTGAAGAACATAATAGAGAGAGGGATGAAGGCAAGGGTGCCTTCACCCCTCTTCAAAATGGCACCCCTTAATGAGGCATCAGCCTTTTCCCCTTTTTGAGGGTGAATTACCCAATTACCCTCACTTATCTTTCACTCCAACAAACCCAAAACCCAACACCCAAGCCCATCAACACATAGAGGTCCATAAAGCCCAACATCTTAGCTCGATAAGCTCCAAACATCTGACTTGATGTGTTGGTCCAAGACCCGGGTCAACGCCCATCGTTGACTCAAAAATTTGGGTCGTTACAACTATAAGAAATTTCATCCTCAAAATTTAAACGAATGAAGGAGATGAAACCAAAACAGATCCAATCATTTCGCCATTCAAACAAGATTACCTTGATTAGGGAGAGTTTTCCCTCAACCTACCTTAGTCGGAACCATAACACCGAACCACTTGTTCTCAACACTTTTCTCGAAAATTCTAGCAACCAAAACACCACAACTATTAGAACTCACAACGATTCGTAAAACAAGGAAACATACTAACCTCAAGCTATGCTATCCAAACACCAATCTAAGGAGCACGTCTCCGATGAATTCTGCCTTGGATAACAATTCTTTCTACCAATATCCGCTATTTAAAACCCTGAACTTACGTAACTATGTCTAAAACGCTGCACCACTCCCACAATATATTGTCAGAAACACAACATATCTAACAACCATACCCCGGTCAAACATTAAAGGACATGCGAAACCTTGACAAATGAACCTTATCACCAATCTACCTTAAACTAACGTCTCTTTTCTCCAGAATTAGCCCACCAAGATGAGACTTAAAACTTCACTTTATTCAAACTCGCCTCCCACACGAACGAAAACTACTTACGATTCACGGGATTTCCACTATTCGGACTACTTGATTTGGAGAAATGACCGTTGTCACATACGAACTCCCTCAAGTAACAAAAACTAACCAATCGATCTACAAAGACCTAACCATCTTCTTCCAAATCAATAATTTAATTTCAACCAACGATTATATAGAAACATATGACAATTCTAAAAAATCTTCAAATGGTCCCTCCAACAGTATTTCTTTGCAACACAACATTACAAACATTCGGTTACTCACAACATAGTTGTTAAACCCACACTTCTATTGTGCTACTATGATATCTTCCATGTTGCTTGCCTTACCTGAAGACACACTCACTTCAAGATGGTGCACTAGCCAGCCCGTCATCTTCACAACCTATCCAAAGGCTTCAACCATCGCCCCGACCACGCTTGTCACAACCTTCATTTACCATTACTAAGGTACCTTACTCTGTACAACCTACAGGAATATCTCATTCTATAACCAAAACAAGGTCGTCGATCTCATAAAACAGGAAAATAAGTTTCACCATTACACCTCAGCTCAACACATCTAAACCCATTACACGAACCATCTCAACACAAGCACATTCTAAGATGGGACACTTGGCAATGACACTCGTATGGTCGTTTGCACAAGCGAATCCCCAACAAAGAGTTTATTAGGTTCCATACAACGTAGTGATGAACACTAACATCAAGATCAACCTTACCCTCATTGTGGTTCCAACCCACAATCCAACGATAAAATTGCTCAATCACCAAGGGTACCTCTGTACCCTCTAAGCGTCCACGACTCTAAGGCCAAGAATTCTAAACCCTTGCGTCTACAACGCAAGCCAAGAACATCTCGTAACATATAGAACCTTCCTTGAGCTATCACCACTGAACACAACGTCCACCCTAGAGAGGTAAAGATCCTACACATCTAACACTAACAACCAGATTCCAATAATTTGAAACTTTACAACTTTTTGCTCACAACTTACGACATACTTTACACTCTCAACAACCATCTACGGTAAAAACTTATCTAGCAGAATATGCAATTCTAATTACCATCTAAAGCAAAAACAAACGCAAGATTTACCAGGATACACATTCACAAGAACCAACTTATTATACATCCGAAGAGTTAAACGGATATCTAACATAACTACAACCGAAACAAAACTTAATTACATGACATATCCTCGGCCGTAATGCTATCATCCCTAGTCCAAGCATCAGGCTGCCTAGCAACGCGTCATACGCCAACCTTAGCAGTTGATCTCATAGGACCTCTACCTCGATAACCTGATAGTACCCTAGCTCTACCTCTAGCAAGACTCTGATCATGTCAGGAAGTAACCAACCTCTGAAACTGAGCTAGTGTATCATCATCTATAATTGGGTAGCCTTTTGCCATATGTCCTGGTGCCTGGCACCTATAGAAAATCCTCTGAAGCAAAAAACACACTCCAAGGTGATGTCGGCCGCAATGCTCTCATGCTGGTGGAAGCGACACTCCAACTGAACCATCAATACTTTCTTCTGGATTAGGAATCAATGAGCCCCTACGAACCCTCGATCTAGATATCGAACTAACTCTCGGTAGCTGGTTTGAAGCAATTTTCTTCGAACCCTTTGAATCACAAAACCTCTCTTACGGATATAAAGAACGACTTATAAGATCATGGGTCTCTGCATCATGTCCCTTAACATTATCTGTCCTATCGGGTGTCGTATCCTAAAGCCACTCTAGTGCCTTTGAACTACTGGCTAGTTTTGAAAATGTCCCTAGAGGACCTGCTGTCACATACAACTGGAGCTCAACCCTCAAACCTTGTCTGAACCTCTTGCACCTCAACTCTTCCCTGGCAACGAACTCTGCGGCATAACAGCTCAAATTCAAAAACTCTTGCTCATAAGCAAACACCGTCCGGTCTTCCTAAACCAAAATCAGGAATCGGTAAATTATCTCATCCATATGTATCTCACTAATGTACTTCTTCTGAAACTCATCCAAAAAGATATCTCATGTCGAGAGTGCAGGCTATAGACCCAACTCAACAGTCTCCCACCATTCGTATTCATTGCGCTTAAGAAAGGAGACAATGCGATCAAGATTATCCTCCGGGCTTTCTCTCATCTGCCTCAAAATTTTTTGTATGTCACGTAACCACTGATCAGCCTTAATCGGGTCATCCTCACCCAAGCCCTCAAAATTTTTGGGCCCAAAATAGTGAAGCCTCTCTAAAAGGGTCTTGCGTGGCATCTTAGATTGCCTCAGAATAGCTTGTACCACTTGCAAAAGGGCAGAGGTAAGATCATGGAAGTGACTCGCCTCTTCATTACCGATTTCTCCTTCCATCAACTTTTTTCTAAAACAGAAGAAAATAAGGTAGCAGATCAGGATTCCCCGTCTTGTAAAGTACAACTCAAATTTAGGGAACTTTTATTCATTAGACACCTTACCATGACCTCTACACCACCCCGAGGTTTCCTAAAACTGACTAAACCTAAGCTCTGATACCATAAAATGTAACACCCCGATCCCGATTCAGATCCAAAGCATTACATTCAGATTTCCCAAAATTGACCCATCAAAAATTTCTTATTTTAAAACCATAAGTTTGGCAATTCTCAAAACAACTAATTCCATAAATCCACTTAATTAAATAACATTAAAAGAGTTTACAAAATAGAAGGTCTAATTAAAATACATCGTTTGACCAATAATAGTAAATCAAATAAAGTTACAGACTCGAGTGTGGTAAGGTCCTATGAATACAATTGGTCCAAACTAAAAACATCAAGTATTGTACTTTGAAGCTGGCTCGGTGCTAGGAAATCATCCTCGATGTGCTCCTCCAAAAGAAACCTGTCAACTTACGCACAAAAAAACCCACAATTTTGCACGCTGAGCTAACAAAGCTCAATGGTACATTTCTGCTCTGCCGCAATTCATGAATATCATAAAACAAGCATGTATGATAATATAATTAAGAGTGCACAGAAAGGCTTCTCAAATATAAGGATCATCTTCTAGCCTACCCTAGCTAGAGTTCACAACCATGTCTCAAGACACCATTAAATATAAGAAGACTCGCATGCCATCCCAGGTATACCATACTCGAGGTCACACAGCCCATCGAGTTGCTCAAACTCACACAGCCCACCGAGTTATACATTCCATATTCGAATCACATGGCCCAAGGGTAAAACAACCAACATCGATTATCCATGCAATAACTTAAAAAACATACATTCCCTAAGAAATAGCCAATGAAGCCTTACATTACTCATGCTCACACAGTCGTCAGGTTACCTATGATCACGTAGCCGTCAGGTTATTGGATCATATTCGGATCACCATAGCCACAGATGCGTCCTAGACATACTTGGATCACAAAAGCCACAAGCAGTCTTTACCTGAGGTCACTCAATCAATTAGGTTACTCGAGTTCACATAGCCTATCGAGTTTAGTTTTCTTAACCTAATCACATAGCCCAAGGATAGGTTTCTAACCGTATCTAGATCGCATAGCTCGTGGATACATTAGATGTACTCGATCACACAGCCTGAAGTACACATCCCCTTAAATAAGTTCCCTTGAACTGACTCTAGGACATCCAGATTTCTGACCAAGACACATAAGATAACATATGCTCCCTGAGCATCCATACATCTCACCAAAAGATAAGAGGCATGAAGCCAACCATTACAAATGCCCAAGGCATATTTCATTTGTTACAATAATTAATCTATATCTTTCTAGCCCATTCACAATATTCTCATTAGATCATATCAATATTCATTGTAGCTGACCTATATGGGCGTCCCTTCAGCACACAACAAAGACCCCAAATTTCCATACAATATCAACCGATCTCCTACGGATCCCAAAGGATAACTAGTACAACCAACTCACCCAATTATTACCAAGCCATTAGCCATTTATTCATGTGGTTATAAACCCTAATTTCTAAGTTTTAAAATTTGTTTTATACCTTTAGGGACTCATTGGACCCTTTATCACGAACTATAGAGCCCCCAAACGCAACCTCAAAATTCTTGGACAGATAGCTTTGCGAGTACTGATACTCCTACCTGGGTATTGGTACACCCCTCTAGGTACCAATACTCCTACCTATTTATCGATACTCAAATTAGGTTTGAAAGAACTTGGTCTTCACCCAGTACAGATACACCAACCCCCGTATTGGTACCCAGTACCGGTACGTGAACCACCTTGTATCGATCCACAAGCCGTACCAGTACTTCTCTAAATACGTATCGGTGCACGAAAGCCTCCCCTAAGCAATATAATAGTAGTACCGATATACCCTGAGCGTATCGGTACACAAAAATGCCATTGGAATTGTCACCAAGCATGGGGTACCTATACGCGACATGTTGTACCGGTACGCCCCTCTTTCATACAAAGGCGTATCGATATGGGTCATCTCGTACCGGTACACGAGCCTAGATTTCAAAACCCAAAGCTCAGGATTTCACAATCTCAGCTATTAACCTAAATGGTTAGGCCCCAAAATGTTCCTTCGTGTTATTTACAGTATATTAAGTGGTTTGCTACCAGTTTTACACCTTAGTAACACTTAATTTTTGATTTTCCATTAAAAGAATTTTAAGCTTCTAAACCTTAACTTTGCAACCCAAAACTATAAATCACACAAAGCAATCATTTTAGGATCCTCATGAAATGAAGGAGTCGGAATTGTACGGACCTTAAGCAAGAAATTCCCAGAATGAATCAACAACCAAGCTTCTTCCTCTTCTTTTCCCTTATCCAAGCTTCAAACCCAACTTCCACCAATGCTAGAGATGTTTACCTTGAATGACAGATCTTTGCGCTGATTAAACTTCCCTTGATCAAAATTTTGAGATTCCCACTCTAAAATAACAAGCTTTCCTCTTTTACTTTGGGTTTGGGATGAGAATTTGAAGAAGATGACAGAGAGAGGGATGAAGGCAAGGGTGACTTCACCCCTCATCAAAATGGAATCCCCTTAGTGAGGCATCAGCCTTTTCCCTCTTTTGAGGGTGAATTACCCAATTTGCCTCACATATCTTTCACTCCACCAAACCCAAAACCCAACCCTCAAGCCCAAAAACATATAGAGGTCCATAAAGCCCTACATCTCAGTTCGATAAGCTCCGAACATCTTACTCAATGTGTCGGTCCAAGACTTGGGTTAACGACCATCGTTAACTCAAAAATCTGGGCCGTTACAACTCTTCCCTCCTACAAGAAATCTGTCCTCAAAATTTAAATGGATAAAAGAGACGAAACCAAAACAGATCCAATCATTTCTCCATTCAAACAAGATTACCTTGATTAGGGAGAGTTCTCTTTGAACCTACCTTAGTTGGAACCATAACTCTAAACCACTTATTCTCAACACTCTTCTTGAAAATTCTAGTGACCTAAACACCACAAACCATTAGCACTCACAACGATTTGTAAAGCAGGGAAACAAACCAACCTCAAGCTATGCAATCCAAACATCAATCTAAGGAGCTCGCCTCTGATGAATTCTACCTCAGATAACAATTCTTTCTACCAATATCCGCTATTCAAAACCCTAAACTTAGGCCTTAACTATGTCTAAAACGTTGCACCACTCCCACAATATATTGTCAAAAACATAACATATCAAACAACCATACCCCGGTTAAACATTAAAGGACATGCAAAACCTTAAAAACCGAACCTTACCGCCAATCTACCTTAAAATAACAGCTCTTTTCTCTAGAATTGGCCCACCAAGATAAGACTTAAAACTTTACTTTATCTGAACTTGCCTCCCACACGAACGAAAACTACTTATGATTCATAAGATTTCCACTATTCAGACTACTTGATTTTGAGAAATGACCGTTGTCACATACGAACTCCCTCAAGAAACCAAAACTAACCAATCGATCCTCAAAGACCTAACCATCTTCTTCCAAATCAATCATTTAATTTCAACCAAAGGTTGTACAGAAACATATAACAATTCTAAAAAATCTTCAAATGTTCACTCCAACAATATTCTTTTACAACACAACATTACAAATATTTGGTTACTCATAGCATAGCTATTAAACCCACACTTCCACTGTGCTACTCTGATATCTTCCATGATGCTTGCCTTACCTGAAGACACTCACCTTAAGATGGTGCACTAACCAACCCAACGTCTTCACGACCTGTCTAAAGGCTTCACCATCACCTCAACCACGCTTGTCAGAACCTTCATTTACCTTTACTATAGTACCTTACTCTTTACAACCTATAGGACTCTCTCATTCTATAACCCAAACAAGGTCGTCGATCTCATGAAACAGGTAACGGTCTTTCACCGTTACACCTTATCTCAATACATCTAAAGCCACTACATGAACCACCTCAACATAAGCACGTTCGAAGATGGGACACTAGGTAACGACACTAACATGGTTGCTTGCACAAGTGAGTCTCCAACAAAAAGTTTGCTAGGTCCTATACCACGAAGTGATGGACACTAACAGTGAGCTCAACCTTACCGTTATTGCGGTTCTAACCCATAATCTAACAGTAAAACTACCCAATCACCAAGGGTACCTCTGTACCCTCTAAGCGTCCATGACTCTAAGGCCTAGAATTCTGAACCCTTGCATCTACAACGCAAGCCAAGAATATCTTGTAACATACAGAACCTTCCTTGAGCTTTCACCATGGAACATGTCCACCTTAGAGAGGTAAAGATCCTATACATCTAACACTAACAACCAGATTCCAACAATCTGAAACTTCACAACTTTTCGCTCACAACTTACGGCATACTTTACACTCTCAACAACCATCTACGGTAACAACTTATCTAGCAGAAGATGCAATTCTAATTACCATCTAAAGCAACTTCAAACCCAAGATTTACTAGGATACACATTCACAAAAACCAACCTATTATACATCTGAAGAGTTAAACGGCTATCTAACACAACTAAAACTGAAATAGAACTTAATTACATGACATATCCTCAGTCGTAATGATGTCATCCCTAGTCTGAGCATCAGGCTGTCTTGTAACGCCTCGTACGTTAACCCTAGCGGTAGATCTCACAGGACCTTCACCTCGATAACCTAACGGTACCTTATCTATGCCTCTAGCAAGACTCTGGTCATGCTGGGAAGTAGCCAACCTCTGAGACTGAGCTGGTGTATCCTCATCTATAACTGGGCAGACCTTTGCCATATGTTCTGGTGCCCGACACCTGTATCAAACCCTCCACAGCAAAAATCACACTCTAAGGTAATGTCAGTCATAATGCTCGCATGCTGGTGGAAGTAACACTCCAACTGAACCATCATTACTCTCTTTTGGAGAAGAAATCAAAGAGCCCCTACGAACCCTCGATCTAGATCTCGAACTGACTCTCGGTAGCTGGTCTAAAGCAATTCTCTTTGAACCCTTCGATCTAGTTCTTTGCATGCTGATTAAACTTCCCTTGATCAAAATTTTGATATTCCCACTCTAAAACAACAAGCTTCCCTCTTTTACTTTGGGTTTGGAATGAGAATTTGAAGAAGATGATAGAGAGAGGGATGAGGGCAAGGGTGACTTTACCCCTCTTTAAAATGGCATCCCATTAATGAGGCATCAGCCTTTTCCCCTTTTTGTTACCCCCTTGACCTGGTCTCGTCGCAAGATCGAATAGAAAGAGCTATATTAGGGTTTGTCGAGATAAACCCAAAAGAATTACATTGAAATGATTTATTTTTTCTTTTGTCTTATCTAAATGCCTATTTAAGTTCTAAAGTGTTCATGCTGGTTATGGTAAAAGTTTTAACTCAATCGGGTGTCAATTTGACATCCAATTGCCCAATTTCGCAATTTAGAGACTAAAATGTAATTTCCAATAATTGTAAGGACATTCATGAAATTGAAGTTACCAATCCTTAATTAGTCATATTACATGACTTTAGGTTAAATTTCAACTTAAAATAACCATCCAAACTCATTTAATTGCATAGTTATGAAACAGGCTCTAAATTGCAAAGAATAACGATTGGCGTATCGGTACAGGTCATTACCGTATCGCAACGGGTTTGAAATACAAAGGTGTACTGATACGGTACCCAAGCGTATCGGTACGGGTATGCCAATTTTGAAAACTAGGATTCTAGTAGTAAAAAGGCGTACCGATACAATATCCCATGTACCGACACCATGCTTATTTTAAAGCTATGTGTACCAATACGGTTACCAAGCGTATTGGTACACCTAGGCAATTTTACCTAGATTAAGCTGAGATAGGTCCCCGAGTACCGATCCATAAAGACCCGTACCGGTATGGATAGACCTGTAATGACCTCTTGGTCCAACATATGACACTTTGGCTCAATCAAACATACTCCAAACAACATCTAATCATCATATAACTTCACTAACATGAATTCCTCAAACATAGCAGCAAGGAAAAAGATCATGCACAATTTCTCAAACCAAATATTTCTCCTATAGGCATGGTTTCTACCAAAGCATGCATATTGTAACGCAACCCCTCAACATCAAGCATTTAGTATCAAACATACCCAACACATCAAACCAAACTTATACAAACAGGGAGTAACCAAAATAACCCTCCCAATTACAACTTGGCCACATTGCCTCTTATTACTACTTAGTACTTATAAAACCATACTTTGAAAAGTCTCAACTCTTGGATCCTCCCTTGCTCACTTGTTGTCCAATAAGGGCTATTTCTCTGCATTGATGTGAAAGGAGAGCGTAAGCTATAAGCTTAGTGAGGGAATCTCAAAAAAGCTCATCAACGCAATTAAAATCATTTAATTCAAACCAAGTGTAAATGTCTCATGGAAAAATCATCTCATGTATCATGGATTCTATTTCAAATATGCACGTTTAAATCATCTCAAATATGCACGTTTAAATCATTTACAACACATGCATCATGGATTCTATCTCTACCTCAATTTAAGCTTCACACGCCACAATCTCTATAACAAGCTTAAAGAGTAATCTCATGTATAAATCTCATTATACAAACATAATCCATTTCTCATGATACATCATCTCATATATTGGCTTCCAAGTGACTCAAAACCCGCAACATTTCATTTTGTAAAACACAATAGATACACGGATTTCCCAAGTGGTTACTATGACCACTTCACATACATCCTCAAACCAGAGTAACGAAACATTACCCACCTCAACGGTTCAAACCGGAGCAACAAAATAATTACCCATCTCAACGATTTTGATGTATAAATCCACCAGCTGGAGAAAATAGAATATTTACCCACCTCAACCGTTGCGGTTCTCATGGTGGAGCTAACAGAACATTTACCCACATCAACACACATAAGGCAACTTATTATAGTTCACTTTAAACCCTATGTCTAGCCAACTATATCCGATAATATTTTAAACTCAGCCACTTGCCAATATATTCAACAAAACAACATTGCATCACTGTTTTACATATGCATCAAATCAAACCGATTTCAAATACATTAAACCATGTATTTTAGCAAATATGAAATAATTCCATAAATCATGTTCCATTCTCAATAATCATCATATATGATCATTTGCAACATCATTCATTTCTAAAACATGCATAATACAATGAGTAATCAAAACCATAAATATGTGCATGAGATTTCATTTTGCAAAACTGAAATTTAGAGAGAGCTCAACCAACCCTTACTTTTGAGCTTAGATAAGTGTTTCAAACTTATTATAAACTCCTACAACTTCTTTCAAACCTTTTTATAGCAGTAAAACACATTTTCACTCACCAAAAATCCAAAGCTAGTTTGTCGGTGCGCAAATCAAGCTTCTATGCCTTCTCCAAAAGATAAAAGATTCAACTCCCCTACATAACCCAATCAAAAATAGAGGATTAAAACACAACTCTACATCTCTAATCTCCAGCAACCAACAAACGCACTTAGCTTCTCAAACAACCATCAAATACCTCTCTAAAACAACCAAAAAATCACCACACCTCATCTAAACAAAGCCCAGACAAAACCTATTGATTCTAACATCTTAGCAACATCAATTAACATCCAAAAATATCTTAATTACGTCCTTATATCTCCAGCACCTCTACAGCAACAAGATCACACCAAAATCTAACTATAAACAACCTAAAAAACTAGTAATTCACATAGTTTTGGGATTTCATTGATTAATCATTTCTTTCAACATTAAAATAAAACTTATAATAGATCTAAACTCATTAGAATCAATCCATAATAGATCCAAAATAGTGTATATCAAATCTTCCACTTAAAACTTAATTTAATCATCAAATCCATGTTTAAACCATAATTCCATAACATAAATCAATAACAAAGGATCAAGAACTTGGGAATTTCATTAAATAACCTTTAATTAGAGGAGAGAAACAAAAATCACCTCTAATTGCTGATTGTTGCCTTAATTAGCAAAGCTTGGTTGAAATCCAAGTAGATTTTGCAATAGGAATTGAAGAAATCAATTAGGAAACAAAACGGAAATCAATAGGAATTGATTCTTGAGAATTTTGGTGTGAAAATCTTAGTTTGGCTTCTGGGAAAGTTGAGAGAAAAAATTGGAAGAAAAGTACTTACATAAGAAAGTGGTTTTATAAAACTAAAAGTCCTTTTATTAAATCCTATTTTATTTTAATAATAAACAATTAAAAAATAGCCTAAATTAATGGAAAAATATGATGAAAAATGTTGGTCAAATAGCTCTTTAAAGATTCTAAGTTTTGACCCTTTTACGATTTAGTCACCAAAAACAGTTTTAAAAACTTTTCATTTTAGTCACTAGACCAAAATGTCCCAAAATAAGATTTAATTACTTCAAATTGAATTTACCAAAATAATTAAAATTTTATTTAAGTATTTTCTAGCATTTTTCCATATTTTATTTTAGCCAAAATCAATTTTATAAGATTTAATTCTTGAAACTAACTCGAATTGCCTAAACCAATTCTTTCGAACCGTCTACCCGATCTGATTAACATCTAGGCCCAAATTCAGGGCGTTACACCTTTTGAGGGTGAATTAACCAATTGCCCTCACATATCTTTCACTCCAACAAACCCAAAACCCAACACCCAAGCCCAACAACACATGGAGGTTTATAAAGCCCAACATCTCGGCCCGATAAGCTCCGAACGTCTTACTCGACGTGTCAGTCCCAGACTTGGGTTAACGCCCATCGTTGACTCAAAAAAATTGGGTTGTTACAGTGATGGTGATAGAAACACATGATTTTCCATGCTCGTACAACATGTAGGAAGAAGAAAAATTATGTTTAAGACCTTACAGGTTCAGATGGAAAATGGTACGACAAGATAGATGACATGCTTGGCATTGCCCAATACTATTTTGGTAGCCTCTATTAGACTGATAATTGTGTACCTTCGTTCGAAATTCTTGATAGCATACAGCCATCCGTCACCATGGATATGAATGCAACATTATGTGCTCCGTTTACTATGGAGGAAGTCCATCATGCATTATTTCAGATTCACTCATCCATAGCACCACTATTGATGGCTTACTAGAAGCTTCTACTGGAAATATTGGGACATACTAGGATAGGATGTTCTCTAATTCTGTCTTGATGTTCTTAATAATAGGGTTAGTATGTGAGAGGTCAACAAATATATCCTAGTTTAGATTCCAAAAGTAAAAGAACCATCGTCGATACGGCAATATCGACCAATTAGCTTGTGTATTATTGTATACAAAGCAATTTCTAAAGTGCTTGTCAACCGTCTCAGACCATTGATGCCAATATGAATAGATGAAGAACATACTACTTTTATTTTGGGATAACAAATCTCAGATAATATTCTAGTAGCCCATGAAATATTCCATTATATGCAATATTCGAAGAATGGACCAAATAAAGGGGCAACATTAAAGCTTGACATAGAGAAAGTTTATGATTGTGTAGAGTGGTCTTTCCTCCAGGCCATGATGCTCAAGCTCGTGTTTGACTCTCAGTGGGTTAATTTGATTATGAGATGCATTACCATTGTCTCGTACCAGGTCTAATTAAATGGCACATTACCATTGTCTCATACCATTTCTTCTTCATAAAGCATAGAATTAGAGTTCTATTAGGGATATTCAAGCAAGTTTGAATAGTCCTAGTATGACTCACTTACTGTATGCTAATGATAGTTTATTATTTGTCAAGAATTCAGTTCCAGAGATTACTCATGTAAAATAGATTCTGGATATTCTACTTTATCTGGGCAAAAAATCAATTACAATAAATATATGATCTACTTCAGTCCATCCACATCTCAAGTGAGCCGTACTCGCTTCTAGAAGTTATTCCCTACCCAAGAAGTTGATGATTTGGGACACTGTCTTGGCATGCCTCTGATTATTTGTAAGAACAAGTCCAATAAACTTGGGTTTCTTCTTGATCGAGTCTCTAAAAGGGTAAGGTTGGACAAAGAATCTCTTATCATATGTTGGCCATGAAGTATTTATTAAAGTTGTTTCCCTAGCTCTCTCAACATACATCATGACTTCTTATACGCTTCTCGATCGCCTTATCACTTAGCTTGTCAGTGTAATGCATAATTATTGGTGCTTGGCTAGAATTTCTAACAAAGGGTGGCTTATGGTAGCTTGGCAAAAGCTTTGTGCCTCCAAAAGAGTAGGTGGTCTAGCATTCATAGATCTGCATCGGTTCAACATTACTTTGCTGGGTAAACAGGTATGACATTTATTAATTGACCTACAATCATTGGTTTCTCATGTTCTCTCTTGCAAGTATTTTGCAAGAAGAAATATACTAGATGCGAGACTTAGGGACAAGTTATCCTATGCTTGGCGGTCTATCTATAATGCTATGCATGAGTTCCAAGATGGTTTTTTTCTGGCAAATTGGAATTGATAGTGCTACTCCTATATTTAGATCAAATTGGGGTGGTGCTCAACAAGTTCATCTTACAGAGACTTATGCTGATAGCCAACCTAATCCATTGGCTTGTGGCGATTTCATGATTCCCTCTTAAAATGGTTGGGATGTTCATAAGGTTCGACAAGTTTTCACACCTACAAATGCTGAGATTATTCTTCATTGTTCCATTGCTAATAGATACTCAGATGTCTTGATATGGGGTAATCATTCTAGTTGGAATTATTCCATGCGACCAGGCTATGTGTTGAGATATTTATTTTCATATAACTCAATGAAAATGTTTTTGGACTTAAACATAATTGCAAAAATAGTCCAAAGTCCCCAACGGCTAGTTTTTCTTAATGGCCGATTTTTAAAAGCTAGTTTTTATCCCAACCGCTATAAGTGGCTAGTTTTTCATTCCATATTATAAATACAAGCCAAGGACACTTGAAGAATAAGAGGATGGGTATCCAATCTTAAAGATCAAGATAGTACAGTTCTTCATTGTCTATTTTGTTTTCTCTTGTAATTTAGTCCAATCCTAGTTAGCTAAAATGTGTAAACACCCACCTAGAGAGGTAATTATGTTTACATTGTCAATACCTCATTATTGAGGGATAGGTTCTAGTTGATCCTTATAACAACTAGGGAGAGTGTTCTATTATAATACCCCTAAAATTGGCCTAGCTGAAAACTAAATTTCGGTGACCAAAAATTTAAATTTCGGTAAGTCAAAATAATCATTGACCATTAATCAAGTGTCTAATTTCACATATATGAATGATTAATTGGGCATTTTCATTGACTTTGGGCCATATCATAAGTATTGAAAACTTAAGAAACATTGCATAGTGACTAAAATGCAAAGATTGAGTTTTAAGTGGCCAAGGTGCAAAGATTGAGAAGTTGGAGGACGAACTAAGTAATTAACCCCTCAAGGGATTAATCATCCCCTACGTGGACAATCGGGGTGAAATTCATTCAAATGAAGGTTTGCTAGTTAGCTATAGCAATTAAAAATAGAAAAGAAAGATAGAAAGATGAGATACATGACTATCGGTGAAAGAAAACTAAGCTAGCACCTCCTTTTCTCCTACCTAAGCACACTCCACCATTGAAGAAATTCCAAGCTTTAAATTCTCTTCAACTTATTGATCCTAACTAGTTTCTACTGAGTAATTAAGGTAAACTCACCTATTTATTATTGATTTCTATGATGATTTCATATAGGAAATTATGATATTAAACCTACCGAAACCCTAGCAAAATTCCATGATTCCCAAATTAGTTACGGTTATAGTTTCATGGCTAGAAATAGCTATGAATGTTGTTTTTATTATTGAATTCATAAAGGCTATTATTGTTAAATTTCCATGTCCTTTTCATAGCTCAAGATATTGGTGGAGGGGATTCACCAACACCCAACAAGCTTTCTAACAAAAGAGTTGTAATCCGAGAACCCCAATAGCTTTGGAGTTATCGGTGAGTGTAGTTGTGTCATGAGATTGGATAGGTGTCATCCCTTTGTATTGTTCATCATTTTGGTAAGCTTGAGGTCATTGATGCATTGATTTATAACCTAATTGCAATATGCATTTCCATTGTCATTGATTTGATAGCTTTAAACATCGATTATTGATTGTTGTACATTGTCATTATTGAACAAGGTAAGTATTGACCATTTTAAATATTATTGAAATATACACTGGACCTTGGATACGAGTATATATTGGATACAATTGGCATGCCAATAGAATTCATTAAGCTCACATACGGGTGGACTACGGTCTTTGGGCTAAGGCCCTTATTGACGATGTTGGAGGGATGATTGAGTAATTGGTCTTTGGCGATGTCGATGTCGATGGGATTGACCATTCATTAATTTGGCGATGTTGGTGGAATTCGAGTATCCATTTTTTACTTCAATCCAAGAGATAAAATTATTGATCTTGTTGCTAATTATTGCCTATATAGAGTATATGTTGATTTTAGCAGGTTTGTTGAGTTTCATACAAAGTATGAATATGAGAAGCATGACATTGATACTATTGATATGCATTGTTTTGTATATAGGATTATTATAGACTACCTCACTACGCTATGCAAGCCTAATGCATCTCATCTTCATGCATTTCAGGTTAAAAAGGCTCTATTGTCAAAGGACAGGGAAGGTTGATTTTGCAAGTCACAACCCCAAGCTATAGTAATGCCTCTTTTCTCTCTAAACTCCTAGTATGGTGGCATATGGTCTCAACTTACTTTAAATGACCATTTCGTTGTAAATATTGGCATGGATGAATATGTTTGCATGTATGGCATTATATGACTTGGTAATGAAATGAAAAGCATGCATATTTGAACAAAATCCCACTAAATGAGTCAAATCCTCTAAATGAATGTAAAATCATGCATAGGCATGACCCATGGCATGGTTTTTATATGTGTAATATGCAAGTGAAAATTCAAGACCATCAGACATCATTGGGTTACTCAAATTGAATAAAAACCAGATAAAATTTGTTATTGCAAAATAGGTAGTACCGGTACGGGTGATGGCGTATCGGTATGGTCAAGCATTTATGGATATACAGGACATGCAATACCGATACGTGAAAAAAGGTACCAATACGAAAAACTGTTAAAGGAATTGAAAATTTACATGGGGCACCAGTATGGTTAAACCCCGTATCGATCCCCTAGAGCATATTGATCCCGGTACGGGTACGAGAGTGCTTGTATCGATACAGATATTTGCTACTAAAATTTGAAGGTTGCATTGGGTATTGATACAGATGGTTCCGTACTGATACCCACAGTTGTCCCAACGGTATTAATGGCTAGACGTACTGGTATGGCCTATCGAGTGCCGATACCGAGGTAGGTAATTCTGTTATTGACCTGAATTGGTATTGCACACTTTATAAAATAGTCCTTAAAATTGATTGGGTTAATTGGATATGTTAATGACCTCAAAACTTAGTAAAACTTGACATGTGTGTTTAATATGACATTAATTTAATATCAAAATCGTTAATTATAGGTAAGGACCTCAATTTATGAAGTTTTACAGTTTAGTCCCTAAACTATTTATTCCTTGCATTTTAACCCTTATTGACAAATTGATTAAAGAATTGAATGCTTATAATTATGATTGTACTAATTCCTTATTTTAACCCTTATTGAAAAATTTTCAAATGCCTATTTCTTTTTTGGTTTTTATTTTCCCAATTTCAAAAGAAACCTCTACACCCTTTATCGATGCTAATTTCGGTTGAAGACATTGAGCCTATCACTATGTTTGGTTGATGAGACAGTTTCATGCATAGGCTCCACCTCTGAGGCTATGGTATATATTGTCCAAGCTCAAGGTTCTACCGAAGATTAAAGTCTTTATATGACACGTTTCACATAAAGCTCTTCTGGTTAATTCTAGAATTGAAGTTCATAGCTCTCCCGATGGAGCTTGTCCGTTGTATTAGTCTAATATGGAGACAGTGTTGCATGCCTTTAGATATTGCTCCTCTACCAGAGAGGTTCGCACGATTTTTAGATTTTCAGGGAAAGCACTTGCTGATCGATCAACTTGTTTTGAATGGCTTGAGCATTGTGCATCTATCCTTATAGAAGATATGTTTGTTGGGTTCGTTGTGCTTTTATGGAATGTTTAGAATAGACGTAATGTGTTGGTTCATGATCTTATTGTGGAAAATGCACAACATTTACGCAATGAATACAATGTTGCTACAATCGCTTCATTACCATTGGGTTTTCCACAAGCTAGAGCAATAACAAAGTGGACTAAACCTGCAACGGGCACAATCAAGATATAAGTGGATGATATGTTTCAGTCTCAATCAGGACATGTTGCGATGGGTATTCTTGCACGAGATCACAATGGCTTGGTACTAGTAGGATGCGCATAGACTCTACCAAGAACGACATTAGCTGAAACCATTGAAAGTCATACTTTTTACTCGGTTATTCTATTTGCATTGGATCAAGGTTGGTAGAGAATGTTGATTGAAGAAAATGCTACAAACATGGTAAATATGCTCATTCCTCGAACTCAGGGTAGATCGACCTTCACCCAAGATTTAACTGAAGCTAGGGATCTCTACAACAGCATCATCACATATTGGTTGCCTAATAAACCGATCGAGAAATATGGCAGCTCATACTTTATCTCATTGGGCATTTACTGAACAACAATGTAATTATTTTTATTTTGAATGTCCAGATTGTATTTCAAACGTTGTAATTGATGATGCTATTAATGGATAATATTAGTGGGTACTCTTTTCCCACTTAGGGGTTAACGTTAGGATATCTAATGTTGATTGTATAAGTGTTTTTAACGAGGCTCGTATTTCTCAAAAAAAAAGGATGCAATTTAGGGCTCATAGTTTAGGGGTTTAAGTTTATGTGCTTAGAATACAGGCATTGTTGTTTGAATTAAGGATTTAGGGTTTAAATGTTAGATTTTAAGTTTTAGGGTAGGGATTTAGGTTTTAATCTATAAATCCTAAATCCAAACCCTATACCCTAAATTCAAACATTGATCCCTGAATTCAAGTATATAAACTTAAATCCCTTAACTATGAGCCCTAAATTGGATCTCTAATACCTAAAATTAGGGCGCTTGTTAAAAAAAAGGTTTCCACCGCCAGTGCATGGTATAATTACCCATAATATAAATGGTTGGTTTTTAATTGTAAATAGTAAATCTATGAACATTGTTTTTTATAAGGGTTAAACCGTTTAGGTTAAGCTAGTAATAGCCTTTTAGATTTTCTTTCTTTAAAATGAAAATTCTACATGGTATTTTGCTCTTTTTGATTCATCAATAATATTTTAAAAAAAAGAAATGTTTGGAGGAAAATAATATAAAATCCTTTGTAAATTTTCATGAGAACTGTATAAGTTTGGCCTTAATTTCATGGCAAATGGCCGTTTTGGGGGTTGTTAAAGAGTACGAGTGAAAGAGGGGGAATAGTGAAAGAGAAGAGAGAAACAAGAGAAAAAGAGAGGGAAATGTTACATTTTTTGTAATTTCTTTTTTATTGAAACCACTAGTTTTATGAAAACAACTTCATTAGTCACTAAACTATTCTCGCTTTCATGTTTTGGCCACTAAACTATTATTTTTTGCAAAATAGTTACCAATATTACATTTTTTTCTTATTTTGGTCATCCACAGTTAAAAAACCTCATAAAAATAGGAAAGAGGTAATAGATTGTTGACCAAAACCAGAAAAAAAGTAACATTAGTGTCCAAAATAGGGAAAATGTAACGTTAGTGACGTTTTTGCATAAAATAATAATTTGGTTACCAAAGCAGGAAAGCATGAATAATTTAGTGACCAATGGTAATGTTTACCCTTTTATTAATAAGAGAAAAGTCTAATATTACCATGAGGATTTACAATTATAAAAAAAAACTAAATACATCATTCAAATATGTTCCTATAAGCATTGAAACAAGAAATTAGTCACTTGAGATCATAAAAGGACCATATAAGTAAAAGATTAAAAACTCAACCAAAAGACTCGAGTGAAAGATAGATACGAACAACACCATTAGTTGGCGATAAAGGATAAAGAAAACCATCAACACGAACATAAAAAAATGCATATAACAATGAAGACACATCGACAAAATGGCCATTACCACAACTCAATCACGAAAAAGAAGCGATGATTGCGAGTTTGTATCTAAATCCATCTTGAGGGTAAAAAGCAAGGAAAATCAAAAGGATAACCAAATAAGCGCCATATTGATTAGTCGAGGTGATGACAAATCCAACCCTAAGAGAAAAATAAAATGAAAAGAACGATCAAACGACCAATAATGAATATAGAAAACATGCCACAAGACAGAGGAAAACATAAACGCGCCACAAAGGCAGAGTTATTTGTTGGGCTCGAATCAACCAATCGAAAACCGCCCAAAGGGGTTGAAAGTGCTTCTTGAATGAATTGGTGTAAACTAAAAAGAGTTGACAATTTTGCACAATCGATTTAGAGTGGTTTGACTTCTAAACCAAGTCTATATTTGCTACCTTAGCTCACCACTAAGGATTTCCCAAATCTATTAAATTTGAATTCTTGCCTTTGTGGATAAGGCATAACCTTACAACCTCTATCTTTTTTGTTGGCTAAGATAGAACCAATCTAGTTTTTCTAAGGCTAAACTAGAACCTCTCCCTTTTACAAGGTATGTTTGTGTAAACAATAAATACCTCTCAATGTTGTTCGACTATGTGAGTGCTTGGCAAAAGGGTGGAAAATGTATTGGAAATAGTGCCAAGACTAAGTCTTTTGCTTGCAAGTAATACAGCAGTAAGCTGAGTTATCGATCCCACGAGGATTGGCCAAAATTTTGATTTCTTTGTTTGTTTACTCGTCAAAGGGAAAGTGTTATTGATTTGAAGTGGGTTTTGAAAACAGTTTAAAAGAAAAGAAATAAAAGGAAAACAACGTTGGCACAAATAGAATTTAAATAAGTGATGAGCGTTGGCAAGGGATGCCTGTTTTTCACACTTTTCATGCCAGCCTTTAATAATGTTTTTCCTTCATATTATTTGTCGAGCAAATTCAAAGTGGCATTGCCTCTATCGATGGCAATACCTAAAATTAACCATGTAAAAACCCTTATATTTCTATAATGAAGTTTTTCATAAATCAATTTGATTAAGTTCCAATCTATACTCCTAACGGGTAGACTCACTCCCGAAGTAAGTTTATCTACTTGAACATCTTCCATCGAAGCATCTCGCCTTATTATCTAGCACCTAGCCATTGCCCCCTAAGTCTGTTAAGATATTAAGGTGCAATAAGCAAACAATGCCAGCGGTCGCTTGGCAAAGAATTTAGAAAACTAAAGAACATGTCAGATAGGGGAAACAATGCCAAGGAATTTTTTATTATTAAAAACAAAACATAAAAACATCTTTCAACGCAAACATCCCCCACCAACTATTAAATTAGTTCATGGTGAGGGTATCAAACCAAAAACCTTTATCGTTTTCTAACAACATCATCATTTAAAAATAAAAATAACTTAGACAAAGAGAATAGGCTGGAAGGGGGTCGATCGATGCAGCCCTCAAGGTCCAAGCTCTCAATCAAGCTGGTCGAACCACGTCTCCTTGGTGCAGCCTCTCCAAGCCGATCGTTGATGATTGGGTGAATCTTGATTATGTGCTTGCTTGAGTTCTTTAAATAGGCGTGCAAGGATAACCTATGATAAGCCTTGAAAATTGAATTTTGAATGCTCAAGGGATAAGGGATGTGATAATCTTATCCTATATTTGAATCCTGGGGCTGACATCATCAAGGTCCAACAGCTACTTGGCCGGGCATCAAACTCCTCTTCACTGCCAACCGATGCTTCGGTAAGTTTTAGTTTATCTCTGCCAACAGCAACTTGGCATTCCTTCCTTTCTGCGCTGCACTATTCTGCCATACCTGTAATAATGCCAACAAAGCAACCCTTCACACTGGCATAGCATAATTCCTAACTCCTTATGCAAATGCATGAATTTTAAGGCTAAATACAACTAAATGTACTTAAAGGCAAGCAAAGACGATGTGAAAGAAGCATAAGATTTAGTACTTTTGAGGAGTTAACACACACCCCCAAACCTAGCTCATTGCTTGTCCTCAAGTAATGCAAGTAAGCTAAAATCAAAAATGGTGAAAATAGTACCTCGGCAAAATTTTGTTCGGAATGCCAACACATGCTGGCAAGCAGAATTTGGCTCTAATTTTGTCCTCAGATATCTAAGTACAGTAATACCAAGCAGATAAGCAAATTCAGGTGCATCAACATAAATCTAGTCTAAGGGCATGAAGAGTGCACGATGTGTAGGCAATATGCATCAAGTATCCGTTTACTCCCTTAGTTAAATTTACTACCTAAACTCAGAAATTTTCTTTTCTTCCTGCCAAGGGGTTTTTTTCTTTTTTTCAACTAGCATTAAATTAGGGTTCGCGTCATGGCACTGTTTGGTGTGAGCAATAAGAGGGAGCATACCACGAATCCCCATGTTAGTCCAGACTACATCACTAAGCTAACCCATTACACTCGTACCCTTAAAGTTTTTGACCTGAGCACTGATGAGGGAGTTCCACCAAGCCCAAGGCTACCTATTATCTCTAAGGCAGAAGAGTGTTCTATTTTTTTCTTGCCTTGGCAAAACATTGTTGCCTAATTTCTTTTACCCTAGCATAATAATTTTTTTCTCTTTTTTCTTTCTGAGCTTATTTTCAAAAATTCTAATTTTACTTAGGAACTAGATGCATACTACGTGGTAAGTGAAAGTTTAATTCCCTAAACTAAAGATCAATTGCCAAGCAGACCTGGCATTACTATTCTGCTGGCATAGGCAAACTAAAGATTAAATTTCTTCATCGGACAGACTATTCTAGAACAATTTCAACTTGCCTAACAAAAATGTTAGCATACTTCATAATTTGACTGAGGCAAATTTTTTTCTTTTTCTAGTGGTTCTGTATGAATGGCTACAACCTAATCTATATGGCATACATGGCATGGCAGCAGAAATGTAAACATGAATGCATGGTATGGCATAAATGTGAGGCAACGCACACCCCCAACCAAAGATGTGCATTATCCTCAATGCATGAAAATAACACATATATACAAATAACATAAAAATAAAATGCATGAACATGTGAAAAGCAAAGGAATGAAATGCAAAGGAGTTTAGGAAGAAGAGGACTCCCCTGTGGAGACTTTCTCTCATGTGACGTGGGTTTTTCTGTTGATAAATGTCCCACAATCAGGGGCCATTCTTTTCCTTCCTTTCATGCTTGGCTTTGAGGCAGTAGTGGAAGCTCCAACTTTCATGACAATATGTACTGGCTCCGACATGGCAGGCGTGGCGGTAGACGAGGCTGGGGTAGTAAGCGTTGTGGCAGGCTTCTTTTGAACTTCTTCTTCTGACTCCGGTGGCGTTTCTAACTTAATAGATTCAACTTAAACTGGCGAGACTGGGACAGTGGCATCTGAGTGTGACATGGTATGAACTGATCAAGGACTGGCTGGCATGGCAACATCACTAGCAAAGATTTCTATAAAAGAATCTGGGAAGCCTGGCAGAGAGTCCGGGGATAATCTTTCAAGGGCTTCCCTGATGGCAACATCTCTGGCATGAGTATACTGCCACTGTTTGACATTTTGCTCCTCAGCTCTCTCTAATTTTTGAAGAATCATCTCTTGGCGATGGTGGATCTGGGAGAGTAATGTCACAAAATTAGCTGGCATAGAAACGTCAGGCTCTACCTTCGGTACTTTGGGTTTTGGCATTGATTCTTTTGCTTTCCACTTTCCCTTGTCCTTTAACTCGGTGGCAGTGAGTTGCCTCTATAGGGCCGGCATGATTGCGGTGCCTTTAATTTCTTGGTCTTTGTCTGAGTCAATCAGCACATTTATATGTCTCTTCAATGATGATCTGGCCGATATTGATTTTCTGGCCAACAATGATTGAGTGTAGTAGCGCTAGCCGTTCCTCCGACACCGTTTCGTTTTGGGTGGTTTGCATCAGATTTGCCTTCAAAAAGTGGTTCCACCCCTTTGGTTGAGATTTTAGTGCCAGTCTCTTGACTGTTTGGTGTTTGTTGGCAGACTCAATCCATTCCGTGTCTGGTTCGCACAGATCCGCCAGTATTTTTTTCCCTTGGCAACAGTCATTGACTCGGCCTACTCCAGATGTTCCTCCTCGGCATCCCCCAATTCAAACATGGCATTGATATAACCCTCATCAAAATGCACGCATGTGCCTCGAATCATCAAGAAAGGGTTATCCTTGATGGTCAAGTGGGCATAAAATTCACGGACAATATTCGCAAAGACCTTTCCCTTTTGTTGGCAGAAGAGTTCCCACTTGTGCTTGTTTACGACCGCCATGAAGTCCAGTGGAAATCCCACAGTTGGCTCATCTTTGAAGTCAAACTGCTTCTCATAGAAAAATGATCTTGAGGTAAAGTTCGCTTCATACTTTTTGCAAATCTCTTCGTTTAAAAAGATTTTGAAGGGCGTGGATGAGGAAGCCATGGAAACAAGTTGAAAGCTTGATCGGTTTGAGGAAAAGAAGAAAAAGAAGAAGAGAATGAATCTTTGTGTTCTTTCGTAATAAAGAAAAACAAAAGAAAAGTGAAAGGTCTTTGAACGGCTAGGGTAGGTTAAAAACTAAAAAGGTTGAGTGTTTAATGGGGTTATTAAATGACCGATTTAAGAGGGGGTAATGATGGATAATTGTGTGTATGGGAAAAATAAAAAGGGTTTAAGTGATAAGGATGATATGATAAGGGTGTAAGTGATAGGGTAGGTTTAAAAGAGTGGAGTGATAAGGATTTTGGTGATAAGGATTTGAATTTAAATTTCAACTCATCCAATTTGGTCGGCTAGGGTAAAGGTTCAAAGACTATTTTCACTTTCTCATGGGTAGACTTTCACCAAGATAGGGTAAATCTTTTTCTTCCAAATTTTTAATAACCGCATTTCAAACCCCGACCCTGGCATTGTATCTGGCATACAGAATTCTCCCAATTTGCAACCGCCTCTTGCCAAGTCCCTGTCTTGGCTCTATGCCTGGCATACTAAATCTGCACAGTCTCAAAGAAAACCTCTCAACGCAGAAAAATCAAAATAAAAATTTAAAACTAATAAGAAAAAGAAAGAAATAAAAATTACTGAAAAGAAAAACATCTAATCTACTATGTACAAAAATTTCAAAACCTGATGATAATATTACGGTACCTCAGCCAGGAGGATAACCTCTTTAGCATTCTTCGGATCACCTTCCAAATAGTGTTTTAACCATTAACCGTTTACCTTGAAAATTTCTCCCGACTTTAAATTTTTAATGACCACAGCACCATGGCTTTACAACTTCAAAAGGGCCTGACCACCTTGACTTAAGCTTGCCTGGAAACAATTTAAGCCTTGAGTTAAATAACAGAACACGTTGGCCTACCTTAAATTGTCTTGGCATTATCCTACTGTCATGCCAGCGTTTGGTCCTCTCCTTGTAGAGTCTGGCATTTTATAGGCTTGTGTTCTGAATTCTTCCAACTCATTTAGGTCTAGCAGTTTTTTCTCTCCAGAAGCTCTCCATGCCATATCAAGTGTCTTGATTGCCTAATATGCACGGTGCTCCATTTCCACCGGTAGGTGGCATGTTTTTCCAAAAATGAGTCTAAATGGTGAAGTACCCAAGGGAGTTTTAAAAGCTATCCTATGAGCCCACAAGGAGTCATCTAGTCTCAAGGTCCATTCCTTCCTAGATGGATTTACAGTCTTTTCTAGGATACTCTTGATCTCCTTGTTTGAAATCTCGGCTTGCCCATTTGTTTGGGGATGGTATGTTGTGGCAATCCTTTGCTGAATTCCATATCTGCATAAAGTTTTAGAGATTATATTGCATTTAAAATGGGTACCTTCATCATGAATAATCACTCTGGGGCACCAAATCAAGTAAAAATGTGTTTGTGCAATACAATAACCTCAACCTATTTTGAAACGTAGTCAACTGCCACAAGGATGTATAAGTTACCAAATAATGGAGAAAATGGACCCATGAAGTCTATCCCCCCACATCAAATAAGTCCACATGCATAATGTTTTGGAGCGACAATTGGTGTCTGCCAGAGATGTTTCTTGTCCACTGGCATCGATCACATGCCTTGGCATAGTTATGGGCATCTTTGTTTATTGTGGGCTAAAAGAATCCTGACTGCATCACCTTGGCAGCAGTCTTCATCCCAGCAAAGTGACCTCCATATGCTGCGGCATGGCATAGTTGTAAAATGTTGTGCTGCTCATCATCTAGCACACACCGTCTTATCACTTGGTTGGCACATTGTTTGAACAATATTGGCTCGTCCCAATAGTATTGCCTAACTTCTCGCATGAATCTTTTCTTGGCATTGTATGCCAGATTTGGTGGCAGAATATTACTTACCAGGTAGTTGACTATGTCAGCATACCATGGCACAACATTGACTGCAAGTAAATACACATCTGAAATTCATCTCTTATGGCAGCGTTCTTACCATCTTCAAGGTGATGCTCTAGACGTGATAGGTGGTCAGCTGCTAAGTTTTCACTGTTCTTCTTGTCTTGGATCTCGAGGTCAAATTCTTGTAGTAGAAGCATCCATCGGATTAGTCTGGGCTTGGCATCCTTCTTTGACAAAAGGTACTTTAGTGCTGAATGATCTGTATACACCGCAACCTTGTTACCAACTAAATAAGATCTGAATTTATCAAAAGTGAATACAACTACAAGAAATTCTTTCTCGGTTGTGGAAGAATTCATTTGAGCTCCATTCAATGTCCGGCTGGCATAGTAGATGGTATGAAAAACTTTTCCATGTTGTTGTCCCAATACTGCTCTGACGGCATATCGTTGGCATCACACATGAGCTTGAATGGCTCATTTCAATATGGTGCCAAGACTATAGGGGCATTAATCAACTTCTATTTAAGTTCCTGAAACACTCTTAAACAAGAATCATCAAATGCAAAAGTGGCATTTTGTTCCAAAAAAAACCATAAAGTTTTAGAAATTTTAGAAAAATCTTTAATGAAACGAATGTAAAAACCTGCATGACCCAAAAAACTTCTAATACCTTTTACACTTGTCGGTGTTGGCAATTGCTTAATTACCTTAATTTTTGCTTGGTCCACCTCCAATCCCTTCTTGGTTACCTTATGCCCTAGAACAATGCCCTCCTTCACCATGAAGTGGCATTTTTCCCAGTTCAACACTAGGTTTGTCTCAATGCATCTCTTCAAGACTTGCTCCGAACTCTGAAGGCATTCCTCAAATGTGTTTCCAAACACTAAGAAATCATCCATGAATACTTCCAAATTTTGTTCAATCATGTCAAAAAAATGGACATCATGCTACGTTGAAATGTTGTCGAGGCCTTACACAACTCGAATGGCATTCTTCTAAAGGCAAACGTCCCATATAGACACATGAACGTGGTCTTCTCTTGATCTTCTAAAGCTATGGTAATTTGGTTATATCCTAAATAACCATCTAGAAAACAGTAAAATGCCTTACCTGCCAATTTGTCTAACATCTGATCAATGAAGGGCAATGGAAAATGTTCTTTCTTGGTGGCATTGTTCAGCTTCCTATAATCCATGCACACTCTCCATTCGGTAACGGTCTTGAAAGGAATTAACTCGTTGTTGTTATTTTGAACCACGGTCATGCCACCTTTCTTTAGCACACATTGCACCGGGCTGACCCACGAGCTGTCAAAAATGGGATAGATTATATCGGCATCTAGCCACTTGATAATCTCCTTCTTAACAACCTCTTTCATGTTTGGATTTAATATTCTCTGACCCTCAATGGTCTTCCCATGATATTCCTCTAAGATGATTTTGTGCATGCAAATGGTTGGGCTTATGCCTCAGATGTCAGCCAAGGTTCATCCCAACGTTTGCTTGTAATTGCTTAGAATTTCCAGCAATTGTTCCTCCTAATCATTAGTGAGATCAGCAGCAATGATCACTAGCAAGTTTGAGTGTTTACCTAAGTAAGCATACTTGAGATGGTCTGGCAGTGATTTGAGCTCTAGTTCGGGTGGCTTCTAAATGGATGATTTTGGTGCCATGATCTCTCTGCCAGCCAACTCTAATGGTTCTGGTTATCCAAAATAGCTTACTTCTACTAAGGTTGCTCCTTCAATGTCCTCACTTGTTTCACCTTCACTGTCACTTCTGCTAACATCATCATCAGTATCTTGGCACAGCTGTGCCACCTCCAGCTTAAAAATAGACTTTATCTTATATTTGCTTGGCATTCGTCAGATTCATCTACACATTTTTTCAAAGCTTGAAACACATTAAATGTAACCTGCTGATCATTCATGCGCATAGTTAATTTATCTTTATGAACATCAATCAAGGCTCTACATGTGGCAAGGAACGGTCTGCCCAATATAATTGGGACATTTAAATTTGCCTCATAATCTAAGATAATAAAGTCAGGTGGGACTATGAATTTATCTACCTTTACCAACACATCCACAATCTTACCCTTAGAATGTGTAAAGGATTGGTCCGCCAACTGAAGTGTCACAGTGGTAGGCCTTCTTCTATGCCAAGCTTCCTAAAAATAGACATTGGCATCAAATTGATGCTGGCTCCCAAGTCATATAGTGCCTTACCCATGAATCTGTTGCTAATGGTACAAGGAATAGTAAAACTTCTCGGATCTTCCAACTTTGGTGGTAACCGATTGAGTATCATTGCACTGTATCCCTCAGTGAGAGCTATAGTTTTGAAATCACCCAGCTTCCTCTTTTTGGTTAAGATATCCTTCATGAATTCGACATAGTTGGGAATTTGCTCGAGAGCTTCCACCAATGGTAAATTGATTTGCAATTGTTTAAGTACTTCCAAGAAGCGCTTAAATTGTTAATCATGTTTGTGCTTTTGTAGTATTTGTGGAAACGTTGGAGATGGATAAACATATACTGGTTCTACCAGCTTTGTCAAGGTTCTGCCGACATCCGAGTGAGGTCTGGCATCAAACTATGGTCTGGTATTGCTTATGTCTGCTTCGTTCTTCTTTGGTTCTTTTGGTTCATCTACTGGTAGTTTCTTCTTCTCCTGGCAACTATTTGGCTGCTTGACAGGTGTCTCAACCTTGTATTGTTTGCCACTCTGTAGAGTCAAACTTTGCATTTTTCATTATGGTTTTGCCTAGCATCCTCTGTATCACTTGGCAAAGCTCCATGGGTCTATTGATGAGTGCATTGGCAATCTGTCCAATTTGTACCTCCAAGTTTCGCATCGATGTTGTCAAACTATGGATAGTTGCATCATTATTCTCTATGTATTCTGTCAAAATCCCCTGGTTGTTTATTTGCCCTGCATAAAAATTGTTTTGTGCCCTTTGTGGCATGGCATTCTGGTTGACCCCTGGCATGACATTGTTCTGACGCTGGGCATTGTTGTTCTGCTGTTGGGCATTATATTGGTTGCTTCCTTGATTTCCCTAAGCTAAATTTGGGTGCTGCATCCATCTTGCATTGTAAGTATTAGAATTTGGATTGTAATTGCGATTAAAATTGCCAACAAAATTTACCGACTCAGGGTTGGTAGGGCAATCTTTCGTATGATGATCCTCTCTTCATATTGTACATAATAGGTTTAATGTCTTAACTTCTTGGGTCTCATAACTCTTTTGCAAAGTTCTCACCATGCTAGTAAGATTGGAAATCTCAACGTGGATGGATGTGAGCTCTTCTATCTATAATTCCCTACCATTTTTAGTGCCGGTCCAAAGTCTGGCAGTAGGATATTCAAAATCGTTGATTGAAATCCTCTCAAGGATGCCAACTACCTCTGTCTAGTTTTTGTCAAGCAGTGAGCCATTTTGCCGACGCATCAATAATTGTTCTGGTTTACGCATTAAGTCCATTGTAGAATGTCTCCATTTGGGTCCATTTCGGGAATCCATGCATGGGACATCTCCTCAATAGATCTTTATATCTCTCTCAGGCATCATATAGGGTCTCATCGTCTGCCTGCCTAAATGTGATAATCTCACCCCTCAACTTAGCGGTGAGTTTAAGTGGCTGGAATCATAATAAAATCTTTTAGCATAGATCTCCCCATGAGGTGGCAGAACCAGGTGGCAAAGAACTTAGCCACGCTTTTGCTCTATCTCTCAGAGAAAATTTAAAACAACTTTAGCTCACTGTATCCTCCGATACTCTAGGCTGCTGAAATAGCTGATAGACTTCCATGAACTGCTTCAAGTGTTGCCTTGGATCTCCAATAGGTGCTCCATCAAATTGTCCTACATTCAAAAGCGTTTGTATCATTATCGGTTTAAGTTCAAAATTGGGTGTATTCACCTTGGGACCAATTAGTCCTGGCATCAAATTGTCAATGTTTGGTGCCGAATTTCCTCTAATAGGTCTATCTTCCTCCACATTAACAGCTGGGGCAACAGGAGTTGGTGGTATTCCATTGTTACTGGGTGGATTCTCATCATTGTTTAACACACTAATTCCTTCATTGCCTTGTTGAGCCATCTCTCGAATCTTTTTCTTTAACCTTCATAGAGTTCTTTCGATTTCTAGATCGTATAGCCAATCTTCTGCCACAGGGCAATTTCTGGTCATACACCGGTCAAAACAAAGAAATAAAATAAAGAACAAAAATAAAAAAGAAGACAAGTAAAAATTTAAAAACAACAAACTCTGTTGCAATCCCCGGCAACGGTGCCAAAAACTTGTTCGACTGTGTGAATGCTTAGCAAAAGGGTGAAAATGTATTGGAAATGTATGAAAATAGTGCCAAGACTAAGTCTTTTGCGTGCAAGTATACACGGTCTGCAAGTAATACAGCAGTAAGCTGAGTTATCGATCCCACGAGGATTGGCCAAGAGTTTGATTGCTTTGTTTGTTTACTCGTCATAGGGAAAGTGTTATTGATTTGAAGTGGGTTTTGAAAATAGTTTAAAAGAAAAGAAGTAAATGGAAAACAACGTTGGCACAAGGAGAGTTTAAATGAGTGATGAGCGTTGTCAAGGGATGCATGTTTTTCACGGCTTTTATGCCAGCCTTTAATAATTTTCTGCCTTGATATTATTTGCCGAGCAGATTCAAACTGGCATTGCCTATATCGATGGCAATGCCCGAAATTAACCATGTAAAAACCCTTATATATCTATAATAAAGTTTTTCATAAATCAATTTGATTAAGTTCTAATCTATACTCCTAAGGGGTAGACTCACTCCCGAAGTATGTTCGTCTACTTGAACATCTTCCATCGAAGCATCTCACCGTAGTATCTAGCACTTAGTTGTTGCCCCCTAAGTCTGTCAAGATATTAAAGTGCAATAAGCAAACAATGCCAGCGATCGCTTGGCAAAGAATTTAGAAAACTAAAGAACATGCCAGTTAGGGGAAACAATGCTAAGCCATTTTTTATTATTAAAAACAAAACATAGAAATAGCGTTCAATGCAAACATCCCCCATCAACTATTAAATTAGTTCATGGTGAGGGTACCAAACCAAAAACCTTTATTGTTTTCTAACAACATCATCATTTAAAAATAAAAAATAACTTAGAAAAAGAGAATGGGCTAGAAGGGGGTCGATCGATGTAGCCCTTCAAGGTCCAGGCTCTCGGTCAAGCTAGTCGAACTACGTCTCCTTGGTGCAGCCTCTCCAAGCCGATCGTTGATGATTGGGTGAATCCCTATTATGTTCTTGCTTGAGTTCTTTAAATAGGCGTGAAAGGATAACCTAGGATAAGCCTTGAAAATTGAATTTTGAATGCTCAAGGGATAAGGGATGTGATCATCTTATCCTATATTTCAATCCTATGGTTGACGTCATCAAGGTCCAATAGCTACTTGGTCGGGCATCAAACTCCTCTTTGCTGCCAACTGGTGTTTCAGAAAGTTTTGGTCTATCGCTGCCAACAGCAACTCGGCATTTTCTCTGGCATTCCTTTCTTTCTGCGTTGCACTGCTCTGCCATGCCTGCAATAATGCCAACAAAGCAACCCTTCACACTGCCATAGCATAATTCCTAACTCCTTATGCAAATGCATAAATTTTAAGGCTAAATGTACTTAAAGGCAAGCAAAGACTATGTGAAGTAAGCATAAGATTTAGTACTTTTGAGGAGTTAACAATGTGGGTGTTTACAAGAATTAAGATCACTAAATAAGAGAACAAAGAAAAAATAATGAAGTACTCTATACAATATGTACAAGAGAAATAAAGAAATACACACTTAACACTATTTCTCTTGATCATTAAGCTTGGATAGGTGTAGTAACCTTCTTTAAGTGTCATTGGCACGTTTTTATAGTCTAGAATGTGAATCTAGTCATTTATGACCATTGCGGAAGGTTTAGAGCCATTGGAGGTTTAATTTTCAGCCTTAAATGCACGTCTACAACAGTGAGTATCGATACCCGAACATGGGTATTGTTTCCTACTTAAATTGGAAAGAGTCATTGCAAAAATATGAAAGATATCGGCATTAACTATACAGTATCGATACTTAGGGTATTCAATACCCGTAGATTAGTATCGATACTGACTGTTGGTATCGGTACTAACTAGGCATACATGTACCAAAACACCTCACTAGAATTTTGAAAAACTTTGCACATTGGTACCGGGACTAGGGTACGGGTACTGAAAGTTGTTTTTTGACCCTAAAGGTATTTTGGAAGTATTTGATTAAGCCAAAAACACATAGAACCGCTTTGAACATATTTTTCAAGTTAAAATGGACTTTAAATTATTTTTGCTATGTTTGAATATGTCCATAAACATTTTTCCTTAAATGTTATATCAAAATCATTATCTCAACAATCTCCCTCTTTTTGATATAACAAAGTAACTTGAAAATTTATTTTTAAAAAGTACTCTGATAGCTCTCTGAAGAGCATATGTTTCCATCATATTTATCGATTAAATTGTCCCCATTTAGTTAGTTTTTGCATACATTTCAGTATTGTAAGCTTAGTTGTTTACAATTTTTAACTCAATGGCCTTTGTTTGAATTATCCTCGAATTTGTCATATTTTACTACTAATGTCGCTACATAAGTGTTGTTTAGATTGTGTCTAGGGCCGTTTCCGCATTTATAGTTTTCAAAAAGGTAATATTAAAGGATGATGAGCTAGAAGGTAGTTACAACAGTTGTTTTACTAACTGATTGTTGCTGTATTGAAAACGTGATTATCGGTGCATTGATAGCTTTCAAGAAGATAAGTTAAAAGGACGATGAGTTGGCAAATTGGTACAACTACCTTGTACGAAATTTCACAGATAAAAATCTATGAGGGGCACGTGTATTATGTACCCTATTGGAAAAAAGAGGCATCTTGATATATGTCATCTTATCCTTATCTTTTAGGATATTCATCATCTTTTGGAGGATCATCTTCTCCTTTATTTTGGGAGTTTTCCCCTCTTGGCCATGGCGGCTTAAGCTCTCCCCTGGGTGAATCAAGGTGAATCGATGCAGAACTACTCTTGACGAAGAGATCCAAGTACGAAGTAAAAGGGATTAGTGAGAACCTTTCGAGTTATCTAGGAATAGATTTCTCCATTTGTTTTTATTATTTTCCTTATTTTAAATACTGACGATTGTGTTTTATTTTCCTTTAGTATGGAAATACTTCATGGATATTGAGTGAATGTTTATTTTATTAAGCTTTTCCTCTATCTTTTGAAATTTGGGTTTGAATGTTTTTATGCATGGAAACGATTATTGCAGTCAGTCACTAGTAGGTGTAGTGACAGTTCAAGTTAACAATCATGACAATAGAAGTTGCATGGGAGTACAACAGAAGTTGACTCAATTGTTTTTGAAATTGCTTCACTAGCCATCACTAGAATGTGTGGTGAGTGGGCTATTATAAGTCTTTGATTAAAAGTAGAAGCTAAGTTGGTAAAATATGCATAGGCCTTATTGAGTTGGCAATCATCTATTCTATATTCCTTGCAACACTTGGTAATCTGTTGAAGTTTCACAAAAGGGATCCCTATTTTATCATTATTATATTTCATCTTTATTTTCCAGTTATTGCCTCGACAACACTTCTCACATTTATATGCTATTTTCAATACCATTGCACTAACATTTCTTAGACACCAGAACCACCATCCTCATGGGATCAATATCCGACAGATTCACATCTGTCTATTATACTTGCATCGGCAATGTACCTTGCATAATTTTTGTGACGTTATACATTCGATCATGCTCCACTTTAGAAAAATATTTAAGATCCCTCTTTTTCTTTTGGAAATTAAATTTTTCACTTATCTCTCTCTCTCTTTGTTATACAAAAATAATTCAAACTAAGTTTGAAATCTATTAAAGTTCATGATAACAATGAAGAGTAAGCCTAAAAATTTTAATCATGAAAGAATTTAAAAAAAGAATGGCTCCTTATTAATCAAGGATATCAAATATTAGTCCAAACATTCAAGAGAAATATTGAATTTCTTAGATAAAATAAAATTTAAGCAAGAAATTCAATAAACATGTCACTTATGAAAATTAAAACAATAAGCATACAAGAGACGTGGCAAAGAGGAAACAACATTGTCCCTTGTTGACTGTGTGTACCGTTACGTCGAGTATGTCGAACCATCGTACAAAATTTGAGATGTGGTTGTACCACCGTCGAGTACGTCGAACCATAGTCGAAATGCCTCAAACCACCTTCAAATATAACAAACTCGTTTAGACAAAAACTAAAAATGCCAAGGATCTTCTAAGCACTTGAAACCTCACTTAGATGGAATATGAAATACTTAGTGATTCGTTGCTTAGGGACCTTATACTAATGGGTATTTAAAGTGGTTCTTCCATCAAGAAGCACCATTGGGTACTCATTAGTGCCCCTTAACTTCCATAACTTGGGTGTGGAAGGAACGTGGGAAATGGCCATGAAATTGTTCTAATAGTGGAACATGGGACAACAATCGTTCACAAATGGAACGTGCATAGGGGAAATGCCTATAACCGAGCACATGAACCTCATAAAGTAGTTCTTACTTTCTCCCACTTGGTTCGTATTTCCCATGAGTACTCTAAGTCAAGACATAATGAACGACTCATGGTGATATTTTCTTATATAATTTGAGCAGTATCTTCCATGTATCACATTAGATCATGTCTCAACACTTTAGCCTAAATTACTTAATGAATAAACTCAAAGTTTATTCTAGGTCTAAACTTTAGTGACATTTCTAAATAATTAACTTAATGTGTGCACAACAGATACGAGAATATTAAACTTTAATAGAGTTTCAATAGAATCGTTCTTACAATGAAAATTTGCAAAGTGGGAACAAGTCTCATAGTGACAATATTATCCTTAAATTTATGTGGTGGCATGTCTTCAGTCAAAGGATCAACTAACATCATCTTAGTGTTAATGTTCTCAATGACCACTTTCTTTTCTTTAAAACGTTCTCTTATGGCTAGATACTTAATGTCAATGTGTTTACTTTGACTTCCATATTTTTGTTTTTAGAAATACAGATAACTGCTAAATTGTCACAAAATATCATGAATGGCCTAGAAATTGAATCCACAAGTTCAAGTCGAGAAATGAACTCTTCAACCATACTCCATGTGAGGTAGCCTCAAAACATGAAATGAACTCAACCTCTATAGTGGAAGTGTCAGTCAATGTCTGCTTGACACTTCTCCAGGATATATTTCTATTGGTAAACATAAATATGAATTTGATGTTGATTTACGTGAATCAACACATCCAAAAAAGTCTAAATCAGAGTAATCAATCATTCATTTGTACGTAAGTATGTATTCCTTTGTCCCTTTAAGGTATCTTAAAACTTTCTTTCCATCTCTCCAGTGGTACATACTCGGGTTACTCTTAAATCTTCCCAACATCCCAACGGCAAATGCAATGTCAGGTCTTGCACAAACTTGAGCATACATCAGGCTTCCAACAATAGAAGCATATGGATTGTTTTTCATTTGCTCCATCTCAAATTGGTTCTTTGGGCATTGGTTCAAATTGAACTTATCACCTTTCACAATAGGAACAAAACTAGGTGAACAATCTTTCATCAGAAAATCTATCTAAAACTTTTTTGATATAGGTTTCTTGAGTTATACCTACGACACCTTTATGTCTATCACGATTAATGCCAATGACATAAGACGTATCACCCATATCTTTCATATAAAAAATTTTAGAAAGAAATTGTTCCCCTCATGTAGCATACCCCTATCATTTTTTGCAAGCAAAATGGCATCCACATATAGAATAATGAAATAAGTTTTACTCTAATTAACCTTCTGGTATATACATTGATCCATGATATTCTCAACAAAACCAAATGAGAAGATAACTTCATGGAATTTCAAATGCCATTAACGGGAGGCTTGTTTCAATCCATATATAGATTTCTTTAACTTGCACACCAAGTGTTCACCATGACTAAAGGAAAATCGTTCAGGTTGTTTCATTTATACCTCTTCCTCTAGGACATCATTGAGAAAGACAATTTTCACATCCATTTGTTGTAGCTCAATATCAAATTGAGCTACTAATGCTAATAATGCACAAGGAATCTTTCTTAGATATTGGACTAAAAGTCTAAGTGTAATCATTTTCATCTCTCTGAGTGAATCCTTTACCAACGAGTCTTGCCTTATATCTTTCTATGCTGCCCTTTGAGTCTCTTTTTGTTTTGAATACTCATTTACATCCAATGACCTAGGGACATTTTCAGCTATAATATTATAGTCAGATTCTTGTATATACACAACATAATCACTAGAAATTACTGATTTTCTTTCTCTAGTAGATCTCCTTATTATTGAATTGACATTTTCTTGTGGATTGTGTTATTCAACTGGTTGTTCAATAATTTTTGGATTTTCTTGAACAATTTGATCTACTAAGGTGTCTTTAGCAGGTTGCGGATCTTTATTGTTTGGTTGTTCAACACCTAGTCGAGCTTGAGAGGTGTTATATATGATAACCAATCTCTCACTTGAAGTGGATGGTTTATTTACGGGAATAGAATCTCAAGACAAATCACTCCCACTGATTGAGTCATTCTGAATAAAATTTTCATTTATTTATTCCACAATTCTAATATTACTAGATTGACAATAGAATCTATAACCTGTAGATTTTTTAGTATATCTAATGAAATATCCACTAATGGTCCTCGGGTCTAGTTTCTTTTCTTTTGGGTTGTAAACTCTCACTTTAGAAAGGAACCCCCATACACATATATGTCGCAACTCGATTTTCAACCTGTGAATAACTTAAAAGGTGTCTTTTGGACAACCTTGGTTAGAACCCGGTTCATTATACACACAATTGTCTTGAGAGCTTCAACCCATAAGGACTTAGTTATCTTAGAGTTGCTAAGCATACTTCACATCATATTCATTAAATTTTAGTTTCTTCTTTTTGCAACACCATTTTGATCAGGCGAGCCTGACATGGTGTATTGGCCAACTATACTAATGTCTTGAAGAAACTTCACAAATAGACCAAGTGCTTGTCCATCTTCAGTGTATCTATCATAATACTCACCACTTCTATCAGTTCTTACAATCTTGATTTGCTTATCGTATTGTTTCTCTACTTCATCCTTGAAAACCTTAAAGGTTTCTAATGCTTCACTTTTATGATGAAGCATGTAGAGACACATGTATCGTGACTAATCGTCTATAAAAGTGATGAAGTATTTCTGACCTTTTACATCTATATCCGTGCAACAGATATCAGAATAAATGATTTCTAATATGGTCCACCTCCTCTTGGCACATTTCTTTGACTTGTTAGTCTGTTTTATCTTAATGCAGCCTACACATAAATCAAAGTCAATAAAATTTAAGGTGTTGAATACCCCATAATTCACTAATATCTTAATCCTTTCAATGGAGATGTGCCCTAACCTTTTATGCCATAAAGTAGAGAAATCGTCATTTATAACACAACGTTTACTACCAGCTTGAATGTACATAACATTATGAATGGTAGTATTTTTCAAATTTAAAAATTAAAGTTCATTCGACAAAATCTCATTTCCAGCAACTTTAGATTTATGAATAAACTGAAACAAACATTTGAAAAATTAAAACAATAACTCACTGGTACAAGTCTTTAAACAGAAATTAAATTTCTTGAAAAATTAAAAACATAAAAATTCATTTATAAAGTTAAAACAAAGCCACTACTAAGCACTAATTCAAAGGACCCAATAGCCTTCACATGCGACTGCATCTTGTTTCCTGAATAGATATGCCACTCAGCTACCACTAGTTTCCTCAGGTTTTTTAATCACTGTAAGGAATTTGAGACATGGGTTGTAGAATCAGAATCAATCCACCATGTGCTATAATTAACATCAACTATATTTAAAGCAAACAAGTGAGATTGATTTACCAATTTTCAAGCTAACCCTTATACCTGACACAGTCCTTCTTTGGGCGTCCCTTCTTTTTATAGAAGAAACATGTGAACTCTTTCTTTATGTCAGTTTAGGGTTACATTTTAGCCTTTCACTTCTGCTTGGCTTGGACTGACTTTTTTCCTTGAGTAACTGTCAGTGCACTCTCACTTATCTACAGTATGAGCCTACCCTAATCTTGATTACACATGTTCTAAATTTCATCAATAGACAATTTGTGTTTATGTGTGTTATAAGAGCTCTTAAATGACCTATATTGAAGTGGAAGAGTGTTCAATATATAGTGCACCAGAAAGATTCAGACATTTCAACCTCAAGTGCCTTAAGTTGAGCTGCCAAATCTTGCATCTTGTTGATGTGATCAGCACACCTTTCACCGTAGTGAGCTCTAGTGATGTGAACATCATAATTAGGGTCTTGGCTAATGACTTTTGAGAAGTTTGAAACTATTTCTCTATAGCCGTTAATAGCCCTTGGAAATTCTCGTAATGCTCAAGTAAGCCACGAACATCAACATGAATATTTTTATTAATGAACATAATACTTCGGCGACCGGATTGCTCCATTTTTTCATATAAAACAAGATCAGCCTAATTGCTAGTGTCAATGATATGTGGCTTAGATTTTCTTATGGCATAGTCAATATCCATGCATCCTAATTGGAGAAGAATACTCTCCTTTTAGAACTTAAAGTTTTCACTGATTAATTTAGAGATATCTACTCTATTATCAGACATATTCACAGGTTGCAATGCTACAAAATAAATTAACATACATGCTTAACATAAATTTAAGTTAAAGATAAGTCATAATTTATCAACGCAAATTATGTAAATAATGAATCTAATGACATAAAAATTGCCTATAAGCTAAATTTTTAATTCAATTAGATCCATATTATTATAGAATTATTTTCTATCCCTTATAAAATATTATTAAATTTATTTTTATAACTCCTATGGGTAATTATAAAAATTCATTCAATAATTTTTACCTTAATAAATTATGTAATGAGATTTAATATCTAAGCTTTCTGTATGTGATTTTTAACCTTTATAATTTTATTTAACTAAAGTTGTTGTGGCTAGGCTTTAACTAAATAAAATTATAAAAATCACTTAGTTAGATATTAACTTTAAATTTTATTCAAAGCTGTTGTTAATTCCTTATGCAACATTTTATGTCTATATATGGATGAGATCTTTACTATAGTAAATAATTTTATTTAACTAAAGTTGTTGTGGTTAACACTTTAATTAAACAAAAATATTTAGATCGCTAGACATATATTCTAAAATTTTATTTCTAAGTACCTTATGCAATAAATCTTAAATATTATGCACCTAATGTGGTGTATATAACTAATTACTAGATAAGTTATATATAATTATTTAATTTAGGCACATACAAAAATTATTTCTAAATTTTATTTTTAATAAATTATTAATAAATTTTAGAAATTCAATTTAATAAAATATTACGATTTTTTAAAAAATTGCGACAATAATGTAATGTCCCAATTTTGACTAGTGACCAAAATGTACATTTTGAAAGTTTAGGGGTTAAAGTGTAAACTTTGTAAAAATTTAGGGACCAAAGTGTAATTTTCAAAAGTTATGTATTTTGACCCCGTAAATGAATAGTTTACCCCAAGATTGATATTTTTGTGTTACTCGAATTTTTCATACGGAGTTTATATTAATGGCTATAAAGCGATAAAGTTCAGAAATTTGGAAATCGTAGTTGGATCGAATGAAAAATTGTTAAGCATGCTCAGACCAGAGTAGTACAAGGATGGGTGGCCTACTGGGAAGGTTCCATGTTAGTACTTTTGACTGATAAAAAGGATTCAGCATGAGTCAATAATATTTGTAATGATTATTCTTATAAAATTTCCAAGAGGAATTATATCCGATAAAAATTTATGGTAATTATCGATATATTGGATCAAATTGGAATTTTAAAGACAGTTCCAAAAGTTATGGAAATTTTATAAAATACTATTTTATGAGTATTTTATTGTAGTTGGTTGGATTATAACTAGACTTAGTTGGATTTTTACAAGAATGACAAACTAGTAAATAAAGAATAGTTAGAGGGCAAGTTAGTTATTTGATAGGGATGGCAATTTTGAAATATTTGAAGTTACAAGGGATATTTTTGGAAGAAGAAAATTAAATATTTGAAGTTAGTTATCAATCTCAACCGTTGGATAAAAGGGCAATTTTGTAATTTCCCTATCTGAATGAATTTAAAAACATATTTACATAAGACAAGTGGCATATTTGTGGTAATTTTAAATTAAAGGCCAAAAGATGAAGTCTTCTTCATCTTTTCCATTTTCGAAAATTAAGGGGAAAAGGGGAGAATTTTCTAAGCTCGATTCAAGCCCCGAAACTCAATTTTCAGGTAATTTTTCGAACTGCAAAGTTGCTCTACTCTTCAAGCTCTATATTTTGATGTAATTAATTCATGGAATACATGCTTGATTGATGAAAATTTTACATGAGAAGGAGATTAGGGTTTATGAACAAAATTGGGGCTTTTGAAATTTTATGATTCCATGGTTGAATTTAAGTTAGAATCAAGCTTATATGAAGTTAAAATCATGTTATTGAGTTAGGATTTGAACCCTACATATTTTGGTTTGTATGGAAAAGATTAGGGTTTATGGATTTAAGTCTAACTTAGGGTTTATGATGTTGGATTAATAATATAGTAAGCTTGATTTGTTGTCTAATAGCAAAACCCTAAGTTAAATATGTAGGGACCAATTCGGAAAGCTTCAAAGTTAAGGGAATGAATCTGAATTTTATGAAAATTGGAGTATAATTATGTAATTAATGATGTTGGAGATGTGAAATTGATGTTAGAATGCTAAACCGATGTTGAATCGAATTAGTGACCATTTTGACAATTTGTCAAAATCAAGTGACTAAATAGGAAATGAATTCTTGAATGAGGATTAAATCTGATTTTTAGTTAAAATAAAGAATTAAGGTAGTAATGTTGATTTGAAGACTAAATTGCAAAGTTAAGAAGTTTGAATCCTTACCTTTGCATTCTAGTGACTATTTTGGCAAAGAAAGAAAATTTGAGGGAATTGTTTTGAATAATTATTTGATGAAGAATATGATGAATTGGTGGTTTGAAGCAAATGATGGGACTAAATTGACAAGTAGAAAAATAAGAAGTTAGTATAAAGTAGAAGTTAATTATGGAAAGCTATGTAGAAGATTGAATTTTGGCAGTGAATTCAAAAATTCACCATAAATTCTAAAAAAATGTTTAGATGATGAATTTTATATCGATGTAAAGATTTGTTCGTCTAGTTTCGCCTCCAACAAACAAGAACTGATTTCGAGTTCCGAGTTAAAAGATATGAATTTTTAATCAAATGAAGGTCAAAAAATTTACAGAGCAGCTTTTGGTCATGACAACTCTGTGACGGGAGTTTGAAGAATTTTCATAATTTTTGTAGATTTTATTAATTTATGTGGATTATATCGTCAGAACCGTTATTGAATCTAGTTTCTTCAGTATAAAGGAAATTAAGATCCAGTATGTATTCTGCCCAGTATAAGTAAATCTTTGAAGGTAGTGCAAGCTGTCAAAAAATAGAATTTGATACATTTTGTATCTAAATGTTTGATAACAAGCTCGGAAGAATTATGGGAAGTTCAAAATGGTCATTAAGGACCAAAATGAATTTTTGGACAGTATAAGGAAGGAAGGAAAATTATAGAAATTTTTATGTTAAATGATTAAATAGCTTGATTGAAATATTGTTAGAAGTGAATCTAACAAATGTTTGTTTATATTCATGTGGTTAAAGAAGTCAAATTTGAATCAAAAGAAGATTCGAGGTACTATGAAGGAAAGGATCGAGTAGAATTTAGTGAGGCATGCTAATAAATAGCTCAGGTGAGTGCATTTCTATATGTGTATTATATTAAAAGGGGGAAGACTTGTGAAAAGTCAACCTAAATTTAGAAATAACATTGCATTACTTTTTAAAATAAATGATCTGATGCATGACTCGGTATAGCAAGCTTGATGGAGTACAAGGTACGAACTATTGTTTGCATAAATGATGATGAATTATGTTTATTAATGAAATATATGTTGCTCAAAGATATGCAAATTGCATGAATTATTAAATGGCATATGTGATACATTGATATGGCATAAAGATTTATCTAAGATAACTCAAATTTTAGAATTCGGGTATGAACTGCCTAATATCGACTTATATGATTTATATTGATGTATAATGCAGTAATGATAAGTACAAATGAAAGATTATTATGAAAGATGGGATATGAATTGCTCGTTTACATGAATGAATGATGATTGATTGATAATGAAATGAAATGCCCAGTATTTATTTATGAGAGTCCATGGTATAGTTGGCTTGCCATAGAGTCCTAGCAGCTACGTCATAGCACTACGGTGTGAGATAAACAATGTAGAATCTTTGGGGTCGAGATAAACAATGTAGACTCCTCGGGTCTAGATAAACAATGTAGACTCTTCGGGGTCGAGATAGACTCTATGGAGTCGAGTTAGACTATACGGAGTCGGTTCAAACACTACGGTGTTACATAGCACAAAATGTGCGACTATGAGGAGCAAAGGGCGTCCTCGAGTACGTACTCATCTCAGTCGCTTCGGCGATGCAGACGCTAAGGCATCGTAGACACTACGGTGTCGTGATGACTCGCGTACCTTGGTCTCATATAATATACTTTGGGCTATGATAAAGGAAATGATATGCAAATAATTGCATGATGAAAGTATGATTATGATAAAAGAAATGATATGCAAATGATTGCATGATGAAAGTATGACTATGATAAAGGAAATGATGTGCAAATGATTGCATGATGAAAGTATGACTATATTACAGAATATAATATGTAAATGATTACGTGATGAAAGCATGACTACTTGATGATCATGAACCATTGATATCATGATTCTATGACAGAATTGATAGATGATATGAATCATATTGAAAGCATGTTTATGTTAAAGAAATTACTATTCATGTGAATGCCAGATGAACATAGAACAATGATGATATGATTCTTAAGGTAGTCATGATACGTGATACTATTATGTTGTGAAATGCTTGCCATCTTACAAAAATTGTAATGCACTTTTATATAACACACTGTATTGCATCTCTTCATGTTATGATAAATGTGTTAAATGCCTCACTAAGTTCGTACTTAGCGTGTGTTTTATTTCACACGTAGGTTATCCGAAGTAGTTTAGCAAGGATGAGTTGTTCTTTTGGGAAAAAAAATCAAGTTATTACAATAAGATACAGTAAGTACATCTTTATCATAATTTGATATCTAGCAGCATGTAAACATTTTTAAAGTTGAACTGTTTAAAGTATAAGTTTATAATTTAAATATATGCTTTTATGAATAATAAGTTTAGAAGTATAGTTTGCTAATAGTAGCATTGAACTTTGGTACAATTAAATATAGTTTAACCATAATCGTGTAGAAATATTATAATCAAGAAAAGGTCTAAGCAGTACACATAGTTTTTACCCTGAGTTATAATTTTTATTTTAATAACTCAATTATAAGTTTTGTAAATCAATTCAGGGTCAAAATTAGCTACTTCTAGACGACATGGTTTTAATTTAAAACTGAGAAAAGGTTAAACTACAAGCTAAAAATTTTTTAAACAAATTACAAGTCTGAAAATTAGTGTAAACCAGTTAGTAACATCTTAAATGTGTATTCGAATATCGAATATACGTTGAGGGTATTACAAATAATTTTCTCAAAATTTTAAAAATTATAGATCAACATGACATTTTAATTTTGAGAAATTTACAAACAATAAAACGAAGAGACATAGATTTAACCATGCTTGGATGTCAAATGTAAGCATAAAACGTGCATAAACGTAGTGGAAAGATCGTAAATATAAATACCTTCAACAATTGTCTATACCGTATGTCAATTTGAGATGTGGTTGCACCACCGTCAAGCACGTCAAAATGCCTCAAACCACCTTTGAATATAACAAACTCGGCTACACAAAAACTAAAAAGGGCAATGATCTTCTAAGCACTTAAGACCTCACTTAAATGAAGTATGAAATACTTTGTGATTTGTTATTTAAGAACCTTAGACTAATGAGATATTTATAGTAGTTCTTCCATCAAGAACCACCACCGGTTACTCATTAGTGCCCCTTAACTTTCATAACTTGGGCGTGGAAGGAACTTGGGAAACGACCATGAAATTGTTCCAATAGTGAAACGTAGGACGACAATCGTTCACAAATGAAATGTGCATAGGGGAAATGCCCACAGCCAACCACATGAACCACATAAAGCAGTTCTTACAGTTGCCACATTGTTGCTTATATGCCCCAGCCATGCTGCAACAAATGATTCCTGGTCTAAAAATTATTATATTTAAATTAAATACAATAAATTATAGGGTAAACTACATTAAATGGTCATTGAACTTTTGGGAGCTTTCATTTTGGTCATCAAATTTTTAAAACTTGCATTACGGTCATTGAACCTTTAATTCGTTTTTATTACGGTCACTCATTCATTACGGTCACTCCCATCAACCTCCGTCAAACAAATCTGACATGGCACATTAACATCTATTTTTTAATAATTTAATCCCTTTCACCACCTTATTGGTCATTAAGAAATAAAGTAAAATAATAAACCCCTTTTCCCTCTTTTCCCAGCTATGTCTTTTTCCTAAAGTTGTAAACCAGAGCAACAAAGGAAACACAACGGGGAGACAAGAAACTTTACCTTTTGGTCCATGTATTTTTCTTTTAATCTTTCTCTATTTCAACTTCGACGATAATCTTATTATTTTCTCAATTCTAAGACAATCACATATGGTTTGTATCTACAAACTCCACCCTTTTTATTACTAAACAATATAGAAACTTGTGATGAATTATAACTGTTAACAGAGCAGAGGAAGCTTGGCCATTGATCAATCACTATGCCTGCAAGAAAAACCCAGTTTTTTTCTTACAAGTTAAATTGTATTCCCTATGTCCCATAAAACTTGTTCCTTTTGTGTTTTAAAATTGTCTCGTTGAAAAACTCAACCACTTTTATTAGACACATTTTCTTTTCTATCCTCTTTTTAGTTTTCCAACAAAACAAACTTTAACTTTTCAATAATGAAATTATCATTTTAATTATTTTACAACACATCTCTTACACAAACTTTTTCTTACTAAAATTAAGTGAAAAATAAACAAGGGACAAGATTTGTGAGACGCACCTAAATTTGACTGACATAAGCCTCCAATAATTCAAACCAAAAAAGAAACTCAAATCTTTTCATTTGAATATCATGCCCATTATTTCAAAAAAAAAAAAAAGGAATATCATGCCCATTCTTAAACATCAATCCCAACATCAAAAGCAACGCAAGCATCATAATCCAAACCATTCTCTCATAAGCACCAGACAAAAAATAAAGCATGAACTACACATGCAAAAGAAAACTCCAAACTTAGAAACTTAAACTACACTAGTTATTTCATAAAAATATGTTATCATTGATTCATTGTACAACTTTTAAATCCTATCCACTATATTACTCAGAGTAGGAGTTGCTAATGCAAAAAGACCAAAAAGGAGAGAAGAAGACGTAAAACTGCAAATCTAAAAACACAAACTTAAACTCTAAAAAAAGAGTAAGTTTAAAGTCAAATTGCTTTCTCAACATGGTGCCGCTTAAAAACTGGTTTCAAATCAGGAGGTGCAAAGAACTCCCTAACTCCATTATAATGGTGCCTTAGAGGAGGCACGCGTTTCCTTGGTGGTGGAGGCTTCTTGTCGCCGAAGTTGAAGTAGAGAAAGATTAAAAGAAAACTATGTCGAGCTAAAGGTAAAACTTCTCGTCTCTTCATTGTGTTTCCTTTGTTGCTCTGGTTTAAAGCTTTAGGAAGAATACATGGCTGGGAAAGGAAGGAAAATGGGTTTATTATTTTACTTTATTTCTTATTGATCAATAAGGTGGTGACACATGTCACCATTTTACTGGATGGATTAAATTATTAAAAAATAAGATATTAACGTGTCACGTCATATTTTTTTGACGGAGGTTGACGAGAGTGACCGCGCCGAAAATGAATTAAAAGTTCAGTGACTGTAACGCAAGTTTTAAAAGTTCAATAACCAAAATAAAAGCGCCCTAAAAATTTAGTGGCCATCTATGTAATTTACCCTAAATTATAAATAGTACTATAAATATTATCTAAATAATAAATGATAAATAAGATATAATATAGTAATATTAGAATATAATTTATTGATTTATAGATCAAAATATACTAATATAAATATCATTAAATACATAAAATTATTAATAATTAACATAATAACAAATAATATAAATTAATAATAATTAATATTGATTTGTAATTTTTTGTTTCTACCGCCGCCATAGAATAATTATCTTTAATTTTTCTATTTTTTCTAGGCAAATTCTTCAAGCTTTGGCAACCTAATTTTACTTAACATTCACTCAAAAATAAAACAACATATTATTATTTATCGAGAAAAAGTTTGATACACAACCCGTGTAAATTAAAGTTTACACATGCTTTTTAAATTTAAGGGTTAGGAGTTTAGTTTAGGGGTTTATGTTGTAGGATTTAGAATTTAAGATTTAGGGTTAGAGTTTAAGATTTAGGGGTTAGAGTTTATGATTTAAAATTTAGGGGTTAGGGTTTTAGATTTTAGATTTTATAGAAAAATTGTGTAAAAATATTTTACACGGACTGTGTATCAAAATAAAACCTTTATTTATTTATTTATTTAATGATATATGCCACGCACATTGTCCCCTAAAAGTTTGAAAGTAAAGGAAAAATTATCTACCCAATTTCATATTTGTTCTTTTTTGATTAAATTCTTTATTTATCAGATTCCAACCAAATACATATAACAATATCTTAACATAGTGAAATAATTAATGATTACAGATAATAATCTTTCATTAAAGCCCCATTACTGAATATTTCCTTTTCCATTATTTTATTAATCTTACTGGCCTAAGCAAAGTTAAATTAGCTTATCAACAAAACCAAAATCAAAATAAAAATCAAAGTCATTTCTTTATTATATTTCATCATTTTCATTTTTTTCCTTTCTCAAATCTTATTCTATTCTACAAAAATAATTTACTGGAAAATTTTCAAAAAAATTTGAAATCCCTCCACACTCCATAGTCTCTGTTTGAGTTTAACTGAAAAAAAAAATACTTGTTTTAGCTCCAAAATCAATTTCAAAACCTTGTTTTAGTACCAAAAACTCAAAAATTTACCCGGGTTTGAAGTTAAATGTTACCATCTTTCAACTTTGCCTGTTTTGGGTTTTTTTGTTTCTTAAAGATTTAACCTTGTTACGTATACTAATACCGCAACTACTGGGGTTATGGTGGTAGGATCCGATGCTCCATCAGACTACCACATCGCTTCAGGGTCCGAAAACTCGACCCAATATCCTAGCTCGAATCCTGGATCATCTCCGCCAGAGATTCCTCCACAATCAGCGTCACAACCAATCCCTCAGGCGGTTGCGGTGGAGGGGATGCCGCTGAAGAAGAAAAGTGGAAGACCTAGGAAATATAGACCGGATGGTTCAGTCACTATGGCGCTCTCCCCAAAGCCTATATCAACGGCTGCGCCACCTCTGGTGATCGACTTTTCAGCGGGGAAGAGAGGGCAAGTGAAGTCACTTTTCAAGAGCCTCTTGAGCATTGAAGCGTTTCATCCTACTTAAGTCCTTGTTAATCTGCATGTGCACATTCATTGTTATTCTGTTTCGATAAATGAACCAAGAAACATATCAACAATCAAGGAAAAAGGAGGTCTAATTATGAATTTCATCATTCTACTTTATGAGAACTGAGAAATTTGTCCAATTGGGTAACACTGTCAAATCTTAACATTAGATCATTGACCTGAAAAATAGCAGCTCGGTAATTTAAATGCAAGGAATTAGTAAAACTCAGCAGTTCAGTAATTTATATGCAATAAATTAGCCAAAAAAAAAACGGTTCATGTGATTACCAACAACTGGACTAACTTCTCAATTTTCGTAAATAAGAGGACCAGATTTACAAATTAGAGGGACTAACTTCGCAGTTTTTATAGACGGGTGAAATTCATAATTAAACCGAAAATAAAAAAAGAAATTAACTTTTTGCTGTAAGAGGAAACAAATTCAAAGAGGAGATTTCTTGTGTTTCCAGTTATCCAGTACACAGTAGCGGTTTAGAGCTAAAGCACAAGAGGGGAAGCTACCAACACTCAAATGAAACAAACAGAAAGACATTTATAATAATTCACTTTTGAGCTTGAGCTGTTTAGAGCTAAATCACTAGATAGTCAGCATGATAAATAAACTTGGTAAAACTCTTAAATTTTGGGATTACTTAATGCATCGGGACAAAAAAACATCATAGTATTCACTTGCAGTAAGAACACCACAAAATTCATAGATTTAGGTAGAAGAGAAGGGAAACATTACCTTTTCCCCAGCCGAAAGAAGGAAGCCTGCTAGATTGTAGGCATAGCCTACACAGTGAGTGCCAACAGGACTTTTCAAGCTTTGCATGGTGTCATAGATCGCCAAGCTGGGAGTAAGCTGTAAATAAATAACAGTTCCATATCAGATGGTTACCATAGAGAACAAACTAGAATTAGAAACATAGACATAAGCTAAAGCTTTTTTAAAAAAAAAAAACTTACATCTCCACCAGGACCATTAATTTAAAAGTAAAGCCTTTTATTATCACCAATACTATCAAGGTATAACATTGTTGCCAATATTTGGTTGCTAAATTCCTCATCTATATGTTGTCCGATGAAGATAACACGATCTCCGTACTGCATCCAAGGTAAGTCATTAGCCTCCAGAAGGTGCATAATAGAATTTAAACCAGGCTTAAAAAAGAAAACAAAATATGTATGCAATATTCAAAATCTAGTACAGGCGTCACAAATATATTCATAATCAAATAGTCAAATCACTTCTGAAAACAGAAAGCGATCAATACAACAACATGACAGTAAAAGAAAGTTTGCAAGAGTAGAGAGAGTGCAATATTGGAATCATCTCGTATATAACATGACCCAAAGCAGTTATGCATGTAAAGTTTTTAACTAGGTTCTCCATTCTTATAATGTAAAATTAATTATGAATACTCACCAGTGCATTCCATAAATCAACTCATTGCCAAGTTCCTTCACCAGGAACTCTGTAGGGAACTTTTGGAGTTCCTATAGGCATCATTCCAACCCGTGACCTTGTTGGTTTGCAATTTCGAATTCTGCAGAGACAAATCCGTAATCATCAAGAGGTTCTCAAAGAAATGATTGGAAACTTGAATTTAGGGATTTCGTGTATTATCTATTGAGGGTTGAGACTACATAAGACAAACCTCCCATTCTCCATGTGAAATAAATAAATAGGATACAACAACAGTCGTGGCATAAACACAATCAGGCAGGTGTAGCAGATACACAATAGTCATCAAACATGCTGAACTGCTTAAAGGATAGGCATATAGGTGCAAGCTTTGAACCAGGTTTATCAAACATAACAATCAAAAGATGCCCTTTTTCTTTTTTCCTAGGAAACAAGAAATAAAACTCAAGAAGTTACATCCAGCTTTTACTTGTTTGTAACAAGCACACTTTAAAATCCAAAATTCAAACTTATGAACTGTAAAGTTATGAACAATTCCAAATTTCCTATCTCAAGCCAATGTTTCAGAACTAGCCTTTAGATCATTAAGCAATTTTAAGCTAATTGTAACAGATAAATAATAATCCAAATTACAGACTAAGAGTATAAACAAACAATTACCCACATTGGAGGCTTTTATTAACTCTGCTATAGAATTCTGCACTCAAATTCGGTCTTCCAGTTGCAAACAAAACTTTGAAAGATTAAAATTTAGGTAAAAGGTTCAAAATTTAGGGGGTATATGTAAATGGGATTACACTAGAGAGGGTAGGAAACGAGCATACACGGAGATTGAAGCTTCAACCCAGAGTAGAGCTTAGGCCCACAACTGCAGAGAAGAAAATACAAAATACCAATGTTATACACGTATAAAATACAGCGTATATGTATTATACATAGAAGAATGAGAACCTGGGAGAGGGCTGATGAAGATTTGCGTTGAGCGAGATTGCCATTATTATTTTGTGGGGCTTCAAGACTAGGATAAAGCTTTATTCGGGAAGTAAAAAAAAATATTGAGAGAGATGATTTAGCAAGGATCTGATGGAAGCGTTACCGTTGTAGACGTTTTTCATCAAGAAATCTCTGTAGAATTAGATTTTAAAAAGGTGTAATATAATATCTGGTACCGTAGTTTGTTACGTTTTACCAAGGCTTAATGCACAATTTGCCCCCTAATATTTATTATGTTTTCTATTTTGGTACCTAATATAATATCTAGTACCTAACGTTTTTTATTATTATCTATTTTGTCCCATGTCGTTACACTTAATGTTTTCAACCAATGACATCACACAACACCAGCTCTTCTTTGACCATGCCAACTCGCCTGATTTTATTGAAAGGATAAATATCATGTCAAGTTTGTTAAGTTTATTTTTGTTCAATTTAGTCATTAAAATGTCTATTTTACCTAAAATTGACCTTTATTTATTTTTAAAATTTATAATTTAGTTCTTCGTTATTATTAAGAATATTATTTTATTTAAATGTTAATATTTAATAAAATTAAATTAAATATTTTAATAATATTATTTTAGTCATCACCATTTTTCAGAGCTGTCTCAAACATTTTCAGGGCCCTGGGTGAAAATTAAAATATGAGCCCTTGTAGAAGGCAAATGTGATGAATTACTTTGAACAATTAAATTATTATTTTATTAATAAATTATAGAAATATAATTAAAATTTATCGCACATTATTTTTATTATTTTGTTAAGAAAACAATATAAATACAATTAAAATAATAATGACAACCACTAACTTACTAGATTATCACTTGAAAAAATTGTGAAATTGTGAAGGTAGAAGGTGGGACTCTGAGCGGTCGCTCATAACGCTCATAGGAATGGACTGAGGGGGGCTGGAAGGGACACTCGCCCCCTAAAAGTTTATGATTCCTATATAATTTAGAATTTTAAAAAAAAACTATATATTTTTTATTGAAAATTTATTTTTGTTCCTTCTAAAATTTTATAAATTCACTACCCTAACATAAAATTCTACTTTCATCCCTAAATGCTCTCCTCGCGAGAAGCGATTGTCATTTTTGTATATTCATAACAACTTCCCATACATATCCAATCTTCATCAACTACGTAAAATGCGTAACAATAAGCGTTGAAAATAACTGTACACCAACCTAAAATTTATTAGCACACTTTGAGTCTTGACAAGTTATCATATCAAGTGTCTCAGTAAAAAAAATATGATGCTCATTCTAAGATATACGGGTTCAAATTACTTTGTCTACAAGGTGTATGTACATTGTCAAAGAGTTAATAATATGTATGAATAGATACTACCTTGTAATCACCTTTAGTACATTAAAAAAATTATCATATTCGTTAACAGTACAATTATATACCAGAAGTTAATTAATTACACTACAGTTTCTTAATCTCTTTTGTTGAATTTGAAAATATTATTGTTACTACACTACTGCTCTGAGGCAGTTACTAAAATTTCCTCCACTAGTTTTTAAAGTCTATCTTTTTTATTGCATTTTTTTAATACTGACGGCGGTCTTTGGCTGTTTTGCTAGTTTGTATATAAATAGATTCATCATTGTTGGTGAATGTTTTATTTTTTAAGTTTTTTTCTTGTTCTTTATTTTGCTTTGACATATTCATATCACATTTGTGTTATGAACGAAAGAGCTGATGGAGTACAAAGGCAGTTTAGAGGTTCATATCCGAAGGACACTATGATCAGAGGAGCCAATTCATATGTCAATGAAGCCATCAATAGCGGGAATAAAAGAAGACTGCGTGAAAGAAGGGTCCTAACAGTTCTAACAGACTTTATTCGTTTCTAGTCGTTTATAGAATGACAGCTCATGCTTATATATAAATAAGAATTATTATAAAAAGACTTTTTATGCTCATCGTTATGAAACAACTTATTTTTCTCTTTTAAATTTATTCCCTCCCCTTTCTCTACTTCTAAATTTCTTTTTCTCTACTTTTATTCTAATTTTTTAATTTTATTCCAGTAATATGACGACAGATAACGTTACATTGGCATTTTCGTTGAGAGACGAACCTATAGCCACTATCATCGAAACATATGAAGCGAATATAAAAATTCTCCAAGAAATATTCAGACAACTAAAATCGCTGTCTGCTCATCTCGATATGGTAGATGAGGGTGAAATCAGTGAAGTCCGGGTATTTGGGGCTATGCAAGATGAATCAAAGAAGAAGGTCCACAAGGTGTTCGACAATTTAACAACAGCAATTGACACTGAAAATGTCAAGCAACCGGTTCAGAGCAATGAAGACTTGATTTTCAACAAGATGACACAACGATGCTTGGTAGTTTTGGAGAGATGACTCCATTTTTGGTCACAACCCATAAACCAGTGTTCCATTATGAGATGCCTGGCATACAGAGTCTCACAAATCAAATGCCTTTGGTCGAATCTCAAAAGGATGAAGCAACGAGGCAGGATCGATTGGAGTCGAGGCCTCCATTTTTGGTCAATGTCCATGAGCTAATGGTCGAACTTCAAAAACAGAGAGAAAATCACTAAAATTGTGAAAATTGCTACACTGCCGACAAATTTTGTTCTGGCTTCTACAGAGGATGTTCAACCAATGAAAAGAATGCTTAATTGCAAATCAGATTTGTTTGGTATAATTGATGGTGACTGGACCGACGAGTATCATTATCATTGGGGTTTCATGAATTTTGATCCAGGGGAAATTTAATTGCTAAAGCTTCTAATGGTGACAATCTACCGGTGCTCGCCAAGATTAATGGTATGAAGTCTCTACATTATGTTTTGCTGATTGGAATGAATGCCAAGCAAAATTTACTTGATAATGTTTGTTATGTGTATTTGGAACCATGGCCATGGTTAGAAATAACCATTTCACTAGACATCCTTCTGATTTCATTATTGATTGGACATATATTCCATGCATCTGTTAATCAAATTACCGAGGGAAATGACTATGATCATGAGCTGTTGGAGCTTAAAAAATATAGAGTATTGGTCAAGGAATCCTTACGAAGAGAATGTTAGAGAGTTGTAATTTCAAATTGGATAACCCAAGTTGTGAGGACACACAAGTCTCAGTCAATGAAAAAATGGCACACCCATAATAGTGACAAACCATTTCCTTTGACATCTGCTGGATTTGTTAACCATGGAGATGAGAAGAAAAATTTTGTTAGGGCTATCATTTAGTAGCTTCGGGAACAACAATTGGTTTTGTAACTCTTGGGGTGTTTGTGTTTTGGTATATATATCAGAAACGACGAACTACCGATGAAGCAGGAATTTCATTTGCAAAAGACACTCAGATGAATCCTTATTATGACTTTCTCATTGGAGTATTTTTTGAAGAGATAAAACATATGGCCAGTAACTTTGCTAACCAACTTGGTCTCTCTGTTTACAAAGGCGTGTCTCAAGAAATTCTTCTTGTTGTGCAGATATTGAGCAATGTTTTTGCAACTGATAGAGACTTCCGAGTGGTAATTTCTAACTATGGTGGAATGTATCATCGGTACCTCTGGCCTCTTAAAGGCTTCTGTTTGGAAGAACATAAATGTCTGCTATATGAGTATGTTTCAAATGGCTCTATGGATGAACTATTGTTTGATGTGGAACAAAGAATGATGAAACTGAATTGGATACAGAAGTTTGATATTGTTCTTAGGGTATCCCGAGCCCTTACATAACTGCACACAAAATGTCCTTTGGCTTGTGACACTGAGCAGTCGTTTGCTCAAATTTGTTTCTGCATATTTTGCAAGTCATTTGATGATGATACTGAGAAAGGACAGTTTCAATTTCATGATTTTGGGATCTACAGAACTGGTGATATCGACATGAGGAGGGATGTAGTGTTAGTTTCAGCGGAGAACGAGAACATCCATGAGTTGTTAGCAACATGTTATGGTCAGATTTGTTTGACATCCAGTCCTTGGAAATCAAATTGTGATGATCAATTAAATTGTGTCATTGCTCATTTCGTTGATCATGAATGGAAGTTGCAGAAAGGGATTTTAAGTTTCAAGCTTATATTTCCTCCATATGATAGCTTGTTTGTTGCCGATGAGATAGTGTTATGGGTGGTTCAATGGAACATCGAACACAAGGTGTCCAGCCTTACGCTAGAGAATTTATCGAGTGATGATTGTGTGGCTGACATGCTGAGATCACGACTTATTGTGAAAAGAGCAACATGGAAGGTTCATAGTCACTTAATTGATATGGTTAGAGGTTGGTGCTACCGATGCCTATTTCAATATCACTGCCAACAACTACTTGTCAAAGATGTTCGAATCGTGGCATCCTAGAAGTTGTTTCTGGAATTATTGGCTGTCTTCAAGCTCTACAAGTCATTACAATAGCAAGTGATGTTGGTGAGCAAACTTGGACAAATGAAGCTGAATTGTTGGAGGAATATTCTCGGTTGAACCTTGAGGACAAGGTTCTTTCATTAGAGGAGGGTAATGTTATGAATGAAAGGGTTGATGGAGTACAAGAGCAGTTTAGACATTCATATCCGAAGGACACTATGATCGGAGGAGCCAAATCATATGTCGATCAAGCCGTCAATAGTAGGAGTAGGAAAGGGTTGGGTAAAAGGAGGGTGTCAGCAGTTCTAACAGACTTTATTCGTTTTTAGTCGTTTATAAAATGACAACTCATGCTTATATATAAATAAAAATGATTGTAAAAGGACTTTTTATGTTGTTTGAAATAACTTATTCCTCTCTTCTAAATTTATGCTCTCTCCTTTCTCTACTTTTAAATCTCTTCTTCTCTACTTCTATTCTAGTTTTTAATTCTGTTATAGTAACGTGACGGAAGGTAACATTATAATCTGCTTTTATGGTTGTCTTTCTGTCTATTTTTATGGCAGTTCTTTCATCTGCATTTGTGACAGTTTTATTCTATCTTTTAACAGTTTAATGTTTGAGTGACAAGTATCAGCTAGCGTTTTTACCAGCGAAAGACGACATTCTATTTATGCTTATATTTCATTTTGTGATTTTGCCGATATGCCAAGAACAAGTAGTGGAAGAATTTGCTTTTTTCCTAGAGCACTCTGGTCAAAGTAGTTGATTGTTGAATTTTATTCAGAAGATTGTTCAAATTTTTCTGAAAGTGATTACTTTTGTTTCTTACGTCTTTCACACCCTTTGAATTTTATTGTATTTATTTTTTCGCGTTAAATTTTTAATGTTTACGGTGTGAACATTTTGTAATTTTTTCGCTTTGAATCTAATCCAGTAGTATATTTCCTTTGTTAAAAAAATATTATTGTTAGTATATCAAAATGATACATATCCAAAAAAGTAAGGCAAAAAAGGAAAGCTTTGAACTTTACCGGTAAGATTTAAGAATAGCTCCACAAAATGTGCAAATTATATCTTTCCATGATCTCCAATAAAATGGAACATAAAAAACGGGGTGACCGTTTTCATGTCCCCGACGCTTGCTCCTCGGCCGCACCGAGAACACATCCCGGCTACCGGCTTGCTGCTCGTCAGCTTCCGCCTCTGGTCCACCAGGAAACAAAAGCACACCATTTCAAGCCACACAAAGAAACAAGAAAGCTCAGCCTTCCTTTAAATTCAAACCTATATGGGATTTATATAGACCGAATGTAACGTTAAATGTCAACTATATGTAGCGGTAACAACCGTTGGATATATGACACTTTCGCGAATGAAATAGTTCGATGTGTCTTTTGATGTTAAGTTTTGGGGACTAAAGTGTCGAGCTGCCATTTGGCAATTATGTTTTGATGATTTACTTGGAGGAAACAATTGGGAGGCTTGGTGTAATTAGGTTCAGGCAGGACGTGGATATATGGGATAGTTAAAAACCTTGAAAGTCGTCCACGTTTTTTTAAGAAATAAATAATCTGACACGATAAATTATATAGGTCTCGTATCAAAATTCAGGCAGATCGTCCATGTTTAAGGAGTATTAAAATATTTAATTTATTTTATTTTTATTAATATTAATATTTAAGTAAAATAATTTTATCAATAATAACAAATATTAGACAAAATTGTAATAATTTAAAAATAAATAGGGGTCAATTGTAGGTAAAAAATAGATTTTTCGGTGATTGAGTTGAAGAAAAAACAAATATGAGAGACTTGACTTTACATTTACCCTTTCAATAAAATCAGGCGGGTAGACTTAGTTAAAGAGGAGCTGACGTGGCACGGTGTCATTGGCTGAAAATGTTAAGGCGTAACGACATGAGACAAAATGGATAACGGTAAAAACGTTTGGTAGCACATGAGTCCAAAAAATACATTAAGTACTAAGATGAGAAAAGTAGTAAACATTAAGGGACAAATTGTGCATTAAGCATTTTACAAATACTGAATCTATGTTCACTTTTCACTTTTACAAATGTGTTAAATGTGTTTTCTTTCTTACCAATTTGGTAACTATATTTTTTAACTATTGATATTTACTATTGATCGACTAATTCGAATCAAGTTTTGCAGAGGTCTATTGGAGGAACGATCCTCTCAACCTAGTTTTCTCCATTCATAACATTAAGATTTGAACCTCTGAACTTGCTTTAAGGGACCCATTGTCTCATCTCACTATATCAACCGGTTGTTCGTTTGTACATATATTTTTCAGACATTACACATTTGGTACCCATCTTTTGTGTAATGTTTGGCAGTATAAGTATCGAATGTATAATGTGTTGCTTCATTTTGCTAATAACTTTTATGTTGAACCGATTGGGGTCTCAGCAGGTTTAGCTTTATGGTGAAGTAACAATTTCAACATTTTGGTGTGGATCAAAGATGTGAAACGATTTCAACATCTCAATTCTCTCTGTTGACGAATTTTGTATGGATACTACTGTTACTATGAATAATGGGGACCCCTGGTTTATAGTCCACCGATAGAGAAGAAAGAGAATTTTGGGAGAATTTTACTTTATTAAGGTCGGATTGGAAGAATTCGTGGATAATCTTGGCAGACTTGACTGTGGTTACATATCAAGAAGACAAATTAGGGGCAGACTTGACGGATCTAGTGCTCTTCTTACTTTATCTTCTTGTGAGTGTGAGACTTCTCAAAAAAATTTGCAGAATCTTCTTCAACAGAAACTATTTCAGTTTCTCATGGGTTTGAATGAAACATTCTCTGCGATTCGAAGTCACATTCTCCTTATACAGCCGTTGCGATCAGTTAACAAAGCCTACTCAATGATTCTTCAAGAAGAATCTCACAGAATTCATCTTAGTTCTTTCACTCCATTCGCTAAATGTAAGGCCCTAAATTTGACGTCACATTTGAGCCTCAAGCCCAAGTCCAAACATAATTTTTTTAACTAAATCTAGTCCAAACCATCAACATTTTCATAAGTCCAACGATGCTTTAAATATAATAACAAAAGATAGTTAAATTGTTAACAAAAGGAGCTCCAAGTTAAAAACAAAAAAATTAAAATCATTCGACATGATTACATAAATCCAAAACCAGAGTTACAAACATAAAATCAAGTGTCTTATAAATATATTGTCCGACAAGTCTAAGTATGGTACTCTTAATCACATCAATAAGCTAAAGTCCTACTTTGATAGGGCTCCATCGATGTAACGTAACAACCTAAAAACCTACAAACAAAAACAACGATTTCGAGCACTAAGCTCATAAAGCTTAGTAGATACACCTCTACTCTACCATGTTTCATGCAAATCATAAACATAAGCATGTAGCTAGATAAGATGATATGGCAAAATAAAACCATACATGACACTACATTAGTCACCTAAACACATGATAACATCATCAAAAATCATCAAAGGGACACATAATGCCCAACATACCTTACCACAACAACATTGAATTGAGGCTCGGGTCACACAACATTAGGAACATACACTCAATGGGTGAGGCCGGGTCACGTAGCATCAGAACATACACTCTAGGTGAGGCCGGGTCACCTAGCATCGAAACCTACACCCATATACCTTCGAATGAGGCATGAGTCACATAGCATCGGTAACCTCCATTCGACATTTCTCTTACCATGGTGCAACACATCTTGGGTATCCGGATCCCATCAATCAAGTGTCCACACGGCACATCACATCATCATATAACCATACCGTTCTATGGTTGCTAACAACACATAAGTCACACAAGACTTTTACCAAGTTCTTACTTTTATGCTCGAGTATAAGGAAATTTCCTAGTTTCTTAATTTTGCAACTCATTTTAGGCCATTAGGGGTTTATTGGATCGAACGATATAATTTTTCAGTCTTCTGGGTGAAAATCAACATTTTTGGGCAGATTACCCAATGGGTATCGGTACTAGTCCTCGCGTACCGGTACGTTACCCCTTTGGTACTGATACACACATGCGTATCGATATGAATTGAGCTCACTAGAATTTCTCAAAGCCATAGTGTACCGGTATGGGTCAACCTATAATTAAACCAAATTGCATGGTATACCGGTATAGGGTGAACACCGTACCAATACCCCTCTCTTAGTTCATCCAATGAAACAGTGTTCTTTAAATCCAGAACACTAAGGTATCAGTACTGCCTCCCTGCGTATCGATATCAAAACCCCAAAATAGCTTTCTAGGCTCGGGAAATCACTTTCCAAGCCCCCAAAACACAACCTTTAACTCTTAAACTGAAGCCTACATCTTATGGAAGTTATTAGGGATGATTTACTAACATTTTTACGAATTATTAACACAAAATTTGAGTTTTGCCATTAATGACCATATTCAAGCATTCAAACACCCAAATCATCAAAACAAGTATACAACGCATCTTCCTTAGGATGTGCATGAAATAGAGGGAGTTAGAAGTGTACTAACATTCTTCCAACAGTTGAACAAGAAGTCCTTTGCTCCAAGCCCTCAAGCCTTCTTTTTTCCTTAATCCTTAGAGTGCTCTCCAACTTCCTTAACTACAATCAAATGTTGTAAAACGAGTTACAACATTGCTAGAAGTAGTAAAGATGATAAAGGAAGGATTTATCAACAAGAACCATGATTAAAACCCTCAATCCCATTCATCTTCTTCAATCTCCACCAAAACCCCATTTCTTCATTTACCTCAATTTCTAAACATTCTTACCTTGAAAGATAGATTATTTGATGCTGGTTACAACTCCCTCAAGCCAAAATCCGAGATTACAACTCAAGATGAAAAAGATTACACCTTTTTCTTTGGGTCTTTAAGGAAAGATGAAGTAAAAGGAGATGTGGATGGTGTGGAGACAAGGGTGATATCACCCTGTGTAGCTTTTTTGCAAGGCAATTAAAACCAAACTTCCTTTCATTTTCAAACATGAGGAAAATGGCCCTTCTACCCCACCACCATTCTCCTATACAGTTACCCAACCAAGACATTCAAGCCCAATAACAAAAGAAAACCCACTAAGGCTCCTTAAAGCACCTAATGGGCCTCAAAACTCAGCCCAACACGAATTGTCCTCTACTCAAGTGAACTGACCTACAAATTCTAAAATCTGGGTGTTACAACTATTCTCTCCTTAAAAAAAATTGTCCTCAAAATTTATCTAATGGAAGCATATGCGGATAATGCAACCCATGTCATCCTCGGCTTCCCACGTAGCTTCATGAATTTCATGGTTCCTCCATAGCATTTTCACCAAGGGTATACATTTGTTGCGAAGCTCCTTAACTCTCTTATTCAAGACTCTTATTTGTTCTTCCTCATGGTTAAGTTAGTGTTGATCTCATTTTTTTCAAGCGGGATGACATGTGAAGGGTCAGAACAATAGCATCTTAACATAGACACATGAAACATATTATAGATGAATGCCATCTCAAGAGGCAAGGCTAACCGGTAAGCTACGAGTCCAACCCTCTCAAGGATCTCATATAGTCTGATAAACCTCAGGCTTAACTTGCCCTTCCACCCAAAACGGATTACCCTTTTCCAAGGTGACACATTGAGAAACACCTTGTCACCAACCTCATACTCGATGTGCTTACGCTTCTAATCCGCGTAAGCTTTTTGGCAAAAAATGCTGCTTGCAAAATTTCTTTGATGATCTGAACCTTCTCTTTGGTTTGTCTAATCAAATATGATCCCATAATTCTCCTTTCATTGAGCTCGGTCCAACATAACGGTGCTCTACACTTACTTCCATACAAAGCCTCAAAATGAGTCATTTTGATGCTTGATTGAAAACTACTGTTATAGGCAAAGCTCAACAAGCGGTAGATATTCTTTTTAACCCCTCTTAAAATCAATGATGCAACACTGAAACATATCCTCCAAAATCTAGATGACTCGCTCAGATTGACCATCAATCTGAGGATGAAAAGTAGTATTGAAATGCAACTTTGTGTCTAAAGCTTCATAAATTTTCTTTCACAATCTCATCGTGAACCGGTGATCTCTATCCGATATGATCGATGATGGCACTCCATGCAACCTCACGATCTCTTGGATATACAATCGTGCCAACCTCTCAAGCATAAAATCTATACGCACAGGCAAAAAATGAGAAGACTTGGTCAACTGATCTACTATTACCCATATAGCATCATGTTTCCTTTGGGTCAATGGTAAAATCTTCACAAAACCCATGGTCACACGGTCCCAATTCCATTGTGAAATTTGGATAGGTTAAAGTAAGCCTAAAGAAACTTGGTGTTCGGCCTTAGCTTGCTGGCAAGCTAAGAATCCTATTCACAAACTAGGATACATCTCTTTTCATACTAGGCCGCCAATAAAAAGGGCGAAGGTCTTGGTACATCTTGTTGCTTCCCGGATACATAGCAAATAGGCTACTGTACACCTCTCATAGGATACGGTCTCGCAAATCCTCCAAAGCTGGGACATACAATCGACCTTTGAAGTATAAGATTCTACCATCTCATACTTCAAAATCGGATGTCTGCCTCTCTAAACTATCTCTATCTTTGCCACTAACTCTTCATCCAACACTTGCATTCTCTTGATCTCTTGCACTAAGGTAGGATCCACACGAAGCTCGATTAACAACCTACCATCCTCGGTTATTCTCAAGCGGGCAAACATCACCCTCAAGTCAGACATAGACTTTTGACTCAAAGCATCGACTACCACATTAGCTTTACCGGAATGGTACTCTATGATGTAAACATAATCTTTTAGCAATTTAATCCATTGCCTTTGCCTTAAATTTAACTCTTTCTGGGTGAGCAGATACTTTAAACTCTTATTATCGTGTAGATATAACATTTTTCTCCATACAGGTAATGTCTCCAAATCTTCAAAGCAAAGATAACGGTCGCAAGCTCTAAATTATGCGTGGGGTAATTCCATTCATGATGCTTAAGCTGTCTTGAGGCGTATGCAACCACCTTACCCTCTTGCATAAGAACACAACCAAGCCCATTCAACGAAGTATCACTAAACACAACATAATCCTTTTTAAGCTCGGGCTGCGTCAAAATCGGATAAGCCTTCAACTGTTCAAAGCTTTTCTGTCTTCTCTCGTTTCACTCAAATAGAACTCTTCTCTGTAATAACTTGGTCATAGGTGTCGCTATGATAGAAAAAACCTTGACAAAACGATAGTAATATCCGACAAGACCAAAGAAACTACAGACTTTCGCAATATTTCTAGTAGTTTTCCACTACCACTGTCTGAATCTTTTACGGATTTGTTAAACCTATATTCGATTTTGATATAACAAGGACTAATTTGTAAAAAGAAATAAAATTTTAAATTACTCAATTTACTCACTAAATTGACATACATTCGAACTTAAACTTTTTCTAACTCAAAACTTAAATCGCCAAAAATTTTCTAAGTGTTTTGGTACTCAAATAACCAATTTGGTAACTGAGTATCAATATGGCCTATGGCGTATCGATATAATTTTTCATTACTTAAAACTATTTTATGCATAATGGCTATAGGATACCGATAAGGCTATGCACATATCGGTACACCTTTTTAAAATTGGAAACCAAATTGTATACGAGTATTGGTACGACCTAAAACATAACAATACATGGGTTAAAGATTTTCTAAATCTTTTCATTTATTATTCAACCGTTGCCTTGTCAGTTTTATTAGAACCATAATTTTTGAAAAATGATTACTTGTACTGATACCCTAGTGGCGTATCGATACAGTCTTTTAACCAAAACTTTTAAGAATTCCAGTGAGCAAAATTGGTATTGATACGGTACAATGAACCGATACCCTTTGTAAAATAGTCACTCAGTATTGATATGGCTAGTCGCGTATCGATACCCCATTGTTGCAACGATTCTTTCTTCTTATGGCGGGTACCAATATAGGTCTTTGAGTACTGATACCTCTAGTTGCCAGACAATATTTATTGCGGGAAAAAAGTAGCCCAACGGCTATAATCAATATCTCAACTACCCAAACGGCTAAAAATCAATGAGGGGGTATAAAATTAAGTCTCCGAAGCTTCTTCAACAACTATTCAATAAGTCTAAAGCATTCAAGCATATATCCAACATCATTGAGTCTTAACTGTCAAATCTTATAAACCCACTTGAGAGTTCTTTATTGTAATCTTTTTACTCAAGTGTTTAGGGTTGAATGAGCCTTTAATTGTGCAAACATACTGCCTTTGTGAGGTTTTCTTAGTTTGCTAAATTTGTAATTTTCTTTGTGAGCGTCCTTAAGGTTTTGGGGTATAAACCTTAAGGGAGTTGTAAGGTTATCTCCTTGAACCTCAAAAGGAAAACAAATCTAGTGGATTTGAGAAATCCTTAGTGTGGATAGCTAAAGTAGTGGATGTAAACCTTATTGAGAAGGTTGAACCACTCTAAAATTCTTGTGTCATCTTTTATTGTTTTTGCAATTAGTTCCGCCAAAAGTTTTATTGCCAATTCTCCCTCTTTTGGCTATTTGCAATTGATTGTTCATCATAACATGATCGATACAGATCCTATCTGCCACAACAATATGGCCCAAAAATGCCACCTCAAAGAGATAAAATTTACACTTACTGAACTTGGCAAAAAGCTATCTTTCCCTCAAGGTCTGAAAGATTACACGAAGATGATAGTCGTGCTCCTCCTCTGAGCTCGAATAAACAAACATCAATGAAGACCATTACAAACCGATCTAGATAGGGATAAAAGATCCAGTTCATCAAGTCCATAAAAGCTGTAGGTGCATTGGTAAACCCAAAAGGCATTACCAAAAACTCATAATATTCGTATTGTGCTCTGAAAGTGATTTTCTGAATATCCTCTTCTACCACTTTTAACTGGTAGTAACCCAACCTTAAATCGATCTTTGAGAACACATGAGCACCTCTCAACTGGTCAAACATGTCATCTATCCTTGGTAGGGATAACGGTTCTTTACCATTACCTTGTTGAGTTGGCGATAGTCAATGCACATCCTTATTAAATCATCATTCTTCTTGACAAATAAGACCGGTACACCACAAGGTGAAGAGATTGGTCGTATAAAACTTCTTTCCAACAACTCTTGAATCTAATTTTTTAACTCTCTCAATTTTTTTGGTGTTATACGATACGGTGTAATGGACACTAGTGCCATGCTAGACATCATATTTATATGAACTCTAGCTCAAGATTTGGAGGTAATCTGAGTAACTTTTCCAGAAACACGTCAGCAAATTCTCTAATGGTCTGAAGGCTCTTAAGGCTTAGACTCTCAACACTTGTGCCAACCACACAAGCCAAGAAGACCTCACAACCTTGTTGAGTCATCTTTTATGCTGCCAAGACTAACACCACATTGGACAATAAGGTATTCCTCTCCCCCCTTTAACACAAGCTTGGCCCCATCCGAACCATGAAGCTTAAGGCTCTTCGTTCTACATCTAGACTTGCATCATGCTCAAATAACCAATCCATGATCAAGATAACATCAAATTCTTGAAAGAGCAAAACCATCAAATCTGTAAGGAATATCAAACCATGAACCTCTATCGGGCACCTCTAATAAACCTTCTCTACCAATATATCATACCCCAAATGGCTAGTTACACAGACCCTAGCCTCTAGATCTTCAGTAGAAAAACCCCACTAATGGGATATCCCACTATGAATATAAGAATGGGTAGACCCCGAGTCTACTAACGCAACAACAAGAATAGAAAACATGGTAAATATACCTGAGATGACGTAGGTAGCCTTGTAGTCCTCTTGAGCCTTACCTGTATATCATCTTGTTGATTCCCTTACAGTCGACTAGAAAGTGCCCCCACTCCGTTGTCCTAACATGTGGCTCGCTCCCCCTAGCGAAGCCTCAGTCTCTTTAAGCTGTGAAGGAAGTCATTTGATTCTGAACTAGGGTAGCATCCATGGCCCTTGGGCAGTCTCTCACAAAGTGGTCATGTGATCCATAACTGTAGCATACCTTAGCATTTCCATAGCACTCTCCATGGTACCTACGCCTACACTGATCACAAACAGGTGCCTGTGATCCTCTAGTTGAACTTTCGGAACTCATAGCTAAAGAGGAGAAATTAAGCCTCCTTCGACCAGTAGACTCAAACATACGATCTGACCTTGTAGACTAATTTGATGCCCCTACCTTAATTCTAACTATCTCTATACATCTTAAAATGGAACTAAGACTGATTGAAGTGAGAATGGTTCCCTCCACTTGAACCTCCATGACCTCTTGCATGGCCATAGGTCAGCCCTTGCACTTGCTTAAGAGATTTGGCACTAGTGGTCAAATAAAAAACACATTCGGTGGATCGATCATCGAGTACATCTAGATCTCTTTCCACAAACCCCTACGAAACCTTTTGCATCCCATCTTTTTTGTAGTAACAAACTCCGAGGCATATCTGGTTAGATGCAAGAACTCTTTCTTGTACTAAAAAATAGGTCAATTCCACAAGGTGTGTAAACCAATCCCTTAAACTATCCATATGGGCTTTATCCACATGCTTAGGAAATCATCCCAAGTGGTTCGGTTAGGGTACCATCATAACTCTACGATCTCTTACCATTCTTGAGTGTTCTTCTTCAATAGAGAAATGATGCACTTCAGCTTGTCTTTGGGTTCTAACCCCATTTGACGCAAGATCTAATGGGTATCTCTCACCCATTGGTCTAACTTGATCGAATTGTCTTATCCGTCCCAAGGAAATCTATTACACCATGATGAAGAAGCCTCTCAACCAGGGCCTCGCGAGAGGCAGCAAAGGGTCTAGGAATGTTCTTTACTATGAGATAAAGGGCCTGATGCAGGTGGGTAAAGTAGTTAGCCCCTTTACCCCTAACATCATCTAACCTTTCATCGGTCTCAGAAACATAATCCTTATTATAGCTCTCCTCTTGAGAGCCCCAACTTCCATCACGATCATGCGCTCCTCTAGGCATGATTAAATTATACACAAATAAACAAACAAAGATACTCCATCGGATATTCAACTTTAAACGAGTATAGATACGACTTATGGGCATGTATTAATTAGATACCCTTTTTATGACTCTCTACTAATATGGGGTTTCCTAAAATCAGCTAAACTTAGGCTCTAATACCATTAAATGTAACGGCCTAAACCTGACGTCACATTTGGGCCTCAAGCCCAAACTCAAACATAAAATTTTCAACTAGATTTAGCTTAAACCATCAACATTTTCATAAGTCCAACGATGCTTCAAATAAAATAATAAAATATAGTTAAATTATTTACAGATGGAGCTCCAATTTAAAAATAAATAATTAAAATCATTCAACATGATCACATAAATCTAAAACCAGTATTACAAACATAAAATCAAAGATCCTATGAATACATTGCCCAAAAAGTTTAAGTATTGTCCTCTTGATCACATCAATGAGCTAAAGTCCTACTCCGATGGGGCTCATTCAATGCAATGCAACAACCTAAAAACCTATGAAGGAAACCAACGATTTTGAATGATGAGCTCATAAAGCTCAATGTATAAACCTCTACTCTACCATGCTTCATGCAAATCATAAACATAAATATGTAGCTAGATAAGATGATATAGAAAAATGAAGCGATACATTGCGCTACATTAGTCACCTAAACACATGATAAAATTATCAAAAATTATCAAATGGACACACAAGGCCTAATATACCATGCCACAACACTGTAGTGAGGCTCGGGTCATGCAGCATCAGGAACATACACTCTATGGGTGAGGTCGGGTCACGTAGTATCAGAACATACACCCTGGGTGAGGTCGAGTCACCTAGCATCGAAACATACACCCATACTCAGAATCCCCCTCAAGTACCTTCGAATGAAGCCCAATTCACATAGCATCGATAACCTCAATTTGACATTTCTCTTACCATGGTGTTCTAACACGTCTTGGGTATTCAGATCTTATCAATCACGTACCCACACAGTACATCACATCATCACATAACCATACCGTCCTATGGTTACTAACAACACATAAGTCACACAAGACTTTTGCCAAGTTCACTTTTATGCTCTAGTATAAGGAGATTTCTCAGTTTTATAACTCATTTTAGGCTATCAAGGGTCTATTATTTCGAACGATAAAATTGTTTTTAGCCTTTTGGGGCAAAAATCAACATTTTTAGGCAAATTGCTCAGTGGGTACCGGTACTGGTCCTTGCATATCGGTACGACACCCCTTGGTTACCGATACACACATGCATACCTGTAGACACCCATTTTTCTCTGGGTTAAATTAAATGCTCAAAATAAAATCAATCCACATTATCCATGTCAATACTCAAAACCTTATACCCTAGCCCAAAACTACATGACCCATTACATTTGGTTCTTACATGGGGACATAATACCAAAATTAAAATATCTTGAACTCATTTTTCACTAAGGTTTGGTTCTCATTGGATGAACAATGTCTCGCTTTCATTGGTTGAAAAGTACTTGGTGCCCAAGGATATTGTTTGATTGGTTCCATTTTTATGGGATATATATATAATAAAATAGCATTTCCTTAGCGGTCCCTATTTTTTCACCCTCATTCAGCTCACATCAACTCTCCCATCGTCAGCCCCCAAAACCCTCCTTCACTCACCATTCGATCCCTTCTTTTTTCTCCCACATCGTACTTCAACCATAAGCACACACCTCATCTAACTCACTTACTGCCCTTCACCATCGATTCCCCCAACCCACAAAAATAGTTTCTCAACCCACAACCATATTTTTAAACAATTCACTCTCATCCTCACTACTCCTCTTCATAGCACCATCACCATTACTCATAACCCGGTCCTGACCATTTGGAAAATCATCCAACCAAGAGAAGAAGAGGCAGTCCATTTCGGCTCTAATCTATACTCATAGCCCGAGATAATTGTTGTAAAGTTCAATTGAACTGTTCAGGTATATTCTTTTTTTTATTTGTTGTGTAATCCATTCTTATGGTTTAATGGAAATGTTGATGAGTTTATTGGTAATCCTTTTTGTTTATTTAAGTTTCATTCTTGTATGTTATTTTATTTCATTTACTTTTTCGTGTTTTGTGCCTTTTTGTTCGGTGATGTTTAAATTCGCTCTTGTTTGTTTATGGCTAGTTTAGTTTAATTAATTTAAAATATGTCTCTGGCTTAATGAGATGCATGTTTAAATCAGTTAAATTAAGCTTAGGATAGTTTTAGTTGAGTTTAAAATTTAATTTAGTTAATTTAAAACACGCCCTTGTCTAAATGGGGCGTGTGTTTAAATTAATTAAAATAAATTTAAGCTTTTAGATTAGTTGAACCCTTTAGTTAGATTTTGGCTTGAATTAATTAAATGTATTCTACATCTCTTAATCATTTTAGGTTATAAAATTAATGTTTAATAGAGTATAATTAAAAATTATGACTATTAATTTGATTTTTTTTAAATAATATCCTTAGCTTAATGGGATGCAATTTTAAAATTAATTAAATTAATTATCATGATTCAAGATAATTTCATAAAATATTAGTTTTTTCTTAGATTTCTAAGTTTTAATGGATTAGGATTAATATTAGAAGAACTTAGTTAATAAAAGATCACCAAGTATCTTTCATAATTTGGGCCTTTTAGGTTAGGACTTTAGTAGGCCTTTTATGTGTTTATTTAAAGCCCTAATGTGACATGCATTTAATTGTCATTCATTTGACCTTAATATTTAATTGTCATTCATTTGACCTTAATATTCCAATGGGTATTTTGATAATCAATTAACTTTAATTATAAAAAGTAGATACTTATTAACTCGAATATTTATGTCGTAATATCTTCATTTAATGGATATTGATCGAATATTCGAATTGATTATTATTGTCTAAAGGTAAATTTTAAAATGAATAAAAGATTGATAAGTTATACATCATACTTAATTGTTTGCATCATGCATAAAGGTTATGTACTCAATTAGAACCATAAATTAACACTACAATCAGACTTAATTGATGTTGGTTTAATCTATGGTATGGATTTAACGCCATCCTTATTAATTAATTGACTAATTAATTCAAACCCACCGAATGTTAAAGCCCACTTAATTAAAGCTTATATTCAATTGAAAACATTTAATTAAATCCAATTTAAATTTCAATGATTTCCATCGATATAAAAGCAACTTATGATTTGGTACCGATTTTGGGCGTTGTGGGGTGCTAATCCTTCCCACACGTAACCAACTCCAGAACCCATTTTAAACGAATTTATGGTTTTATGGTGTCCGTTTTACCTTATCCAAGTGACTGGTGGCGAATCCAAGCCTTATTTTCAAAATATGATTTTTTTAAAAAATCCCCCAAAATGAATTTTTAAAACATGGGATACTTCGTATTGATTTCTAAATTAGTCGCTACAATATCGATACGAATTGAGCTCATTGAAATTTCTCAAAGCTACAGAGAACCTGTACAGGTTGACCTGTATCAATACCAGATTGCATGGCGTACCGGTACAAGGATAACACCGTACCGGTACCCATCTCTTAATTCATCCAATAAAACAATGTTCTTTAAACCCAGAACACTAGGGTATCGGTACTGCTTCCCCGCGTACCGATACCAAAGCCCCAAAATGGCTTTCTAGGCTCAGGAAATCACTTCCCAAGCCCCCAAAACACAACCTTTAACTCTTAAACCCAAGTCTACATCTTATGGAAGTTATTAGGATGGTTTACTACTATTTTTACGAGTTATTAACACAAAATCTGAGTTTTGCCATAATGACCATATTCAAGCATTCAAACACCCAAATCATCAAAACAATCATACAAGGCATCATTCTTAGGATGTGCATGAAACAAAGGGAGTTGAAAATGTATTAACCTTCTTCCAACAGCTGAACAGGAAGTCCCTTGCTCCAAGCCCTTAAGCCTTCCTTTTTCCTTGATCCTGAGAGTGCTCTCCAACTTCCTTAACTATAACCAAATGTTGTAAAACGAGTTACAACATTGCTAGAAGGAGTAAAGATGATAAGGGAAAGATTTATCAACAAGTACCATGATTAAAACCCTCAATCCCATTCATTTTCTCCAACCTCTACCCAAAACCCATTTTCTTCATTTACCTCAATTTCCAAACATTCTTACCTTAAAAGATAGATCATTTGATGCTGGTTACAACTCCCTCAAGCCAAAATCCTAGATTACAACACAAGATGACAAAGATTGCATCTTTATCTTTAGGTCTTTGAGAAAAGATGAAGTAGAATGAGATATGGATGGTGTGGAGACAAGGGTGATATCACTCATGTAGCTTTTTTGCAGGGTAATTAAAACTAGCCCTCATTCCCTTTCAAACATGAGGGAAATAACCCTTCTACCCCACCATTATCCTCATACAGACCCACCCAACCAAGACTTTCAATCCTAACAAAAAAAGCCCTCCAAGGCTCCCTAAGGCATTTAATGGGCCCCGAAACTTAGCCCAACACTAATTGTCCACTAGTCAGTTGAACCGACCTACGAATTCCAAAATCTAAGTTGTTACACTAAATCTACAATCATGTATGCCTCTAGAGAGTCTCGCAGGTAGTTCAATGGGGTATGTGACCATTTTCACCTCAAAGGTCACAAGAAAAATCAATGTTATCGATTGATTGGGTTCCCTACTAATTTCAATTTCACTAAAAGAAAGTACCTTCAAGCTGCCATGTTGTCACTCCTGCTGAGGTTGTTCCAACATTGTCCCTTCAACATTAGCTCCACCAATTTCTGCTGAGGCACCTATGTTTACTCAGGCTCAATGCTCAAAATTGTTGTTTTTGTGCGTAGGTTGATCATCAGATCGTGGGATCGAGAAGCACTATCATTACGGGATTCTAGCATGTGGAGTACGGTACTTGTGTTTAGTGGGATGTCTATTCATATGACCTTAAGTGGTGGAGTCTGTAATCATTATTTTGAAATTGTATTAATCAAGTCAAATGTTCAAATATTTTAAATTAAATTAGAGTTCCTTTGTACTATTTTGATTATTTATCCATATTTTTAACTATTGCCTTTAAATGTTTTTGAGAAATATCTTGTTGGGCTAAATTAATGGAGAAATTTTATGGTTTTGGGTTAGGCTTAAGGCCCAAATATGACATCCGGGTCGAGAATGTTACACTCTAGATGTGTCTATCTTCCCAGTGGTAAACAAGCTTCTATCACCCATACTGGTTCAATTTTTCTTTTCCCTGGTTGTGTCCTACATAATGTTCTGTTTGTTTCTAAATTCAATCATAATCTCTTATATGTTTCTAGGTTGGTCAAAGAACTTCATTGCCTAGTTCTGTATTATCCTAATTTTTGCTTATCGCAAGATCTCTTCACTGGAAAGATGGGGGGATTGGTAAACAGACATGTGGTCTTTATTTTTTTCAATCACCTAAAGCATTTGCTACTATGTCTTATTCTCTTTAGCCTAGTTCAAATGTTAAAATTCATTCTGATGTATCATCTATGGGGAATGTTGTACTTTAGATTCTGATGATGTTTCATCTTGTATGTCATCTGTTGTTGCCATTGATGTTTGGCATGCTCGTTTGGGCCACATGGCTTTCAACAAAATGAATAAAATTGCTTTACCTTCTCCTATTCATGTTTCAAAAGAGCATGTTTATACTATTTTTCCTTTGGCTAATCAGCATAGGTTGTATTTTCCGTGTAGTCTAACCAAGGTTAACATGCCTTTTGAATTGCTTCATCTTGACTTATGGGGTCCATATAGAGTGTCTATACATCAAGGCTATCGTTTCTTCCTCAACATAGTAGATGACTACACTAGGATGACATGGATATTTCTATTGAGACTCAAATCTGGCACAATTCTTCATCTTAAGTCTTTTCTTCCTTTCTTTCATAATTATTTTTTGTTCAACCTAAATTCACCAGACTTGACAATGGTACTAAGTTTTTTAACTCATATTGTTCTGACTTCTTCACTTCTTTGGGAATCATTAATAAAAGTAGTAAGAGGTGGCTCGAGCTCTTTATTTTCATTCTAAAGTTCCTATTAAGTTTTGGGGTGAGTGTGTCAAAACATTATGTTACCTCATTAATAGAACACCTTATGTTTTAAATTAGCTCACTCCATTTGAACTTATGTACAACAAACTCCCTGATCTATCTCATTTAAAAGTGTTTGTTTGCTTGTGTTATGCTACAAATCCTTCTCATTCTTATAAGTTTTCTCCTAGGGCAATACCATTTTTTATGGGGTATTCCTTGACATAGAAATGATATATTTTATTTAACATTTGCACCAAAGTTTTTTTGTTAACAGAGATGTGATCTTTCATGAGTTAGTTTTCCATTTTAAATGTCCTCTTTCTTCACAAAATTATTTATTCCTTGTTCATCCACACATTTCTGATGATGATTTCTTGGTTCTTTCTCTTACTTTAGATTCTCCTTCAATTTTCTCAACAGAATCTCCTGCTCATACTAGTGTTTTTCTTTCCAGTCTTGTTTTATCAGGTCCTGAACATCATACTCCTCATTCTAATTATAGTCTTGTACATCTTGAATATGTTCCTAGTAGTCCAGATCCTCAAAGTACTCATTCTAATCTTGCATCTCTTAATCTTGCTTTCATTCCTCCTCCACATATTAGGAGAACTATTAGAGTTTAAAAATCAATTTTGACCTCCCCTTACTTTAAAATTCATATCTTTTAATTCACAAATCAAAATCGATCTCCATTTGTTTCAAACAAAACTAGATTCACACACGGTTCTGTACATAGAAGGATCATTCTCTAATTTGACATATAGATTTTTTTTGTGAATTTTTAAACTTACTGCCCAGTACAGAATTTCTGGGCAGATTTCAATGTCCAAACTATTTCCCTTGTTTTCTTTCAAACTGACTATGAAAATACAGCATATAATACTTGGTGCATAGAGCAGAATTTTCATTCTAGAAGAATTCTAACTATCTATCGAATACTCAATTTAACCCTTGCTTGATTCCAACATCACATTACATAAAAGTCACATTCAAATTACTTTCAGATTTTAAACTTTATCATTACTACTTCAACCCAAGTTTATAACCTTGCCTAACTCAAATTCTTTAGCCAAAAATGTCATACCTTCCATTCAGCTACTAGTTTACAGATTCGAGCTAGACTTCAAACATGAATATATATTTATTCCAATCAATCTCAAACTTAATATCAAAATCTAACTAAAATTCTATCAAGATATCTAGCTCTACCATCACTAAATCCAAAATCTCTTTTCATTCACACATATGAACAAAATTAAATAAATGAACTTACCAATTTGATTAGTAGAGACTAGAAATTGAAGGTTAATGCATGCTAATTTCAAACTTTAGAACAGGCTTCTCTAAGCTTTGTTTTTTTCTTTGAAGTTCGGCAGAGAGAGAGAGAGCATTGAGGGAGATGAGTATCTCCAATTTCCCTTTATTTTTTATTTAATTTAACAACAAAAAATAAAAAAAAATGGATTATTCACCACATGCTTCATGAAATATAAACACATGTATTCCACTAACTCCAAATGGGAAAATAGCCATGCATTCCTTAACTTTAAGCATTCACTCACTTTAATCCTCAGTCTACATTTCAATATTTCTACAATTTGATCATTAAACAATCAAGCTTACTTAAATTCTTGACGAATCACTTCAATTTACATTCTAACTTAATTTAATTCTTAACAATTCACTCCAAATCCCTTTTTAACTTGATCCAATGGTTCTAATTGCTTTCTTAAAGGTTCAAGAAAGTATTCCAGATTATTAAAATCAATGATAAATACTAGCCCGATTTTTGGGTGTTACAATTCTCCCCCTTTAAAAAAATTTGTCCTCGATTTTTTTTCCAAATCACACTTATCACGGTAACTCAATATTACCAATTCCTAGAGTTAGATGAAACTTATAACATCTTGGAAAAGAAACACAATATCAGAAAAAACATATCATAACAATTAAAAAGATTGTATCAGTTGCAAGTCACAAATATCATACGAATTTAAACTCCTAGGTGGCATATGCAGATTACAAACATACAATGAGCATAGATTTAGTCCTAAAATCGACTAAACTCTAGCTCTGATACCAATAAATGTAACACCCTCAACCCAGTTTAGAAGAAAATCAGAATCGAAGATGTCACTGCAATATATTTCAGGAAACATGTGACTAAAAACTAAAACTTTCAAAATAGATCGAGGCAGTTTAACAAAATTTCCTTTTTAACTTTCGATTATTTATTGCCACAAGAGTATTACACAATAATCATTTACCTTTATAAAGTCTATATTCGATTTTAAACAAACAAATCCTTTAATATCAATACAAGAATTAATTCACTAGTATCACGTAACCAATTACCATGCAAATCATTCTTTTCTTCTTAATAAATTCTTATTCTGACCATTCTACAAAGTAAAAATCATGCATTCAACTCCTTTAATTAGACTCAGTTCATTATTCGCGTTTGAACGACAGCATACAAAACCTTCAATGTAAAAAAATCTTATTTCTTTATCCTTAAGTTCATATAACATGCATGATTGTATCTAGTTTCTTTACACTACGATAACATCATCTGAATTCCAACAAGAGACTCATGTGATAACTAATTCATACATGATATCTCCACCCGTATACATTAACACATAAGCATTCAAATTTATTACACATGATAGGAATGATTTTTAATCATGATTTAAACAAGTTGCCTATCAAGGATTGTCACATATAAAGGTTTTAAGTTTTATCCTTTATGGATTCAACAAGTTAAGAGACTTAATATAATTCACTATATTCACTCTAAGGTCATGCTTGGCACAAAAGGTCAAAGAATTTGAATAGGTATATCCCTATAAGGCTCGACCAACCGAGAACAATTTCATGGAAATGGTGTCTATTAAGCCTAAAGTTTGAGTCAAGTTATGGACGTTCATGATCTAAATTTTAACTAGATTAGTAACTTACGTTCAAGTTCCTTTCAAGATATAGTCTATCCAAGGTCTTTATCCAAACACAACATATCATAACCAACATATAACCATGCTCAACATCCATTCAATTCCATATCCAACACAACTTAGCAAAAAAAACAACCATTTGAACCATGTCTAACATACTTATCTAACAAGCAACCCTTCGAACCATATCTAACATAACTTATCTAACAAGCAATCATAAGATTTAATAGACCACTAACATAAAGTGATAGTTTACTTAAATGACTTATAACTCTACATGTCATGAACAAATTACTAACAACACCCAAGGCCCGAAAGCTATACAGATCATGTCCTTACTTCACAATTGGATATCTATAGACCTTTCTGAAAATATCACAATTGGGTAACTTCACAAGCGGGTTCGCAATGGGTGGTGCATGGTGACTGTAACACAAAGTTTTTTCATGCTTCAAAGCTTGCTCAATGTCGTGCAAATACTATCACTAGCTTAAAACTTTATGGTGATGTTTGATGCTCGAATTAATCAGAAATTTTACGGGCGACAATCGATTTCTACAGGTTTTTCTTCTCTAGTTCAGGGATTGATAGCAGAAGTTATGGGGTTCGTAACCATTTCCCTAAGGTTCCTTTTCATGAGCTTGAGGCATTAGCTTATCCAATTTCTAATGAGGAGATTTATACATCTTTCTTTTGTTTGGGGTCGTGGAAGGCTCCTGGGTAGATGGCCTACATATAGCTTTTTTCCAATGTAACTGGCATATTGTGGGTGATTCTTTTTGCTATTGTGCTCGGCAAGTGTTTGTAAATGGTTTCGTGCCTTCAGAGCTTAGTCGTACATTGTTGGTTCTCCTCTTGAAAGTGGCTAAATCAAAACGTTTGAATTAATTCCGTCTGATCAGCCTCTGCTCTGTGGTCTATAAAGTGATTACTAAGGGGATATTCAACCGATTGAAACCTCTCTTATCGTCTTGGGACTCTGAGAACCAAACCAGTTTCATTCTTGTGCGTTCTATCACGAACAATATCATTATCACCCAAGACATGATTCATACTATGGGAAGAAAAACTTGTAACAAGGGGTGGATGGTTATCAAAATTGATTTGGAAAAGGCCTATGATCGTTTGGAGTGAGGATTTATTGATGACACTCTGTTGGATATTGGTATTCTGAAAAAACTTCGGCAACTTATTATGCATTGTGTTTTATCAGTGTTGACTCAGATCTTGTGGAATAGGTCAAAGTTTGACTCATTTTCACCTTCACGGGGAATCTGGTAGGGGATTCGTTGATCTCTTATCTGTTTATTCTCTGTATGGAGCGGCTTGCTCAATCTATACAACTACAAATTAACCAGGCCGTTGGAGACCTTTTAGTACTTCGAAATAGAGTCCTGGTATATCTATCTTATTTTTTGCTGATGATTTGATCTTGTTTGCCAAGGTATCTCTTGACCAATTAGCTATTATTCGTTCGATGCTTGGGGATTTTTGTGAAGTCTCTAGCATAAAGTCAATCTAGATAAGACTACAATTTTCTTTTCCAAGAATGTTTTGCAGCTTTGAGAAGCCAAATCAGTGGATCCTTGGGTTTCTTGAGGTTGAAGAGTTAGGTAAATATCTAAGGATTCCTCTTCTTCATAAGAGGCTAACTTCGGCGTTATACAAATACTTGGTTCTGATGGTTCAGAAAAAGTTGAGTGGTTAAAAGGTGAGATCATTGTCTTTAGCCGGCCAAATTACATTGGCAAAGGCGGTTCTCTCAGCAATTCCTTTGTATACTATACAGTCAGTGGTAATCTCAAGCAATATACCAAGAGTTGGATAGATTAATTAAACGATTCGTATAAGGAGTTATGGTGGAGGGTTTGAGATTTTATTTTATACGTTGGGATGATGTTTGTCGTCTGACTTAGCAGGGGGTCTCGGGTTCTATTCTTTACATACGCAAAACAATACTTTCGTCATGAAACTGGCTTTTAATCTCATAATACGGAAGGATACTCTTTGGGTTCGCTTTCTTCGGGCAAAGTATAAATGCCCGAAGGGTATTACTTATTCTACCCTCTGGAAGGGGTTAAGTGTCGTGTGGAGTGATGTCTATGGTAATATTAGCTAGACAGTAGGAAATGGACAAAATGTTAATTTCTGGTACGATGTTTGGATCAATAATTCAGGCCCCCTTATGAATTATGCAACGATAACAAGTGTGAATCGTTTGGGTGGAGCTTCTGTGGCTGACATGGTTGATCACCAAGGTGAATGGCGTTGGCCCGTTTTTCAGCACCTGTTGCCAATCTATGTTTTGCTTCATTTGGTTGCTTATAAGGGAATGAAACCTACATTTCTGCCAGCCAATGTGGGATGGAAGAATTCTGTTGACCTATTGTTGACCATTAAATCGGCTTATGACTTGCGTGCCAATCTGCCATTCGGGCCACATGATATTCTTTGGAAACTGGTTCATAAATTTTAGGGACCCCAACAGATAAAGATCTTCACGTGTCTTGCTTGTAGTAACAAGCTTATGACAAATGTTGAACGAGTTTGTCGTAATTTCACGACAGATAGTGTCCTACTTGTAACTTAGTATATGAAAATATCAGCCATGTTTTGAGGTCGTGTCCCTCGACTTTGGCAACTTGGGGGATTTTGATTAAACCGGTGATGTTAGATGAATTCGTACACATGGATCTACGTGAATGGTTTTGGATGAATCTGTCGGATCCAAAGAGCTTTGTCGTGGACAACTGTGATTGGGATCTTCTCATTGGTGTTGTTATCTGGAACCTGTGGTTATTCAGGAACTCGATTGTGTTTAATAGCCCATTGGAAGATAGCGGTTATGTGTTGGAGCAGAGTCGACAATTGTAAGCACTATCTGCTCGGGTGTTCGTTGAGCATGCATCTAAGGGTCCGGGTTGTACGAAAGATAAAGGTCCAAGAGTTTGGGCTCCTCCTTTGAGATGGCTCAAGCTCAACACATATTGGGCTAGAAGGGACATGGATGGTGTTGCTGCATGTGGTAGGGTCATTCGTTGTAATCCTCCAATATTTGCTTAGTCACTAAAATGTAAAGAGTTAAAGATTTGTGGTTTTAGTTCAGTGACCAAAATGAAAATTTTGAAAGTTTGGTGGTCAAAGTATAAACTTTAGAAAAGTTTAGGGACTAAATTATAATTTCTAAAAGTTATGTAAGTTAACCCCGTAAATGAATAGTTCACCCCCAAGAGTGACACTTTCGTGTTACTTTGATTTTTCGTACGAGGCTTATATTAGTGGCTATAAAGCTTTAAAGTTTGTAAGAAGAAAATTTGGAAATCGTATTGAGTGAAATCTGAATATTTGGATCGAATAAATGCCATAAATAAAAATCTAAGATATTTTGGGACATGGACGGTTGGATTGGAACCAATTTGGCTCAATTTTAATGGGATGACAATTTTTAAGTCTTGTTGTAAATAAAGACTAGTTGGAAGGCAAATTGGACATTTGCCATAGATGGCATTTTTGAAATATTTTGAAACTTTGAGGGCAAAATTGAAAAGTGAATAACACTTGGAATAGATCATGGCCATTAATTTTTTATAAGATTGAATCTTGGACATTGGATTGAAGAGGTAAAATAGTAATTTCACTATGTAAAATGAATTAAAAATTCATTTTACTTCAAAACATGTGGATTAATTAAAAAGATGAGAAAAATATCATCAATCTTATTTTTTTGGCTGTTCGAAACCAAGAAAGGAGGGGAAAAAGAGAGTTTTCAAATTTCAAGTCCAAAATTGAAGTATCAAAGTTAATTCTCAAGCAAAATTGATTAAGGCAAAGTGATCTATGCTTGATTCTCTACATTTTGATGGTAATTTTGTTTGATTAAGTTGAGTATAAGTTATGTTATGGATGAAGATGATTATGGAAATTAATAGTAGATGATGAAATTAAGGTTGTTTGTGTAGAATTATGATGTTGGAAGTTTAATTTTGATGTTAGATTAAATAATTTCCCCAATTGAAGTTATAGGGACCATTTCGAAATTTTTTGAGAAATTAGGGGAAATTATTGAAAATTTATTTTAGCACTTGAATTGATGAATTATGATTGAAATAGCATGAATTGATGTTTAAGGATCAAAATGAAAATTTTTGGAAGTACAAGGACTAATTCGGCAATTTGAAGAAAATTAGGGATTAGTCTTGAATTTATGAAAAGTTTAGAGATTTGATGTTGAGCTTGTATTTGAGGTATATTATGTTGGAAAAATTAAGTCTAGTGATTAAAATGTTGATTTTGAAGTTTAAATCAACATTTTGGGTTAAATTGAATATTCGATTGCTACATGGACCAAAGTGCAAATTTTTAAATTTTGGGTCCTAAAGTGTAAAGGATGAGAAATGTAAGGACTAGACTTGAATTTTGGTTGGAAGTTTAAAAGAGTCCTTAGGGACTAAAATAGATATTTTGGGAAAAGTTGGAGACTTAGAGAAAAGTATGAGAATTTGTGATTCGAATATAGAAAGTTTTATCGAACCAATTTTCTATATAATGGATAGTTATTTTATTTACTTTCCATTATTGTATATGGTATGATTATGTGGTAACATATACTTGAAATGGTATATGTTATTTTATTGTAGATTCCGATATAAATCGAAGTCGTGACGGTAAAAAGAGAAGATAAACTATTCGGGAGTAATATCGAATAGTAAAGGCTACTACTTTGCAAGGCTAAGGTGAGTGCATACATATTTTTAAATGTATATTTATTGACATACAAAAGGGAGACTTGCTATAAGTCGCCCAAAAAGGTAAAGAATTTTTATAAACAACATAATATGTTTTGGCATGATACGGTTTTTATTTATGGCAGTACACCATGAAAGTTATAGAATATATTGGAGTACAAACTGCTTTAATATGATATGTTTTACACAATATGAATTGTATATGGGTTGTTTGCCATTTTGTAGGAATTGATTTTAAATTTTCCCATGGTAGTATAATATTGAGTCAGACAATATAGTGGTATACCATAAGAGTCACACTGTATCTGACACTTCATTGTGTCGACAATATGCGACGTCGATAGTTGCAAAACTTTATGTGCTTATAGTTTGTAACACTTCATTGTGTTGATATGGCAACACTTTATTGTGTTGATAGTTTGCAACACTTCATTGTGTTGATATGTTCCCGATACTTCATTGTGTCTATAGAAAGGATAGTACTAAAATGCACACGACTATTATATTAGTCACTTGATATTTACCTTGGGCTATATGATTTTACAGAATAATTAATATTTTATATAGTACATAATTACCACAGTATGCTATCTGGCATAGATATTCTTGCATTACAAATCATATGGTTTAAAGACTATCATGTTTTTGAAAGTATCATGCATTTCAACGTATTTTATATATGTCTCATCTTATGCCTCACTGAGTTATACTCAACGTGTATTGTTGTTATACACGTAGGTAAATGGGAGTAGGAACAAAGCATTTTCATCACTATCTCTGTGAGGAGACATAAATCGACAGGTTATTTCAGTACTTATGATATCCTTATTATGAATGCAAATAGTGGCATGTATTAACTAAACCTGTCTTTTTGTTAAAATATTCAATCAGGTAAGTAATGGTTTTATAAACATTCCATAGATGTTAAACATTTATACTGCTTATTATTATTATTATTATATGTTTTAATATGATTATACTAATTACATAAAAAAATTTACTATCAGGTATTAAATTATTATTTCATTTATAAATTATATAAAGTTAAGCGTGCTTGAATTAGGAAAATTTCAAGATGGGTGACCACCTGGGGAGTTATTTTAAAATTTTTAAATTACCCCGATTCTTAAGTTAAAAGATGTTTTTAAAAGCCTATGACATCTCTAACTCGTGTTCAATGTACGAATACGGGAAGGGGGTATTACATTTATTGGTATTAGAGCTACAAGTTTAGTCTGTTCTGGAATTAATTTGAACTCGATAAAAGTGTTAAAGTGTGTACATGCCACTAGGATTTCGTATTTACTTGAAAATGATACTTGTTTGATTGATGTAATTGCTTATTAGTTTAAGTGTATATTATGAGTACGGATGTCAGAGGGAGTCAGATCCCGACATGCTACTCGACAAGTGGGGCCTGAGAATGCTCCAGAAGTAGGGGAAGAAGTACAACAACCTATTCAACAAGAGGCTGGTGCACCTGCACAGAAAATGCCGGTGCAAGATCGGGGTACATTTCTGCAAGCTCTGGGTGCGATACTTAATAGACCTCCTCGAATTTCCATTTCGAAAAAGTTAAAGAAGCTACAGGCTCCTGATTTTAAAGGCGACGTCGATAGGGATCCTATATCGGTGAATTTTTGGTTGAATAACATACAGACAATGTTGTCTCAGATTAGGTGTGATGATCGAGGAAAGCTAGAAGGAGTTGTCTCCTTATTGAGAGAGCAAACATTAGTATGGTGGAACAATGTTACTGTTCGTGTTCGAGAAGAGGTGAACTAGCAATTTTTTCTCTGTGAGTTTAGGAGGAAATATATTGGAGATGCATTTATTCGGGAAATGAGGCAATGGTTCTTGGACCTTAAGCAGTGAGATCGCTCGGTGTATGAATATGAATGCGAGTTTAATAGATTGAGCATGTTTGCCTCTGAATTGCTACCGGGCGAGAGAGCCATCACTGATAGTTTTATAAGCGGATTAGATGTCAGATATCAAGAAGTTCTAGTGGCTATTATTCCCAAAGACTTTCAAGAAGCAGTTAATAGAGCTAAAGCAATGGAGATTATCCGGGAAAAAAGCTAAAAAAGAATCACAGAGCCAAAAAAATAGTGCTAAAACATCTTTTGCGTCGCGATCATCATAGCGAGGCAAATGATATTCATAGCAGGGGAGATCTAGATTTTCAGCACCTCGAGGACAATCATGTCAAGCTAGAAAGTCTAAAAACATTTCGACATCAGTAAAGAATTCTGGAAATAAACAAGGACTTCTTCGATTTAAACATTGTAACCGGATTCATTGTGGAGAGTGTTGGATGCTCATAGGAGCCTATTTTTATTGTGGTGAAATTGGACATTTTATGCGTGATTGTCCAAATCGAGATGACAGATCAATTCAGACTGAAAGATCTATTGGAATGCAAAGAGGCAGAGGTCGTAGATCTGCTTGATCATCTAGAGTGGGTTCTTAGAAGGAGACTGGAGCTGCTATGGGCTGAGGTGATAGAGCTTCAGCAAGGGTATCTCATATCCGTACGAAGGATGACAGAGATGAACCTAACATTATTACAAGTACTTTTCAACTCTACGGTCAACCTGTATTTGTTTTGATAAATACTAGATCTACACATTCATATGTCAGTTCGAAGCTAGTTAGGGAAAGATGAATTCTTTTAGAACTAACTCAGAGCGATGTGATAGCCATAACCCTCTAGGCCAAAGTGCTCGGGTAACTAAAATAAGTAAGAAATGTTCACTTAAAGTTCAGGAAATTGGATTTCCAGCTGACTTGTTGGAGCTGTCATTTAGTGATATTGAGATCATTTTGGGCATCGATTGGCTTCATGCCTATGACGCTACAATAAGGTGCCGCCAACAACAGTTGATTTTAAAGATTGCAGATGGCTCAGAAATTATAGTATTGGGCGAAGGGTCCCAATGTATAAATAATGTAATTTCGGCTTTTAAAGCCAAGAAACTATTAGAGCGGGGTTGTGAGGCTTTTCTAGCCCATGTAGTGGATACTAAGAAGATTAATACTGACCTCAGTGCAATTTCGACAGTTCGGGATTTTTGTGAGGTATTTCCAGAAGAGTTACCAAGATTACCTCTAGAGAAAGAAGTACAATTTGGAATTGAGGTTATTTTGGTACTGAACTAGTATCCATGGCTCCATATAGAATGGCACCTGCAGAATTATAGGAGTTAAAGTCACAGTTGCAAGAGTTATTAGATAGAGGATTTATACGTCCTAGCACATCACCATGGGGAGCTCTGGTGCTTTTTGTTAAAAAGAAGGATGGTTCGCTGCAACTATGCATTGATTAGCGACAACTGAACAAGGTGACAATGAAGAATAAGTATCCTTTGCCAAGAATGAAAGATTTATTTGATCAATTAAAAGGAGCACCAGCATTCTCTAAGATTGATCTTCGGTTTGGTTATTATCAACTGAAGGTCAAGGAGGAGGATATTCCAAAAACAACATTCCGAACGAGGTACGGGCATTATGAATTTGTAGTGATGCCATTTGGCCTTACAAATGCTCCAGCAGCATTCATGGATTTAATGAATTGAGTATTTCAGCCGTATCTCGATCATTTTGTCGTAATCTTAATTGATGATATATTGGTGTACTCGAATAATAAAGAGGATCATGATACACATTTGAGAATAGTGTTACAGATTTTGAGAGAGAAGAAACTGCATGCTAAGCTCTCAAAATGTGAGTTCGGGTTGTCTGAAGTCGCTTTCTTGGGATATATTGCTTCAGCTGAAGGAATTTGAGTGGATCCTAAAAAGATACAATCTATTGTGGAGTGGAAGGTTCCCAAGAATATTACCGAGGTTCACAGTTTCTTGGGACTTGCTGGATATTATCGAAGGTTTGTGAAAAACTTTTCGATGATACGTACTCCACTTACGAAGTTATTAAGAATAATGTTCCATTTATTTGGACTAAAAATTGTCAAGAAAGTTTTGATCAGTTAAAGAAAATTTTGACAGAAGCTTCAGTTTTAGTACAACTCGAATCGGGAAAGGAGTTTACTTTGTATAGTGATGCATCTCATAATGGATTGGGGTGTGTATAATGCAAGAGGGAAAGGTGATTTCTTATGCTTCTGAGCAATTAAAGCCACATGAAAGGAATTATCCGACCCATGATTTGGAGCTAGCAGCTGTAGTTTTTGCTCTAAAAGTGTGGCGACATTATCTCTATGGTGAACGTTTCCATGTATATACTGATCATAAAATTTTAAAATATTTGATGAAATAGAAAGAATTGAATCTACGACAATGAAGGTGGTTGGAACTGATAAAGGATTATGATCTGATCATTGATTACCACCCAGGCTGAGCAAATGTTGTAGTAGATGCCTTGAGTCGGAAAACATTTGTTACATAACGAGCTTTAAATGCTCAGTTAAAGGGAAAATTAGATGAATCATTGTTGGTAGAGTTGCAATTGAGATCATCATTATTAGATCAGATTAAAGAAAGACAGCAACGAGATGAAGATTGCAAAACCAAGATAAAGCAAGTAGAATATGGTGAAATTAAAAATTTTGAGATTAAACCTGATGGGTGCCTCTACTATAAAGATAAAGTGTATATCCCTGAAGATGATGAGTTGAAACAAAATTTGCTTACTGAGGCACACTATAGTCCCTTGACTATGCATCTTGGGGGAAACAAGATGTATCAAGATTTGAAGAATCGATATTGGTGGCCTGGTATGAAAATAATGATATCAGATTTTTTTGCTAAGTGCTTAACTTGTCAACAAGTGAAAGCTGACCATCAAGTGCCATCAGGAAAATTACAACCTATTTCTATTCCGCAGTGGAAGTGGGATAGAATTACTATAGATTTTGTGACAAGATTGCCATTGACTCCCAGCAAGAAAGATTCTATTTGGGTAATTGTGGACAAGTTAACTAAATCTGCTCACTTATACCAGTTAGAACAGATTATCAGATTAGCAAGTATGCTGAGTTGTATATTAAATAAATAGTTCGACTACATGGGGTGCCTATATCTATAGTATCAGATCGAGATCCAAAGTTCACATCAAGATTTTGGAAAGCATTGCACAGAGCTTTGGGGACAAGATTGAACTTTAATACTACATTTCATCCTCAAATAGATGGTCAGTCCAAAAAGATAATTTAGATACTTGAGGATATGTTAAGAGCTTGTATAATTAAATTTGAAGGATCATGGGAAAATTACTTGCCATTAGCAGAATTTTCTTACAATAATAGTTATCAGGCAAGTATTCAAATGGCACCTTATGAAGCTCTTTATGGTCGGAAGTGCAAATCACCATTGAACTAGTTTGAGTTGCATGACCGCAAGTTAATTAAGCTAGATATTTTGCAAGAGATGGAGGAAAAGGTTAAGATTGTGCAAGGCAATCTTATAAAGGCCACTGATCGATAGAAGTCATATGCAGATTTGAAAATAAAGGGCATTCAGTTCGAAGTCGGAGAAAAAGTATTTTTGAAAGTTTCTCCTTGGAAGAAAATAATGAGATTCGGTTGTAAAGGTAAGTTAAGTCCCATATATATTGGACCGTATGAAATCATAAAGAAAGTTGGCCCTGTGGCATATCAATTAGCTCTTCCACCTGAGATGAGTAAAATTCATGATGTTTTCCATGTTTCGATGCTCTGGAGATATAGATCATATCCATCACATGTGATTGTACTAGAAGAAATTTAGTTGCAATCAAACTTGACATATGAAGAAGAACCAGTAAAAATACTAGCCTGTGGTATTAAAGAATTAAGGAATAAGCAAATTCCATTGGTGAAAGTCCTTTGGCGCAATCACAAAGTGGAAGAAGCAACGTGGGAAACAAATGACGCAATGGAAAAACAGTATCCAACCTTGTTTAAAACAGGAATGTTTTGAAAATTCGAGGACAAATTTTATTAAGGGGGAGAATTGTAATGCCCCAATATTTGCTTAGTCACTAAAATGTAAAGAGTTAAAGATTTGGGGTTTTAGTTTAGTGACCAAAATGAAAATTTTGAAAGTTTGGTGGTCAAAGTATAAACTTTGGAAAAGTTCAGGGACTAAATTACAATTTCTAAAAGTTATGTAAGTTAAGCCCGTAAATGAATAGTTCACCCCCAAGAGTGACACTTTGTGTTACTCGGATTTTTCGTACGAGGCTTATATTAGTGGCTATAAAGCTTTGAAGTTCGTAGGAAGAAAATTTGGAAATCGTATTGAGTGAAATCTGAATATTTGGATCGAATAAATGCCATAAATATAAATCTAAGATATTTTGGGACATGGACGGTTGGATTGGAACCAATTTGGTTCAATTTTAATGGGATGGCAATTTTTAAGTCTTGTTGTAAATAAAGACTAATTGGAAGGCAAATTGGACATTTGCCATGGATGGCATTTTTGAAATATTTTGAAACTTTGAGGGCAAAATTGAAAGGTGAATAAAACTTGGAATAGATCATGGCCATTAATTTTTGATAAGATTGAATCTTGGCCATTGGATTGAAGGGGTAAAATAGTAATTTCACTATGTAAAATGAATTAAAATTTATTTTACTTTAAAACACGTGGATTAATTAAAAAGATGAGAAAAATATCCTCATCTTATTTTTTGGCTGTTCGAAACTAAGAAAGGAGGGGGGAAAAGAGAGTTTTCAAATTTCAAGTCCAAAATTGAAGAATCAAAGTTAATTCTCAAGCAAAATTGATTAAGGTAAAGTGATCTATGCTTGATTCTCTACATTTTGATGGTAATTTTGTTTGATTATGTTGAGTATAAGTTATGTTATGGATGAAGATGATTATGGAAATTAATAGTAGATGATGAAATTAAGGTTGTTTTGTGTAGAATTATGATGTTGGAAGTTTAATTTTGATGTTAGATTAAATAATTTCCCCAATTGAAGTTATAGGGACCATTTCAAAAAATTTTGAGAAATTGGGGGAAATTATTGAAAAATTATTTTAGCACTTGAATTGATGAATTATGATTAAAATAGCATGAATTGATGTTAAGGATCAAAATGAATTTTTTTGGAAGTACAAGGACTAATTCGGCAATTTGAAGAAAATTAGGAATTAGTCTTGAATTTATGAAAAGTTTAGGGATTTGATGTTGAGCTTGTATTTTAGGTATATTATGTTGGAAAAATTAAGTCTAGTGATTAAAATGTTGATTTTGAAGTTTAAATCAACATTTTGGGTTAAATTGAATATTCGATTACTATAGGGACCAAAGTGCAAAATTTTAAAGTTTGGGTCCTAAAGTGCAAAGGATGAGAAATGTAAGGATTGGACTTGAAATTTTGGTTGGAAGTTTAAAAGAGTCCTTAGGGACTAAAATAGATATTTTGGGAAAGTTAGAGATTTAAAGAAAAGTATGAGAATTTGTAATCGAATATAGAAAGCTTTATCGGACCAATTTTCTATATAATGGATAGTTATTTTATGTACTTTCCATTATTGTATATGGTATAATTATGTGCCAACATATACTTGAAATGGTATATGTTATTTTATTGTAGATTCTGATATAAATCGAAGTCGTAACGGTAAAAAGGGAAAAGAAACAGTCCTGGAGTAATTTTCAATAGTAAAGGCTACTACTTTGCAAGGCTAAGGTGAGTGCATACATGATTTTAAATGTATGTTTATTGACATACAAAAGGGAGACTTGCTATAAGTTGCCCAAAAAGGTAAAGAATTTTTATAAATAGCATAATATGTTTTGGCATTATATAGTTTTTATTTATGGCAGTACACCATGAAAGTTATAGAACATATTGGAGTACGAACTGCTTTAATATGATATGTTTTACATAATATGAATTGTATATGGGCTGTTTGCCATTTTGCAGGAATTGATTTTAAGTTGCCCATGGTAGTATAATATTGAGTCAGACAATATAGTGGTATACCATAAGAGTCACACTGTATCTGACACTTCATTGTGTCGACAATATGCGACGTCGATAGTTACAACACTTTATGTGTTGATAGTTTGCAACACTTCATTGTGTTGATATGGCAACACTTTATTGTGTTGATAGTTTGCAGCACTTCATCATGTTGATATGTTCCCGATACTTCATTGTGTCGATAAAAAGGATAGTACTAAAATGTACACGACTCTTATGTTAGTCACTTGATATTTACCTTGGGCTATATGATTTTACAGAATAATTATATATTTTATATAGTACAGAATTACCACAGTATGCTATCTGGCATAGATATTCATGCATTACATATCATATGGTTTAAAGACTATCATGCTTTTGAAAGTATCATGCATTTCAAAGTATTTTATATATGTCTCATCTTATGCCTCACTGAGTTATACTCAACATGTATTATTGTTATACACGTAGGTAAACGGGAGTAGGAGCGGAGCTTTTGCATCACTATCTCTATGAGGAGACATAAATCGACAGGTTATTTCAGTACTTATGGCATCCTTATTATGAATGTAAATAGTGGCATGTATTAACTAAACCTGTCTTTTTGTTAAAATATTCAATCGAGTATGTAATGGTTTTATAAACCTTCCATAGATGTTAAACGTTTATACTACTTATTATTATTATTGCTATATGTATTGATATGATTATACTAATTACATAAAAAAATTTACTATCGGGTATTTAATTATTATTTTGTTTATAAATTATATAAAGTTAAGCGTTTTTGAATTAGGGAAATTTCAAGAATGGTGACCACCTGGGTAGTTATTTTAAAATTTTTAAATTACCCCGATTTTTAAGTTAAAAGATGTTTTTAAAAGTCTGTGACATCTCTAACTCGTGTTCAATGTACGGATACGGGAAGGGGTGTTACATTCGTAACCATCAGCGCCAGTGGTGTTCAAGGTTTGCAAAATTCCTTGGTGTTTGCTCTGTTGTAGAAGCTTAGTTATGAGGGGTGTATGTTGGGTTGTGTTCTGCATGGGAATTAAGAATTTGACACCTGTAATCACTAATTTTATCCGGGTTATCAACCCGTTTTTTATATTTCGTTAATTATATTTAAGGGCTATTATAGTAATTTTGTTATTATTAATATTATTTTTAACTAGTGTTAGAGTTTTTTATTAGAATTAGATATTTCTATTGCTAATATAGTTTTATTTTTGGTTTTTATATCATTAGTTATTATTATTAATATATTTTATTAATTATTTTTAACATTTATTAATATTACTCTTATTATATAAATTAAACGAAATAACAAAAAAATTAATGGATAATTAAATAAATAAGAGCTCAATATTATTATAAAGTCCAATTTACAAAAACCCAAAAATATTATTATTATTACATGGCCCGGACGGCCCAAACCTAAACCTATGTCTAAATTTAATAAAAAAAACCCTAATCAGCTAATTAACACAATGCCCTAACACCCCTTCTGTCTTGTGCGCAACCTTCCTTCCACCATCAGATTTGTTCCAGATATGACGGTCCAGATTGAACAAAGAAGATCGCCCAGATTCTCCACACGCTACGTGCCTTACAAGCTCGACCATTCAAATCCCCCACACGCGCGTACTGCTCCATACCTGTACGAAAGCTGCTCCAATAGTCCCTCCTCCACCGGAAGCCACAACAATATGCAAAGAAATAAAAAGCCAGCAATGTCAGATGGTGCAACCACATACAAACAAGAAGATTTCAGAGACAAAAAACAAAGTCAGAGAATTGCATGAATCCGACCAAATTAAAACAGAGACAACCAATGAGAATCTTCTTATTTTTATTTTCTTTTTCAAATCGGATGTAATATTTGGTTATAAAAATCGAACCACGGTGTAAAGGGGGAATTTTCATATTGAATACAAAGAGAAACAAAACATTTCAAGGTATCTCTACCCTCTATTGCATGCATAAAATAACAAACAAAAATAGAAAGCTAGGGTTTTGTCTTTTACCTTTAGCTGCCTCGGCTCCCGACTATCCGAGGGCTTTGCCCGATGATGGATGCCCTTCTCTCGATGATAAGCTCCTTACGAGGTGAACCGATGAAGGATCAGAAGGATTTTATTTTTTTTAAAAAGGACATATTGTTTTTGTTTTACAAAAAAAAGTTCTTCTAGTTTGGTTTTCTCATGAAAGCAAGTCGGATTTGGGTTTTGAAGTAAAAGGGGCTTCGAGGATGTTTGCTTTTAGGGGTTTCTATCACTAGGGTGACGACCGATACGGCGGATGGTAAAAACCCTATTAGTTTTTGGGGTGGTACGGCGGCCGGAGTTATTTTTTTGGGTTAGGAAAGCTTGATATTTGAGCATTTAGGGTTTAAAAAATAAAGGGTTTTGTCAAATGAAGGAAAAAAGGGTCAATTTAGAAACTTTTGGGTTATATACTATTTTAAAAATAAAAAATGGACTTTTTATGAAATAAAACCCTTCGACTGTTTTTATTTCCGCCGCAAGGGCTTCCGCCTCTTAAAATCCTTTCCCTGGTCCCGTGGAGTTGTTAAAACCTTTTAATTTCACCCCGATAGGATCAATTCAGTTTTTCTTAAAGGGTTTATATCAATATGGTCCCTTCGCTTTTCTAAAATTATCCCACAAGCTATTATGCGTTTTGAAATAATTGCCTCAGTCACTTCAACTTTTCAAAATCTTACAATCATGTCCTTTTTTCAATTAAGTTCGGTTTTCAAGGGGTTAATACCCAATATAGCCCTCGAAATTCCATTTTTCTATTACATTTTAGCCTCGATTCCAGTGGTAAAATCCCCTTTAACCCCTCTGATTTGTTTTGTGTTCATTTTGGTCCCTGTATTGCATATTTAAATTTCTATTTTAGTTTTATTAAATTTTGTTTATTTATTTGTTTGTTCGTATCCTTGTTCGTTTGTTGGTTTGAAGGCTTGTTTTGATCCCCCTATGTGTATGCTCGTACATATTGTAATGCTTGTATTATGATGCTAGATATATAGTAGTATATTATAATATTATATATGTATTTTATATTCTATGTTATTTAGTACGATCTTGTTATGTATATATTTACATTATATTATAGTTTTAAAAAGACAGATATATGTATATATTTTTATAAAGCTCGTTGTTTTTCTTAAATAGAATATATATTTTAAGTTTGTTATATAATATATATGTATATATTTGTTCTCGTCCTTTTTATCTTTTGGTGTGTGTTGGGCCTCTTTAGATTAGTTTACGGTCTAAAATTTAATTTAATTAATTTAAATTATGCCCTTGACTTATTGGGGTGCAAGTTTAAATTAATTAGATTAAATTTAGATTTAGATTAGTTGAAGCCTTTAGGTAATATATGGCTCGAATTAATTTAATTAATTTAAATTTGTCATTTGCTTATTGGGATGAATTCTGAATTAATTAAAGTATTCTATCATCTCTTAATTATTTTAGGATAACATTGACACTTGACTTAGAGGAATGCTTAATTAAAATCATAATTTTTAATATGATTTATTTTAAATTGTATCCTTAGCTTAATGGGATGCTAGTTTAAAATTAATCAAACTATTTATTTTGATTCAAGATAATTCACAAGATATTAGATTTTTCTAGGTTTTATGTTTTAATTAATTTAGGGTTAATATTAGAATAACCTAGTTAAAATTAGAACATTAATTTAATTTTTATAATTTGGGCCTTTTTAGGTTAGGACTTTGGTGGGCCTAGGGTTTTTATTTCAAGCTTTTCCTTGTCATGCATTTTAATTGTCATTCATATGACTTTAATATTTTAATGGGATATGTATTTAATCAATTAAGTTAAACCTAAAAAGAAGGTATTTATTAATCTCGATATTTGTGTGATAACGGTCTTGGCTCAATGGATGTTAACCAAATATTCGAATTAATTCTCATTGTTCGAAGTTAAACTTTAATTTGAAGTAAAATTTTATAAGCCATGACATCATAAATGCTTGCATCATGCATAAAGGTGATGTACTAAATTTGAACTATAAATTGACACGCTAGTCAGACTTATTCGATGTCAGTTTAATCCATGGTACGATGTATCTTCACCCTTATTAATTAAATGTCTAATTAATTCAAACTCGCTAATTTGATAAAGCCCATTTAATTAACGTATGTATCTAATTAAGATCATTTATTTAAATTTAATTTAAATTCTAATGATTTCCATCGATTAAGAGCAACATATATTTTGGTATTGATTTTCGGGCGTGATAGGGGTGCTAACCCTTTCCCACATGTAACCAACTCCCGAACTCATTTTTAAATGAATCTTTGGTGTTACGGTGTTCGGCCTACCTAAGTGGCCGGTGGCAACTCCCTCACTTTATTTTCAAGATTCCAACCTTTCATTTCCAAACACCAACCTTTTATTTTCAAAAACACGATAAAATTCCCCATTCCCCATTTTTCAAAAAAAAATTCTCTCCAAAGTTTTATTTAGTGACCTCAATAAAATGTTTCAAATTTTTCAAAAAGGTCGCTACAGTTGGCGACTCCGCTGGGGACAATTTTGTTTTCACAAAACAAAAACATAGTTAAGCCAATATATATATATATATATTACTTTTAATGATGGAAATTTTGAAATTTAAGTTGACTTTAATCAATTTGGTCTTTCTTGAAGATAAATACTTTAATTAAGCGGGCTTTGACAATTTGTGGTTTGTATTAATTTCTTATTTAATTTTTAAGGAATCACCGACATGTGTTGCATTATGAACATCAAGCTCTATACCCGAGCCATGTCCCTTAAGTGGGAGTAAAACGCCATATACCCATATAAGTAGCCTTCCACGGGTCGATAATTCACTTCTAAAATCTATGCTTGTTGACACGTGAGCAACCCTCCATGTCACTAGCTCATTCTTTCCCTCGAATCGAATCCAATTCGCAAGGTTGTAATGGGCCAAAATTGGGGTTCTTGTTACCTTAGCAGGTAATAAGATAGGTTCGAGTACCCTTTTAGAACCAAACTTACATGTGTGAGAACTTAAGAAGCCTACCCCGATTAGAGCCATGCGGATAACCATAGCAAACTAGAATTCATGTTGCTAGGCCATTTTGGTTTGTATTTATCCAATTCTTTATGGATTTATTTGTATATCTGTTATTAACTCTTTTTACTTGTCTAGTTGTTTGATTATTTTTGTGCATATTCATGGAATATTCATTTGAAGTGTTGATTCGAGAACAATTCAAAATTTAAGGCTTTCATAATGGAAGAAAGAGTCTATAACATCGAGTTGAAGAATCCCAAAGTCCGAGATCGATCAAGAAGTTGAACAAAGGCTAATCTAGATGTACCTTGTGGAGAAAGCATTTTCTTTTCTTGTTGTAATGGGACTCAATCTTCATTATGAAAAATTGTTTAACGAGAATGTTCGTCGATCAACATTTTTTGCATTCATTTGTGCATTTTTGATTCTTTGCTTTCAATAATTTATTTTTGTTGATTCATATGCATTGCATTCATTCATAAGGAAATCAAATTAATTATGGAAAATGTCATGACAGTAAGTTTAAGCCGCAACCATTCCTCACTCATACAACACACGTTCTTAATCAAGAGTCATATAACATAGATTGGCTAATGTCGAGAATTCACAAAAGGACATTGAGGAACACTTGGGTGGTATCGAGTTAAGGATCGAAAAGTCTCAGGATAAGATCATATCCTACATCATCACATTGTTAGAGAATAGGGATCTTAGAAAAGCCAAAGTTGTGGATGAACATTTTAATGTGGAGGACCTAGGTGGAAACACATCTTACACGAAGGTTCAACTGGAAGGATCAATCTTGAAAAATGTCCACATAGCCCAGGCATTTGCTAACAATCCAGTTGACGTGGGGAATACCTTTAAGAATGACGTCGATGTGGAAATCCTGAATTTGAATTTGATAAATAAGATAAAGACAAGACTAAGGATGGAGTTTAAAAAGAAGTTTGAGGAGCAACACCTCCAAATAGAAGAAAGAGTCAGCTTGATGTAAGTAACTGATAACTATGGAATTGATGCTTATGAATTGAACTTAGTGTCTGATTTGGTCATCCCGCCTAAGTTCAAAGTGCCAGACTTCGAGAAGTATGATGAGACCACTTGCCTTTCAGCTCACTTAACCATGTATTACCGTAAGATGGCGGCACACTTAAGGAATAAAAAGCTTCTTATTTATTGCTTCTAAGATAGCTTGACCGGAGTAGCTACCCGTTGGTACGCATAGCTCAGTCGGACCGATGTGAAATCATGAGAGGACTTGTCAAGAATCTTCATTGAGCAATACAAGCATATGAAGGACATGGTCTCAAATAGGACATTGCTTCAACGTTTAACTCAGGGGCAAGATGAGAATATTAGACAGTATGCCCAAAATGGAGAGACATCGTGGCACAAGTCCAACCACCCATTATGGAAAGTGAAATTACCCAAATGTTTGTGGACACACTATGAGGTCCACTCTTTGAGAAGATGATTAGCAATATATCTTTGGGGTTTGCCAAATTTGTGAACACAACAGAGTCTATTGAGGCTACTTTCAAGTGTGGCAAGCTCAAGACCATGAAAAATCTACAAAAGTACCCGAAAATAGATATAATGAGGTGAGCAATGTGAGTACTCACAACCTGAGTAATGTCCTGATCACACAAAGTCGAAGGCGACAAGCTTACAAGCATCCGGTAAAATAGAGCCTAGGAAGAAAGAAGTTTTCACTCCTCTACCAGTAACTTATAGTGAGTTATACCACAAACCTTTTGAGGTGAACTTGATTCGCCCTTATCATCTTACCCCGATACAACCTTCTTATCCATCATGGTATGACCATAAGGCTAAGTGCGAATATCATGTGAAATCACCGAGTACTACATCAACAATTGCAAAGCATTTAAGAGAGTGGTTCAGAACTTGATCAATATCAGAGTTCTATAGTTCAACACACTGGATGTCACAACCAAACCTTTGCCTGATCACGATGGCCATTAAAGGATCAGGTTCTCTGAAGAGGTTGAACGATCGAGGAGTCAAGATCATTTTTAAGTTGTTGAAAGCTATAGATGCATCTTATCTTTGTCTTTTTTCTTAGATTTCAATTTGCCTGAATGTCCTTGCATTTTTAGTTTTCCTTTTTATGTTTTAAATCAACCTTGCTACTTTTGGCCCGAAAGTAGCAATGATCTTTTGTAAAGAGCAACTATCATGATTGCAAATTTTTATTTCAATGAAAAGACGCATCGTGAGTATATATGTATATCTCTTCTTACCTCCGAAGGTCCTTGGATGTCACATGCTTGTTGTGACATTGATTCGAATGCAAAGATCAATCGAATGTTTGTTGGAGTATGCCCAAAGACCAATATAAGATGATTGTAAAAGACATATTTATTTTATCATGTTTATTAATATAAATCCATTATTATTATCTCAGTCATTATTCTGAGCATAAATAAATAAACTGAATTATAATAAAGTCCTTAGAATAATATGGTTATTCTTAAATGTCCTTAGTTGAGTATTATTGTGGGCATGAACAGCAATAATGGATTAAGACTAATATGTAGTTGATTATGACAAAGTATTGTCATTGACATGGAGATGTCAAAATCAATACATAAGTATGTGTTAGAGAATGACATACTGAACTGACCCGTTATGAGCGTGTTTCTTGGATTATTATGTGACATTGTGAGTGACATATTTTGATACAGTCAAATGTGTGTCGTAATTGACTACACTATAAAGACTGATATTGGATATGACATAATCTATGTAGCGGGATATGGTTGATCAAGATAGGATTTGTCCCTCCTACATAATATGAGTAATATCACATGCCACTTGATTGAGTGGGACTAGAAATGCATGGCCATGCTCGAATAAATTGATATGAGATATCATAATTATTCATTTATAGTAGTCTACTCAAGATATCAAGAAATATTAGATATACTATACAAGTGTGACTATTCCATGACTTGTGTCCAACCTAGATGTAAATGACAAAAGGATGTAATACATGAAAAAGAGTTAATAACGAAGAGGTTATGTCAAACCATGACTTCCTGTAACTTAGGTAGCAATGATGTATTGCTAGATGTCACTCATTGCTTATAATGTTAGAATTGTTCTATATATTATTGCTAACGTTACATTAACCTACAAGGGCCACACCCTATGATTGAAACAAACGAATATCGACTAGATAGTATATGTGCAAACTTGTTGTACATGAAATTAGTTAAAACCAAAATTATTATAATTATTGTAATTATAGATAATTTCAGTCATATATATTTTAATACTAGATAATTATTATAATTATCAAATACTATTAAAATAGAAATATCCCTAAAGAAACCTAACTAAAGTAGAATTAGATTCTACGTATCTAATTATATTCAGTTAAATATATTGTATATTTAATGAATCCAAATTTAATTAGGATTAAGTTTTTGAATGCTATATAAAGGCATAAGGTCTAGCAGTAAAAAATATGCCTATTGCTGAAAACCTCTCTAACAGTTAGATATGTAAAATACTGTTCGTTTTATTTGGGTGGACTGCGTTGAGGTCTAAATATTGTTGTGACGACTTGGACTCAACATCTTGACTGAAAGAATCGGATTCTTCTACGTCCCTGCAGTTATCCGATTTAATTAAGGTAACATTTCATCCTTTTTTTCACCCTGAATTCGTTCCTCGTACATGGATTGCAAACAAAATTCGCCGGATAATTTTTTGTTGTGCCATGGGGTGTACCGACGTTTCTTTACAATGTTGTGATCATGATGAAGTATAATTTCTTGCTCAGCTTGCTCCGATCGGTAAAACGCGAGAAGCAAGATCACTATACCTTCGATAATGTTCAATGATAGGAAAATCTCCTAGGGAAGACTAACAGGGTTGCTTAAACTTGAGAATTCCTTTAACACTTGAATTATTATTAGAAAAGGAAAAATCATCAAGAAATGAACAATTGATGGAGCTGCGAGGAAGAATAAATATAATAAGGAGCTATGCTCTACATGTTCAATACCCTAGCATCAGAGATGAATCTTTAAAATCAATGGACAATCAAATAAGTCTCGGAGCATCATGTTGGAGCCGTGAGGGGGAAACAAATCTAATAAGGATTTATAATCCACCTATTCAATACCCTAGCGTCAAAGATGAATCCTTGAAGACACTGACACAATCATCATTGTAGTTAATTTCCAATTCATATTTGTACCCCAAAATAATATAATAGGAGAAAATATTGAGAACTAGAATGAGTAGTTTTCAAACGGATCAAGCAAATACCATAATCATGAGGATGAACCAAGCAATTTGGGAAGAATTTAACAACTTCAAATATCACCACAACATTCAAAGGCAGACCGTTGATCACCGCGGGTTGAATCTAAGACATTTTCATATTCGATATACAAGGAATCCTATTCTCTTTGTTTTTTTTTCTTTTCAAATTCTGGGTTTTCAAGCCCTGTACATTAATCTAAAAGGGCATTATTCAGTAAAATGTCAATTAGCAAACTGACTTTTATTACGAAATAAGAAGATTCTTGTATTCAAAAATTGATTTCAAACTACAAGTGTGTTGATGCAAATGATCATCTTTTATAAGAGCCCAAACATGAAGGGGTAACATGTGACATGAGGTGTTCCTTGAAGAAGATGGGGCAACTTTGTCTACAAGATAACAAGATCCTTTACACTTTAGATTCCGATTCAAAACGGTTAAGAGAAGACTTTTTGAGTTAGTTGTTTGACGAATAAGTCAAAAACTTGCTAGCAACAAGAGTAAGCAACAAAATTTTTATGGCAAAAATTTTATTGGGGCAATAAGATGGCCAATCAGTTTAATGACAAAGATATCTCCAATTAAGCAATTGAGCAAAGTTCAAGAAGAACAATCTAGGGTAGAAACTATGAAGATACAGTTTAAAAGGTTGAATCCGAGTGTGAGATAGGGTATTCCAACCGCAATAGAGCCCTAGTGAAGAAACAAAACCAAGATTTTTTAATCAACTTCCTTGAAGAAGAAGACTCGCTTAAATGGTCCCTAACTACCATTCATTCATGCATCATATATAATTAGACATCCCTAGGTTAGGGGGCATGCTAACACATGCATCAAATCATTCTATCTATTTTGACATGTATTCTAGAATTCAAGCAAATATTGATTTGTGATTCCATGTGCGGGGGAGAGAATCCCCAGTAAGAATCAAGAGTTCCTAATGATAAGAACTCATCTAGTAAAGTTCAAAGGTTTCTAATGGGAAGAGCCCATCCAACAAAGATTCGATATGTTATTTCAAGACATTTACCAAGGCCTTCAGTGCATGGTTTCATTTCTAAACTGTCAACCTTCAGTGTTAGATATTCAATCTATCAATAGCCTTCAGTGCTTGACCTTCATTTTCTAGCCATTAGTAAGACCACAGTGCATGGTGAGCTAGGTTGTTCACAAATCCTTCAGTGTTGGACTTTCATTTTTTTGGTTATTAGTAAGACTTCCAATGCATGGCGAGCCAGACCGTCTATAAAATCCTTTAGTGTATGACTTTAATTCTCCAAGCCATCAGTAAGACCTTCAGTGCATGATGATTTGTGTTATCCATTAAGCCTTCAGTGCTCGATTTTTGACCTCCTGGATCCTTAGTAATACCTTTAGTGTTTGGCGATTGGGACCATTAGTGAGTCTGTCAGTATAAGTCATCAATAAGACCTTCAATGTGTGGTGATTTGAGTTGCTAGTAAAGCCTTCAGTGCTAGACCGTTAATCTTTCGAACCATCAATAGGACCTTCAGTGAATGATGATTCGAACTCTAAACAGGGAAGTGGGATAAAATTAGTGCTTATAGTTTTTGCTTTATTCTCATTTTACAAGAATAAGCATAGAAGTGACAGCTGTATTCACTAATTTTATCCGGGTTATCAACCCATTTTTTATATTTCGTTAATTATATTTCAGGGCTATTATAGTAATTTTGTTATTATTAATATTATTTTTAACTAGTGTTAGTGTTCTTTTATTAGAATTAGATATTGCTATTGTTAATATAGTTTTATTTGCGGTTTTTATATCATTAGTTACTATTATTAATATATGCTATTATTTATTTTTAATGTTTATTAATAATATTATTATTCTATAAATTAAACGAAATCCAAAAAGAACTAATGGATAATTAAATAAATAAGAGCCCAATATTATTATAAAGTCCAATTTACAAAAATCCACAAATATTATTATTATTACATGGCCCGAATGACACAAACCTAAACCTAAGCCCAAATTTAATAAAAAACCCTAATCAGCTAATTAACACAAAGCCCTAACATCCTTTCTGTCTTGTGCGGAGCCATCCTCTTACCGTCAGATTTGTTTCAGATTTGACGATCCAGATTGAACAAAGAAGACCGCCTAGATTCCCCCACGCGCCACGCACCTTGCAAGCTCAACCATTCAAATCCTCTACACACGCGTGCTGCTCTACACATGTACGATAGCCGCTCCAGTGCCTCTTCAGTGGTCCCTCCTCCACCGGCAGTCACAACAACTTGTAAAGAAACAAAAAATCAGCAATGTCACATGGTGCAACCACATGCAAAAAAAGAGGATTTCAGAGACAAAAAAAAAACAAAGTCATAGAATTGCATGAATCCGGCTAAATTAAAACAGAGACGACCAATGAGAATTTTCTTATTTTTATTTTCTTTTTCAAATCAGATGTAATATTTGGGTATAAAAACCAAACCCAAAAATAGTGTAAAAGGGAGAGGGAATTTTCATATTGAATACAGAGAGAAACAAAACATTTCAAGGTATCTCTATCCTCTATTGCAAGCATAAAATAACAAACAAAAATAGAAAAGCTAGGGTTTTGTCTTTTACCTTTAGCTGTCTCGGCTCTCGACTATCTGAGGGCTTTTCCCGATGATGGATGCCCTATTCTCTATGATAAGTTCCTTGCGAGGTGAACCGGTGAAGGATTGAAAGGGTTTTATTTAAAAAAAGGACATATTGTTTTTGTTTTGCAAAAAATGGGTTCTTCTAGTTCAGGTTTTTCAAGAAAGTAAGTCGGATTTGGGTTTTGAAGTAAAAGGGACTTCGAGCATGTTCATTTTTAGGGGTTTCTATCACTGGGGTGACGGTCGGTATGGCGGATGGTAGAAACTCTATCGAGTTTTGGGTTTGGTACGACGGCCGAAGTTATTTTTTTGGGTTAAAAAAGCTTGATTTCATAGCATTTGGATAAAAAAATAAAGGGTGTTGTCAAATGAAGGAAAAGGGGGTCGATATAAATTTTTTTGGGTTATATACCATTTTAAAAATAAAAAATAGATTTTTTATGAAATAAAACCCTCCGATCGTTTTTATTTCCGCCACAAGGGCTTCTGCCTCTTAAAATCCCTTCCCTGGTCCCTCGAAGTTGTTAAATTCTTTTAATTTCACCCTGATAGGATCAATTCAGTTTTTCTTAAAGGGTTTATGTCAATATGGCCCCTTCGCTTTTCTAAAATTATCCCACAAGTCATTATGCGTTTTGAAATAACTGCCTCAGTCCCTTCAGATTTTCAAAATCTTACAATTATGTCCTTTTTTAATTAAGTTCGGTTTTCAAGGGGTTAATATCCCATTTAGCCCCTGAAATTCCGTTTTTATTCCTGATTCCAGTGGTAAAACCCCCTTTTAACCCCACCGATTTGTTTTGTGTTTATTTTGGTCCCTGTATTGCATATTTAAATTTATGTTTTAGTTTTATTAAATTTTGTTTATTTATTTGTTCGTTCGTATCCTTGTTAGTTTGTTGGTTTGAACGCTTGTTTTGATCCCCTATATGTATGCTCGTACATATTGTAATGCATGTATTATGATGCTAGATATATAGTAGTATATTATAATATTACACATGTATTTTATATTCTATGTTATTTAGTATGATCTTGTTATGTATATACTTACATTATATTATAGTTTTAAAAGACAGATATATGTATACATTTTTATAAAGCTCGTTGTTTTTCTTAAATAGAATATATATTTTATGTTTGTTATATAATATATATGTATATATTTGTTCTCGTCCTTTTTTATCTTTTGCTTTAGATTAGTTTAGGGTCTAAAATTTAATTTAATTAATTTAAATTATGCCCTTGACTTATTGGGGTGTAAGTTTAAATTGATTAGATTAAATTTAGATTAGATTAGTTGAAACCTTTAGGTAATATATGGTTTGAATTAATTTAATTAATTTAAATTTGTCCTTGGCTTACTGGGATGAATGTTGAATTAATTAAATTATTCTATCATCTATTAATTATTTTAGGATAACATTGACAATTGACTTAGAGGAATGCTTAATTAAAATCATAATTTTTAATATGATTCATTTTAAATAGTATCTTTAGCTTAATGGGATGTCAGTTTAAAAGTAATCAAATTATTTATTTTGATTCAAGATAATTCATAATATATTAGATTTTTCTAGGTTTTAATTAATTTAGGGTTAATATTATAATAACCTAGTTAAAATTAGATCATTAATTTAATTTTTATAATTTGGGCCATTTAGGTTAGGACTTTGGAGGGCCTAGGGTTTTTATTTCAAGCTTTTCCTTATCATGCATTTTAATTGTCATTCATATGACTTTAATATTTTTAATAGGACATGTATTTAATTAGTTAACTTAAATCCTAAAAAGGAGATATTTATTAATCCCGATATTTGTGTCATAACAGTCCCGACTCAATGGATGTTGACCAAATATTCGAATTAATTCTCACCGTCCAAAGGTAAACTTTAATTTGAAATAAAATTTGACAAGTCATGACATCATATTTAAATGCTTGCATCATGCATAAAGGTGATGTACGAAATTTGAACCATAAATTAACACGGCAGTCATACTTATTCAATATCGGTTTAATCTATGGTCCGATGTATCATCACCCTTATTAATTAAATGTCTAATTAATTCAAACTCACTAATTTGATAAAGTCCATTTAATTAAAGTATGTATCCAATTAAACTATTTATTTAAATTTAATTTAAATTTCAATGATTTCCATCAATTAAGAGCAACGTATATTTTAGTACCGATTTCTTGGCGCGATGATGTTCTAACCCTTCCCCTTTCAAATTAATATCTGGTTTTACGGTGTTCGGCTTACCTAAGTGGCCGTTGGCGATTCTCTCACATTATTTTCAAGATTCCAATATTTCATTTCCAAACACCAACCTTTTATTTTTCAAAAACACGATAAAATTCTCCATTCTCCATTTCCTATTTTTTAATTTTTTTCTTTCCAATTTTTTTATTAACCTCATTAAAATGTTTTGAATTTTTTAAAAAGGTCGCTACAATATCTTATCGTTGAGATGGACAGTCTAGATGTGATTTGCATCCTCTGGCAGACGTTGTAGGTGATCTTCGAATTGGTTGCGGGTAAGTGTTTGGTGTGGTGTCGTTTCTCTTGTTATGCTTCGTATAAAGGGTTGTTTGTTATTAGATTTTTTGTTTGTAGGCCGGTTTTGTGATCGTATTTTTTGGTCAAGGTTCTCTCGTAGACTTTTTCTGTATTTGTTATCATATGTATTTTTTTTAATAAATTTAATTTTTTTTTAATAAGACACAAGATCATAAATTTTTTATCCAAAAAATTTTAAATAATGAATCTTTTTACCAACAGAAGAATATTGTATAACGCAAGACATCAGAAATTTCCTAATCAAGAACCTTCTTTATTCCCATGAATGAACACAAGAGAAGCAAGGGCATACAAATAATTTCAACGAAGTTACCAACTCGCTGAATTACTCTTTCCTATGTTCCAGACGGAAATGTGATGTGAAATCTAAATATTAGGCCCTTTCAACATTTGTCAGCAGTCAACACGTCATCCCCTATTGTAAAAACAAGAAAATTCAATTCAAATAATTTATTATGTTCCTTTTTAATTCCTTTTTTCTCATTAAATTATATAGTTGTATTTTTTTGACAAATAAATTATAGAGTTGTGAATAATAATAAGAATAGTTTCCAATTGAAGGAAACAAACAAACAAACGAAAAATACAATCTCCTGTTCCTTCTCCTCTCTTTTTTCCCTTTTTCTTTTCTGCTTTGATTACTCCAGGATCTCCCTCCATTCGCTTCACTTTTTACTGGATCGGTTGATCGGAGGGTTCTCTAAACGATGTCGTATTCGGATTCCGACTCTTCCTCCGCCTCCGGCGACCACAACTACAAGTATTTCAAGCAAATCAGCCGTGAAAGTAAAACTCTTATATTCTCTATTTATTCAAAATTCCATGTTCATTCAAGAAATTTAAGTATTCTCTTCTCTAATCATTCTGCTTATGATCTATCTGGTTTTAGAGTCGTTAGTAATAGTTCCAACCTAATCATGGAATTTTCAACTGTGTATTTCCGTAATGAATTTGTCAGTTAAGTTGATAATATTCTAAACAATAAATTCAGCTAGACTTAAATTTGTGTTTTTAGGAAGTTTCTTATTTTGAAGAAATTCACTTTGAAGATGAAAAGGGAAAACCAAAAAGAAAAGATATTATGATCATTTCATAACTGAACCGCATAACTGTAGTTTTTAAATTTATTGATTTTGATGCATAAAATTTTGAATAAAGAACGTTAATTATCTATTTTTCCAACAATGCTAATTCAAAAACATAAAATTAGTGCTATGATTGTGCTATATACTGCAGTATTTGCATTTTTCTGATAACTATATTACAAGGATGATATTTTTCATGAAAAGGAGTCCCTATTTCATGAACTATAGTTTATTTCATTGCATGTGAGTTTATCCTTAACTTTCCACTGTGAAATTACACATAATAGGAATAGGAAAATATGTAAGTTAAAAACAATTGCGAGCTGTGCACTTTGTAGAAGTGTAAGATGTGTCGACTAGTATAATCAAGGCTGCACATCCATGTTAAAGCTTAAAAGCTTAAGAGGATGTCCCTACCCCTCGACAAGTTTCTGCCTGGGCTTCATCTAGTTTTCCTGTTCCTTTATTTTCTGTTTTTACGTAAAAAAAAAAAAAAACAAAACAAGGTTTTAAGTATTGGAATTCTGTGTTTTTTGTTACTACCTTTTTCCATTTATTTCTTAGGCATGATCTTGTTGACTAATTTTGTGTGGTTGAACTGATTTTGATGTTTTACATATACTTGATGTATGTAAAGGGTTATTACATGAAATGCTTCGTTCTGCAAAAACGAAGGACACAAAATCTAACTGGAAGGTACGCAGATTTTGTTGTTTTTTTTTCTTTTTTTGTTGGCTTTGCCCTGTTGGTATTTTTACTGGTTACTGGAAAAATTATTATTTATCTTGTTTTTCAATCCCTTCTAAGCAGGTGCTAATCATGGATAAACTTACGGTTAAGATAATGTCTTACTCTTGCAAGATGGGTGACATCACAGCAGAAGGTGTTTCATGTAAGCCAAGCTTCATTTTAACTGTTGCATAACAACTGCTCCAACAGGGTGGACAATGAAATAATAATTGGTTGCATAAGTTATGCCATTATCTTAAATTTTCAAGGATCAATTTTCTCTTGTAAGTTTAATGATTCTGGCTTTATAATGCAGTGGTAGAAGACCTATACAGGCGCAGGCAGCCGTTGCCATCAATGGATGCTATATACTTCATTCAACCAACCAAAGAGAAGTAATGACTTTTATCTTTACTTAGTTTCAATTATTAAGGCTTTAGCTGGGGTAGGCATTTTTCTTATTGGATGGGTTTTTATGTGTGGATCACATTTTAGCCCTTTCGACCCTGTAGTTATGCATTTAATTTTTACATTTAAAGGGCAAACAAAGTAATCAATTTTCTCACAGTTGCAGACTTTATGCCGAGCATTTTCAGTTTTCCCACTTTAGGTCTACATTTCATACATCCAACATCAGAAAATTAACCTTGCCAAAGCCTTATATATATATTTTTTTCTATTTTCTAGTATAATTGTCCCTTCAAGTAAGGATGTGTGCATGAATGCATGTCTGTTGTAAGATTTAGTTATCCTAATCATTAAATGGAAATGTTTACGTCAGACGTATATATGACATAGTTCAACATAATCCATTTTCTCATGTGGGTTTTCCCCCCTCACCCCTTTATTGCTTCACTTCTGTGCTTTTGCAGTATTATTATGTTTTTGTCAGACATGGCTGGAAGGACTCCCTTGTACAAGAAGTACGTGAAAGGATTTTTACTTTACATTACATGAGTGGTTGAATCTTCTGAATTCCGAGAATATTACAGCTTCTGATGTTTATATTTTCTTTTATCTGGTATATGGAAAAGGGCATTTGTTTACTTCAGTTCACCGATATCAAGAGAATTGGTTGCTCACATCAAGAAAGATTCAACTGTCTTGCCTCGCATAGGTGCATTGAGCGAGGTTAGGGTTTTTTTGCCCTTCTTTTAGATTGCCAGTTTGCCTGAAGCAATCTACACTGTGCGAATTAGTCACATTACTCTCTCTTTGATTGTTGGGTTGTCAATTAGTGCTGATCGTTTCTTGGTTGGCATATGCAGATGAACTTGGAGTACTTTGCAATAGACAGCCAGGTAATTTGGTCACTTAGTCATCATTTTTTTTCCTGAAAAAATATAATAGCTCATGCGGTGCTTTCATATTCTTGTGGTGACAATTGCATTTAGATTTATTTGGTACTTGCATCCACAAACATCAGGCCTAAAATGTAAGATGCCAAATTTAGCTAAAATTAAGTCCTTATAGAAGCCTTGGTGGTTTAAGCCTGAAAAACTTTTGGTGAAGAATAAGTAATATATGTAGATACTTTTATATAACCAATTGACATGTCCTATCTTGGGATCAAGATGGTTTTGGAAGTTTTTAACTTTTGAGATTTAAGCTAGTCTCTCTTCTCTTGATATATGTTAAAGCTTGTGTATCTTATCATTATCTAGTTAGAGCTTATGTAAAAAACTTTGTCTGATATTTAGTTCTCTCTACCTCCACCCCCTTCAATTGATGGTAATTGCTTATCGCCATTGTTACCATGTGAACTTTGATTTTCTCACTACAGGGTTTCATCACCGATAATGATAAGGCTCTTGAGGATCTTTTTGGTGATGAGGAAAATACTCGCAAAGCTGATGCATGTTTGAATGTGATGGCTAACCGCATTGCCACAGTATTTGCTTCATTAAGGGTATATGCTTCTCTTTTTGAATTTTGATTCTCAAATAGTGAAATTTTCTCAGATGTGTTTATATTTTTAGGAGTTTCCTTTTGTGCGCTACCGAGCTGCCAAGTCTCTCGATCCAATGACCGTGACTACGGTCCGTGATCTAATTCCTACCAAGCTTGCAGCTGGAATCTGGAATTGTCTTGTAAAATGTAAATCAATTCCTAACTTCCCTCAGCAGGAAACATGCGAGCTGCTCATCCTTGATAGATCTATAGATCAGGTTTGCATATTAATATTGGTTGAAGCTAATGTCATCTGTATTGCGTGCTTGTTCAATATTCTTATGATAAATGGGTTAATTTCTCATCTAGATTGCTCCTGTCATACATGAGTGGACTTATGATGCCATGTGCCATGATCTACTGAATATGGAGGGGAATAAATATGTGCATGAGGTATGTGCTGTCATCAGTTTCAGTGTGTTCTTGAATTATTTAGGAACTTCTTTCTGGTTTCTGTATATCAAGCAAGTGTACTGTTTAGGTTCCAAGCAAAACAGGAGGCCCTCCTGAGAAAAAAGAGGTTCTCTTGGAGGAACATGATCCCATATGGCTTGAGCTTCGACACACACATATAGCAGATGTATGTATGATGCTTTCTTCTTCGTATACCCGACCATTGTTGCTCTAATTTTTCATTTCCATCAAGTGCATAGATTGGACACATGTCAGGCATGTAAAATTGGACATGGATATGGGATCTTAATTTCCACGTAGAAGGAAACACTTAACAAAAATGAATACATCCATGTATGACCTATATCATGTCCAATACTCCTGACTCTGACCAACAGTGCACTCCATGTTGAATCCTGATTGACCCTTGGTGTGTTCTTAGGCTAGTGAAAGGTTGCATGACAAAATGACCAATTTTGTATCAAAGAATAAAGCTGCACAACTTCAACATGGTTCAAGGTTTGTGTAAATGATGGTTTTTACTTTATTCGTGGTATGCATGAAAGTTCTATAGAATATATTGTCTTCTCGCCTGGCACCTTCTGGTTGTTTCATCAGTGTTGTACAATTAAATAGTTATTAATCATTAAATTCATTTTATAGAAAGTTGTTGCAACTAGCTTTGAAGCTTTATCACATGGTTCTAAGATTCATTATTTGACTTTTGAAGTTGATATTTTGAGCTGTATGACGTATCTATGTGGTCATGGTCATATGCCAAGATATTAGATGAAACTATTAATACTTAAATGCAACTTCTGAAAGAATGAGTTAAATATTTTAAATATGATAATGCTCTAAAATTCTGTGCTTGCTGGATTTATTTCGAACTTTTGGCTACATCATGACTCTTCTCTCACCTTAAACTTGAACATTTTTTTATAGAGATGGTGAAATTTCTACAAGGGATTTGCAAAAAATGGTTCAATCATTGCCACAATACAGTGAACAGATTGAGAAGCTATCCCTTCATGTAGAGGTCAGTTTTTTGCCTGTGCGAATGCGTAGAGTTTTTTGCCCCAGATATCTATCTGTCCTCCGTCCCCCATTTTTCTTAGAGAAAAAGCTCTCTATTTCAGTTTTAGCCTTCTGTATGGTGGCTGCTTCTTTTATTCCTTTGAATGATCACATTCTTTGTATTCTTGCGTTGAATCTAGATACTACTTTTTGTGTTTAGCATTGTAGTACCACTGTTGCTATTAATATATTACCCTATCTTTCCTCTGTCTAATTGTCCAATTCTCATTGTAACCTTGGTGGTGAAACAAACATTTTAAATATTTGGATGATTCATGAGGATCATTTTTTGTGCTATCAGGCTGATGCCATTTCTCTTTGTGGCATGATTATGAGTTATGCCTTCTATCCATGTCTAAAAGCAGCCAGTTTTTGCCGAATAAAAACAGATGTTAATGATTCAAATGTGTTTCCTAACCAATTTCTGATATATGAATTGTGATTTTTTACAACTGAATGAAAACGCAGCCGATTATCAAATATATAGTGGCTTCATACAGATTCAGTTTTATGATTGCAGATTGCTGGAAAAATCAATCGATTAATCAGAGATCAAGGGCTTCGAGAACTTGGGCAACTGGAGCAAGACCTTGTTTTCGGTGATGCAGGAATGAAAGATGTAATTAAATTTTTGACTACAAATGAGGTAAGAAATTTAACTAGTATAAAAGGAGGTATTCTACCCTGACAAGTTTCTGAAAAACTAGAAATACCACTTTTTGCAGGCAGTATCTCGTGAAAATAAGTTGCGTTTGCTGATGATTATTGCATCCATTTACCCCGAGAAGTTTGAGGGTGAAAAGGGTCTTAATTTGATTAAGGTTGCAAGTTCAACCCTACCCTTCCCTCCTCTCATTTATTTCTCCTACTGGATTTACAATACTGCTCTTTTCGTTTAGATATTTGAGTTCAAGCAGTTTCCAGTAATTTGCATGTTTCTCTAACTTGATGCTCTAAAATTTTTCAGTTAGCAAACTTACAACCCGAGGATGTGAATGCTGTGTATAATATGAGGCTGCTTGCACCATTATCAGAGTCCAAAAAAAGTTCAACAAGTGCCTTCTCTTTGAAGTTTGATATTCACAAGGTAAATGTTTTGCTAGTTGAAACTCAGCTTTTGTTGGTTGATCTGGTATTGCTGTTTGCTTGTTAATATCTGGTCTTATCCTTCTTTCCTTGTTCCTTTGTTTATGAATTTCCAGAAGAAGCGTGCAGCTAGGAAAGACCGCCATGGTGAGCAAGAAACATGGCAATTATCACGCTTTTACCCTATAATAGAGGTATGTTTAGACTTGGATTCATTCTTTGGGAACCTTTTCTTTATTACATTTGTGACTAGCTGTATTGTCTTTGCAATTTTGGTCATAAAATGATATATCGTTTGTTATTTTCTACGAAGTTCATGTTTTGGAGGCTTCGTGGGAAATATTTAATTTTCTATGTATGCTTTTTTTTATGAGAAAGATCTAAACTTCATTTTGTGATATGCTTTTCCAATGTATTTAGTTATACTACATCTAGACCTCCAAAGTATTATCAACTAATATATCTCAACTCAATTCTATTTATGTTCTAATGCCAATTCTTTTTTCCCAAAAAAGTTTATTATAATTAGTTTGTTTCCAAAGCTTTAAGCAGTAATTCATTGATAATGACTAAATTTCAATGAGGGATTATTATTGCAATTGTCTTGTTGCATAACAGGCTCATACATCTTTCAAAAACTTATTCAAATGAGTAAAAGAAGTGTTGCAACTTTGTATCCGAAATATTAGGAGTTCATGGCAGAATGTATTACTTACACATGAATTCTTTTTCGTTTTCAGGAACTTGTTGAAAAACTTAGCTCAGGAGAACTATCTAAAGATGATTACCCTTGCATGAATGATCCTAGTCCAAGTTTCCATAGCACATCTCCTGCTGTATCCATCATACATGAGGCTCCAGTTGCTCATTCAATGAGATCAAGGAGGACGCCGACATGGGCTAGGCCTCGCAGTTCAGACGATGGGTATTCAAGGTCCTGATTATGAATACCTAGCAATTACTTTAGTAGTCATTCTCTTTTTTTCCTCGGTGCTCCTTTAAGCAAGATGCATGCGTTTTAATTTGCCAATGTCACTGTCAGGTCCCTTTGCTTTCATATCCTTGATGCTTTTTCTTTGTGAATTTCATTTCAATATTTGTTTTCTTTGTCATCTCAGTGATTCGATTCTAAGACATTCATCGAGTGATTCCAAAAAGATGGGCAAACGCATTTTTGTATTTATAGTTGGTGGAGCTACAAGATCTGAGGTATGAAAAAATTATGATCTGTGTATCCAAGACCATGAAGCTTTGTGATGATAGAATTTTCTAATAATGTCTCGTAAATATGTCCTTTTGCATACAGCTAAGAGTGTGTCACAAGCTCACCGGAAAGTTGAACAGGGAAGTTGTTTTAGGCTCAACAAGTATTGATGATCCTCCTCAGTTTATCACGGTATTGATTTTGAACAACCCGCAATTTTCTGGTTCTACTTTTGCAGCTGCTGACCGAACTTTGTATTTGTTCACCTGCAGAAACTGAAGCAGATGACTCCAAATGAAATCTCTTTGGATGATCTGGAGATTTGATCCTGGTGGTGTAGGAAGCTAGGAAAGTGCGTTTGGCTCCATAATCCTGGTAATCATAGATGTGTCATTTCATTCTATAGCCATTCTTTAACATTCCATGGAACATCTCTCTGGTCAGGTATTGTAATTGATTTGCCGGATGCCACCAAGTAGTCCTCATGTATAGTATTATCGTTAGTTATAGTAAACAACTCGCCAGATTTTAAATAATGAAAGCCTAACACCATTCTTCAGACGATATTTTTCTCACTTTTTGTACAAATCTCCGTAGACATTAATGGCATGTAACCTGGTAAGGGGACAGCAATGCCTCTCAAACCTATATCAGCCTGGAAGTTGTGATGAGAGTAGGAGGGGCGTGGTTGATACCAGGGATTTAAATTACGGTAGCTGTCGCATTTCAGTCGCGGTGTTTTAGCACGGTTGCAGACAGTAACGGATGTATTGCGATAATTGTGGACCGCTACTTTTCGTAATAGCGGTTTTAGACCGTGCCACTACCGCTATATAGCGGTTGTTATTATGATAGTGGACTGCTACTTGAATCCTTGGCTGATACCGATAGACGTCTGCTTTTCTATTCTCAACCTTAACCACAACCACAACCGTCTTGATGTTTGCAAATAAATAGTAAGTATGAGCATCGAGTTACCACTTTTTCTGTTAATACCATGGAAGAGCATTACTCTACACTGTTGCTTAGACTCAATGACCTATTTTGTCCACACGAAGATCTTTTTAGTCCCGGCTCATGCTGACATGATTTTTAAACTTTTCAACCAAAGCCAACTCGAGTGTCTGTAGCCGCAATTTTAAATGAAAAGACTGAATGGCTAATTTGCGTGTTTAATGCTTATAAACAACACAAGCAATGAATACGATTGAAGATATCCAATCTGATTCCTCTATTCTCCTTCCGTCAATATTTAATATTTATTATTTTTCGCATCTCGTAAGTCATTCCTAATGGCATTTTACAGTAACCAAAATAATTCAATATTTTTTCCTGATATTTGCGGTAGTAGTGATAATGTCTTTTCCTCAACGGTAGTACTCCAAACATTGTAAATTTAAGGATGTTTTAAAAAATTCTCTTTTTTTAGATAAATATTTACTTGGTCCTCCCACTTATAATTTTCGGATAAATAAATACTTAATTTTGACCACTCATATTTTGTACACATTGGGCTTCATTGTCTAAATCCAATATGATATCATTATAAAAATATGATTGTTCAGTTCACCTTCTCAAGGATTTAACCAAATTTTAACTCTAGAACATTATAACATCAAAATTTTGAGTGTTACAAAGACGTTTTCCGATGCTTAAAACTAAATCAACTCTAGGACGCTTTTTTGATACCTATATCAGTAGAGGAACACGAGTAAAAAGTTTAAACGACAATGGAACAATGCTTTGAGACCTTTCTCCGATGCTGCTTAGGACAGTGATTAGATTATATTTGGAGTATATTTTCCATTCAGTTTTGCTCGGCAAACGCAGAATCTTTCCATCTGAAATGCGTACTGGGACAAACCCAAGTGGCAGGCTCAAAGCCAGAGAGCAGAGTAACGAAACATGTCCAAACTAGAGAATAATCAAAACTCATGCTCTGCACCTGCAATCCATCCCTAGAGCATAGACAATCTTTGTCCTATCCTTCACCTTATCTTTTTCTTCTCTGGCCTTAAAAAAATACCTTCACCTGAAATAGTTAGTTAAATTAGGTTATCTATTTATTTTGCCTTTTCGGGTTTAGAAAAATCTTAATCTTAACCTTACATTTTATTAATAATATATCCAGAGAAATTTTGAGTTTAAATCAAGCTGTAACATTTTCTTGTTCATATAATGACCAGCAAACATTAGAAGATCCAAAGATCATTCACAAGATAAGCATCCAACCAATCTACATGTGACATTAAAAGAATTCTTGGCAAAATAATTGAAAATAGATAAAACAAAGAACAAGGTAAAATGTAACAAGAAAATGCCAAAATTTTACTTTAATCCAAGACCCCCATCCGGTGAGTCTGGGTGCGGCTAAAAAAGGCAAGTTTCGAAACTTGTCTAAGAACCTATAATGTTAGACTTTTAAATAATATTTTAAGTTGATTTTTTCGTGATTTTTGACAACTTTCGATACTTTGTCCAAGAACTTAAAATGTTATAGAAAAACAATATTAAAACTTATTTTGTAAGTATCGATACTTGTCAAAAATTATAAAAAAATTAACCTAAAATATTATAAAAAATTAACATTTGAAGTTGTTGGAAACTTACCTATGTAGCGATCGGGTTCTCTGACAGTGATTTATGCTAGAGCTTAAGATGATTGGACGATCACTTAGGGAAATGTTTTTAAACTGAGTTTCTTTTTACCTTTTTCCTGTTATTTCTGATACTAGAGTTCGTTTATTTTTTTAACAGGTGGCTGCATGGAAATATGATGATGGAGATTGGTATGAGACAGGCCTACACATATTCTGTAAGTGTAAATACATCTTTAGTTTTCTCAGGCTTACATCTGGTCTTCCTCTTTACACTTTTGACGGTTGTAGCCCTGTAAATTCTTTAATATTTATTTCATCACCCTCCTTTTTAGCACTTGGACGTTGTTAGTACATAGGTGGAGATTTTGGATAATATCATCAACGTGTTGTTTTCTTTTCATCTCCTGACTGCTTTATTGTACCAAACTTGTTGATGCTGATTTTGGGCGACACTAGACAAGGTAGAAACGGAGGCCGAATGAAGGTTGGGGGACGAGGTTTGGTGGTTCATCTGTCGTGTGACGGGCAAAAAGCCACAGTGAATGGTGATTGACTGTAGAATCAGGCGGTTCACCCCTGGTAGACTTGGGGTCGAGAGCCGTATACAATGTAGAGAGGTTGGTCAATGTCGAAGGGACGTCCCCTGTAACGCCCTAAACCCGACGTCACATTTGAACTTCAAGCCCAAACCGTTCATAAAATTTTGCAACTAGATTTAGCCCAAATCATAAGCATTTCCAAAAATCCAACAACATTTTGGAAAGGAGTTAATACAAAATAGTTAAAACGTTTGCATGGGAGCTCAAAATTAAAACAACTAATTAAAAACAGTCGACATGATTAATAAATCCAAATAGAGTTACAGACATAAATCAAGGGTCCTATGAATACATTTCCCAACAAGCCTAAGTACTATACTCTTGAGCACATCGATGAACTGAAGTCCTACTCGAGGAGCTCATTCGAATGCAACGCAACAACCTAAGAACCTGCGCACGAAAACAACGATTCTAAATGTTGAGCTCATAAAGCTCAATGGGTACACCTCTACTCTACCATACTTCATGCAGATCATAAACATAAGCATGTAGCTAAGCAAGATGATGAGGTAGTTAAAATAATACATGTTGCTAACATTAATCGCCTAAACACATGTTAAACAAACATCACAACATCAATGAGGCACACAAGGCCCTAAGCATACCATACCACATCAAAATAGGAGTGAGGCCCGGGTCACATAGCATTGAGAATGTACACTCAATGGGTGAGGTTAGGTCACACAACATTGGAACATACACCCTGGGTGAGATTGGGTCACCTAGCAATTGAACACACACCCATACCTGAAATTCCTCCTAGTACCTTGGAATAAGGCCTAGGTCACATAGCATCGGTAACATCCATTTGATAATTCTCTTACCATGGTGATGCAACACGTTTTGGGTATTTAGATCCTATCAATCAAGTGCCCACACGACACACCACATCAAACACATAACCATACCATCTATGGTGGCTATCAACATATAAGTCACACAAGACTTTTACCTGAGTTCTTAAGTTTTATGCTTGATGTATAAGGGGATTTCTCAGTTTCTTAGTTTTACAACTCATTTTAGGCCCTTAAGAGTCCATTGGATAGAACAATATAATTTTCCAATCTTTCGGGCAAAAACTCACATTTTTGGGTAGATTGCCCAGAGGGTAACGATACCCTACCACGCGTACCGATACGCCTCTCTAGGTATCGATACCCACCATACGCGTACTAATACCTGGCTTTTCATGGAAAGGGGTTGAACGGCAACCCTATACCAATACATACGTACAAATTTACACAGGGAAGTGTACATATATCCGTTTAGTACCGATACGCCCTCAAACATACTAGAACTAATTTTTCACCACTAGAATTGATAGAATAGGGGCGGTACCAATATGCTCCCATACGTACCGATACACCCCTTTAAAACTTGCTTGAATCGCTACTCGATAAATGGTGTGCCTATATTGGTCCATACCATATCGGTACATGAGCCTAGAATTCAAATTTTAGTGTTACAAATCATCCTCAACACCCCTAAACCTTCATAGAAAGACCCTAAAATGAACTTACAAGTTATGGAAGGTAGTTTAAATTTTTACCATATTTACACCATTTTTACACCAATTCCAAATTATACCATTAACACTCATATCCAAGTATTCAAGAACACAATCATCAAACAAGCATACAAGGCATCATCCTTAGGATATGCATGAAATAAATGGAGTTGGAAGTGTATTAATCCTTCCTTCAAAGCTTAAAAACAATCCCCTTCATCCTAGCTCAAGCCTTCCTCTTTCCTTGGTCCTTGAAGTGCTCTCCAACCTCCTTAACTATAATCAAATGTTGTAAAACAAGTTACAACACTATTAAAAGGAAATAAAGATGACTAAGGAAGATTCTAACAACAAAAACATGGTTAAATCTGTAATACCCCGAAAATCTTGCCAAGTTATGCTTAGTACTAAGGTTTTGGCATAAGGCTAACTTAGTGACTAAAATGATAAAAGATAAAAGTTAGTGACCAAAATGAAAAGTTGGCAAAAGTTCAGGGACCTAATTGTAAATTTCCCCAAGAATATTTTTTATTCAGTATAAGGATAAATTTGATCAAAATAAGGACTTTGGTAATAATTTTGGAAGTTAGAGTGCAGTAGAAAATATTGAATTTTGATCGACGAAAGTGGTTAAGCGTGCTTAGATTGGAGAAATGCTTGGGCGACCTTCTGGGAGGTGTCACATATTGGTATTTTAACCAGTAAAAAGGATTCAAAAAAAGTTGGAAAAGTTCGTATAAATGCTTGATGAAGAATTTTCAAGAAAAATGCTACACGATATAGAATTTGGGTAATTACCGATATGTTTGGATCGAGTCAAATTTCTAAGTTTGACTTTATTAAGAAGAAGAATTTTGTATGAAAATATAGATTTATTTATGGAATTAGGGAAATATGAGATTCCTGAATTAGAGTTGACTGTCCGATAGAGGAAAAATTGTAAAAGGTGAAAATCGGGAAATTAGATCGAACAAAAATCATAAATAATATTTTATGATTATTTAATGACGATGGCCGGTTGGATTGGAACCAATCTAGTTCAAAAGTAATGGAGTGGCATAAATTTGAACTAATTGTAATTTCCATTTAGTTAAAGGGGTATTTTTGGAAAGAGAAAAAATGAATTTTAAATTTATTTTTAAATGGACATGTGGCATTTTATGATTATATATTGGATTTATTTGTAAAAAAATGATGAAAAAAAGTTCATCTTCTTCCCCTAGTATTTCGAAAGGAAGAGAAAGGTTGGGGAAAATGTTCAAAAAAATTTCTAGCTCAAATTCAAGGCATTTGATCAAGAATTCAAGCAAGGTTGTTTGAGGAAAGTGATATACTCTTCATTCTCTACATTTTGAAAGTAAAATCGCATGGAATTATGAAGTATTGGATTAGGGTTTAAAGAGAGAGAAATTAGGGTTTCATGGATTATGATTGAATTTAAGTAGTAGATGATGAATTAAGCTTAGTTTTGGTGAAAACAAGTTTGAAATCAAGTTAATTTCATGTTGAAAGTAATAAACCCTAATCTTGAAATTTTTGGTTTTAATTAGGATTATGGAATTGCTGAGGAAATTGAAGTAATTGTGATTCAAGAAGCTTAATTTTGATGTTAGAATGAAAAATCCCCATTTGGAAAATTTAGTGACCAATTCGAAAATGTTGAAAATATGGGGGGGGGGTTATTCTTGAATTTTTATTTGATGGGGGAAATGATGTATTTGTGATGAAAAGTTTATTTTAGCATATTAGAATGCCAATTGGATCAAAAATCAATTTTGAATAGTGAATGACCAATTCAGCAACTAGGGAATATTTAGGGATTAAATTATCAAAAATTTATTTGATGATGGAAATGGGTAGAAAATGATATTTCAAGCTTGAATTGACAATTTAGGACCATATTGAAAATTTTGAAAAGTTTAGGGACCTATTTGGTATTTTGAGAAAATTAAGGGGATATTTGTGAAATTATTGTTTTGAAGAAGGGTTAAAGAGTAATTGTTGAAATTGTGATCAAGTTAGCTTGAAATGATGAAAAGGGACCATCTTGCCAAGAATGAGAAAGTAGAAGATTAAAATGGAAGAATTGGGACATTAAGGCATGAATTGTTTGCCAAATGTTCAAATTGACCATTAAGGACCGTAATAAGTTTTGAACAGTACAAGGAAGAAAGGAAAATATTTGTAAATTTTATATTCGGGTGATTATATTAACAGTACGTCTAAGATATTGTTAGATTGGGATCTAACAAATATTTCCTTTATTTGATTTATGAAGTTCAAGTTCAAATCAAGAGAGGTTCGAGGGTAATGAAGAAAAAGATTAAAGAGGACTTAGTGAGGCATACAAATAAATGGCCCTGGTGAGTGCAATTGCATGCATATCATAATACATTGATATTTATGTCAATGAATATATGATTAATACAATATGAATATGTCAAGATTTGAGAAATGAAATTCATTGATCATTTGATTACTTACATTGATGAAAATGAAATGTTATTTCAGGTATGAACTGCCTAATGTTGATATATATTGATATATGTTGCCATTGATGAAATAGATTGATGATATAAAGCCCAATGTATGATATAGAGATTAGAAGGTATAGTTGGATATCCATGGAGTCATAAGCAGCTGTATAAATATTCTAAGCACTTCAAGTAAAGTGCAAATTTTATTAATGGTATACTCCGGTAAGTATACCAAAGCACTTCGGTGCTAAGCACTCCCAATAGAGTGCAATAATACACTATAATCAAGTAAGTATAGGGAGAATGACTCGTGTACATAGAATCTCTTAATTCGATACCTTGGGCTAAGTAAATCGAAATGAATTAAAGAAACAAAATGATAAGTTTGAAAGCTGGCAGATAGAAATGAAAAAGGTATTCGTAAGCATTGAAAGCTTACGGGAGGAAATGGCAACGATAATTGGTAAGATCTAATCTTATCACTTTGATATTCATATATGCTGTTTCATATTTATTTATGTTAATGAACATGACATGGTACAATGATCATATGCATTATTATTTATTTACATTGATATTTATGTCAAATTACATTTGACTAGGAATTATTGCCTCAAACTTAGCGTGTTACTGTTTCACACGTAGGAAAGAAGAAATGGTTTGAGAAAGGAGTATAAACGGACATCATCAATCAATAACGTGTACATCAGTATCAGTAAGATATATTTTGACAGTATTTAACATTTACTAGTTGGCGTGTATATTAAAATGCTATGCCTACTCTGATAGAATTTGTAATTTATTTAGAATTTGGATGAATTTTAAATCAGGCAGTTTTTAGGCAGTTTCACTAATTATATAAAGTCGAATTAAATTGATAAGTTGTGCCTGAAAGTAAACCTGATTTGAAGACGAAAATATAAGTTTAAACTTTACGCGATTAATTAGATTTGTAAATAAAGACTAAATTGTCATATATATATATATATATATTTTAAAGAAATAAATTTTTACCGAATTATAAATATAGATGGTTTTCAAATGTTTTGTGACATCTCTGTCTCATATTCAATGATGGATACAGGAAAGGGATGTTACAAAATCTTCCATTCATGTTCCTCTTCTCCAACCCCCACCAAAACCCATATTCTTCCTTCTTCCACCAAAACCTTCCATTCTTACCTCCAAGGATCGATCGCTGGATGATGATTACAACCCTCTCAATAACAATTCCAGGATTTCCACTCAAAACAATAAAGATGGAACCTTGTGATTTGAAGATGGAGGAGGAAGAGAGATGTGGGAAAAGAGTTAGGGTGATATCACTCTTCCAACTTTTCTGAAGAGGTTTAATTTCCACTAGCCTTTGCTTGGGAATTTACCTCTCAACCTTTCATTCTTTCTTCCCATCATTATCACAACTAAGCCCAAAAACTCCAAGGGCAAGCCCAAGCCCTTAAGGCTTTATTAGGCACCTATCGGTTCATAAACTCAGCCTGTAACACCAAGCTCACAGATCAGGTTTCACCAACCTATAGAATTTGAAATTCAGGTCGTTATAACTCTCCATTCCTTAAATAAATTTTGTCCTCAAAGTTTACCTTTTGGAAACAAATGTGGGTAAAACAGCTTCATGTCTTTCTCAACCTTCTACGTGGCTTCCTCGACCTCGTCGTTCCTCTATAACATCTTCACCAAGGGTATACACTTGTTACAAAGTTCTTTGACTCCCTTATCAAGAACTCTTATTGGCTTTTCCTCATAGGTCAAGTCGATGTTGATCCCAATCTCCTCTAGCATAATAATATGCGAAGGGTCAGAACGATAACGCCTCAACATGGACAAATGGAACACATTGTGGCTGCATGCCATCTCTGGAGACAAGGCTAGCCGATATGCCACAGGTCTAACTCTCTCAAGAATCTCATAAGGCCCAATAAACCTCGGGCTCAACATGTCTTTCCGCCCAAAGCGGATTACCCTCTTCTACGGTGACACTTTGAGAAACACCTTGTCACCAACCTCATACTCGGTGTGCTTACAATTTCGATCCACATAAGCTTTCGAACAATCAAAGGCCGCTTGCAATATTTCTTTGAGGATTTGAGCCTTCTCCTCAGTTTTCCTAATTAAATTCAATCCCACAATCCTTCTTTCATTGAGCTTAGTCCAACACAAAGGTGTTTTATAGTTTCGTCCATACAAGGCCTCAAAAGGAGCCATCTTGATACTCGATTAGAAACTATTGTTATAATCAAACTCAACAAGCAGTAGCTGGTCTTCCCAACTCTTCTCAAAGTTAATGATACAACATCGAAGCATGTCTTCCAAGATTTGAATTACTCGCTCAGACTGACCATCAGTCTGAGGATAAAAAGTAGTACTGAAATGCAACCTTGTGTCCAAGGCTTCATGAACTTTCTTCCACAATCTCACCATGAATTGGGGATCTCTATCTGATATGATCGATGATGTAATATCCCAATTTTTTGCTTAGTGACCAAAATGAAAATTTTGAAAGTTTAGTGGCCAAAGTATAAACTTTGGAAAAGTTCAGGGACTAAATTATAATTTTCAAAAGTTATGTATTTTAGTCCCGTAAATGAATAGTTCACCTGCAAGAATGACGTTTTCGTGTTACTTGGATTTTTCGTACGGAGCTTGTATTTTTGGCTATAAAGCAATAAAGTTTGAAAAAATATTCGGATAATTGGATCGATTCGGATATTCAAGATATTTCAAAGGATAATAAGGCAAGGTTAAAAATGCCATTTCCATGTCTTAAAATGATAGGATTTGACGTGGACCATTGGATTTAAAGTAGGTTTCCATGTTAAATATGAGCCATAGGATGAAAAATGGTAAGATGGTAATTTTGAGAAATTTAAAGGGTAAAGTTGGTAATCACTAACTCCTTGGATTGTTTTGGACTCTTGGATTGGTAGGTAAATATGTGGAATGATATGGAGCATTGGAATTCAAGGGTAAAAAGGTCATTAGATATTAAAATGAATTTTAAATTCATTTTAAATATATTAAAGACAAATGGCTAAATCAAAAGAAAATGAAAATTCAAGATTTTTCTCCCATTTTCAGCCCTTGTTCGAAACCACCAAGGTAAGAGAAGAATTTTTTTTATTTGGATTTTCAAGCTTATTTGGTTAGATTTTGGATGAAAACATGAAACATGAAAGTTGATCTACATAAAATTCTCTATCTTTTGGTACCATTTGTTCATGCTTTCCTAGCTTGAAACCTTAGTTTTGTGTTTTGGTTGGATGAAGGGGATGTTTATATATGATGTTTTAAGATGAGGTTTTGATGTAGTTGTTGTTGTTGTAGAACTATATTTAAGCTTGTATGATGATTGAAACTACTTGAAAGTAGTTAAATCCTAATTTGGTTTAAGGTAGGGTTTTGGTAGAAAGTTGAATTTGGATTGATTTTGATATGGGAATAATTATAGAAGCTTGGAAATGAGGTTTAGAAGTTGAATTCATGCTTGAATCAAGTTGGAAATTTTGTCTAGAGTGACCCTTCAAATTCGGCATATTGGAAGAAATTAGGGAAAATTATGGAAAATTTTCCTAAGGCTATAAATGATGGGAAAATAATGCTACAAGGCTTAGAATATTGTTTGGACCAAATTGGAACTTTATTAAGTTTTAGGGGCCTTTTCGCATATTTTGGGAAATTTAAGGATTAAGGAAAATTGTTGAAAAGTTGATGTATTATGCTAAAAATTGATGTTAGAAAATTCAATTGGATCATTTAGGAAGTTTTCAAAGTGTTGAAGATCAAATGGCAAATTAAGGGAAATATGGGATTGAAATGGAAATTGGTTAGAAAGCTATATATTAAGCTTGAAAGTATTTTGGAATACTTGAATATGTTGTTTCATGATTGAATTTAAAAGTTTAATGGCAAGAGACCATTTTGAATAATTTGGAAAGTTGAGGTGAATTCTAAAAGAATTCATTTTATGGTTATTTGTGAATTTGGGATGGATTTGGGTAGTGAAGGATTTTTAGGAATTTTATTCCAAATATGTGCTTATGTTAGATAGATACTAACATACTCTTTGAAATGTATGTATTCGGTAAACGGTGATTTATAGACCGTGACCGTGATTAAGATTATACTACGAGCAAATCTAAAGACAAGGAAAAAGTTTGGGAATAAGGTTAAATCGATAATAAGATTTCTAGTGAGGCATCAGGTGAGTGCAATGTATACATAACATGATACATGAATGTTTTATACATCACTGGTAAGACTTGCGACGAGTATACCTGGTTTATATATTGGCATGATTTTTATGTCATTGATCATATATTTGACATATTTTAAATATGTCAAAGGTTGAACATAAATGCATGAATCACTAGTTATATATATAATGTTATATCATGGATGTTATTTCGGCTATGAACTGCCCAATGTTAAATTATATTAATATACATTGCCATTGATGGAATAAATACGAAAATTATACCCAAATAAGTCAATTGAGGGACAAGATATAGTTGGCATGACATAGAGTCCAGCAGCACGTTGCATAATCAGGAATTCGGGATATCACTATAGTGTACCTAAAAGTCATTTAGTGTATGGTTAGCACAACCTTATAAATGTGCGGGAATTAGCACTTTGGTGCATATTTGACTCGTGTATCTAGGGTCCTCATAGGTCTATATTTGGGCTATGAAATTGGGCTATGAAATCGGTAAATATTTGATAAACGGGTTAAAGAGTTTATACACTCTTAAAATTATGGCAAGTATATTGGTAAGAAAATGTATATCCGGTGTATATCATATTTATGTATGATTAATATGATGGTAAGGCATATCTAGTGATTTAAATGCATGAAAATGGTTACATATTATTAGTTATTGTTATGTTCTTTGCACTGAATATTATTGTTGCCTCACTAAGTATATACTTAGCGTGTGATGGTTTTCACGCGTAGGTAAAAGACATAAATCGAAGTAAGGAGCGGGCATCCTACTATCCAGAATATATTAACGGTATCAGTAATAATATCCTTTGATGTATTTTGATGTTTCTAGTTGGCATATAGATATTAAAATTTACCGGTTACATACTAGTTTATATATGGTTTGTAATAATATATAGACTAGTTTATGTTTATAGTAGATGATGAGTATTCATATTATAATTAAAATCGGGTAATAATCAAATAGAGATAAATTAAGTAATCAGGTAGATTTTTGTTCTAGGCAGTTATATTCTATATACATTATAGGTAAGAATTGTTGAATTGCTGCCTAAAATCAAGCTTAATTCGATAAGATAATAATTCGGTAAATGATTCTACGTGATAAAAAACTTTATGTGATACTCTAATTGGTATTTCTTATAGAATACTGATTAGAGTGCTACATTTATTGATACCAGAGCTACAAGTTTAGCCGGTTCTGGACATAAATTAGGTATATAAATAGTTGGAATTATATACATGCCACTAGGATGTCAAGATTACTGATATTTGTATGAATATAATTGGATGCCTAGTAATTAATGTTGTTAATCCTTACTTATAAATGATGATTGTGACATTAACAGATGTCAGATCATCGGGAATCTCGTCAGGCATTTAAACAAGATATTCCTGCTCAAAGTGGAAGTAATGAGGTGAATCAGAATCCACCTCAGGGCCATTAGAATGTGGGGCCAGTAGCTCAGGATCAAAGAAATATGCCTGTACATGATCAAGACTTATTTCTTCAGGCATTGGATGCTATAATAAATCGACGAACATCAGTATCGGTTCCAAAGGAGTTAAGGAAAATGAAAGCACCAGAATTTAAAGGTGACACTGATGCTGATCCTATGGCTGCAGATTATTGGTTAAATGATATTACGATCATGTTAAGTAGAATTCCTTATGATGACCAAGGAAAGCTGGAAGGAGTGGTATCTCTTTTGATGGAACAAGCAAGTGTGTGGTGGAATGTAGTCACTGCATGAGTTCTGTCAGAACAGATTACATGGGAATTCTTTCTGAAAGAATTCAAAGAAAAGTATATTGGGGACTTGTTTATTGAAGAAATGAGGCGGCAGTTTTTGGATTTGAAGCAAGCGAGCAGGACAGTATATGAATACGAATGTGAATTCAATTGACTGAGCCGATTTGCAGAAGAATTTCTTCCAATCGAAAAATCCAGGATCGATAAATTCATAGCTGGGTTGGATTCTCAATATAAAAGGGTATTGGTCTCCAGCAACTTCACCACTTTTCAAGAGGCGGTGAATCGAGCAAAGGTTATGGAGAAAGTGGACCTTGAAGAAAAAGAGGGAAAACAAGTCCAATCAGGAAAAATACTTGGAAGTTCTTTTGCTACGTCGTCATTCAAACGCAGTAAAGGTTTTTCACAGCAAAGCCAAGCATCATCAGCTTCTTCTGCTAAAAAGGGATTTTCAAGAGGGAAATTTAAACAAATTTAGACCGTTACTGCGAGTACTCAGGATTCTAGATTTTGTCCTCCTCCAGAATGTGAACATTGTGGAAAGAGGCATTCTGGTCGATGCTGGTTTGCTGGTGGGGACTGTTATTATTGTGGAAAAGCTGGTCATTTCAAAAGAGAGTGTCTAGAGCTTCATTCTAATCGGTCAGTTGCAGTGCCTCAGAAAAACAGAGGAAACCAAGGTGGTAAACCAGGAGTATCTATGTCTACACCTGGTCGAGAAAACAAGGGTGCTGCTTGAGTATACAATATCAAGACTGCTCGTGATCGTGATGATTCAGAGATTGTAGCAGGTATGATCGAACTCTTTGGCAGATCTATTTTTGCATTGATTGATCCGGGCTCTACCCATTCGTATATTAGTTCTAAAGTAATACTTGAAAGAAATATACCAGTAGAACCAATTTCGAGTGACGTAGTTGCTATTAATCCCCTAGGACAAAGTGCCAAAGTAGTTCGAATATGTAAAAAGTCCTTTAAAGATTCAAGGAAGAGAATTTCCAACCAATCTTATAGAATTACCTTTCCAAGGGTTCTCGACGATTTTTTAAAATAAAGCCAAAACAACAGAGTCACCACCAATCTTTTTTTAAAAGGTGTGATTGGATCACCTAAAAATGTGTCATTTTAATAAAATCAATTTTATTTTATTAAAACAACGGTTTTGGTTTGCGAAAACTCAAAAACAGGTTCGGGAGTCGGTTACGTGTGGGGAAGGGCTAGCACCCCCACAGAGCCCAGAAATCGGTACCTAACCGATTACAAAAAGTTTTAATGTTGGAATTTGCAAGTTCGTGTAAAATTTAAATTATTGTCCATTTATGAATATGATTCTATTTTAATGGCCCCACCATCCAGAAAGTAAAATTTAATCACCGCCAACACTTCTGGCGCTAACCTGTTACCTCCTTTTGGTATGACACCACATTAATTATATTTTACTTTTTTAACAAGCAATCACAGAAATAATTAGTGTGTTAAAGTTTTTATTTATTCTAAGTTAGCGATTATTAACCCTAAAAGATTGTCTAGGTGAATTTTACCTATTAGGGTTCAAATATTATTAAGTATATTTTATGATATTTGGGTGAAGGAAATTTTATTAAACTCAAAGGCTTTAAATTAACTAAGGCTCTAACGCTAGAGAACCTAACCTAAGAGTTTTACCTAAACAAATATTCAAATGAAGAAGCGGACATTAAAGATTTTAAAACAAATTAAATTAACGAGATAAAGGTAACATTAAGTTAATTTACAAAATTAAATAAATAAAAAAGGAATTTAATTAAATTGTATGTATCATTCTCACGATTGAGTCAACACACGGTATTAGGGTTATTAACTTACACATTATTATTTTTTTAAGAAAATAAGTGACAAAAATAAGTTTGAAGTTTAAATTGAAATTAAAAAGGAAAAAAATAATACCCAAGTTCAAAAAACAAAATAAAATTAGATGCTTGGTTTAAAAAATATTTAAAGAAACTTTACGTGATTTAAAAAATGATATATTGATATTATAAAATTAAAAAAACACACTTTTATTTGAAATGGGCATATGGCCCAAAAACACCATTTTTCAAAGTTGGTTTTAAAACAAAGATCAAAATACCCCACTTTAAAAACTCATCAAGTGTTCATTTGAAAAATAAAGAATGAAGAACAAGGTGGTGCACCGAAAAATCATCCTTTTTGGTTGAAACGTTCGAACAAATATTTTTTTGAAACTCGAAACAAGTGATAATAATCTCCAATGTCGAATATATATTTGCAAAATAAAAGAAATAAATAAAGAACAAGATACTTAAAAATCAAGCTTTTCTTCTTATATTCAACTTGACAAATGATTTGACCGAATTTGCTCTCCTTTTCCTCAGATATTGGTTCGAATATGAGGAATTAATGGACTTCTCCTTCCTTTTTCATTTAAATCTGCCACCCATAATTTCCATTTTCATTTGACTTGTTCCCTTTTGCAGGTTACAAGATGAAACATGCGGGGAAGGGGGCAGCGCGTGGGGGCCGCGCATGGTAAAGCTGGTTCCTTCCTTTTTGACCCAATATGGACCGTTGGATCCAAATTAGATCCAATGGTTAATAATTGACTGCACATGAGAAAATAAAAAATTAATTAGGAGTTTTTATTTGGGCCAAATAGGTTTTATTGAATGGACTCTTTTATTTAAATTGGACCCCTTTTGTTTTTATTGGATTTTATATCTAATAATAAGACTAGTTATTATATATACATAATTAATATAATAACAATACCCTAATAAATAAAAATAAATAAACTAAAATAAATAAATAAAGAAAATAAATAAATAATAATAAAAAAGGCGGGTGAAAATTTAGTGACAACAGCTGCCCCTTCTTTGCTTATTCTAGTTAAACAGGGATAGAGCAAAGAACGAAAGGCACTAATTTTCACTGATTCCAAACAAGGTTTCGTTCTCCTTGTGCCCGAATGGATAGGCGGCTTCTATTCTCCTCATGCTCGAATAGATAAGCAGGTTCCACTCTCCTCATGCCCAAATGGATAGGCAGGTTCTATTCTCCTCACGCTCGAATAGATAAGCAGGTTTAAAAAATGGTTCCATCTCCTCATGTACGAATGGATATGCAGGCTCTATTCTCCTCATGCTCGAATAGATAAGCAAGTTCAAAAAAGGGTTCTATTCTCCTCATGCACGTATGGATATGCAAGTTCTATTCTCCTCATGCTCTCCATTCTCCTCATGCACGAATGGATATGCAGGTTCTATTCTCCTCATGCTCGAATAGATAAGCAATTTCAAAAAGGGATTCCATTCTCCTCATGCACGAATGGATATGCAGGTTCTATTCTCCTCACGCTCAAATAGATAAGCAGGTTCAAAAAAGGGTTCCATTCTCCTCATGCACGAATAGATATGCAGGTTCTATTCTCCTCATGCTCGAATAGATAAGCAGGTTAAAAAAAGGGTTCCATTCTCCTCATGCACGAATGGATATGTAGGTTCTATTCTCCTCATACTCGAATAGATAAGTAGGTTTAAAAAAAGGGTTCTATTCTCCTCATGCACGAATGTATATGCAGGTTCTATTCTTCTCATGCTCGAATAGATAAGCAATTTCATACCCGTCAAACAAATACTGTGATTATGATGAGTATGCTCCTAGGGATGCCTAACACATGAATGCATGACCTTTTCGTTCATTTTTTGTTCTTAAACCTTTCTCTTTTATCTTCTTTTTTCGAATTTGTTCTTCTTACTTCTGGGGTTTCTCCTCTTCGCTTCTATGAGCATTTTCTTGTTCAACCCAGATAGACAACCATGCTAGCTATTTATTCTTTGTATCTCTTTGTTTCAGAGAAAACATTTAGGCTTTGCACATTTGCTCACTCAATCATCATTCCTAGTTGGGAGGACTGAACTTTTATCCTTATATTCTTCAACACTCTTTTAGCCTTTGTCTGGTTGAGAGAAAAAAACCTATCACATTCTCCCAAAAGCTTGAATGAAAGCTTTAACATCACTGGACATCTCCTCTATTGTCTGCAAAATTGTTCTCATTGTGAGTTCTCATATGCTGCCTTAAAATAATATCAAACATCCTCAAAGCTTCTTGTGAGTTCTCATATGCTTGCCCCTGCAGGGCTCTTTGAAGCGTTTGCATGTAAATCCTTGCAGCAAAACTTATTTCTGCCTTGAATGTCTTCGAATAATACAAGCATTTTCTTATCTTCAATGCAGATTGCCCCACTCTGGGCGTGCCCCACTGGCCAAAACTTCCTAAGTAAGAACACCAGAAATTGCCTTGTGTTGCATTTACCAAATTGACAAGGTATGAGGATATGAAATTCATTCCAAGATGCAAATTTTTTGAGAGATTCATTTGCCTCTTGCCTATTCCAGACTATTCGAACCGTTGTTTGCGAGTTTTCAACTCGAATCCTCCTTTGGCTTCAAGATGCCCTTTGCAGGTTTTCATCTTGAAACCTTCATTTTTTTCTTTTTTGGGCCCTTTTGCGGGTTTAACCTTTCGATAATTTTCTTTTTTTTTCTTTTTTCAGCTTCTTTTTTAAGCATAAAACTTCCGAACTCATCAAATTATGAAGCTCATCTCGATCCATCTCGACCAAGATCAATGCTCCTCCTGAGAAAGCCTTCGTTATGACGTAAGGCCCCTCTCAGTTAGGCGCCCATTTTCCTGGGGGTCTCTATATATTAGCATCATTTTTCCTAATATGAAATCTCTTTCTTAGATGAACTTTCTTGTCGTGAGCTCGTGACATCTTCTCTGATTCACCTGACCACAGCAGATGACTTTCAACCTCTTTTTCATTGAATAACTCAAATGTTCATATCTTGCCTGGACCCACTCTGCTTCTTCTAGTTTTGCTTCCATCAAAACACGGAGAGATGGAATTTCAATTCTTGATTGGCAGCTCAATCTTTATCCCATAAACTAATGAAGATTTGTTGCCCCTATTATTTCTTGACGCAATGGTAAACAAGCACTCCTAGATTTGGAATCAATACCAAAAAACCTTTATTTTTCATGAATCTATGTCACTTTACTTGTAAGATGCAAGAAAATGGTTAGCAATGAGGATTTAAAGAAAAATAAAAGGCTAAAAAATGAGGATTTAAAAAAAAGGCTAGAAATGAGGGTTCAAAGGAAAAAAGTTATGGCAAACATGGAAAAGAGCAAAGTTAGATGCCCCAAAATTCATAGTATGAATGATTCATGAATCCATCAACCGGATAGAGTCCCACTTTTAGGTGTCTCTCTTTAACTCACCCACTCCCCAAATTTCAATTTTCTCACTTTTCTAATCTCAATCAGACATTAGAAGTTTGGCGTCCATGAAGAAAGGTTAACTCTATTGGGCGGAATGTATTCTGAAAATAAACTTCTTTCCTTAGTTATTCATGTGTGATCCAAATGGTCTTTTAAGGCTTGTAATGTAGGCTAGGTTCGGGTTACAAAAAAAGGATATATAGGCTCAAATACATGCTTAAGGGTGGTTAAACCAAGGATCAATCTTTCTTGATGAATTCTCCATTCTTTTATTCTTTGGATCACTCTAGACTGCCCATTTTGGGTTTTCACCCTAGAGTTCATTTCCCTTTCTGGCACATGTCTCATATGAAGGATTCTGCATATGTTTTTCTCCTGTTTCAAATTTTCCTTCATATTCCATCTTTCATTTCTTCATTTTCTTTTTCTTTTTTACTTTTTTTCCTTTTTCTTTTTGTCCTTTTATTTTGAATTTAGGACATTTAACTTGATCTGACATGTTTTCTTTCTTGCTTACGAACAACCTTTCATCCTCTTTTCCCCCCAGTGTGGGGGGTGATCCTTGGTTAGGGTTCAATCACAAGAAAAAAATATTAGGCTCAAAAGGGGACCACAAAGGATTTTTTATTTTTCTTATTTGAGAAGGTAAATGAAGGAATGCCAAATATCATTTCACACACAAATATCATCAAAGAGAAGCAATCTTTAGTTGGTAGATGTTTTAGAGTTATCACTTTATTCAAAGACCTTAACAACAATGTCTGAGAGGAAAATCACTCAAAATTTGTTTATGGGATTTCTCGTTAATCCTGAATACACTTTATTCCTTCCATCTCAGGATTAGATCTAACAATCATTCATACAATCAATAATGAGGATTCTGCAAAGAAGATGCATTTTAAAAGAGAAATGGATGAAAATTGAAAAAAAAATGAAATGTTTGCCACTTGAGAAAAATAAAGGAAATGAATCTTTAAACAAGTAAATTAACATAGAAGCCCTTACAAAAGATCCCTAATGCTCGCGGGCAAAAGCAAAAGGGTTGGTTCTAGGTATGACCCCAACATTTTTTGGGAAAATGCCCACATCTACCCCGTGACAAGATTTCATTGCTGGAGTAGTTCAGGTTATAGGTGCTCATCATATTTTTCTTCCTTTAGTCTCCCACTTTTGATGGCTACTAATATCAGTTCCCCATTCATGACCATGTTTGTGAAACCTTTGGTGGCATGGTTTAATAAATGGTTGTAAAAAGGCCCATTTAAAGTCTCCACGAACATTGAAGTAACTTCGTTTTCCAATAGTGGAGGTTGAACTTTGGTTACCATGTCTCGCCACCTTTGAGCGTATTGATGGAAACTCTCGTTGTACCTTTGTTCCATGCCCTGTAGTACGATCCTGCTTGGGACCATATCTGTCACATACTCGTACTGTTTAAGGAAAACTCTTGACAGATCTCTCCAAGTGCGTATGTTGATGTTACCTCTCCAAAAGTACTGTTTTTAATGCCAATCTTACAATGCTTTTGCTTGTTTTTAGGTACATTTAGTTGCATTAGGATGCTAGAATCATGCATTTGCATAAGAAGTTTAGAGTTTTGTCTATGCCAGTGTGAAGGGTTGTTTTGTTGGCAATTTTGTGGGTTTGGCATAGGATTTGGCCCAGAAAAGCAACATAGGAAGGAGTGCCAGAGAGAATACCGAGCGCTGTTGTCACAGATGGACCAGACAATGCTAAGCACCTGTTGGCAGAGAAGTGAACTTGTTGCTACGCCAAGAAGCTGTTAGACCCAAAAAAATAGGAAATGATTAGGCACCGAAAAGATATCAATTGGATCAATCTCCAAAAAATAGCGGATAAGATGGTGCCAAGACTTGTTGGGAGATTCATGCCAAGCTTGGATGCCAGGGCAGCATCGGCAGGATGACATTAGCCTTAGCATGATAAGTTTTCATTCAAATTTGGATAAGAAGATAATCCCTTATCCCTTAGGCAGTTGAAATTCAAAATTTGAAGAGGTAGTCCTATCCATTCTTCGCACGCCTATTTAAACACCAACCAAGCTAGTATTTAGGGGGGAGAGAATATTGGATCGTGAGGAGTTAGTGTGTGACGATTGACAACCGGCTGCACTGTGGAAGGGTGGTCCGACCAACTTGGCCGAGAAGCTTGGATCTTGAAGGGCTGCATCGAGAGACCCCTTCTAGCCCATTTTCTCTTTCAGGTTATTTCATTTTGTTTTTAAGGGTGATGTATCTCGAAAACGTTTATGGATTATTGGTTAAATCCCTCACCATGAACTAATTTAATAGTTGGTGGGAGATGTTTGGGTTTTATGTTATTTTCATACTTTAGTTTTTAATAATAAATCTGCCTTGGCACGATTTTATCTATTCGGCATACTTTAACGTTTCCTAAATACTCTACCAAGTGAGAGCTGGCACTGTTGGCCTATTGTGCCTCAATATCTTAACAGACTTGGGGTGGCAACGAATAAGTTGTTGAATACTGAGGAGAAGCTTCGATAGAAGTCGTTCAAGTAGATGAACTTACATCGGGAGTGAAATCTACCCCTTAGGAGTATATATTGGAGCTTAATCAAATTGGTTTATTTAAAAACAAACATTATAGAGATATAAGGGTTTTTACATGATCAATTTAGGGCAATGACCATCGAGAGAGGCTTTGCCAATTGTGAATCTGCTCGGCAAACAATGCCAAGATAGGTTGTTGTTAAGGCTAGCATGGCATGAACAACGTGAAAACCAAGCATTCCCTGACAATGCTCATCATTTATTAAAACACCTTCCTTGCCAACGTCTTTACTTTGCTTTTATTTCTTTATTTTTTAATTATTTCCCAAAACCAATTTCAAATCAAATCAACTTTTTCTTAAGGCAAGTAACAATCAAGGCAATTGAATTCCAAGTCAATCTCTGTGGGATCAATACTCAGCTTACCAGCTGTATTACTTGCAGACCATGTATACTTGCATGTAAAATAATTCTTTTGGCATATTCTTATATTTTCCAAGACATATTTTCTGTCACTTTTGCCAGCATTCACTCAGAAAGTTTACAAGTTTTTGGCGCCGTTGCCGGGGATTGCAACGAAATTAATTGTTTTTAAATTTTTACTTGTCTCCCTTTTATTTTTATTTTTGTTTTTACCTTTTATTTTTGTCGGTGTATGACCATAAGCCATCCTGTGGTGGACGAGTGGCCATACAATCTGGAAATTGAGAAAACCTTGTGGAGGTTAAAAAGAAGATTTAGAGAGATGCAAAACCAAGGTAATGGAGGGAATGTTGTGGTGCACAATGGAGGAAATCCACTTAACAATGAGATACCACCACCACCACCTGCTATCCCAGTTATTAATGAGAGACCTATTAGAGAACATTCGACACCAACCCTTGATAATTTGATGCTAGGACTTGTTGGCATAGAGGTAAACGCTGTCAATTTTGAACTTAAGCCGGTAATGATTCAAACTCTTCTGAATATAGGTCAGTTTGATGGAGCACTCAATGGAGATCCAAGGCAACATCTGAAGCAGTTCATGGAGATTTGCCAGCTATTCCAACAAAATGGAGTACTTGAAGATACCGTGAAGCTGAAGTTATTTACTTTTTCTTTGAGAGACAGAGCAAAGGCTTGGCTTAATTCCTTGCCACCTGGCTCAGTTACTTCATGGGCAGACCTATGCTAGATGTTCTTGACAAGATTCCAGCTGCCAACACTCACTGCCAAGCTGCGGGGTGAGATCATTACATTCAGGCAGGCTAAGGATGAGACCTTATATGATGCATGGGAATGATTCAAAGACTTGTTGAGGAGGTGTCCTATGCATGGATTCCCAAATTAGACCCAGATCCAAACCTTTTACAATGGATTAAATGCACAAACGAGGACTGTTGTTGATGCTTCAGCAGCCGGTTCATTGCTTGATAAGACATATACTGAGGCTGTTGACATTTTAGAGAGGATTGCAATCAATGATTTTGAATATCCTGTTGCAAGACTTGGGACCGAAACTAAAACCAATGGGAAATTTTAGGTTGATGAATTAACATCCATTCATGCTGAGATTTCCAATCTTACTAGCATGGTAAGAACGTTGCAAAAGAACAATGGATCCCAAGAAGTCAAAGCATTAGACCCATTCTGTAAAATCTGTAGAGAGAATCATCATGTCGATGAATGCCCTGCCAACCCTGAATCGGTAAACTTTGTTGGCAATGTTAATCGTTACTATAATCCTATCTCCAATACTTATAATGCAGGTTGGAGACAACACCCTAATTTAGCTTGGGGAAATCAATGAGGTAACCAGTATAATGCCCAGCGCCAGAGTAGGCAGAATAACAATGCCATGCCAGCATTTTATCAGAATGCCATGCCACAGAAAGCCCAAAACAATTTTCAGCAAGGGCAGAGACTCAACCAAGAAGGCACTCTCACAGAGTACATGGAGAGGAATGATGCCACAGTCCAGATTTTGGCAGCATCAATGAGAAACTTGGAAGTCCAGCTTGGGCAGATCGCCAGTGCACTCAGTAATCGACCCCAAGGAGCATTGCCAAGTGACATAGAAGATGTTTGGCACAAAGATAATGAGCAGTGCAAAGCTATAACTCTTCGGAGTGGTAAGCAGTGCGAGATGGAGAAGGTTGCTAAGTAGCCAATTAATTGCCAAGATGAGAAGCCTGTGTCAGCAGATAATCCCAGGGAAGTAAAGAAAGAGGAAACAAAAGCAGATGATGCCAGAACCGATGCCATACAACATTCTGATGCTAGCACCGATGCCAAACAGACTGATGCGAGCACTGCCCTGGCAAAGCCAGCAGCGCCAGTATATGTTTATCCGCCACCACCATTTCCAGCAAGACTTCAAAAGCATAAGCAAGATCAGCAGTTCAAGCGCTTCTTGGAGGTTTTTAAGCAATTACAAATCAACATTCCATTGGTAGAAGCCCTTGAACAAATGCCCAACTATGTCAAATTTATGAAGAACATTCTGTCCAAAAAGAGAAAGTTGGGAGACTTTGAAACTGTTGCTCTGACCGAAGGATGCAGTGCCATGATCCTAAATCATTTGCCACCAAAGTTGAAAGATCCGGGAAGTTTCACTATTCCCTGCACCATTGGTAACAAATTCATGGGTAAGGCACTGTGTGACCTAGGAGGCAGCATCAACTTGATGCTAATGTTAGTTTTTCGGAAGATTGGCATAGAAGCAAGACCTACCACAGTGACACTTCAGTTGGCAGACCGATCCTATGCACATCCCAATGGTAAGATTGAGGATGTATTGGTAAAGGTAGATAAATTTATTTTTCCAGCTGATTTTATCATTTTGGATTATGAGGCTGATATTAATGTCCCGATTATTTTGGGGAGACCTTTTCTTGCCACAGGTAAGGCTTTGATTGATGTTCATAAATGGGGAACTAACAGCGCACATGAATGACCAACAGGTTACATTTAATATGTTTCAAGCTTTGAAATGTGCAAATGAACCTGATGAGTGCCAAACAGAGGAGATGGTGGAGTCCATTTACACTTTGGACATGGCACAGTTATGCCAGGATACAGAATTTGATGCCAACAATTTAGATGGAATAACTGATCTGTTTGAGGAGAGAAATCAAGGCACCTAAACCAAGGCGGTAGAGAGATCAAGGCACCTATACCATCAATTGAGGAGCCACCAGCGTTGGAACTGAAACCATTGCCAGATCACTTGAAGTATGCTTGTTTAGGCGAACACTCAACTCTACCAGTGATCATTGCCACTGGTTTCACTAATGATGAGGAGAAAAGATTGTTGGCAATATTATGTGACTATAAGCAGGCATTAGGGTGGACTTTGGTAGACATCAGAGGTATTAGCCCAACCATATGCATCCATAAGATTATCTTGGAGGAGTACCATGGCAAGACCATTGAAGGCCAAAGAGGCTAAACCCAAGCATGAAAGAGGTAGTGAAAAAAGAGATCACAAAATGGCTTGATGCTGGGATTATATACCCCATTTCTTATAGCTCTTGGGTTAGCCCGGTACAATGCGTGCCAAAGAAGGGTGGCATGACCGTGGTACAAAACAGTGAAGCTGAGTTGATCCCCTCCAAAACTATCACAGGGTGGAGAGTGTGCATGGACTATAGGAGGCTGAACAATGCCACGAGGAAGGACCACTTCCCATTGCCATTCATTTATCTGATGCTAGACAGGTTGGCAGGTAATGCTTTCTATTATTTTTTGGATGGTTATTCGGGTTATAATCAGATTGCCATCGCCCCTGATGATCAAGAGAAGACTACGTTCATGTGCCCATATAGGACGTTTGCATTTAGGAGGATGCCATTCGGCCTATGTAATGCACGTACAATGTTTCAACGTTGCATGATGTCCATTTTTTCTGATATGATCGAGCATAACATGGAAGTGTTCATGGATGATTTCTCATTGTTTGGCAAAACATTTGAGGAATGTCTATAAAGTTTGGAGCAAGTCTTGAAGAGATGTGTTGCGCGTAATAAGTGCTACGCAATTGTGCAAGTATACACGTTGCAAGTTATAGTATAAAAGATATCGTCTCTACAGGGATTGGTGCCACTTCAAGAATCTAGTCTCTTGCACTGTAAAAAGTAAAAGAAAACACAAGTAGAAGATTATAGGAGTTTTAACTATTAACTAATCTAGAAAGAAATTAAGTAAAAGGCGATGTAATTAAATGAGAGAGATAGGCCAGGTTATCGTGAGTTGAGGTGTGATAGCCGATTGGATCGTCTTGGTAAAAGAGTGCACAGGCAACTCAGTTGCCGTGGCAACTTGCACAACGGGGTTGCCTTATTAACTAATCGATAGTTGCCTGGGCGACTAGTTGGGAAACTACTTGGGCGTCTGGGCAGCAACCTTCAAGGTTTGGCAGAGCGTTCTTAAATAGTTTCTTCTTATCCCTAATTCGAAACTCTAGCTACTTGTGCATGCCTTGATAATACATCCCTGTGTGAATCAAGGGTGAACAACAACCAATCTTGCGCTCCTCTTAGCCGTTGAAATCCTTAACTTATTCTTAAGCTGGATTAATCTTCACCATCAATAGATTGAATAATGATCATATTCATTCATTTCTTGAATCTAACTCTCCCGATATTAGATAAATAGATGAAGTTACGAGATCCTCTCCCAATTCACTCGCAAACAAGAATAAGAACCAAGAATGAATAAACCTTGAATAGAAAAGTGCAAACTCTTATTACCTAAACAAAATCCAATAGTTTCTCACAACCACAAGACACAATAACCTTAGCCAAATAGATTTAGTTCATGGCTAGGTTCCAAAGAAACACAAGATAAAGAATCCCTAGCATGAACCTAATTGAACAAGAAAGAAAAAGATGAAGGATGAAGCTTGTCGAAATCCTCCTTGCCCTAGATGCTTGTCGAAAATTCTCTCCTCTCTCTCCCTCTTGGAGTTGACGGCATGGCCTCTAATTTATAGGGCTAGGTCAAAGTCCTTCTTTGAGGAGGAAGTTAAGTTGGAATTAAATTATCTTTAAAGAATATAATTCTTTATTATAATTATATTCCTTCTAGAACTTCTCCTATCTTCTTGGAATTTAATTCTTTTTTAATCTCTTCATGGAAATCAAACTCCTTTGGGATTTAGCTTTGCTCCACGTCATCTTGGTCTTGTCTAGTCATCAATTTCAACTACCATATCACCTTATTCTTTGTCAACAATTACTTTGGCAACTGGCTCGGCGTCTCCTTCATGCATTGCCCTGGAAACTAGCTCGACATCTCCTTCATGCATTACCCTGGCAAATAGCTCGGCATCTCCTTCATGCATTGCCCTGGCAACTAGCTCGGCATCTCCTTCATGCATTGCCCTGGCAACTAGCTCTAGCCTTGCTTTGGCAAGTGATCCTGCACATACGCACAAAACACACCAAAGCAGCACCTTTTCCCACAAAAACTACCAAGTTATGTAATCAAGCTCAGCGATGGAAGGAAACATGGATTAATGCATGAATGACTAATTATGTAACTAATATGAGCCTAAGTCTAACAATAATATGAGTAAAAAGGGTAAGAAAAATAGTACTTTTGAACACTTATCACACCCCTAAACTCGAACTATTGCTTGTCCTCAAGCAATGCAAACTAATAATTACCTGCCAAGACTTCAATTTTCACAAACTTAGCTTTGAACTTGATTTCAATTCTCAGAACTGGGGCACAAAGTATGATTGGCTTTTCATTTTTCGGAAAACTTAGGAGTTACTCGGAATCAAATTATAATGCTTGTGAGTGTGTGCGGAGTTGTGTGCAAGTTGATTTTTCAGATTCTATGCAAACAAGAGGTTTTCAAATTACTTCATTGGGTTCTTTTTAAAATGTTTTAACTAGAGCCAGTTTTGGGCACCTCTAGTGTTTTGTTTTTAGTTTTCTTAAGTTAATTAATTTATTCGACTAGAGCCGGTTTTGGGCACCTCTAGCGATCAATTTTTTAGCACATGCTAGAGCCAATTTCAGGCACCTTTAGCGATCAATTTTTTAGCACATGCTAGAGCAAATTTCGGGCACCTCTAGCATTCATCCAATTTTTATTCTAATCCCCCAATTTGTTTAATTATCAACCTAAGTTCACTAGAATTCCTTAAATCAATCAAACTACAACAGTGTTTCATAAAATTTAGCATCATAGTAAAATTCTAAGTTTTTCCATGGTTATCCTAGAATAAAAATTCTATCAATTAAGTGCATTGGCAAAGTCATCATCGGATATTCATCAAATCTAGGCAATTCTTGTTCCAACTAAAGGCATGGCAAGCAATTTATGTATCCTAAATGTAATACTTAAGATGAATGTAACTAAACATGGTAACTACTAATAACAATCCCCCCCAAACTCGAGTGAGGCATTGTCCTCAATGCATGTATTAAATAAAAATAATGAAAAATAAAATGCAAACGAAGACTTACTCCGAGAGTTTGTCGTCGTGGATGATTAGTTTCCTTTTGGTCGGTGTCTTGATTCTCTTGCTTGACCGCGATGGTTGTTTCCTTGTTGCCGGTGGTGGAATCGATCCTCGTACGGGGTTGGCTTCATCATCCTCTTCATCAATGTCATTGGCTTTTCGCTTGGAGGATTCAATTGGTGCGGTCTTTGTTGGTGCAATGGAGGACTCGTCTGAATCTGAAAAATCAGACAATGATTCCGTAGGAGTTGATTCAGGCATAGGTGCTTTACCTTTGGCTTTTGCAGTGGTTGCCAGGATGTCTTTAGCTTTGGTTACCGTGACATCTTCAGGGTTGGTTGTCGTGGCATCTGCTTGTGTAGGCACGATGTAGGTTGCCGCGGCATCATCTGTTGCGATTGTCGTAGCGACTGCTTCATTAGTTGTCGGGGCAAGGATCTCGGCAGGAAAGATTGGGAACGGCACACGATTGTCTGGGTACTTTTCTAGGATGACTTGGGTGATGGCATTGTTGTGCTCCTTCATGTACCACATGAACATTAGTTGTCGATCTTCAATTTGCCTTAGGTGGCTCGCCAATGGTTACAAGAGTGCTTCAAAGTGTTCCGGGGTTGATGGCCGAGTTGCCCGGGCGTTAGGTGCTTGGGCATTAGGGATTGCCGGGGTGTCAGGAGTTGTTGCGGCAATTGGAGGCCTTGAGGATTTTTTCGGTGCTTCTCCCATTAGCTTTTGGATTTGTGCTTGATTCCAACCGAACTTTGGTAGGGCCTTTTCATCGGTTGACTCACTTGGAACATGCATCTCCTTGCAAAGATTATAAATTAAGCAAGGGAAGAAAAGAGAACCCTTATCTTTTGAGCTACATACAAAAATCTCATCACAAATAATTTTTCCAATGTTAATGATGCGATTATGCAAAATAGAATGTATGAGCAAAAGACGTGGTATATCAACGATAGTATTGTGTGTGGTGGGCATTAAAGAAGTTTTAACAAACTTATTCCATAGTTTTGCCTTGGGTTTAAGCCGAAGGCGATTTACTGTGCCCTTGTATTTACCATCGTTCCAATGAGTTCCCGGTTGAGTGAGTTCTTGAAGCACCTTGTCGAGTTGCTTGGGCGTGATTTGATCAACAAAGGCTTGATGCTCGTCATTCTCAATGTAGAGCCCGTAAAAATTGTTGACATTTTCGGGCTTATGAGTATGGCCTTGTCACGAACAAAAACATAAGGATTATCCGGGTTAGGTGAGTGAGCATAGAATTCTCTTACCCATGAGATGTTACCCGGTTCTGATTGATGGAAAAAGATTTGCCACTTTTGATGTACAATCCTCTCGAAGATGAATGGTTCAAGGCCGAAATCTTGATGAGAGTTGGAGTATTTGTTGCGCGTAATAAGTGCTATGCAAATGTGCAAGTATACACGTCGCAAGTTATAGTATAAAAGATATCATCTCCACAGGGATTGGTGCCACTTCAAGGATCTAGTCTCTTGCACTGTAAAAAGTAAAAACACAAGTAAAGGATTATAGGAGTTTAACTAATGACTAATCTAGAAAGCAATAAAGTAAAAGAAAAGATGAATTCAAATGGGAGAGAGATAGGCCAGGTTATCGTGAGTTGAGGTGTGATAGCCGATTGGATCGTTTTGGTAAAAGAGTGCACGGGCAACTCAGTTGCCGTGGCAACTTGCACAATGGGGTTGCCTTGGCAACTAATCGATGGTTGCCTGGGCAACTAGTTGGGCAACTACTTGGGCGTCTGGGTAGCAACCTTCAAGGTTCGGCAGAGCGTTCTTCAATGGTTTCTTCTTATCCCTAAGTCGAAACTCTATCTACTTGTGCATGCCTTGATAATACATCCCTGCGTGAATCAAGGGTGAACAACAACCAATCTTGCGCTCATCTTAGCCGTTGAAATCCATAACTTATTCCTAAGCCGGATTAATCTTCACCATCATGAGATTGAATAAAGATCATATTCATTCGTTTCTTGAATCTAACTCTCCCGATATTAGATAAATAGATGAAATCACGAGATCCTCTCCCAATTCACTCGCAAACAAGGATAAGAACCAAGAATGAATAAACCTTGAAATAGAAAAGTGCAACTCTTATTACCTAAACAAAATCCAATAGTTTCTCACAACCACAAAACACAATAACCATAGCCAAGTAGATTTAGTTCATGGCTAGGTTCCAAAGAAACACAAGATAATTAATCCCTAGCATGAACCCAATCGAACAAGAAAGAAAAGGATGAAGAAGGAGGCTTGTCAAAATCCTCCTTGCCCTAGATGCTTGTCGAAAATTCTCTCCTCTTGCCCTCCTTGGACTTGTCAAAATTCCCCTCTTGCTCTCTCTATGTGGATTGTCGAAATCTCCTTGCTATTTATAGGGCTAGGCCAAAGTCCTTCTTTGAGGAGAAGTTTAAGTTGGAATTAAATTATCTTTAAAGAATATAATTCTTTATTATAATTGTATTCCTACTAGAACTTCTCCTATCTTCTTGGAATTTAATTCTTCTTTAATCTCTGCATGGAAGTCAAATTCCTTTGGGTTTGGGCTTTGCTCCACGTCATCTTGGGCTTGTTTAGTCATCAATTTCGACTACCATATTACCTTTGCTCTTGTCGACAATTGCCATGGCAACTGGCTCGGCATCTCCTTCATGCATTGCCTTGGCAACTAGCTCGGCGTCTCCTTCATGCATTGCCCTGGCAACTAGCTCGGCATTGCTTTGGCAGGTGATCCTGCACATACACACACAAAGCACACCAAAGCAGCATCTTTTCCACAAAAACTACCAAGTTATGTAATCAAGCTCAACGATGGAAGGAAACATGGATTAATGCATGAATGGCTAACTATGCAACTAATATGAGCCTAAGTCTAACAATAATATGAGTAAAAAGGGTAAGAAAAATAGTAATTTTGAACACTTATCACACCCCCAAACTCGAACTATTGCTTGTCCTCAAGCAATGCAAACTCATAATTACCTGCCAAGACTTCAATTTTCACAAACTTAGCTTTGAAATTGATTTCAATTCTCTGAACCGGGGCACAGTATGATTGGCTTTTTATTTTTCGGAAAACTTAGGAGTTACTCGGAATCAAACTATAATGCTTGTGAGTGTGTGCAGAGTTGTGTGCAAGTTGATTTTTCGTATTCTATGCAAACAAGAGGTTTTCAAATTACTTCATTGGGTTTTTTTTAACATGTTTGAACTAGAGCCAGTGTTGGGCACCTCTAGTGTTTTGTTTTTAGTTTTATTAAGTTAATTTAATCGACTAGAGCCGGTTTCGGGCACCTCTAGTTAAATTTTTTTTAACACATCCTAGAGCTAGTTTCGGGCACCTCTAGTGATCAATTTTTTTAGCACATGCTAGAGCCAATTTCGGGCACCTCTAGCATTCATCCAATTTTTATTCTATTCCCCCAATTTGTTAATTATCAACCTAAGTTCACTAGAATTCTTAAATCAATCAAACCACAACAGTGTTTCATCAAATTTAGCATCATAGTAAAATTCTAAGTTTTTCCATGGTTATTCTAGAATAAAAATTCTATCAATTAAGTGCATTGGCAAAGTCATCATCGAATATTCATCAAATCTAAGCAATTCTTGTTCCAATTAAAAGCATGGCAAGCAATTTATGTATTCTAAATGTAATACTTAAGATGAATGAAACTAAACATGGTAACTACTAATAACAATCCCCCCAAACTCGAGTAAGGCATTGTCCTCAATGCATGCATAAAATAACGAGAAAAATAAAAATAAAAATAAAATAAAAATGCATACGAGGACTTACTCCGAGAGTTCATCATCGTAGATGATTAGTTTCCTTCTAGTCGGTGTCTTGATTCTCTTGTTTGAACGCGATGGTTGTTTTCTTATTGCCGGTGGTGGAATCGATCCTCGTACGGGGTTGTCCTCATCGTCCTCTTCATCAATGTCAATGGCTTTTCGCTCAGAGGATTCAATTGGTGCGGTCTTTGTTGGTTCAATGGAGGACTCGTCCGAATCTGAAAAATCAGAGAATGAATCCGTAGGAGTTGATTTGGGCATAGGTGCTTTACCTTTGGCTTTTGCAGTGGTTGCTGGGATGTCTTTAGCTTTGGTTGCCGTGGCATCTTCAGGGTTGATTGCCGTGGCGTCAGCTTATGCATGCACGAAGTAGGTTGTCGTGGTATCATCTTTTGAGGTTGCCGTGGCGTCTGCTTCATTGGTTACCGGGGCAAGGATCTCGGCGGGGAAGATTGGAAACGGCACATGATTGTCCGGGTACTTCTCTAGGATGACATGGGTGATGGCATTGTTGTGCTCCTTCATGTACTGCATGAACATTAGTTGCCGGTCTTCAATTTGCCTTAGGTGGCTTGCCAATGGGTGCAAAAGTGCTTCAAAGTGTCCCGGGGTTGGTGGCCGAGTTGCCCTGGCGTTAGGTGCTTGGGCATTAGGGATTGCCGCGGCGGCAGGAGTTGCCGTGACAATTGGAGGCCTTGAAGAATCTCCCGGTGCCTCTCCCATTAGCTTTCGGATTAGTGCTTGATTCCAACCAGACTTGGGTAGGGCCTTTTCATCGGTGGACTCACTCGGGACATGCATCTCCTTGCAAAGGTTAGAAATTAAGCAAGGGAAGAAAATAGAACCTTTATCTTTTGAGCTGCATACAAAAATCTCATCACAAATAATTTTTCCAATGTTAATGATGCGATTATGCAAAATAGAATGTATGAGCAAAAGACGTGGTATATCAACGGTACTATTGTGTGTGGTGGGCATTAAAGAAGTTTTAACAAACTTATTCCATAGTTTTGCCTCGGGTTTAAGCCGGAGGCGATTTACCGTGCCCTTGTATTTACCGTCGTTCCAATGAGTTCCCGGTTGAGTGAGTTCTTGAAGCACCTTGTCGAGTTGCTTGGGATTGATTTGGTCAACGAAGGCTTGATGCTCGTCCTTCTCAATGTAAAGTCCGTAAAAGGTGTTGATGCTTTCGGGACTTATAAGTATGGCCTTGTCACGAACAAAAACATAAGGATTATCCGGGTTAGGTGAGTGAGCATAGAATTCTCTTACCCATGAGATGTTCCCCGGTTCCGGTTGATGGCAAAAGATTTGCCACTTTTGATGTGCAATCCTCTTGAAGATGAATGGTTCAAGGCCGAAATCTTGATGAGAGTTGGAGTATTCAAAGCCTTGTTCTTCATGAATTTTCAGGCTTTCAAACTTGGATCGAAATCTTTCTTGAACCACCGGTGTAGCAAACTTCTTGTATCTTGGTTCTTTGGAGGAACTTGGATGAACTAAAAGTTCAATCTTGGATGCCATGGATGATCTTGGTTGTGAGTAAAAACAAAGAAAAGAAAAGAAAAGAAACTAAAAAGTTGCAAGATAGGAAGTAGGAATAGATTAAGGGTGATGGGTTTTATAGAAAAGATAGGTGGGTGGGATTAGGGGAAAACGAAAAAGGGTTTAGGGTTTGGTAGAAGTTTTCGACAAAGGGGTTTTGGTTAGGATGAATTGGAGGCTTTATAGAAGCCTTAGATTCAGCCCCTTAGTTTCCTTGTTGAAGATGTTTTCCTACTTGGTTTAGAATTCCTTCTTTATCTTGAACTTCTTTTCCTACAATTCAAAGACAAACCAAATAAGGATTAAAATTAAATATAAACTAATAGAGAAAATAAATAAAGATGTGTAATAGGATTCTTAAACTTAAATAATAAAGAAAATCTATCCTAAAAACTACTAATAATCGAAAAGGAAGAAAAATAAAGAAAAAAAATCGACAAAAATATAATAATAACTAATTAATTGAAAAAATAAAAATAAAAATAAATAAATAAATAAAAAAATAAAAATAAAAATATCAAAAGGGAGAGCATGCTCATGCATCTCCTAAGTTGACCACTTCCTTGTTACGTTCCACATGGGCACCATTGTAGTGCTTCAATCTTTGTCCATTAACTTTGAATTCATGGTTGTTAGAGATGGACTTGATTATCACGGCACCATGGGAGAATGGTTTGACGACTTCGAATGGTCCCGGCCATCTTGATTTCAGCTTTCCTTGGAAAAGTTTTAGCCGAGAATTGAATAGGAGAACTAGTTGCCCTGGCGTGAATTGCCGTGGCAATCGTTTCTTGTCATGCCATCGCTTTGTTTTCTCCTTGTAGATTCGTGCATTGTTATAGGCGAGTGCACGGAATTCTTCTATCTCGTTGAGATCCATCAAACGCTTTTGTCCGGCATTTTCCCAATCCATATTCACGGTCTTGATTGCCCAATATGCCTTGTGCTCGATTTCCACCGGTAGATGACATGTTTTGCCATAGACAAGTCGGAAGGGGGACATACCTAAGGGTGTTTTGAATGCAGTGCGATATACCCAAAGTGCGTCATCTAGTCTTAATGATCAATCCTTCCTTGAGGGATTTACAACTTTCTCGAGTATTCCCTTCAACTCCCGGTTGGAAATTTCTGCTTGCCCGTTGGTTTTTGGGTGATATGGCGTGGCGATCTTGTGTGATATGCCGAAGCGTTGCAACATCTTGGAAATTAGTATGTTGTCAAAATGCTTGCCTTCGTCGCTGATAATTGCTCTCGGCATCCCAAACCGTGTAAATATGTTTTTCTGCAGGAATCGTTGCACGGTCTTGGAATCGTTGTTGGGAACTGCAGCTGCCTCAACCCATTTAGACACGTAGTCGACGGCAAGTAGAATATAGAGGTTGCCGAATGAAGATGGGAAAGGTCCCATAAAATCGATCCCCCATACATCGAATAATTCCACCTCGATGATGTTCTGGAGCGGCATCTCATGTCGTCTAGAGATATTGCCCGTCCTCTGGCAGCGATCACATTGCTTGTAAAAGTCTTGGGCATCTTTGTACAATGTTGGCCAATACAAACCGGATTGCAAAACTTTGGCCGCGGTACGAGTTCCTCCAAAATATCCTCCATTGGGTGAAGAATGGCATTGCTGGAGTACATTATGTTGCTCTTCTTCAGGGAAACATCGGCGTATAACCTGATCTGCACATTGTTTAAACAAAAGAGGCTCGTCCCAAAAGTAATGCTTAGCATTATGGCGGAACTGCTTCTTCCTTGGTGAGTAGTGCCATAAGGTAAAATACCACAAACAAGGAAATTAACTAAATCCGCGTACCAGGGTATTGCCGAGGTATGTGCTGCCATGGCGACTGCTCCCAAGATTGCTGAGGGTTGCCAAGGCGTCTAGGGTTGCCGAGGCAACTAAAATTTGTTCATCCGGGAATGCATCACATATCTCTAGATCCGCGTCCTCCTTTCTATTGTCTTCCAAACGTGATAAGTGATCGGCCACTTGATTTTTTGTTCCTTTCCTATCCTTAATTTCAATATCAAATTCTTGTAAAAGTAATATCCAACGAATCAAACGAGGTTTAGCATCCTTTTTAGCAAATAAGTATTTGATTGCCGAATGGTCCGTATGAACAATTACCTTTGTACCAATTAAATAGGATCAGAACTTGTCAAATGCGAAAACTACAGCTAGTAACTCTTTCTTCGTTGTTGTGTAATTCACTTGAGCACCATTAAGAGTTTTACTAGCGTAGTATATCACATGGAATGTCTTACCTGTGCGTTGGCCTAGGACTGCTCCTACCACGAAATCACTTGCATCGCACATGAGCTCAAAAGGTAGCATCCAATCTGGTGGAACGACAATGGGTGTCGAGGTAAGCTTTTTCTTTAGGGTTTCGAATGCTTGGGTGCAAGAATCATCAAAATCGAAGACTTTATCCTGTTCAAGCAGATTACACAAGGGTTTAGTGATTTTAGAAAAATTATGAATGAACCTCCTGTAAAAACCTGCATGTCCGAGAAAACTTTGAATTCCTTTAACTGAACTTGGTGGGGGTAATCTCTCGATCACGTCCACCTTGGCTTTGTCTACTTCAATTCCCTCGGATGAAATCTTGTGGCCGAGCACTATTCCTTCATCTACCATAAAATGGCATTTTTCCCAATTGAGTACTAAATCAGTTTCTTCACATCTTGCTAACACCCTCTCTAAATTGCCGAGACAGTCATTACCATGTCTGAAAAGAGCGCCATCATGCATCTTTGAAAGGTTGTCGGGGCGTTACACAATCCGAACGGCATCCTTCGGAAGGCATAAGTACCGTATGGGCATGTGAAGGTTGTCTTTTCTTGATCTTCTGGTGCTATGGCAATTTGATTGTAACCTAAATAACCATCAAGAAAACAATAAAAGGACTTACCTGCAAGACGGTCAAGCATTTGATCAATAAAGGGTAATGGGAAGTGATCTTTCCTAGTGGCTTTGTTTAGTTTTTGATAATCCATACAAACCCTCCAACCGGTCACAGTCCTGGTTGGAATGAGTTCATTATTTTCATTACTTACCACCGTTATACCTCCCTTTTTCGGTACACATTGTACCGGACTTACAATACTATCAGAGATAGGGTATATAATGCCGGCGTCAAGCCACTTGATGATTTCTTTCATTACAACCCCTTTCATGGCATGATTTAGTCTCCTCTGGGCCTCAATTGAAGGTTTGTGATCATCTTCCAACAAGATCTTGTGCATGCACACTAATTCCCTTCAAGTCGGCAATTGTCCACCCTATTGCGTTTTTGTGTAGCTTCAACATCTTGATCAACTTCTTTTCCTGCTCAGGCAGTAACTTAGAAGAAATAATTACAGGCAATCTCATCTCAGTCCTGTTAATAAAAGCATAAGTTCTTTTTATGAAATTACTATTCTCAGCCATATAAGATTCAATTTTTATCATAAAAGCATTTAGAGAATTTTCCAAAGAACTAGATGTCGTCGGTTGTTGCTGCGGCAACTGTTGCCGTGGCATATTCTGCTGGAATCCTGATGCTTGTGCATTCTTATTGTTCTGGTTTAGAGCATTGTTGGGATTACTCCATGAAAAATTTGGGTGCTTCTTCCAAGCTGGATTGTATGTATTGGACATCACGTTATTGCTCCAATTGTAATTCCCCACATAGAAGTTGGATTCTGGATTCTGCATACATTCAGAAGAATTATGGTTATCACCACATAACTCACAAAAAGAATCCATTACCTTGACTTCATGTGTGTTGTTTGGTTTTTGCATGTTCTGGACCATCTTGGTTAAAGTGGCCAATTGTTCCAAAATTGAATCTGATGATCCTAGTTCATGTATTGTGGCTTGGCGTCTAACTCCTCCTCTTCTAGTAGATGGGAATTGATAGTCATTCTTGGCCAGCCTGTTTAAAATTTGCATTGCTTCCTCCGGCGACTAATCTAGGAGTATGCCGTTTGCCGAGGCATCTAGCATCATCCTTGTTGGTGTATTCACAGTGTTGTAAAACATTGTTACTTGAGTCCACACCGGGAATCCGTGTAGGGGGCATTTGTGTAGAAGTTCTCTATATCGCTCCCAAGCCTCGTACATGGATTCATCATCTGCCTGCCGAAAAGAAGTAATGTCGTTACGAAGCTTATCAGTCATATTTGTAGGATTAAATCTAGCAAGGAAATCACGACAAAGATCAGTCCAAGATGCTATGGATCTGGCAGGAATGCTATTCAACCATGCTTTCGCCCTATCCCTCAGTGAATAGGGGAATAATCTTAATCGTAGGACATCGGGGGTGACTCCGTGTATCTTGAACGAGTTGCAAATCTCGACGAAAGATTTCAGATGTTGTCGTGCATCTTCAGTTGCTGAGCCGCCAAATTGACCAATTGTGTTGATCATATTAAACATTACCGGTTTCAACTCAAAGTGGTCGGCTTCAATTTCAGGTGCGACAACTCCTGGGTTAAGTCCATCAAGATCTTCTTCAAGATAGTCTCGAATAGTTCTGTTTCGTGCAAGAATCACTCCTCCTCCTGCTCAAACATCTTGATTCATATTGACGTCTTGATTTGCCATTGCTTCTCTTATCCTTCGTCTAAGTCTTTGTAAGGTTCGTTCGATTTCTGGATCAAAGGGATATTCTGGTGAAGTCGGTCTCGCCCTGGTCATATACCAATGCAAAACCAAAGTTTGTTAGCCCTTTGAATTTTAAACAAGAAAAATAAAAAGAAAGTGCAAGAAAATAAAAACAAAGTCGCTATTGCCAATCCCCGGCAACGGCGCCAAAAACTTGTTGCGCTTAATAAGTGCTACACAAATGTGCAAGTATACACGTCGCAAGTTATAGTATAAAAGATATCGTCTCCACAGGGATTGGTGCCACTTCAAGGATCTAGTCTCTTGCACTGTAAAAAGTAAAAACATAAGTAAAGGATTATAGGAGTTTAACTAATGACTAATCTAGAAAGCAATAAAGTAAAAGAAAAGATGAATTCAAATGAGAGAGAGATAGGCCAGGTTATCATGAGTTGAGGTGTGATAGCCGATTGGATCGTTTTGGTAAAAGAGTGCACGGGCAACTCAGTTGCCATGGCAACTTGCACAACGGGGTTGCCTTGGCAACTAATCGATGGTTGCCTGGGCAACTAGTTGGGCAACTACTTGGGCGTCTGGGCAGCAACCTTCAAGGTTCGACAAAGCGTTCTTCAATGGTTTCTTCTTATCCCTAAGTCGAAACTCTAGCTACTTGTGCATGCCTTGATAATACATCCCTGCGTGAATCAAGGGTGAACAACAACCAATCTTGCGCTCCTCTTAGCCGTTGAAATCCATAACTTATTCCTAAGCTGGATTAATCTTCACCATCATGAGATTGAATAAAGATCATATTCATTCGTTTCTTGAATCTAACTCTCCCGATATTAGATAAATAGATGAAATCACGTGATCCTCTCCCAATTCACTCGCAAGCAAGGATAAGAACCAAGAATGAATAAACCTTGAAATAGAAAAGTGCAACTCTTATTACCTAAACAAAAACCAATAGTTTCTCATAGCCACAAAACACAATAACCATAGCCAAGTAGATTTAGTTCATGGCTAGGTTCCAAAGAAACACAAGATAATTAATCCCTAGCATGAACCCAATCGAACAAGAAAGAAAAGGATGAAGAAGGAGGCTTGTCGAAATCCTCCTTGCCCTAGATGCTTGTCGAAAATTCTCTCCTCTTGCCCTCCTTGGACTTGTCAAAATTCCCCTCTTGCTCTCTCTATGTGGATTGTCGAAATCTCCTTGCTATTTATAGGGCTAGGCCAAAGTCCTTCTTTGAGGAGGAGTTTAAGTTGGAATTAAATTATCTTTAAAGAATATAATTCTTTATTATAATTGTATTCCTACTAGAACTTCTCCTATCTTCTTGGAATTTAATTCTTCTTTAATCTCTGCATGGAAATCAAATTCCTTTGGGTTTGGGCTTTGCTCCACGTCATCTTGGGCTTGTTTAGTCATCAATTTCGACTACCATATTACCTTTTCTCTTGTCGACAATTGCCATGGCAACTGGCTCGGCGTCTCCTTCATGCATTGCCCTGGCAACTAGCTCGGCGTCTCCTTCATGCATTGCCCTGGCAACTAGCTCGGCATTGCTTTGGCAAGTGATCCTGCACATACACACACAAAGCACACCAAAGCAGCATCTTTTCCACAAAAACTACCAAGTTATGTAATCAAGCTCAACGATGGAAGGAAACATGGATTAATGCATGAATGGCTAACTATGCAACGAATATGAGCCTAAGTCTAACAATAATATGAGTAAAAAGGGTAAGAAAAATAGTACTTTTGAACACTTATCAGTATTCAAAGCCTTGTTCTTCGTAAATCTTCTGGCTTTCGAACTTGGAGTGAAATCTTTCTTGAACCACCAGTGTAGCAAACTTTTTGTATCTTGGTTTTTTGGAGGAACTTGGATGAACTAAAAATTTAATTTTGGATGCCATAGATGATCTTGGTTGTGAGTTTTGTAAAAACAAATAAAAGAAACTAAAAAGTTGCAAGATGAAAAGTAGGAATAGGTTAAGGGTGATGGGTTTTATAGAAAAGATAGGTAGTAAATATGGTGGGTGGGATTAATTTTTGGAAAGACGAAAAAGAGGGTTTTAGTTTAGGGGAAGGGTGACAGAAAGTGGGGTTTAATTAGGGTAAGTTGGAGGCTTTATATAAGCCTTAGATTCAGCCTATTAATTTCCTTGTTGAAGATGTTTTCTTTCTTGGATCAAAATTCCTCTTTATCTTGAACTCTTTTCCTACAATTCAAAGACAAATCAAATAAGGATTAAAATTAAAGATAAACTAATAAAAGAAAATAAATAAAGATGTGTAAAGGGATTTTTAAACTTAAATAAAGATAAAACAAAAGAAAATAAATCTATCCTAAAAAAGCAAATAATCGAAAGTAATAAAAAAATAAAAATTAAATAGTTCGACAAAAATAAAAATAAAAAGAAAAATAAAAATAAAATATCGAAAGGAGATCATGCTCATGCATCTCCTAAGGTGACCACTTCTTTGTTACGTTCCACATGGGCACGATTGTAGTGCTTTAATCTTTGTCCATTAACTTTGAATTCATGTTTGTTAGTGATGGACTTGATTATCACGACACCATGGGAGAATGGTTTGACAACTTCGAATGGTCCCGACCATCTTGATTTCAGTTTTCCCGGGAAAAGTTTTAGCCGAGAATTGAATAAGAGAACTAGTTGCCCTGGCATGAATTGCCGCGGCAATAGTTTCTTGTCATGCCATTGCTTTGTTTTCTCCTTGTAGATTCGTGCATTGTTATAGGCGAGTGCACGAAATTCTTCTATCTTGTTGAGGTCCAACAAACGCTTTTGTCTGGCACTTTCCCAATCCATATTCACGGTCTTGATTGCCCAATATGCCTTGTGTTCGATTTCCATTGGTAGATGGCATGTTTTGCCATAGACAAGTCGGAAGGGGGACATACCTAAGGGTGTTTTGAATGCAGTGCGGTATGCCCAAAGTGCGTCATCTAGTCTTAATGACCAATCCTTCCTAGAGGGATTTACAACTTTCTCGAGTATACCCTTCAATTCCCGGTTGGAAATTTTTGTTTGCCCGTTGGTTTGTGGGTGATATGCTGTGGCGATCTTGTGTGATATGCCGAAGCGTTGCAACATCTTGGTAATAAGTCTATTGTCAAAATGCTTGCCTTCGTCACTGATAATTGCTCTCGGCATCCCAAACCGTGTAAATATGTTTTTCTGCAAGAATCGTTGCACGGTCTTGGAATCGTTGTTGGGAACTGCAGCTTCCTCAACCCATTTAGACACGTAATCGACGACAAGTAGAATGTAGAGGTTGCCAAATGAAGATGGGAAAGTCCCATAAAATTGATCCCCCATCCATCAAACAATTCCACCTCGATGATGTTTTGGAGCGGCATCTCATGTCGTATAGAGATATTGCCCGTCCTCTAGCAACGATCACATTGCTTGTAAAAGTTTTGGGCATCTTTGTACAATGTTGGCCAATACAACCTGGATTGCAAAACTTTGGCCTCGGTACGAGTTCCTCCAAAATGTCCTCCATAGGGTGAAGAACGGCATTGCCGGAGTACATTCTGTTACTTTTTTAAGGGACACATCAGCGTATAACCTGATCTGCACATTGTTTAAACAAAAGAGGCTCGTCCCAAAAGTAATGCTTAGCATCATGGCGGAACCGCTTCTTCCCTTGGTGAGTAAGGCCATAAGGTAAAATACCACAAACAAGGAAATTAACTAAATCCGCGTACCAGGGTGTTGCCGAGGCATGTGCTGCCGTGGCGACTGCTCCTAAAATTGTCGAAGCGTGCGCGTCAAAGGCTGCTGTGGTGTCGAGAGTTGTCGAGGCATCGAGGGTTGCCGAGGCATGCACGTCTATGGTTGCCGAGGCAACTAAAAGTTGTTCATCCGGGAATGCATCACATATCTCTAGATCCGCGTCCTCCTCCCTATTACGTTCTAAACGTGATAAGTGATCGGCCACTTGATTTTCTGTTCCTTTCCTGTCCTTAATTTCAATATCAAATTCTTGTAAAAGTAATATCCAACGAGTCAAACGAGGTTTGGCATCCTTTTTAGCAAATAGATATTTGATTGCTGAATGGTCCGTATGAACAATTACCTTTGTACCAATCAAATAGGATCGAAACTTGTCAAATGCAAAAACTATAGCTAGTAACTATTTCTCCGTTGGTGTGTAATTCACTTGAGCACTATTAAGAGTTTTACTAGCGTAGTATATCACATGGAAGGTCTTACCTGTGCGTTGGCCTAGGACTGCTCCTACCGCGAAATCACTTGCATCACACATGAGCTCAAAAGGTAGCGTCCAATCTGGTGGAACGACAATGGGTGCCGAGGAAAGCTTTTCCCTTAGGGTTTCGAATGCTTGGCTGCAAGAATCATCAAAATCGAAGACTTTATCCTGTTCAAGCAAATTGCACAAGGTTTAGTGATTTTAGAAAAATTATGAATGAACCTCCTGTAAAAACCTGCATGTCCAAGAAAGCTTCGAATTCCTTTAACCGAACTTGGTGGGGGTAACCTCTCGATCATGTCCACCTTGAATTTGTCTACTTCAATTCCCTTGGATGAAATCTTGTGGCCGAGCACTATTCCTTCATCTACCATAAAATGGCACTTCTCCTAATTGAGGACTAAATCAGTTTCTTCACATCTTGCCAACACCTTCTCTAAATTGCCGAGACAGCTGTCAAAGTCATTACCAAAAACAAAAAAATTCTCCATGAAGATCTCAAGGAAGTCTTCAACCATGACTGAAAAGAGTGCCATCATGCATCTTTGGAAGGTTGTCGGGGAGTTACACAATCCGAACGGCATCCTTCAGAAAGCATAAGTACCGTATGGGTATGTGAAGGTTGTCTTTTCTTGATCTTCTGGTGCTATTGCAATTTGATTGTAACCTGAATAACCATCAAGAAAACAATAAAAGGGTTTACCTGCAAGACGGTCAAGCATTTGATCAATAAAGGGTAATGGGAAGGGATCTTTCCTAGTAGCTTTTTTTAGCTTTCGATAATCCATACAAACCCTCCAACCGGTCATAGTCCTGGTTGGAATGAGTTCATTGTTTTCATTACTTACCATCGTTATACCTCCCTTTTTTGGTACACATTGTACCAGACTTACCCATGTACTATTAGAGATAGGGTATATAATGTCGGCGTCAAGCCACTTGATGATTTCTTTCATTACAACCCCTTTCATGGCATGATTCAATCTCTTTTGGGCCTCAATTGAAGGTTTGTGATCATCTTCCAACAAAATCTTGTGCATGCACACTGCCGGGCTAATTCCCTTCAAGTCAGCAATTGTCTATCCTATTGCCTTTTTATGTAGCTTCAACATTTTGATCAGCTTCTTTTCCTGCTCAGGCTGTAACTTAGAAAAAATAATTACAGGCAATGTATTATCAGTTCCTAAGTATGTATATTTTAGTTGCTCTGGCAACTGTTTCAACTCAAGAATTGGTGGTTGTTCAATAGAGGGCTTTTTGAGCTTACCTTCCTTACCTGAGTAATCCAGTGGTTCAAAGTATGTACCTGGTTGAATGACTAGCCAATTTGCCTCTTCTTGTTGTTCCTCATCGACGGGTTCTTCATACTCCTCAGGTTCCTCTTGATCGGCAATGTAGTTGCTGAAGCAACTAAATTCCTCGTCGAAGTTAAACTCTGCCGTGGCATGAAGAAGTTGACATTCTTCTGGATCATCGGCATGCCTTAGTGTTTGGAACACGTTTAGTTTAACTTGCTGGTCATTCACCCTCATTGTGAGTTCTCCTTTTTCAACATCGATCAAGGTTCTCCCTGTTGCTAGGAATGGTCTCCCGAGAATGATAGGTGCATGCTCATCTGCTTCACAATCCAAAACAATAAAGTCAGCGGGAAAAATAAATTTATCAACTTTTTCCAGTATGTCTTCGATTTTTCCCTCTGGATGCACATAGGATCTGTCGGCTAGCTGTAGCATAACTGTTGTAGGTCTTGCCTTTCCGATTCCTAGTTTCTGGAAAACTGATTTAGGCATCAAATTTATGCTAGCTCTAAGGTCGCATAATGCTTTCCCGACATAGTGGTTTCCAATAGAATAGGGTATTGTGAAACTTCTGGGATCCTTCAACTTATGTGGCATACGATTGTGCAACATGGCTATGCATCCCTCTATTACGGCAACTGTTTCAAACTCTCCTAGCCTTGTTCTCTTGGACACAATGTCTTTAAGAAACTTGGCATAGTTCGACATTTGTTCAATTGCTTCCACCAATAGCAAGTTGATGTGGACTTGCTTTAGGATATCAAAGAACTTCTTGAATTGATATTCGTGCTTTTGTTGCTTCAACCTTTGTGGGAATGGTGGTAGAAGTCGGATATCTTTGATCCTTTCATTGGTTTGGAACCTGATTGACGACATTGCCGGGACAACTGGAGTTGCCGAGGCATTATCAATTGGGGTTGCCGAGGCATGCTTATCACAAGTTGCCGAAGCATCCTTATCGTCGGTTGCCGAGGCATGCTTATTGCCGGTTGTCGCGGTAATTCCTGGTTCAGCATCTGAGGCTTTGCCGCTAGGTTCGTCTTGATCTTTTTGTGGAGTTTTGTTTGATAAGCGGGCTTGAGCCTCTTTAAGTTGTCGGCCACTTCTAGTGGTGATCGCCTTATATTGCTCATGGCCAGTTCCTCTTGCGACTTCAGTATCGCTAGGTAAACCTCCTTGCGGTCTAGTATTCAGGTTTTGAGCAAACTGTCCGACTTGATTTTCTAATGATTTGATTGCCGCCTCTTGGTTTTGCAATCTCATCTCGGTCCTGTTAATAAAAGCATCAGTTCTTTTTATGAAGTTACTATTCTTAGCCATATAAGATTCAGTTTTCATCATAAAAGCATTTAGAGAATTTTCCAAAGAACTAGATGTTGTCGGTTGTTGCTGCGGCAACTGTTGTCGTGGCATATTCTGCTAGAATCTCGATGTTTGTGCATTTTGATTGTTCTGGTTTAGAGCATTGTTGGGATTACTCCATGAAAAATTCGGGTGCTTCTTCCAAGTTGGATTGTATGTATTGGACATCACATTGTTGTTCTGATTATAATTCCCCACATAGAAGCTGGATTCCGGATTCTGCATACATTCAGAAGAATCATGGTTATCACCACATAACTCACAAAAAGAATCCATTACCTTGACCTCATGTGTGTTGTTTGGTTTTTGCATGTTCTGGACCATCTTGGTTAAAGTGGCCAATTGTGCCGAAATTGAATATGATGATCCTAGTTCATGTATTGTGGCTTGGCGTCTAACTCCTTATCTTCTAGTAAAGGGGAATTGATAATCATTCTTGGCCAGCCTGTTTAGAATTTGCATTGCTTCCTCTGGCGACTTATCTACGAGTATGCCGTTTGCCGAGGCATCTAGCATCATCCTTGTTGGTGAATTCAGGGCGTTGTAAAACATTGTTACTTGAGTCCACACAGGGAATCCGTGTAAGGGGCATTTGTGTAGAAGTTCTCTATATTGCTCCCAAGCCTCGTACATGGATTCATCACCTGCCTGCCGAAAAGAAGTAATGTCATTACGAAGCTTATCAGTCAAATTTGTAGGATTAAACCGAGCAAAGAAATCACGACAAAGATCAGTCCAAGATCCTATTGATCCGGCAGGAATGCTATTCGACCATGCTTTTGCTCTATTCCTCAGTGAATAGGGGAATAATCTTAATCGTAAAACATCATGGGTGACTCCGTGTATTTTGAACGAGTTGCAAATCTCGAGGAAAGATTTAAGATGTTATTGTGCATCTTTAGTTGCTGAGCCGCCAAATTGACCAATTGTGTTGATCATATTAAACATTACCGGTTTGAACTCAAAGTGGTCGGCTTCAATTTCAGGTGCGACAACTCCTGGATTAAGTCCATCAAGATCTTCTTCAAGATAGCCTCGAATAGTTATGATTCGTGCAAGAATCACTCCTCCTTCTGCTGGAACATCTTGATTTATATTGCTGTCTTGATTAGCCATTGCTACTCTTATTCTTCGTGTAAGTCTTTGTAAGGTTCATTCGATTTCTGGATCAAAAGGATATTCTGGTGTAATCGGTCTCGCCCTGGTCATATACCAATGCAAAACCAAAGTTTGTTAGCCCTTTGAATCTTAAACAAGAAAAGTAAAAAGAAAGTGCAAGAAAATAAAAACAAAGTCGCTATTGCCAATCCTCGGGAACGGCGCCAAAAACTTGTTGCGCGTAATAAGTGCTATGCAATTGTGCAAGTATACATGTTGCAAGTTATAGTATAAAAGATATCGTCTCAACAGGGATTGGTGCCACTTCAAGAATCTAGTCTCTTGCACTGTAGAAAGTAAAAGAAAACACAAGTAGAAGATTATAGGAGTTTTAACTATTAACTAATCTAGAAAGAAATTAAGTAAAAGGCGATGTAATTAAATGAGAGAGATAGGCCAGGTTATCGTGAGTTGAAGTGTGATAGCCGATTGGATCGTCTTGGTAAAAGAGTACACGGGCAACTCAGTTGCCGTGGCAACTTGCACAACGGGGTTGCCTTGGCAACTAATCGATGGTTGCCTGGGTGACTAGTTGGGCAACTACTTGGGCGTCTGGGCAGCAACCTTCAAGGTTCGACAAAGCGTTCTTCAATGGTTTCTTCTTATCCCTAAGTCGAAATTCTAGCTACTTGTGCATACCTTGATAATACATCCTTGCGTGAATCAAGGGTGAACAACAACCAATCTTGCGCTCCTCTTAGCCGTTGAAATCCTTAACTTATTCCTAAGCCGGATTAATCTTCACCATCAATAGATTGAATAAAGATCATATTCATTCGTTTCTTGAATCTAACTCTCCCGATATTAGATAAATAGATAAAGTTACGAGAAACAAGAATAAGAACCAAGAATGAATAAACCTTGAATAGAAAAGTGCAAACTCTTATTACCTAAACAAAATCCAATAGTTTCTCACAACCACAAGACACAATAACCTTAGCCAAATAGATTTAGTTCATGGCTAGGTTCCAAAGAAACACAAGATAAAGAATCCCTAGCATGAACCTAATTGAACAAGAAAGAAAAAGATGAGGGATGAAGCTTATCGAAATCCTCCTTGCCCTAGATGCTTGTCGAAAATTCTCTCCTCTCTCTCCTTCTTGGAGTTGACGGCATGGCCTCTAATTTATAGGGCTAGGTCAAAGTCCTTCTTTGAGGAGGAAGTTAAGTTGGAATTAAATTATCTTCCTTCTAGAACTTCTCCTATCTTCTTGGAATTTAATTCTTCTTTAATCTCTTCATGGAAATCAAACTCCTTTGGGATTTAGCTTTGCTCTACGTCATCTTGGGCTTGTCTAGTCATCAATTTCGACTACCATATCACCTTATTCTTTGTCAACAATTGCCCTGGCAACTGGCTCGACGTCTCCTTCATGCATTACCCTGGCAACTAGCTCGGCATCTCCTTCATGCATTGCCCTGGCAACTAGCTCGGCATCTCCTTCATGCATTGCCTGGAAACTAGCTCTAGCCTTGCTTTGGCAAGTGATCCTGCACATACGCACAAAACACACCAAAGCAACATCTTTTCCCACAAAAACTAGCAAGTTATGTAATCAAGCTCAACGATGGAAGGAAACATGGATTAATGCATGAATGACTAATTATGTAACTAATATGAGTAAAAAGGGTAAGAAAAATAGTACTTTTGAACACTTATCAAGATGCATAGAGACAAACCTAGTGTTAAACTGGGAGAAATGCTACTTCATGGTGAAGGAGGGCATTGTTCTCGAGCACAAGGTAACTGAGAGAGGGTTAGAGGTTGATTAAGCAAAAGTTGAAGTAATTAAGCAGCTACCACCTACAACGAGTGTTAAAGGTATAAGGAGCTTTTTAGGACATGCCAGTTTTTACCGATGTTTTATTAAAGATTTTTCAAAAATTGCAAAACCTTTATGCTTGTTGTTAGAACATAATGCCACTTTTTCATTTGACGATTCTTATCTGAGAACATTTCATGAACTTAAAGAAAAGTTGATCAATGCCCCTATAGTTGTGGCACCAGACTGGAATGAGCCCTTCGAGCTCATGTGCGATGCCAGCAACTATGCCGTTGGAGCAACCTTGGGACAAAGGCATGGCAGGGTTTTCCATGCCATCTACTATGCCAGCCAAACCTTGAACGAAGAACAACTGAATTACACTACGATCGAGAAAGAATTTCTTGCGGTTGTTTTTGCTTTTGAAAATTTTAGATCTTATTTAATCGGTAACAAAGTTGTAGTTTTTATAGATCATTCAGTATTGAAGTATCTCTTGGCAAAGAAGGATGCCAAGCCCAGACTAATTTGATGGACACTCATGCTTCAAGAATTCGACCTTGAGATCTGAGACAAAAAGGGCAGCGAAAACTTAGTAGCTGACCATCTCTCACGTTTGGAGCATCATTTTGAAGATGGTAAGACTAATTCGATAAGAGATGAATTTCCTGACGAGTATTTGCTTGCAGTTCATGCCATACCATGGTATGCTGGCATTGTCAACTACTTGGTAAGTAACATTCTGCCACCAGACTTGGCATACAATGCCAAGAAAAGGTTCTAGCGGGAAGTCTGGCAATATTGGGATGAACCAATATTGTTCAAATAGTGTGCTGACCAAGTGATTCGTCGGTGTGTGCCTGAGGATGAACAACATAACATATTGCATCTATACCATGCCGCACCATATAGATGTCACTTTGCTGGGGTAAAGACTGCTGCCAAGGTACTGCAGTCAGGATTCTTTTGGTCCACACTATACAAGAATGCCCACAAGTATGCCAAGGCATGTGATTGATGCCAACGGACAGGAAACATCTCTGGCAGACACCAACTACCGCTTCAAAACATTATGCCTGTGGATTTATTTGATGTGTAGGGGATAGACTTTATGGGTCCTTTTCCACCCTAATTCAGTAATGTATACATTCTTGTGGCTGTTGATTACATATCTAAGTGGGTAGAAGTTGTTGCTCTGCCAACGAATGATGCCAAGGCCGTTGCCGAGTTCTTATATAAGCATATCTTTACTAGATTTGGTGCCCCTAGAGTGATTATTCATGATGAGGGCACTCATTTTAAATGAAATCTAATTTCTAAAGCCTTGTGCAGGTATGGTATACAACATAGAATTGCCACAGCCTATCATCCACAAACAAACGGGCAAGCTGAGATTTCAAATAAGGAGATCAAAAACATCTTAGAGAAGACTGTTAATCCATCAAGGAAGGGCTGGTCCTTGAGACTAGATGAGTCCTTGTGGGCTTATAGGACTGCGTTTAAAACTCTTTTGGGTACTTCACCATTTAGACTTGTTTTCAGAAAACCATGCCATCTACTAGAGGAGCTTGAGCATAAAGCCTACTGGCCATCAAAACACTTGGCATGGCATGGAGAGCTATTGGAGAAAAGAGGTTACTAGACCTAAATGAATTGGAGGAATCCAGAACACAAGCCTATGAGAACGCCATGATCTACAAGGAGAAGGCAAAACATTGGCATGACAGTAGGATAATGCCAAGACAGTTTGAGGTAGGCCAACGTGTTTTGTTATTCAACTCACTGCTTAAGTTGTTTCCAGGGAAGCTTAGATCGAGATGGACGAGCCCGTATGAAGTTGTAAAGCCCTATGCCCATAGTTCCTTCAACAAATTTCAATGGCTTCATCTTCTACTCTCTTCAAGCGATTCTTCAACGAGGAGATCGAGAAAAAGTTTGAATCCAACTTTGCCTCGAGGAGCTTTTTCTATGAGAAGCACTTCGACTTCCAAACAGAGACGAACAATGGATTCCCTCCGAAAGTCATGTGTACGATTAACTTGCACAAATGGACTCAGTTCTGCCAGCAAAGGGGGGAAGTCTATGCCACAATCGTCCAAGAATTCTATGCGCACCTTGTGACCAAGGATTCACCATTCTTGATGATTAGAGGTAAATGTGTTCGTTTCGAAAGGGTATATCAATAATATGTTTGAGTTAGATGGTGTAGAGGATGAGTATTTCGAGTACGCGAATTCAATGAATGCTGCCAAAAGAAAGAGGTTGCTGGCAGATTTGTGTAAACCTGGCACAACATGGATAGTGTCATCGAAAGGGCACCATACGGTGAAGAGTCTGGTATTGAAACCCCAATGGAGGGGATGAAATCACTTCCTCAAGGCTAATCCGATGCCCACATCCCATAATGACCGTGTCAAAAGAGAGGATGATTTTGTTGCACTCCATTGTTATGAGGCACAAGATCAATGTTGGCAAGCTTATTATTGAGGAAACCTACAAGTGCACAGCGAAAGGTACTGACAGCTTGTTTTTCCCTTTGTTGATTTCTAACGTTTGTATGCTCCATGATGTGCTAAGTCTGGATACAGACAAGGGGCAAACGATTAAAGGAACAACGACTATTGCGACTATATGGAGAAATTTAGTTGCTGCCAAGCCCAAAGACAAGGGCAAGGGAAAGGCAAGGGCACCAACGCCAAAGCCCAAGGAGTCAAGGGCCGCGCCAGCAACCATGCCAGAAACTGTGCTAGACAGTTCACTGGCAATGTTGTCCCAAATTCACCAACGCCAAGAGATTATTCTACAAAAGTATAAAAAGCCTAAGGAGCTCAATGTCAAGATGAGACACTACATCCAGGCCAGGGATGCGGTGATCAAGGAGGCTCTTACAAAATTATCAATTGATTTTGTGCCAGAATTTCCAGACTTCCCTACCGAGCTTTCTGCCAGTGACAATGCCATGCCAGCTAGTCCAGTTCATACCCTGTCTGATGCCACAGTCCTATTATCCTCAGTTGAAGTCGAGTCTGCCAGTTCTGATTCTTCATTTGAATCGAAGGAAACCAAAGCCAAGTCGCCAGTAACACCTGCTGTCTATACACCATCTGATGCCACCGATGCACATGCTGCTTCGGAGCCTGCCAAGGAAAAGGCGAAAGTTGGAGCCTCCACTGCCGCTTCAAAACTGAGCCTGAAAAGAAAAAAGCACCAGGCCCCTGATCGAGGGCCATTTGTGAGAAGAAAAACCCATGCCGCAAGGCAAATAGTCTCCGAAGGGGAGTCCCCTTCTTTCTAAACTCCTTTACATTTCATTCCATTGCATTTACATGATCATGCATTTTTATTTTTGTTGTTTTTCTTGTATATATATGTTGTTTCATGCATTGAGGACAATGCACATCTTGGGTTTGGGGGTGTGCATTTCTTCACATTTATGCGATGCACTTCATGTTAAATTTTCTGTCGCCATGCCATTTAGGTCATTTAGGATAGATGCATACCGAACCACTAAAAAAAAGAAAATTTTGCCTCGGTTCAATTCTAAAAAAATGTTAACATTTGTTAGGCAAGTTTAATTTGATCTAGGTATCTGTCCAATGAGGAAACTCTAATATTTAGTTGTCATGCCATGCCAGCAGAGTAGTATGCCATGTTAGCTTGGCAATTGATCTCTAGTTTAGGGAATTGAACTTTCACTTAACACGTAGTATGTATCTAGTCCCTTAACAAACTTAGACTTTTTGAAGCTAAGCTCAGATATGAAAAAAAAATGATGATGCCGGGGTAAAAAGAAGTAAATAAGGCAGCAATGTTATGCCAAGGCAAGAAAAAAATAGAACTCTCCTCTACTATAGGGATAATAAGCTACTTGGGGCTTCGTGGTTTGCTCCCTCTTAGTTCTCAAGTCCAAAAATTTAGGGTATGAGTTGAACATGAAGCCTAGTGATGTCTAGATTAAGGTGAGGATTCATGGCATGTTCCCTCTTATCTCTCTCGCTAAATAGTGTCACGAAGCAAGCTTAAATGAATGCCAGCAAGAAACCCTTGGCAAAGAAAGAAAAAAATGATGAAAAAAAATATATACCTGAGTTTAGATAGTAAAATTTGTCTAAGGGAGTGAAAGGAAACTGGATGCATATTGCCTACACTCATGCACACTTCATGAACTTTGACTAGAGTTATATTGCCGCACTGGAATTACTACCTGCTTGGCATTATTGCACTGAGATACCGAGGACAGAAGTAGAGCCAAATTTTGCTTGCCAGCACGTGTTGGTGTTCAACCAAAATTTTGTCGAGGTAACTTTTTCATAGTTTTTGTTTTTATTTTGATTGCATTACTTGAGGGCAAGCAAAGAGTTAGGTTTAGGGGTGTGTTACCTCTTTAAAAGTACTATTTTTAATGCCAATCTTACAATGCTTTTGTTTGTTTTTAGGTATATTTAGTTGTTTTAGGATGTTAGAATCATGCATTTGCATAAGGAGTTTAGAGTTTTGTCTATGCCAGTGTGAAGGGTTGTTTTGTTGGCAACTTTGCAGGTTTGGCATAGGATTTGGCCCAGAAAAGCAACACATGAAGGAGCGTCAGAGAGAATGTCGAGTGCTGTTGGCAAAGATAGACCAGACAATGCCAAGCAACGGTTGGCAGAGAAGTGAACTTGATACCACACCAAGAAGCTGTTGGACCCGAAAAAATAAGAAATGATCAGGCTCCGAAAAGATAGAAATTGGATCAATCTCCGAAAAAATAGCAGATAAGATGGTGCCAAGACTTGTTGGCAGATTCATGCCAAGCTTGGATGCCAGGGCAGCGTCGGCAGGAAGACGTTAGCCTTAGCCTGATAAGTTCTCATTCAAATTTTGATAAGAAGATAATCTCTTATCCCTTGGGCAGTTGAAATTCAAATTTTGAAGAGCTAGTCCCATCCCTTCCTCGCACGCCTATTTAAACACCAACCAAGCTAGCATTTAGGGGGAGATAAGACTGGATCGTGAGGAGTTGGTGTGTGACGATTGACAATAGGCTACACCGTGGAAGGGTGGTCTGACCAACTTGGCCGAGAAGCCTGGATCTTGAAGGGTTGCATCGAGAGACCTCTTCTAGCCCATTTTCTCTTTCAAGTTATTTTATTTTGTTTTTAAGGATGATGTATCTCGAAAACGTTTATGGACTGTTGGTTAAATCCCCCACCATGAACTAATTTAATAGTTGGTGGGGGATGTTTGGGTTTTATGTTATTTTCATTATTTAGTTTTTAATAATAAATCTGCCTTAGCACGGTTTTATCTATTCGACATACTTTAATGTTTCCTAAATACTCTACCAAGCGAGAGCTGGCACTATTGGCCTATTGTGCCTTAATATCTTAATAGACTTGGGGTGGAAACGAATAAGTTGTTGAATAGTGAGGAGAGAAGCTCCGAGAGAAGTCGTTCAAGTAGATAAACTTACTTCGGGAGTGAAATCTACCCCTTAGAAGTATAGATTGGAGCTTAATCAAATTGGTTTATTTAAAAATAAATAATATAGATAGATAAGGGTTTTACATGATCAATTTAGGGCAATGACCATCGAGAGAGGCTTTGCCAATTGTGAATCAGCTCGGCACACAATACCAAGACAGGTTATTGTTAAAGGCTGGCATGGCATGAACAGCGTGAAAACCAGGCATTCCATGACAACGCTCATCATTCATTAAAACACCTTCCTTACCAACATCTTTACTTTACTTTTATTTATTTACTTTTTAATTATTTCACAAAATCAATTTCAAATCAAATCAACTTTTTCTTAAGGCAAGTAACAATCAAGGCAATTGAATTCCAAGTCAATCTCTGTGGGATCGATACTTAGCTTACCAGCTGTATTACTTGCGGACCGTGTATACTTGCACGCAAAAGACTTCTTTTGGCATATTCTTATATTTTCAAAGACATATTTTCTGCCACTTTTGCCAGCATTCACTCAGAGAGTCTATAGTTGACCCGGCTTAATTGGGCATACCATCTGGTAGCAGACCCCGATAGACTATCTTGGAAACAATAGATGAGTAGCTTATCGTTTTCCAAGTGTAGTGACATTTTTCGACAGTACATGGTAAAGTGCGCCGAAAGGCAAGTGGTCCCGTCATACTTCTCGAAGTTGAGAGTTTTAAATTTTGGAGGAACCACCAAGTCAGACACTAGACTTAGATCTCTAGCGTCTATGCCACCATAACCATTGCTTCCATGTAGGGCTCTAATGTTCTCTTCGAGCCTGTCACATTGATCTTCTATCCTCTTATTCACTCTGAACTTGTCGGCTACCTCATAGAGATCCCGCGCCTTAATACCTTGGTTTTCTCCATGATTTATCCTAGACCTATCTAGAAGATGAGTTGGTGTTCCTGCCATGCATATATGGAACCTACCCTTCGGTAGAAATATCTTCGAAGTTATCTCGGGTTGGGGCGACAAAACATCAACAACTTCAACCGTCTTTCCTCTTTCTGGGTCCTTGAATCCCAACATAACCACTATCTGGTTGACAATGTTTTTCTGAGCTTGTGCAATTTATTCTTTTAAGTTTTTTTTCCATTATATCGAGTCTATCTTGGGTACTCTTGTGATTTATTTCTAGAGTTATCATTATTTCCTCTGTAGTCATAGCTCAAGTATCGTATTCGTGTAGAATCTTGTTAAAGAATAGAATTTACCATAATTAATCTTTATGTATGTATGCAATGAATATAAACTAATGTAAACAAAAAAATGTAATTGCATGAATGCATGTGAAGGGTCGTCGATTCCATTAAGGTATTACTCTAGAAATAGTTTTTTATTGGATATTGAAGTTCCTTATTACAAAAGATTATAAATTATATCACGAGTACATCTCAGCCCGAGAGCCCAACTCTTTTATTTCTTTGATCAACCACATGAGTCTCGGTCCCACTTTTTATACTAGCCGAACAGTAGTAGCTTCTTTAGCTAGCACAATCACATGCTTGGCTATGTCTTAAATATGGACCAATTCATCTCGCTCTTGGAACCTTCTAACATTGTCCCTAAGCTGGGTGAACCAGTAATCATTGCCCCATTCATTGGTATCTTCAAGGACCAAGATCTTTGTCTTCAATGTTGTTATTTATGTGCCCGTTGGTTGACCTCGGACAGTGACATACACTCGCATTATCTTTCTCTTTTTGAAGGAGTCTTCTATCACGAAAAACTATTTTTTACTTGAGCAATGTGCTTTAGAATCGACCCCTTCTAGATATGAGATGTGGATGCAAGAAAAATATGCAAAAAAATACAAAACAAGAAAAAGAAAGAATTAGTACTTCGAAGAACATAAAAGGTCCAAAATAATTTCATTGTACGAATAGTAACTGGGTAGAGCATTCCAACACTTCTGGACATGTCTCCATGGACTATTCCTACGAAATAATTTTGACCAAATTCCAAAACCTAGGGTCTTCCACATGGCTCTAATGGGGTAGGCTTCTAGATCCTCACACTGGTTTGGTTCTAAAAGGTTCCTGAATTGTCCTCCCTGTCTCCTATTAAGGGTAGCAAGGCCCTTGGTTCTCACCCATTATAGGCTTCAAACGAATCAAGTTCAACTCAAGGGGACCCATTTTCCTATGCCCATACGAATGATCAGTATCCTTACAAAGACATAGGCCATATGAGCCCCGGAGGTACTTGCTAGGCCCATACGGAGAATCAGTATTCCCACAGGAGCTATGGCGTTTCCCCCCCACTTAAACGAACGAGACGAAGCTTGGGTGTAGAGCTTAAAACCAAATTTTAAATGCATAAAATGGAATCATATTCATAAATGGACAATTAAGTTAAATTGTATACGAACTTAGCAAATTCCGACATTGAAACAAAGTGTAATCGGCATGTGTCATGCCTCTCTTTTTGTAAAAACAAAAAAATTTCCCCAGCGGAGTTGCCAAGCTGTCGCAACCTTTTTAGGGGTCTCGACGATTTTTTAAAATAAAGCCAAAACAACGGAGTCGTCACCAATCTTTTTTTAAAAGGTATGATTGGATCACCTAAAAATGGGTCATTTTAATAAAATCATTTTTATTTTATTAAAACAACGGTTTTGGTATGTGAAAACTCAAAAACGAGTTCGGGAGTCGGTTACGTGTGGGGAAGGGTTAGCACCCCCACAGCGCCCAGAAATTGGTACCTAACCGATTACAAAAAGTTTTAATGTGAGAATTGCAAGTTCGTGTAAAATTTAAATTATTGTCCATTTATGAATATGATTCCATTTTAACGGCCCCACCATCCGGAGAGTAAACTTTAATCACCGACAACACTTATGGCGCTAATCCGTTACATCTTTTTGGTAGGACACCGCATTAATTATATTTTACTTTTTTAACAAGCAATCACAAAAATAATTAGTGTGTTAAAGTTTTTATTTATTCTAAGTTAGCGATTATTAACCCTAAAAGATTATCTAGGTGAATTTTACCTATTATGGTTCAAATATTATTAAGTATATTTTATGATATTTGGGTGAAGGAAATTTTATTAAACTCAAAGGCTCTAAATTAACTAAGGCTCTAATGCTACAGAACCTAGCCTAGGAGTTTTACCTAAACAAATATTTAAATGAAGAAGCAGACATTAAAGATTTTAAAACAAATTAAATTAACGAGATAAAGGCAACATTAAGATAGTTTACAAAATTAAATAAATAAGGAATTAAATTGTATGTATCCTTCTCACGATCGAGTCAACACACGGTATTCGGGTTATTAACTTACACATTATTGTTTTTTTAAGAAAATATGTGACAAAAATAAGTTTGAAGTTTAAATTGGAATTAAAAAGGAAAAGAAATTAATATCCAAGTTAAAAAAACAAAATGAAATTAGATGTCTGGTTTGAAAAATATTCAAAGAAACTTTATGTGATTTAAAAAATGATATATTAATATTATAGAATAAAAAAACACTTTTATTTGAAATGGGCATATGACCCAAAAACACCATTATTCAATGTTGGTTTTAAAACAAAGATCAAAACACCCCACTTTAAAAACTCATCAAGTGTTCATGTGAAAAATAAAGAAGGAAGAACAAGGTGGTGCACCGAAAAATCCTCCTTTTTGGTTGAAACGTTCGAACAAATATTTTTTTGAAACTCGAAACAAGTGATAATAATCTCCAATGTCGAATATATATTTTCGAAATAAAAGAAATAAATAAAGAACAAAAGAACAAGATACCTAAAAACCAAGCTTTTCTTTTTATATTCAATTTGACAAATGCCGATACAACTTGAGAATTCTATGGGATTTTCGAATGCTTGTGGTGTCTTACAATGGTATGGGGCGGGGGTTTTTATAGGTATTTTCATACCAAAATTACATGTAAGAATCAAAATAAATCACCAAAAATTCACTAATTTTCGGGTAAATTATTTCCCAAAAATCTTGATTTGCTTTCAATTACTATGTTCTTCAATTTGACCAGATTTGCTGCCCTTTTCTTCAGATATTGGTTCGAATATGAGGAATTAATGACTGCTCCTTCCTTTTTCATTTAAATCTGCCACCCATAATTTCCATTTTCATTTGACTTGTTTCCTTTTGCAGGTTACAAACTGGAGAAGCAACGAAACATGCGGGGAAGGGGGCAGCGCGTGGGGGCCATGCATGGTAAAGCTGGTCCTTCCTTTTTGACCCAATCTGGACCGTTGGATCCAATCCTTTTTGACCCAATCTGGACCGTTGGATCCCATTTGGATCCAACGGTTAATAATTGACTGCACATGAGAAAATAAAAATTAATTAGGAGTTTTTATTTGGGCCAAATGGGTTTTATTGAATGGACTCTTTTATTTAAATTGGACCCCTTTTGTTTTTATTGGGTTTTATATCTAATAATAAGACTAGCTATTATATATACATAATTAATATAATAATACCCTAATAAATAAAAACAAATAAACTAAAATAAATAAATAAAAAAAGAAAATAAATAAACAATAATAAAAAAGCGGGTGAAAATTTAGTGACAACAAATTACCAGGATTACCTCCTGATCGAGAGGTGGAATTTGGTATTGATGTGCTTCTTGGAACAACACCAATATCAATAACACCTTACAGAATGGCTCCTACAGAACTCAAAAAGCTAAAGGTTCAATTACAAGAATTATTGGATAAAGGTTTTACACGACCAAGTATATCACCTTAAGAAGCTCCAGTCCTATTTGTGAAAAAGAAGGATGGATCAATGAGGTTATGTGTGGATTACCTTCAACTTAATAAAGTGACGATGAAGAATAAATATCCTTTACCAAGGATTGATGACATCTTTGATCAACTTAAAGGAGCAACGGTGTTTTATAAAATTGATCTTCGATTGGGGTATCATCAATTGAAGATCAAACAAGCGAATATGCCGAAGATAACTTTTAGGACTAGATATGGGAATTATGAGTTTGTAGTAATGCCTTTTGGACTTACAAATGCACCGGTAGCTTTTATGGATTTGATGAATCGGATATTTCAACTATATTTGGACCAGTTTGTGGTGGTATTCATAGATGATATATTGGTTTATTCAAAAACTAAAGAGGATCATAGTACTCATCTTCGAGTGGTTCTTCAGATCCTCCGAGGAAAGAAGTTATATGCAAAGCTGTCAAAGTGCGAACTCTGGATATCTGAAGTAGCTTTTCTTGGACACATTATTTATGGGGAAGGAATTCGAGTTGACCCTAAGAAGGTTCAAGCAATACTCGAATGGAAAGTTTCGCAAAGTGTCTCTGGAGTGAGAAGTTTCTTAGGATTAGCTGGTTATAATCGGCGGTTTGTGAAAGATTTTTCAATGATCGCCGCTCCAATAACTAAGATATTAAGGAAAGATGTGCCATTTGTTTGGACAAAAGAGTGTTAAGAAAGCTTCGACATATTGAAGAAGATGTTAACAGAAGCTCATGTTTTAGTACAACCAGAATCCGGGAAGGATTTCACTATGTATAGTGATGCATCCCATAATGGTTTGGGGTGTGTATTGATGCAAGAAGGCAAGATGGTAGAATATGCTTCTCGATAACTCAAAACTCATAAGAGGAATTATCATACTCATGATTTAGAGTTGGCTGCAGTGGTGTTCGCTTTGAAGATTTGGCGTCACTACTTATATGGTGAAAGGTGCTACATCTTCACGGATCATAAAAGTTTGAAATATTTGTTGTCTCAAAAGGAGCTTAACTTAAGGCAAATAAGATGGATAGAATTGATTAAGGACTATGATGTAATCATTGATTACCATCCGAGGAAGGCTAATATGGTAGCAGATGCACTTAGCCGGAAGACATTTTCTACCTTAAGAATGTTGAATGCTCAGTTAAGATTACAGGACAATGGTGCTGTAACACCCACTTCCCATATTCGTACACCGAATACGAGTCGGAAATGTTATGACTTCTTTATTCAAAGATCAGGGTAATTTAAATTTTTCAGAGATCTTCTCCATGGTCACCCACGCTTAACTTTATTTAAAATCGACATAAATTATTAACTCGAGTTCTAATCATAAATCAATTATCTTAGCAAGCAACCCATCATCAAAGATTATTCTTAACCTTGAATCTTTCCAGAATCGCCAATTATCTTGAAACCCATAACAACTTTAAAGTCCAATCCCAACTCTAATAAATTTAACAAGTATACATGCCACTATAATAACCAAACCTTAATTAGGATGTCATTACTGTGATTACCTGTTGAGCTTTCCAATATTGATGCAATGTTCTTCTTGCTCTCATCTTGATTTACCTACGTATGTACCATCAAACACACGCTAAGTATATACTTAGTGAGGCAACAATAATATTTAGTGCAAAGTACATAACCATAACTAATAATATGTAACTATTTTCATGCATTTAAATCACTAGATATGCCCTACCATCATATTAATTATACATATGTATGATATACACCAGATATAAAATTTCTTACCAATATACTTTCCATAATTTTTAGGAGTGTATAAACTCTTTAACCCGTTTATTAAATATTTACAGATTTCATACCCCGATTTCATAGCACGATTTAATAGCCTGATTTCGTAGCCCAAATATAGACCTATGAGGACCCTGGATATACGAGTCAAATACGCACCAAAGTGCTTCCCGTACATTTATGAGGCCGTGCTTACCATAATACCCACACATTTATAGGGTTGTGCTTACCATACACTAAGTGTCCTTTATATACACTATAGTTCTATCCCGGTTATGCAACATGCTGCTGGACTCTATGGCATGCTAACTATATCCTGTCCCTCAATTGACTAATTTGGGCATAAGTTCCATAATTATTCCATCCATGGCAATGTATATCAATATAATTTAACATTGGGCAGTTCATACCCGAAATAACATTCATAGTATACCATCATCAATAACTAGTAATCAATGCATTTGTTTTTTAACCTTTGACATATTCGCAAGTCTTACCAGTGATGTATAAAACATCCATGTCTCATGTTATGTATGCATTGCACTCATCTGGGCTATTTATTAGCATGCCTCACTAAATTCTACTCGATCTTTTCCTTTATAGAACCTCGAACCTTCTTTGATTCGGGCTAGACTTCATTAATCACATGAATAAGATAAAATATTTGTTAGATTCAAATCTAACAATACCTTAACCGTGCTGTCTAATATAATCATTCGAATATAAAATTTTCAAATATTTTTCCTTTCTTCCTTGTATTGTTCAAAAACTCATTTTGGTCCTTAATAACCATTCTGTACTTCCAATAATTCTTCCGAGCTTGTTATCAAACATTTAGATACACAATGTATCAAATTCTATTTTCTGGCAACTTGCTCTATCTTCAAAGATTTACTTATACCGGGCAGAATACACACCGGATCTTAATTTCCTTCATACTGGAGAAACTAGATTCGATAAAGGTTCTAACGGTATAAGCCACATAAATTAATAAAATCTACAAAAAGTTTGAAAATTCTTCAAACTCCCGTCACAGACTGTCCAGGCAGAAAACTGCTCTGTAAATTTTCTGACCTTCTTTCGATTAAAAATTCATATCTTTTAACTCGGAACTCGAAATCAGTTTCTGTTTGTTGGACACGAAACTAGACGAGCAAATCGTTTCATCGGTATAAAATTCATCATCTAACCATTTTTTGTATAATTTATGGTGAATTTTTGAAGTTATTGCCAAACTTCAATCTTTTACATAGCTTTCCATAACAAACTTCTAAATTATACTAACTTCTTCTTATTTTTCTACTTGTCAATTTAGTCCCATCACTTGCTTCAAACCACCAATTCAGCATCTTCTTCATCAAATAATTATTCAAAATAATTCCCTCAAAATTACTACCTTAATTCTATTATTTTAACTAAAAATCAGATTTAATCCCCACCCAAGAATTCATTTTCTATTTGGTCACTTGATTTGATAAATTGTCAAAATGGTCACTAATTCGATTCAACATCGGTTTAGCATTCTAACATCAGTTTCACATCTCCAACATCATTAATTACATAAATACACTCCAATTTCATAAAATTCAGATTCTGCCCCTTAACTTTGAAGCTTGCCGAATTGGTCCCTATATATATTTAACTTAGGGTTTTGCTTCCAATCAACAAATCAAGCTTACTAGATTATTAATCCAACATCACAAACCCTAAGTTAGACTTAAATCTATAAACCCTAATCTTCTCCATACAAACCAAAATATCTAGGGTTTAAACCCTAACACAATAACATGATTCTAACATCATATAAGCTTGATTCCAACTTAAATTCAACCATGGAATCATAAAATTTCAAAAGCCCCAATTTTGTTCATAAACCCTAATTTCCTTCTCATGTAAAATTTTCATCAATCAAGCATGTATTACATGAATTAATTATATCAAAAGATAGAGCTCGAAGAGTAGAACAACTTTGTAGTTCGGAAGATTACCTTAAAACCGAGATTCGAGGCTTAAATCGAGCTTGGAAATTTCCCTCTTCTTTCTCCTCTTTCTCCATGGTTTATGGCTGGAAAATATGAACATTTTTTCATCTTTTTACTATTAATTTACACTTGTAACTATTAAATGAATTTTAAATTCATTTAATAGTGAAATTACCAATTTAGCCTTTAAATCCAATGGCTAATTTAATCTCATCCAAAACCAAGGGCCAAGATTAAATCCATATATATTTCATCTTCCAAAGACGTCCTCAACATTTCAAAAATATTTCAAAATTGCCATCCTTGTCAAATGACCAATTTGCCCTCCAACTAGTCTTTATTTACTAGTTTATTTCAAAATTGCCATTCCATTAGAATCTAACTAAATTAGTTCCTTCTCAACCAGCCAATATTCCATAATTATAATTTTATGATTTTCCATGACTTATGGTACAACCTCTGAAATTTCAATTCGATCCGATTTCCTGATATTCACAAAATACTTTTACTACGATTTTACCTTTACCGAACTATCGGATCTATTCCGAAAAATCTATATTTCCATAATGTTCCTCATATCATCATCCAATGACCTAGATTTAATCTTGAGTTAGTATTTTACCAACCTTGCCCTTGTGATTTTCCAAAAATTACGATCTTACCATTTTTCATCCAACGGCTCATATTTAGCATGGAAAATCAACTTAAATCCAAGGGTTCATATTCTTCCAAAATAAAGAAAATATCATAGACATGTAAAATGACATAATCAACCTTGGCTCATCATCCTTCAAAATATCTTAGATATTCGATTCGATCGGATTATCCGAATATTTTTCTAAACTTTATCGCTTTATAGCCATTAATACAAACTCCATACAAAAATTCTGAGTAACACGAAAATGTCACTCTTGGGGGTAAACTATTCATTTACAGGGTCAAAATACATAACTTTTGAAAATTACAATTTGGTCCCTAAACTTTTCCAAAGTTTACACTTTAACCCTTAAACTTTCAAAATTTACATTTTGGTCACTAGCAAAAAATTGAGATATTATAGGTGCAATAATGGCTAAGCTTCAAATCAGTTTGAATTTGTTGGAAAAGATTAAAGAGTTGCAAGATGGGGATAAAGAATGCTTGGAAGAGAAGAAACAAGTGGAACAAAGTGAATCTAAAGATTTTGAAATAAAATCAAATGGGTTCCTATACTATAAGGGACGTGTATACATTCCTGAAGATGAGGATCTAAAAAGAGAAATAATTTCGGAGGCACATTTCAGTCCTTTAACTATGCATCCAGGAGGTAATAAAATGTATCAAGATGTAAAGAGTCGATTTTGGTGGCCTGGCATGAAACGAGCAATCTCTGAGTTTATTACTAAATGCTTAACTTGTCAACAAGTAAAGGAAGAACATCAAGTTCCATCGGGATTGCTTCAACCGATCTCAATTCCACAATGGAAATGGGAAAGAGTTACAATCGATTTTGTAACAGGTTTATCATTGACACAGAGTAGGAAAGATTCAATTTGGGTGATTGTGGACCATTTGACTAAGACGACACATTTCATACCAGTTCGAACAGACTACTCCTTGAACAAGTTGGTGGAGTTATAATTAAGGAAATTGTTAGATTGCATGGAGTTCCTATGTCTATCATTTCTGATAGAGATCCAAGATTCACTTCAAGGTTTTGGAGTGCGTTACATGAAGCATTGAGAACTCGACACTTCATTACTGCTTTTCATCCTCAAACAGATGGACAATCGGAAAGAACTATTCAGATACTCGAAGATATGCTCAGAGCATGTATAATTAATTTTGCAGGTTCATGGGAAAATATCTTCCATTAGCTGAGTTTGCCTACAACAACAGTTATCAAACAAGTATAAAGATGGCACCTTATGAAGCATTATATGGAAGAAAATGCCGAACACCGTTGAATTGGTTTGAGTTGGAGGATCGAAAGATCATCAGACCAGATCTTGTTCAAGAAATGAAGAATAAAGTAAAGATAATTCAAGATAATCTCAAGGCTTCTTCTGATAGACAAAAGTCGTATTCAGATCTTAAAAGAAAGGATATTGAGTTCGAGGTTGGAGATAAAGTATTTTTAAAGGTTTCACCTTAGAAAAAGATATTACACTTTGGACATAAGGGAAAGCTTAGTATAAGATATATTGGCCCTTATCATAAAGAGGGTTTGTCCAGTGGCGTATCAACTAGCTTTACCACCGGAGTTGAGTAAGGTTCATGATGTATTTCATGTATCCATGCTTCGGAGGTATCGATCGGATCCATCACATGTTATTACACCATAAGAGATCGAGATTCAACTTGATTTGACCTACAATGAAGAACCTGTAAAAGTTTTAGCTCGAGGAGATAAACAATTACGGAATAAAAAGATTCCTCTAGTTAAAGTCTTGTGGAAAAATCACAAGGTAGAGGAAGCTACTTGGGAGACAAAAGAAACAATGAAAAAGCAATAACCGTATCTTTTTGAACCAAGTAAGGAAAATTCAAGGACGAATTTTCTTAAGGGGGAATTGTAATATCCCAAATTTTTGGTTAGTGACCAAAATGAAAATTTTGAAAGTTTGGTGGTCAAAGTATAAACTTTGGAAAAGTTCAAGGACTAAATTGTAATTTTCAAAAGTTATGTATTTTTGTCCCGTAAATGAATAGTTTACCCCCAAGAAGGAAGTTTTCATATTACTCGAATTTTTTGTAGGGATCTTGTATTTTTGGCTATAAAGCAATAAAGTTTGGAAAAATATTCGGATCGATTCGGATATTCAAGATATTTTAAAGGATAATAAGGCAAGGTTAAAAATTTCATTTCCATGTCTTAAAACGGTAGGATTTAACATGGGCCATTGGATTTAAAGTAGGTTTCCATGTTAAATATGAGCCATTGGATGGAAAATGGTAAGATGGTATTTTTGAGAAATTTCAAGGGTAAAGTTGGTAATCACTAACTCCTTGGATTGTTTTGGACTCTTGGATTGGTAGGTAAACATGTGGCATGATATGGAGCATTGGATTTCAAGGGTAAAAAGGTCATTAGATATTAAAATGAATTTTAAATATATTAAAGACAAATGGCTAAATCAAAAGAAAAGGAAAATTCAAGATTTTTCTCCCATTTTCAGCCCTTGTTCGAAACCACCAAGGTAAGAGAAGAATTTTTTATTATTTGTATTTTCAAGCTTATTTGGTTAGATTTTGGATGAAAGCATGAAACATGAAGTTGACCTACATAAAATTATCTATCTTTTGGTACCATTTGTTCATGCTTTCCTTGCTTGAAACCTTAGTTTTGTGTTTTGGTTGGATGAAGGGGATGTTTATATATGATGTTTTAAGATGAGATTTTGATGTAGAACTATATTCAAGCTTGTATCATGATTGAAACTACTTGAAAGTAGTTAAATCCTAATTTGGTTTAAGTTAGGGTTTTGATAGGAAGTTGAATTTGGATTGATTTTGGTATGGGAATAATTATAGAAGCTTGGAAATGAGGTTTAAAAGTTGAATTCATGCTTGAATCAAGTTGGAAATTTTGTCTAGAGTGACCCTTCAAATTTGGCATATTGGAAGAACTTAGGGAAAATTATGGAAAATTTTCGTAAGGCTAGAAATGATGGGAAAATAATGTTACAAGGCTTAGAATGTTGTTTGGACCAAACTGGAACTTTATTAAGTTTTAGGGACCTTTTCGCATTTTTTGGGAAATTTAAGGATTAAGGAAGAAATGTTGAAAAGTTGATGTATTATGCTAAAAATTGATGTTAGAATATTTAATTGGATCATTTTGGAAGTTTTTAAAATGTTGAGGATCAAATGGCAAATTATGGGAAATATGGGATTGAAATGGAAATTGGTTAGAAAGCTATATATTAAGCTTGAAAGTATTTTGGAAGACTTGAATATGTTGTTTAATGATTGAGTTTAAAAGTTTAATGGCAATGGATCATTTTGAATAATTTGGAAAGTTGAGGTGAATTCTAAAAGAATTCATTTTATGGTTATTTGTGAATTTGGGATGGATTTGGATAGTGAAGGATTTTTAGGAATTTTATTCCTAATATGTTCTTATGTTAGATAGATACTAACATACGCTTTGAAATGTATGTATTCGGTAAACAGTGATCAAGATCGTACTACGAGCAAATCTAAAGACAAGGAAAAAGTTCAGGAATAAGGTTAAATCGACAGTAAGATTTATAGTGAGGCATCAGGTGAGTGCAATGCATACATAACATGATACATGAATGTTTTATACATCACTGGTAAGACTTGCGATGAGTCAACCTAGTTTATATATTAGCATGATTTTTATGTCATTGATCATATATTTGACATATTTTAAATATGTCAAAGGTTGAACATAAATGCATGAATCACTAGTTATATATATAATGTTATAACATGGATGTTATGTCGGGTATGAACTGCCCAATGTTAAATTATATTGATATACATTGCCCTGGATGGAATAAATACGAAAATTATTCCTAAATAAGTCAATTGAGGGACAAGATATAGTTGGCATGCCATAGAGTCCAGCAGCACACTGCATAATCGAGAATTCAGGATAGCACTATAGTGTACCTAAAGGTCACTTACTGTATGGTTAGCACAACCTTATAAATGTGCGGGAATTAGCACTTCGGTGCATATTTGACTCGTGTATCCAGGGTCCTCACAGGTCTATATTTGGTCTATGGAATCGGGCTATGAAATTGGGTTATGAAATAGGTAAATATTTAATAAACGGGTTAAAGAGTTTATACACTCTTAAAATTATGGCAAGTATATTGGTAAGAAAATGTATATTCGACATATATCATATTTATGTATGATTAATATGATGGTAAGGCATATCTAGTGATTTAAATGCATGAAAATGGTTACATATTATTAGTTATTGTTATGTTCTTTGCACTGAATATTATTGTTGCCTCACTAAATATATACTTAGCGTGTGATGGTTTTCACGCATGGGTAAAAGACATAAATCGGAGTAAGGAGTGGGCATCCTACTGTCCAGAATATATTAACGGTATCAGTACTAACATCCTTTAATGTATTTTGATGTTTCTAGTTGGCATGTAAATATTAAAATTTTTCGGTTACATACTAGTTTATATATATGGTTTGTAATAATATATAGACTAGTTTATGTTTATAGTAGATGATGAGTATTCATATTATAATTAAAATTGGGTAACAACCAAATAGATATAAATTAAGTAATCAGGTAGATTTTGTTCTAGGCAGTTATATTCTATAAACATTATAGGTAAGAATTGTTAAATTGTTGCCTGAAATCAGACTTAATTCGATAAGATAATAATTCGGTAAATGATTCTACGTGATAAAAAATTTATGTGATACTCTAATTGGTATTTATTATAGAATATTGATTAGGGTGTTACAGATGATGGCACCCCATGCAAGTTCATGATCTCTTGAATGTACAATAGTGCCAACCTCTCAAGCGTAAAATCCATACGCACAGGTAGAAAATAAGTAGTCTTGGTCAAACAATCCACTATCACCCATATAGCATCATGCTTCATTTGGGTCAACGGCAGACCCGTCACAAAATCCATGGTCACGCGATTCCAGTTCTATTGTGGAATCTGGATATGCTGAAGCAAGCCCGAAGGAACCTGATGTTCCACCTTAACTTGCTGGCAAGCAAGGCACCTTGTTACGAATTTCGACACATCCCTTTCCATGCTAGGCCACCAATAAAAAGAGTAAAGATCTTGGTACATTTTAGTGTTTCCCAGATGCACAATAAATGAACTACAGTGCGCCTCTTGAAGAATACAGTCTCGTAAATCCTCCAAAGCTGGGACATACAACCGACCCTTTCGTACTTCAAAGTCAAACATTTCTCCTTTTTGAACCATCTTAATATTTGCTACTAGCTCTTCATCTAGCACTTGTGTCCTCTTCATTTCCTACACTAAGGTAGGCTCCACACGAAGCTCGGCTAACAACCCACCATCCGCGATCATTTTCAACTGGGCGAACAATGCCCTTAAGTCTGACATGGACTTCCAACTCAAAGCATCAACCACCACATTAGCTTTATCGAGATGCTACTCTATAATACAATCATAATCCTTTAACAACTCGAACCAACACCTTTGTCTCAAATTTAACTCCCTTTGGGTGAGAAGATACTTCAAACTCTTGTGATCAGTGTAGATGTAGCACTTTTCTCCATACAGATAGTGCCTCTAAATCTTTAGTGTGAAGATAACTTCAACTAGCTCCAAATTATGTCTAGGGTAATTCTTTTCATGAGGCTTGACTTATCTCGAGGTTTAAGCTACCACTTTACCCTCTTGCATGAGGAAACAACCAAGCTCATTCAACGAGGCATCACTGAAAACCACATAATCCTTACCCGGCTCGAGTTGCATTAAAACTGGGGCTTCTGCCAGGTAAGCCTTCAACTGCTCAAAGCTTTGATGTCTCTTCTCGTTCTACTCAAATGAAACTCCTTTTTGTAACAACTTGGTCATAGGTGTTGCTATGATAGAAAGCCCTTGACAAAACGTTAGTAATATTTGGCAAGCCTAAGGAAACTACGAACTTCCATGATATTTCTAGGTGGTTTCCACTCAACCATAACCTAAATCTTTTGAGGATCGACATGAATCCCATTTGTCGCTACAATATGGCCCAAAAATGCCACTTTAGAAAGCCAAATTTTGCACTTACCAAACTTGGCAAAAAGCTATCTTTCCCTCAAGGTTTGAAGGACAATACAAAGAGTATAGTCGTGCTCCTACTCCGAGCACAAATAAACCAAGATATCATCAATGAAGACCACCACAATCTAGTCTAGATAGGGCTGAAAGATACGGTTCATCAAGTCCATAAAAGCTGTAGGTGTATTGGTAAGCCCAAAAGGCATTACCAATAACTCTTAATGTTCGTACCGTATCCTAAAAATAATTTTCTGAACATCATCTTCTACCACCTTTAACTGGCAGTACCCTGACCTCAAATCAATCTTTGAAAACACACGGGCACTTCTCAAATGGTCAAACAAATCATCTATCCTTGGTAAGGGATAACAGTTCTTCACCATTACCTTGTTGAGTTGGCAATAGTCAATGAACATCCTCATTGACCCATCATTCTTCTTAACAAACAAGACTAGTGCACCCCAAGGCGAGATTATTGGTCGAATAAAACCTCTTTCCAACAATTCTTGAATCTGATTCTTTAACTCTTTTAATTCGGTTAGTGCCATGTGATGACTGTGTAAATGACCTATTTTGTATACCCCTTTAGCTTAGCTTTTGCATGTGTTTAAGCTCATTTTTTTGCATATTAGGAGTATTTTCCATATATTTATAGAGTTATGGTGTTTGAGCTTAATGTTTATCTATATTGATGCTATTAATGGGAAAGGTAGTGGTTTTTATTGTTGCTTGCGTATGAGGTAACAAAGTAGTGGAGTGTTAGAACATTAGAGCAGAATTCTCTCATGCTGGACTGGATGCTACAACATTCGTTGTGACACTGGAGACAAATCTTGGATCCTTTAATATTATTTGATGCATGGTATCCTCTCCTTTATTGAGCCATTAATGACGTGGAAAGCAAAGATCTTCTTTGCTGGATCACATGACAATTTATTAAAAGCATGTGACAAGATATTCTTTTATTGACTAATTAATGATGCAGAAAAGTAAGATCCTCATTAAAAGATTACTTGTACTTAGGGTTTTAAAAACCCTAGGAGATTCGCCTCTATATAAAGACATCAAGGGCAACAATTACAACAGGCTGAACTTAACGCACAAATACGCAGATAAGCTTTTATTCAAGGAAGAACAACCCTTTGTCTTCTTCATTGGAGAACCACCATTGTTGAAGGTTAAGAGGAGTTTCCAAGCAACGAAAAGCTATCGAGAGAGGCTTGAGGAGTTTGGAGCACTGCAGCAACAGTTTGAGGGCACGAAGAAGAAATCTTAAGACGCTTTGGTTCTCTTTCTCTCTTACTTTATCGACTGACATGTTTTCAGTTATTTTAATTATGAATGTTATTTGCTCAGACATGAGTTAAATACTTTTTATTGGGTTTTATTATTTTATTATTTTATGTTTTAATTACTTGTTTAATGCTATAACCTTTTCTTTTATCTGTCCAGTTCATTATTTTTCATGCATAATTATTGTAAGAGCTATCGAGAGAGGCCTTTTAATTATGGAAAAAGGTCAAACGTAGCCCTCAACGTTTGACCTTTTGGTCAGTTTAGCCCTTATTCTCTTTTTGGTCCAAACAACCACCTAACACTTTATTTTTGTTCAAATTTCACCCTCGTTAGGTGGAAACTGTTAGTCAACTAACGGTTAACGCCTGAGGCTGATGTGGCATGTTTGCATCACATAGGGAGATGATGTGATGCTGCCACGAGGCACTTTGCTACCGTGGCATCTTATTTTTTTTAAAAATAATTATTTTTATATTAATTTCTAACCAATTAGACGATGCCACATGGCTGATTGGTTCTAAAGCATAAGAAAGAAGCAAAGTTTAACAGATTTTCTTGGGGGATTTGAACCTAGGTCAATTGGTTGAATGACTCAACACATAACCACCAAGCCAACCTACTACGTTGTTTTTTTCCCATCACTTATTTTATTTATTCATTACTTTATTTGTTTGAAAGTGAAGAAATATTTATTAAAATATTCTCTAATATATCTTAAAACCTAAAACCCTAAAGCCAAAATCCTAAACCCTAAACTTAAAACCCTAAATCCTAAAATTTAAAATAGTAAAAACCTAAACCCATAAACCCTAAACTTGAAACCCTAAAACTAAAACCCTAAACATAAAAAATGATAAACCCTAAACCTTAAACCATAAACTCAAAACCATAAACACCTAAACCCTAAAACCTTAATCACACATACTAAATCATAAACCCTAACACCTAAAATCAAAAATAATAAAACCATAAACACTAAAAATTTAAAACCCTAAACCTAATATTCTAAACCTAAATTTAGGGTTTAAGGTTTAGTGTTTTATAGTTTTGGGTTTTAGGATTTAGTATTTAGGGTTTATGATTTAAGGTTTAGGTGTTTAGGGTTTAGTGTTTTATGTGTTTAGGGTTTTGAGTTTAAGGTTTATGGGTTTAGGTTTTTAGTGTTTTGATGTTTAAGGTTTAGGGTTTTAGATTTAGGGTTTTTGGGATTTACGATATATTAGTGAATATTTTAATGAATATTTCTTCACTTTCAAACAAATAAAGTAATGAATAAATAAAATAAGTGGTGGAAAAACAACAACATAATAGGTTGGCTTGGTGGTTGTGTGTTGAATCATTTAACCAATTGACCCAGGTTCGAATCCCGCAGGACATCTATTAAATTTTGTTTCTTTCTTATGCTTTAGAACTAATCAACCACATGTTATCATATGATGGTGCCACATGGCATTATCTGATTGGTTAGAAATTAATATAAAAAATTATTTAAAAAAAAATCATGATGTCATGTCAGCCTCATGCGTTGACCCTTAGTTGACTAAAGGTTTCCATCCAACGAGGGTGAAATTTGAACAAAAATAAAACGTTAGGTGATTGTTTGGACAAAAAAAAGAATAAGGGCTAAAGTGACCAAAAGATCAAACGTTGGGGGCTACTTTTGGCATTTTACCTTTAATTATTGATATGTTACTTACTATCGAGAGAGTAAGGTTAAACAAACGTGAATAGTGAGGCTAAGCTACTAACTTAGTCTTAATTTTGCTTAGACATAAGTTTAGGATTTCAATGACTAATAAGGGGAACTTGAATAAATAATAAGTTCTTGGGGTTCACACAGACATGTATTGCCATGGCATCTTGTTGTTACTTTTAGGTATCGAGAGAGTATAGAATTTGTTACAAACCCCTTTTGGATAAATAAATATCTAATTGGTTAACGCAGACATGTATTACCAATGCTATAGCATTCGGATGATAATTAGCATAGTTCCTAAGCAATAAACATATCGTCCATAATTATCTAAATCTTTGCAACATCATTTATTTGTTTTTGGATCATTGCTTCTTCTTTACTTTTTATTGCAGTTAGTTTATAGTTTTTATCACCATTTCATCTTTTTATTATTTCAGTAACTTTTAAGTGTGATTGCTTTGAGATTATCACTCCAATCCCTCTGGGTTTGACAATCTACTTATCACTTTATTACTTGAACGACGAGTATACTTGCTCTTAATTGTGCATACTATATTTTACGCATCAAGTTTTGACATCGTTGCTGGGGATTGGCAATTGAAAATATCTTAGTAATTTCACTTAAATTTTTTTTAGTTTAGTTCTAACTTTTATTTTTTTAATTTTTTTAGGTGTGTTACAAGGGAAGGAACATCAATATGAGGAGAAGTAAAGGTCGATCTATTCGAGAGTATCTTACACCCACCATTGACGACGTCTACCCAACCACTAGAGCTTTTTGAGAGAGAAGAATGGATAATTTTTATGGAGATGATACTTTTCCATGTCTCTCGACACAAGTTGTAGCATTGAGCAGCACGATCACATCCATGCAAATGCCGAGATTAACCTAAGGAGTTCATATCATGGCAAATTCTTGTGATTATTGGGGGGTCAACATTTGCGGGAAAATTGCCAATACAACATTGATGCATATTGCTACAAGGAGGAGAGTAAAATGAGTGTTAGAGACCATCCCAAAGACAATAACCAATGGTGTAGCCAACAACAAAATTTTTTGTGGTATGATCAAGGAATTGTAATTTTTTATGATGATAATAGCTTTGCTACATCATTAGAGTTCAATCACTTGCCGTAAGTACACAATAATTATCAAGAGCAATTAAATTCCATGGAGGCTATGAAAGCTTGGATGGATGATGAGCTTCAAAATTCTACTGAAACATTGAAAATCGCACAGAAGAGATTCTAAGTATCCTAAATAGCATGGCATATCAATCAATTTAAGGGGATACTAAAATCCTAAGTCAAGAGGACGAGGGGCAATGTGAAGAGATCTCCCCAATGTGTGGGGACCAACAAGAATCTTCGAGTAGAGAGCATGAGAAATAATGCCCAGTAATGGATGAGCCTGAACAACGATTGGCTACAACAAAGCTTGAGGTGTCTAGATAGAGCGATGATGTAACAACACTTGATGAGGCTGAAAAGAGTAATGCTACAACAACATCTGAGGATTCTAATGCCTAGACTACTACATCAACATTGATGCTGGAGCAAGAATCTGTACATTGCTCTTATCCATAATGTCAAGACCGCATACAAGATTTGATACCACCAAAGCTAGGGTATGCTCAATTGGGATATGACATTTTATCTATGGTGATTTCCTCCGATCTTGGTGCTTCTCCAAAATCTCTACTGATGGAGATGTTTGAAAAGCATAAAGAAAGTGGTGGGTGGATACTTGAAACTTTGAAAGAATTGATCCTTCACTTGACTTACACAAGATCCTGATAGAGGAATGCCATAACAATTGGCTAGAACAACAATCGTCACGGCAACAAAGGCTACTCCCAATGATGGAGAAAGTCGATGAGAATGAAGTAATCAAATGGTTGGGTGTTGGTATAATCTTCTCCATCAACAAGTTAATGCCATCAAGAACAATAGCAAGGTGGATGGTATGCATGGACTACAAAGGAATAAGAAAGAAAGATATCTCTACCAAGGTTCTACAAAGGGGGAGTAGTTTCAAGCGCCTTGGCTCAACTCATTTTGGGAAGAATTTTCACTTGATGGAGGGTGCGGATGGACATTAAGAAGTATTGAAAATGACCCTCCTCCTAACATAACATGATGCTTAAACCCCCTCTTTTATTTTTATGCATTATTTTTATTTGTTTTATTTTGTCTTGAACTTTAATTTCATTTTGATGCTTCATCATTTTATTTCGTTATTTCATTTCGTATCTGATGCTGCAAAATTTAGTTAAATATTGTTTTAGTTCTTTTGTTTATTTTGTAGCTATAAAGTAAGAAAGAGAATCAGATTTTTTAATGAAATTTGGAGAAAAGTTTATTTTTGGCAGTATTAGTTCCTAAATATGTTAGGGTATTTAAGAGGCTAAAAGACAGAAAGAGGAAGAGAATATGTTGCATCTAATGAAAAATATTTTTTCACTTCCCTCATCATTAAAACCCTACAACCTCTCTTTTACTTTTTAGGATTTTCTTTCTCCACTTTCCCAGTTTTCCATAAACCTCACATTAATTACTTTCCTTCCAAAATCTCTCACCTTTTCACCTTTACACCCTTAATTTAAAAACGACATCTTTCCACATTCTTTATCTCATCCGAAAAATCCTAAAAGCTAAGGAGAGAATTTATTTAGCCAAACTTGCTTCTTAATCTTCTTTCTCTTTTCCAAGCTACGCCTCAAAATTCTTATGCCCTAATCTTCATCCTCCACTTTTGATCATGTTCAAATGGATACCCCAGCATTCGTTGCACCATAGGCTGCTGAAGCGCCTGCATCGTCCACGCCCCATACTAGAATGAGAACTAAGAGCCAGGCGTGACGAACTACACATTCTCCACCATCCAGTAACTCCCTAGGTAACATTTTTTTAGTTTTTGCAATTTTCTTTTAGTTTTTCATATTGCATGTTTATATTATGTTTTCTTTTCTCTTTACAGAGGGGACAATTATTCTCTTAAGTTTGAGGGAGTATTGTGACATGTACATATTAGGTTAAATTTAAGTAAAATTAAAAAAAATAATCTGTAAATAGACTAGTTTTTTATGGTTCCCTTTGCTATGATCACATTAATTTTGATACTGCTATTGTGTTGATCATGATTTCCTATTATGAATATATGCTTAATGTTTTGCAATATGTTAAGAGCTTTCGTATTTTGAACTAATTATTGAAACTACTGTAGCTTTTATTTCACATGTCGCATTCTTTCTAAAAACTTAAGAAGCCTTAGGGAAATTCTAGGTCAACTCTCTGATGCCAATGGATAAATTAATGTGAATGAACCAAATGCTCAATGTAGCAAATAAAAGGCTTAATTTAAATCCCAGAAATATCAAGAAAATAATGTAAATTAATTGAAAGTTTGTTGTCGTATGCAAAACTGTTGAGGGACACTCTTCTATTCATCTTGCTACCTTAGTACGCTAGGTGAGTTATCTTTACTCCATTAAACTTTCCCTAGTAGGAATGGTAGAACTGGCATAAGAGTGAATGAAAGTCTTCACATGATGATTGTATTCGTAGGTCTCAAGAATGAGCTATTTGCTCCACTCCATCTTCAAGTTTGAAGAGTAGTTATGATAAGCTGATGCCTCAGTGATACAGTTTAATGAACTTAAAAGGAGAAGGGAGTACAATATTGTGCTTAAAAAGAAAAGAAAATGTTGAGGCAATAAAAGAGAGCAATCCTAAAATTTTTCTAAGACCGTTAAGTGATGATTGCATGCAACACAACACCCATTGTACCTACAGTAGAATTGATCCTTGGAACAAAACTGTGAGCTCTGATGCATTGCATTTCTTTAAAATAGTTGAGGAATAAATTACTACGCAACATGTTTTTGAATTTTTGAAAACATAACTTAGTTGGAACCTTTGATACAATGGGTTGTTTATGTTTTCATGTCTTTAGTTTAGTTTGCATTTCTTGAGAATAAGCAATAGTTCAAGCTTGGGGGTATTTGATGACTGTGTAAATGACCTATTTTGCATACCACTTTAGCTTAGCTTTTGCATGTGTTTAAAAGCTCATTTTGTTGCATATTAGGAGTAGTTTGCATATAGTTATGAAGTTATGATATTTGAGCTTAATGTTTATCTATATTGATGCTATTAATGGGAAAGGTAGTGATTTTTAGTGTTGCTTGCACATGAGGTAACGAAGCAGTGGAGAGTTGGAACATTGGAGCAGAATCTCTCATGCTGGATTGGTTGCTACAACATTCGTTGTGATGCTGGGGACAAATCTTGGATCATTTAATGTCGTTTAATGCATGGTCCCCTCTCTTTTATTGAGCCATTAATGACATGGGAAGTAAAGATTCTCTTTGCTAGATCACATGACAATTTATTAAAAGCAAGTGAAAAGATATTCTTTTATTGAGCAATTAATGACGCATAAAAGTAAGATCCTCATTAAAAGATTACTTACACTTTAGGGTTTTTAAAAACCCTAAGAGAGCCACCTCTACATGAAGACATCAAGGGCAACAATTATAGCAGGCTGTACTTAATGCACAAATACGCAGAGAATCTTTTATTCAAGGAAGAACAACCCTTTGTCTTCCTTATCGGAGAACCACCATTATTGAAGGTTAAGAGGAGTCTCCAAGAGACGAAAAGCTATCGAGAGAGGCTTGAGGAGTTTGGAGCGCTGCAACAACAGTTTAAAGGCACGGAGAAGAAATCTTAAGACTTTTTGATTCTCTTTCTCTCTTACTTTATCGATTGCCATGTTTTTAATTATTTTAATTATAGATGTTATTTTCTCAGACATGAGTGTCAACTTTTGCTAACACTTGGAAAACGATTGAATATTTAGTGTAAAAATGCAAGAAAACAATGCCAAGGTGAGTCTTATGATTGCAAGTATACACGGTCAATAAGTAATACATCAGTAAGCTGAGTATCGAATCCACAGGGATTGACCAAGAACTTATTTGCTTAATGTTTAATTGTTTGCAAGAGAAATGAAAGTGTTGTAATGAATTGGGTTTTTGATCGAAAGATAGCAAAATCAACGTAGTGAAAAATAAAAATAGTCTGGCAACGAAAGTGTTTAATTGAATGATTAGCGTTGGCAAGGGATGTCTGGATTTCATACTACTTATGCCAGCCTTTAACAATGTCTTGCCTTGGTTTTATTACCGAGCAGATTAAAAGTAGTATTGCCTCTGACGATGACAATAACCTAAGTTAACCATGAATAAACCCATATATGTCTATAGTGAATCTTTTCATCAATTAGCTTGATTAAGTGTTAACCTTTACTCCTAAGGGGTAGACTCACTTCTGAAGTAGGTTCATCTACTTGAACATCTTCAGTCGAATCTTCTCGCCTTAGTATCTGACAACTGATCATTGGCCCTTAAGTCTGTTAAGATATTAAGGTGCAATAAGCACACTATGCCAACTCTCGTATGGCAAAGGATTCGAGAAAATTAAGTACTAGCAGATAGAAAATAATGCCAAGGCATTGTGAATTATTAAAAACCAAACATAAATTTAGCATTCATCGCAAATATCCCCCAACCAACTGTAAAAGCTTAGTTTATGGTTGGGGGTCCATCCATAAAATATGATCGTATCTTAACATCACCATTCAAATAGAATTAAAACAAAGAGAATGGGTAAGAAGAAGACCCATTGATGCATCCCTTCGATTGCTCTAGAGCTCTTGATCTTAGCTGGTCAGACCACATGCCTCTTGGTTTAACACAGTGGAGCCTATCCTCCGATTTGATCCCCTCAAGTGGTGACTTGAGCTCCTTTAAATAGGCTTGCGTGGAAACCCTAGGATAAGCTTTTTAAGTTTAAAATTTGAACGCATGAAGGGATAAGGTGTGGTATCCTCTTATCCTAATTTAAATCCTAGGGCTAACGTGTACAGGGTCCAACAGCTACTTTGACCAGTCAGTTATGGCACAATCTTTTGTAGTTGAGTTTGGCATTACTTGTTCCATCTATGCCAACTACTACTCGGTAATTCTCTTGCTTCCTTTCCTGCTTTCTCTACCAGAGCCTCTCTGCCATGCATATTTTTCTGTGTCCTGTATTAAAACCAGCAAAATGACCATTCACCCTGGCAACAAAATAGCTCCTAACTCCTTATGCAAATGCATGGATTTTAACAATTAAATGTAAACATATCTACTTAAAGGCAAGCAAAAGCATTGTGAAATAAGCATGAAAATCAGTACTTTTGAGGAGTTAACACCTCCCCAAACCTAACTCATTTCTTGTCCTTAAGTAATGCAACTAAAAATCTAGAGAAACAAAAAAAGGAAAAGTACCTCAGCAAAAATTGTCATGGTTTCCAACACATACCAGCTAGCAAAATATTATCTTAGGTTTGTCCTCGGATATTCAGTGTACCAATGCCAGGCAGATAAGCAAATTCAAGTGCAGCAATATAGTTCTAGTCTAGGGTCATCTAGTGTGTAAAAAGTGCGGGTAATATGCATCAAGTTTAGTGACTGCCTTAGCCAACTTTACAATTCAAACTCAGAATTTTATTTATTTGCCAAGGGTGTTTTTATGCTAGCATTTAATTAGGGTCGCGTCATGTACTATTTGGCTTGAGATATATGGAGCAAACCACGAATACCCACGTTAATCCAGATTACATCACTAAGTAACCCATTACACTCATAACCTAGAGTTATGTTGGCTTGAGAACTAAGAGGGAGCAAACGACGAAGACCCAAGTTAATTTTCCCTAAGGCATATGAGTGTTCTAAAGTTTTTTCACTTTTGGAAAAACATTGTTGCCTTATTCTTTATTTTTTACCCTGGCATTTTCTCTCTCTTTTTTTTTCTAATTTTAGTTTCAAGCGAACCTAAGTTTGTTTCATAAACTAGATACATACATCGTGTATAGTAAAACTAAAGTTCCCTAAACTAGAGTTCAATTGCCAAGCTACTTGGCAATGCTAACCTGCTGGCATAGAAGTTCTAAAATCCATTTTTCTTCATTAGACAGATAATCTAGCACAACTTCTCCTAAACTAGTAGTGTTGGTAATAAGTATAAAATTGATCGAGGTAATTTTTTTAGAGGTTTGGTATGCATATGTTAAATCCTACATGGCAAATATAATGTAAACTGAAATATAAACATGAATGTCATGGCAATAGATGTAAGGTAACCTATATCCCCAAACCTAAGGCGTGCATTGTCCTTAATGTGTGAAAAGAGCACATATATACAAATTAAATTTAAAATGCATGAAAATGTGAATGAAAAAAAATGAAATGCAAGGAGCTTAAGAGGATGAAGACTCCTCTTCGGAGGGTTCTGGCCGTGAAATGCATGTTTTTCCTCTTGATGAGGCTCCCTCAACTGGGAGCCATATGTTTCTTGCGCTTAAGGCTGGGTTTTGATGCGTCTGTGGATGCTCGAAGGTCGTGGAGAACTTCCTCAATGATCTTCACCGGCTCAGAGGCAGTTGGGACATTAGTGGTAGCATATGAGGCAGGTACTACAAGCTTGGAAGAAGTCTTGGCATGGCTTTGAATTCCTTCATCTTTGGATTCAGGTGTTGTATTAGTTCTGGCATATTTAACTAGTACAGAAGAGACTGTGACGGTGGCATTATATTTGTCAGAGTGTGGACAAAGTGAGGACTAGCTGGTATGTCATCCTTGGCAAGGAGGTCGATAGGGAACTCTGGGAATGCTAACAATGGTTGCGTGGACCTGCCTTCAAGAGTTTTCTTCATGGCACAGTCCTTGGCATACACATATTGCCATAACAGGGAGTTTTGCTCCTCAATTTTCTCAAACTTTTGGAGGATGATCTCCTGAATTTGGTAGATCTGAGAAAGCATTGCCACTAATCCAGCTAGCATTGAATTCACAGGTTCTGCCTTTGGCATAGACTCTGCCATCTTTTGCTTGCCCTTTTCCTTTGCCTCCATGGCAGTCAACTGTCTCGACAGGGTAGGAGTTATGGTGGTCCCCTTACTCTTTTGAATGCTATCTAAATTGAGTTGTGGCACGTCGTGCTGCATGCAAATGGTAGAGATTAGAGAGGGAAAAAGTAAACTTCCATTTCTCTTACCAACACACTTAAAAGTCTCTTTGATGATAAGTCGTCCAACATTAATCTTGCGACTAGTCATGATAGAGTGTACTAGTGCCAATCTTTCCTCTAAAACTCTCTCATTGTGGGTAGTTGGCATCAAATTTGCCTTCAAGAAGTGATTTTAGCCTCGTGGCTGAGATTTTAATGCCAATCGTTTCACAATCTGATGTCCTTTTGATGACCTGTTCTGTTGGATGCCAGTCTCACACAGTTCTTTCAATATCGTCTTCCTCTTAGCATCGTCCAAAGATTTTGTAAACAAGATGTGTTCATCCTCTATTCCATCCAAAGAAAATGTAACATTTATATAACCTTCATCAAAATGAACACACTTACCTCGCACCATCAAGAAGGGTGAATCTTTGGTCGTAAGATGAGCATAGAATTCTCGAACGACGTTGGCATAGAGTTCCCCTAGCAGTTGGATGAATTTCTCTCACTTATTCATCTTTATCACCTTGACAAATTATGAGGAATAGCCCAAGTTGGGTTCGTTCTTAAACTTGAAACCCTTCTCATAACAGAAGGTTCTTGATGCGAAATTCTCCTCATACTTTTTGCGGATCTCTTCATTGAAAAAGAACTTGAAGGGTGTTGAAGAAGACGCTATGACAATCTCTTGAAAACTCGATTGATTTTTTTCAAAGATAGGGATTTAAATGTTGCTTTTCTTTCTTGATAAAGACAATGGAAAGAAGAGTAAAAAGTCTTTAGCTAAGAGTCAGTTAGGGTTTAAGTAGATAAAGGGGTAAAATGGTTGAGTGTTTTAAATGGTGTTCATAATTTGGTCAGTTGAGTAGGGATAATGATAAGGGGTTAGCATGTTTGGGGAAGATAAATCATGATGTGATAAGATGGCGCGAGAAGAGATGGAGTGATAAGGTGATTAGGTTAAATTTTTAATTTTAACTTTTCACCTTGGGCAGCTAGGGTAAATTTCAACACCTAGCAAAAAAATTTTAGTCTCTCTTGGGCCGAGCTTCATCAAACTTTGGGCCGCTAGGATACATCTTCTCTCCAAATTTTCTTATTGCCCTATGCCAGTCTTTTTCTTTGGCACTTTGCCTGACAACAAATTACTGTATCCACTCAACAAAAACCTTTCAAAGCAACAAAACAAAAATAAAAATTAAAAGGAAAGGAAATAAAGGAAAAATACTAAAAAATAAAAACATCTAATCCTACTATATACAAAACTCAAACCATGATGATGACTTTCACAGAATCTTTGCCAAGAGGACAACCTCATTGGCATCATTGTGAGTGCCTTCCAAATAGTGTTTCAATCTTTGGCCGTTTACTCTGAAAATTGTTCCCGTTTTCAAATCCTTGATATCAACTGCTCCATGAGCATATGGTTTCACAACTACAAAGGGTCCTGACCATCTAGACTTGAGCATACCTGGAAACAACTTTAGCCTCGAGTTAAATAACAAGACACGTTGGCCTACCTCAAATTGACTTGGCAATATCTTGTTGTCATGCCATCATTTTGTTCTTTCTTTGTAGAGTTTGGCATTCTCATAAGCTCGTATTCTGAATTCCTCTAATTCGTTTATGTCCAATAAAAGTTTTGTACTGGTAGCTCTCCACTCCATGTTGAGCTTTTTGATTGCCCAATAAACTCTATACACTAATTCCACTAGCAAGTGGCACACCTTCCCAAATACGAGCCTATAAGGAGAGGTTCGCAATGGAGTCTTAAAGGTTGTTATGTAAGCCCACAATGAATCATCTAGTCTCAAAGACCAGTCCTTCTTTGTTGGATTTACAATTTTTTCTAGAATTTTCTTGATCTCTTTGTTTGAGATTTCGCTTGGCCATTTGTTTGGGAATGGTAAGCTGTAGCAATACATTGCTGGATTTCATACCTGAACAGAGCTCTAGAGATTAAATTGCACTTAAAATGTGTACCTTCATCATGAATGATGGCTTTAGGGGCATAGAATCTAGTAAAGATATGCTTATGAAGGAACTTGGCAACAACCTTGGCATTGTTTGTTGGAAAAGCCTCTGCCACTACCCATTTTGAAACGTAGTCAACAACTACAAGGATATATAGATTCCCAAATGATGGGGGAAAGGGACCCATAAAGTCTATTCCTCATACGTCAAACAGCTCCACTGGCATAATATTCTGGAGCGGCAATTGATGTCTGCTAGAGATGTTACCCGTCCGCTAGCATAGATCACAAGCCTTGGCAAAGTAATGATCGTCTTTAAATAGTGTTGGCCAAAAGAATCTAGACTACAATACCTTAGCAGCAGTCTTTATTCCAGTGAAGTGTCCTCTATACAGTGCTGCATGGCACTGCAAAATGTTGCGCTGCTCCTCCTTTGGAACACATCAGCGGATTACTTCGTCAGCACATTGCTTGAACAAAATTGGCCCATCCCAATAATAATGCTGAATATCTAGTAGAAAACGTTTCCTGGCACTACTCGCCAGATTCAGTGGCAAAATATTGCTTTCCAGGTAATTGACTATGTCAGCGTACCATGGCATAAAATTGATTGCAAGTAAATATTCATTAGGGAATTCATCTCTAATGGTAGTGGTTCTTTGTTCCTCAAGGTGATGCTCTAATCTTGATAAATGGTCAGTTACCAAGTTCTCACTCCCCTTCTTGTCTCTAATCTCAAGATCAAATTCTTGCAGCAAAAGCGTCCATCGAATGAGTCTATGCTTGACATCCATTTTTGCCAAGAGGTATTTTAATGTCGAGTGATCTGTATACACCACAACTTTGTTACCTACTAAGTAAGATATGAAGTTATCAAATGCAAATACAACTGCGAGAAATTCCTTCTCAATAGTGGTGTAGTTGAGTTGGGCTTCATTCAATGTCCGACTGGCATAGTAAATGGTATAGAAAATCTTGCCACGCCTTTATCCTAACACAGCTCCAACAACATAATTGTTGGCATCACACATGAGCTCGAAAAGCTCATTCCAGCTCGGTGCTACGACTATGGGTGTACGACACCTCCGTCCATATAACGCCTATCTCAGCCCAACACAAGGGTGTACGACACCTCTATCCATATAACGCCTCATACGGTGCCATCTGGATACTCACTTGGTAACTGTTATTATAATCAAATTCAACCAAAGGCAATTGCTTCTCCCAGGTTCCTTGGAACTCAATAATAAAGCATCTCAACATATCCTCCAAAACCTGGATAACCTGCTCAAACTGTCCATCCGACTGAGGATGATATGCGGTGCCTAAATTCAACCTTGTACCCAAAGCTTGGTGTAAACTTCTCCAAAACCTTGCCATACAACGTATACCATGGTGGTTCTCTTCCATTTCCAGTCTAAAATTTTCAGCGGTTGCAACAACCAAGATGGATACTAATGTTTAGCCTTGACCCACTGACACACCATACACTTGGAAACAAACTCTGCCACATCCTTTTTCAACCCAACCCAGTAGTATGCTTATCTCAAACCACGATACATCTTAACACTTCCGAGATGCATAGCAAAAGGAGTAGAATTTGCCTCAGTCAAAATAGTGTACCTCAACTCTGGATCATCCAGCACCACTATTTGACCCTTGACACACAAAACTCCATCATCATCAAAATGAAAATCTGTCGGATTACCCTCCGATATGTCCTTAACATTATCAACCAAAGAATCATCGTACAGTTGCTTAGCTTTGATCAACTGTGACAACATAGGCTTAACTTGCAGCTCAGCCAGCAAACCACCTTCCCGTGTCACACTTAACCTTGCAAATATAGCTCTAAGTTCAACTGCAACCTTACGACTCAATGCATCTGCAACCACATTGGCTTTACCAGGATGATACTAATTGTCAAGTCGTAATCCTTAAACAACTCCAACCATCTAGTTGGCAAAGATTCAAATCTTTCTGGGGCATCAAATACATCAAGCTCTTGTGATCCGTAAAGATCATACACTTCTCACCATAAAGGTCATGTCGCCAAATTTTCAAAGCAAAAGCCACAGTCGCAAGCTCCAAATCATGAGTAGGATAATTGGCTCATGAACTTTCAAATATCTAGAAGCATAGGCCTCAACCTTCCCATCCTGAATTAGCATACAAGCCAACATACGACGCATCACTAAAAACCACAAACTTCTTCCCAAATTCTAGCTGAATCAACACATGAGCATGTGTCAAAACCTCCTTCAACTTTTCAAAACCCTGATGTTGCTTCTCCGTCCACACAAAAGGAACATTCTTTTGCAACAACTTGGTCAACGGTGATGCAATACACAAAAACCCCTCAACTAAACGGTGATAATAACCAGCCAACCTAAGAATAGCCTTAATTTTCTGTGGGACAAAATGAATACCCTCCGCGAAAACCATGTGACCATGGAACATCACTTCTCTAAGCCTAAACTCGCACTGGCTCAACTTAACGTACAACTAATTATCATTCAATACTTGCAACACTATCCGCAAATGCTGATCATTATCCTCCTCGGTACGGAGTACACAAGAATATCATCTATGAACACCATCACGAACTGATCAAGGTACTCATGCAACACCCTATTCATCATGTTCATGAACGTGGCCGGAGCATTTGTCAAACCAAACAACATCACCAAAAACTCGTAATGCCCGTACCTCTTACGAAATGCCATCTTATGCACATCCATATCCTTAACCTTCAACTAGTAATACCTCAATCTTAAATCAATCTTTAAGAACACTACTGTCCCGCAAAACTGATCTAACAAGTCATCAATCCGCTGCAACAAATATTTGTTCTTCACTGTCAACTTATTCAACTGAAGATAATTAATGCACATACGCATCGACCCGTCCTTCTTTTTCATAAAGAGAACTGGAGCACCCCAAGGCAAAACACTCAATCGAATGAACCCATGGTCCAACAACTCCTAAAGCTGTTACTTCAACTCCTTCAATTCCTTCAGTGTCATCCTACAAGGAGCAATGGACACCGGTGTTGAACCCTCGTATGTCTCAATAGAAAATTCTACCTTCCTATCCGGAGGTAAACCCAATATTTCTTCAAGAAAAACCTCTGAAAAATCGCACACAGTCCAAATGTCCTGCACTCGAACACCCTTGGCTTCAGGATTCATAACAATAGCCAAATAAGCTTGGCAGCCATCAAACATCATCTTCTCCGCTCGAGTAGCCGAAACAACATTGGACAGAAACTTTACATTCTCGCCAACCACTACAACTTCATAATCGTCGGCCAACCTCAAGAAAATCCTTTTGGATTCACAATCCACAACTGCCTTGTGCTCACTCAACCAATCTATACCAAAAATGATATCAAAACCATGGAATGACAATTCCATCAGATCCGCGAAAAACTTATGACCTTGCACCACCAAAGGACAATACCGGTACAACCTTCTTGTTGTAACCGTCTCCCCAAAGGAACTAGTGACTAACATGCCAACATCAAGGATCTCAACATGAACATTCAACAAAGATGCATGTTCACTCAAGATATATGAATGAGAAGACTCCCGAATCAATCAAAGATAATAATGATAAGGATTGCAAAGTAAAGGTAACTGTGATCACATCTATGTCATTACGACCCTCACGGTGAACAAAGACCCAAGCCGGTCTACCACCCTTCTGTCTCACAACTGCAGCATGAGTCGTACCCTTCTGACTATCTCGTGCCTCTAAAAATTACCCCTGCCACGGCCTCGCCCCTAGCAGGTACAGCTACATGTACCGATGTATATCTCGCAGCCTGAGGACAATCACGCTTCAAGTGATCAGATGAGCCATAGATCCAGCAAGCTCCAACATTACCCCAGCACATACCCGTGTGGCACCTACCGCATTGCTCATACTCCGGTATAACACGAGCTACTTGGGTACCCTGACCACCACCACCACCTTTGTGATTCAGCTGATGCCTCTTATCCCTGAACCTCTTATTCTGCCTCCCAAAATAATTGGAATCAGCCACTCTCTTACCCAAGCTTGCACTTGCGGCCTGAATTGATGCACCCAAAGACTGCTCAATATCCTTCTCGGTTGACCAACACATTGAAATCCGTATAATCCGCAGCCAGGAGATACATCTTAATGTCCTTCACAAGACCATAACGGAACCTGTCACATCTCTACTGATCATCTAGGACTAACTTTAGAGCATGCTAACTCAACCAGACAAACTTTACCTCATATTCGGCAACAGACATGCCACCATGTGCCAGCGACATAAACTCACGCTTCTTCAAATCCAAATACTGGGTACCAAGATACTTCCTCTTGAAAGCCCTCCGAAAGAACTCCCAAGTAACATCAACCTCAGGAACGCCAGAATTGTGGTCACCCACCAATAATATGCATCACCTTGTAGTAGTGATACAGTGCAACCCAACTTGCGCTCCTCATTACATCCCATCTGATTCAAGATGTGAGTCATCTTCTCTAGCCAACTCTCGATTGCCTCAGGGCTCAAACCTTGAAATTCCTCACCTCCCAAACTCCTAAGATGCTTCAAGGGTAAACCTTGATTTACCACCACAGCAGGTGCAGGTGCTTGTGCCTGCACTCCAACCATCGCTGCTTGGAAAGCTCCCGTTATTGCTTGAACTAATGGAGTCAAATCACCATATATAGGAACTTGGTGAACCTGGGGTGCTTCACCCGCCCGAATGTCAATTGGAGGAACCATCAGAGATGGAGGAGGTAAAACATGAGGGGGTTCCCTTCTATCTCATTATTCTGCCCAACCCGACAGTATTAGCCATCGATCATGTCTCACGTCGAGCCATGCTATCAAAAGCATCAAAACACATTAAAGTTAGGCTAGCGTCAGGCAAAGGATCCAAGACAACTTTAAAACATATTTAAAAATCTCGATAATAGGCAATGTGTTCCCAAATCATGCCCCAACAGGATATTAAACAATCACCGAACATATACATAATCACCGTACAGTCCAAAAACATCCCAACTTTTTGCAAACCTGGCTTTGATATCAATAAATGTAACCCCCTCGACCTGACCTAGTCGCAAGACCGAATCGAACATGCTACATTATGTTTACCGAAGTAAACCGAGAAAACAAAACTTAAAACGCGGCCATTCTTTTCTTTTTATCTTGTCTAGATGCATTAATACTTTCCTACATGCACATACTATTCACAGGTGAGAACTCATCTCAATCGGGCACCGTAACGATATCCAATTGGGCACAAACGTAATTTAGGGACAAAATTACAATTTCAACAATATACAAGGACTTTTTCCAATTTTAAGTTACCAACCTTTGATTAAATGTATTTCATGCTTATGTGTCAAAAAGATCAGCTTGATACGATCATCCATGCTCATTTAATTGATAAAACAAGATCCAGGGACTAAAACGAAAGAAATCAGAATTGCCTTTCCATGACATTAATAGAATCAACTGATCACTGTATCGATACGCTAAGGCCCATATCCATACGTTATTGTAGCCTTGATTCAGTATGCAATGTCAAAATTTCTATGTAATTGATAGGTTCCATACCGATACGGATAGCTTGCGCTTTGGTACGCGGGCTCATTCCAAAAAGTGAAATTCCAGTGGCAACAACCCGTATCGAAACACCCACACCCGTACTGAAACACCCTACCCAAAATTGCCTAGCAGTACCGATACGGTCCCCTGCGTAACGGTACGCCTGGGCCTGTAATGCCAAATTTAGCTGGTTTCTCACTCGAATCTAGATGCATTTGAGTCCTAGCAACTTGCACACATGCATACAAACAACCATAAATATCTGAGCTCACATTTATGCCAAGGTTAAACAACCAATTCAATCTCATACTTCCAAAAGATCACTCTAGAGGCATGCTTCCTAAACCACTTTGCCAAACATACTAAAATACACAAAAAGGCTATTCTCATCATAAGCAAGATGTCAACACAACTAACATAGCACAATAACCTTGCCCAAACCATCATCACATGGCAAACAACAAGAAAGTTCTAGATGCATACCTAAGTAACCATTCATCCACAACCATAGCAAGGATTTATGTCAAGATAAGCAACCACAAACCGGCCTCGTAATCCAGCATAGAAACATACTTAATAGCCATAGGAAAATAGAATTACAACACCCAAAAACCATGGCAAACACATTGCCTTATTAACCGAAAATGTAAACCGAGTTCATACTCAAAAGTAGTTTGTCACTTGGATCCCTTCGAACCTTGCATTTGCTGCCCCGAACTTTAATGCTCTGCATCATTAGGGAAAAGAGAGCGTAAGCACACTTGCTTAGTGAGGATGCTCATAAAATAATGATGCATTAAAACTATTTGAAAACTATATGTTTGTTTTCCAAAAACACGCTTGCGACCAAAGCATTTTCCATGATTCCAACCGAATCAAAGCATAACAAACTTTATGCAACATCATATACATTCCATGCTTAAATCCCAAAGCATTATAAACAAACCATGCTTAAATCCTAAAACATTATAAAATAGGCTCAACACATGAACTTTCACATATATTGGCATTTATAGTGACCCAGATTGTAATACCCCAAAAATTTTTATATTAATTTAGGTTCATTTAGTACTAAGATAAGGTCTTAAAAGCGTACTTGGTGACTAAAATGAAAAAAATGCAAAAGTTAGGAATTTCTCAATTATGGATTGTAGAAAAGAAGTTTATGAGGTTTTAAGGTGTCATGTGATAGAGAACGAGTAAAATAGAATATTCACATAATTTGGTTAAAATCCAAGGAAAATTGGAATGGGAATTCAAGGTTAAAGTTTAGTGACCAAAATAATAAGTTTTAAAACTTGGGGTGATTGAAGTGGAAATATGAAAAGTTAGAGGACCAAAGTTGTAATTTCCCAAAAGTTAGGTGTTTTAGTTTATAAATAGATGGAGCACCTATAGGTGTGGATCGAATGAGGAATTACTGGTTTGATCCGATATTTCGATTATTGGAAAATCGTAGTCAAAGTTTAAGTAGAATTTGGATACCAGATCGAATTGAAAATTTTATGAAATTTTACCATATGATAGAAAAAGGTTATAAAAGTCATTTCCAAGTGTTGAAGAATTTATCAGTAATTATTTTATCCTGTACATGGATAAATCAGATCATGGAGAAAAATCAAATTAGATTACGGGAATAAAAATGCAGTATGAGATATTGAATTTAGATCGAGCTACAAAGTTAAGTGTGCTCCAAACATATGATGGGTGAATTATTGGGAAGGTCTTATGTCAGCACTTGAGACTGATAAAAAGGAATCATTTCGAGTTAATATTATTAGTATGGATATCTGATAAAGGATTATTAAGAGAATTTTATCCGATAAAGATTTCGAGTAAATTATCAGTATATTGGACCGAGTCAAAATTTTAAGTTTGACTTCATAAATATGGAATATTTATTTGATAATATTATTTATTTTTCAGATATGGAAATAAGGAATTTTTAGAATTTATTTGATAACCCGATAAAGGGGAAATTGCAGTAGAAGTAGTAAATGAATATCGGGAAGTCGGATCGAATCGAAATTTCAGAGGCTATTCCATAGGTCATGGAAAATTTATAAAATATTATTTTATGAATAAATTATTAATTGGGTGAGTGTGATCTAACTATAATAGTTGGATTTTTACAAAATGGCAATTTTGAAATATTTTGAAAGTACCATGGGCAATATGGTAATTTCCCATGTGAAAGCATTACTCTAGTTTGGTTAGAGTTGAATGGAATTTGGTTGGAATTGAACTAGAATGGCAACTAGTAAATATGAATCCAGTTGGGGACATTTTGGTAAATTGGAATAAAATGAATTAAAAATTAATTTTAATTTCTACATGAGGCATAAATTAATAAAAGATGAACAAAGGTGTTCTTCTTCCCTCCAATTCGAAATACAAGAGAAAAATAGGGGAAAATACACAATTTTCTCCAAGAATTTTGAAGGCTCTCGAACAAGATTCAGTGTATGTTTTTGGTAGAAAATTGATCTATTTTCAATTCTCTTTCATTTAATAGTAATTTTATCAAGAGTTATGAAGATTTGATTATGTTCTAAGAGAGAGAGAAAATAGGGTTTCATGTTCCTTGTTTAGGTTGAAGTTTGATCTATGCAAATCTAGTGTTGTAGAGATGAAATCAAGCCTAGATTGTGATTAATTTCATGTTTAAGGACTAAAAACCCTAACCCTATAATTTGGGATTTTATTTAGGGTTTTGAAATTGATAATGAAAATGAAAGATTGATGATATTAGAAGCTTGATTTTGATGTTAAAATGAAAAATCCTCAATTAGTCCTTTAAGTGGCCATTTTGGTAAACATGGAAAATTTAGAGAAATATTTTCAAAATTATCCTAGTGATGGATTTGAAGAGATTATGAATTTAGAAGTTTAATTATGGCATTTGGACTAAAATAAAGTCCTTGAAAAGCTTAGACACCCAAATTTGGCAAGTAGGAATAAATTGGGGTTTTACATGCTAATTCTTGGAAATGAAGAATATATGTTGGAGAATTTATTTAAGCATGTTAGAATGTTGTTTGGATGAAAAATGAGCCTAGAGAAGCCAAGTGACCAATTTGGACACATGGAAGAATAATAGGAAAATTTTATGAAAATTATAATTTTATGAATCGAATATGTTGTATAAAGTTAGAATTAAAATTAGAATACAAAAGGGACCAATTTTGAAAGCTTTAAAGTTCAGGGACCGAATCTGAATTTTTATTAAATTGGAGTATATTTATGTAATTAATGATGTTGGAGATGAGAAATTGACGTTAGAATGCTAAACCGATGTTGAATCGAATTAGCGACCATTTTGACAATTTGTCAAAATCATGTGACCAAATAGGAAATGAATTCTTGGATGGAGATTAAATATGATTTTTTAGTTAGTTAAAATAATAGAATTAAGGTAGTAATGTTGATTTGAGGACTAAATTGCAAAGTTAAGAAGTTTGAATCCTTACATTTGCATTTTAGTGACTATTTTGTCAAAGAAAGAAAATTTGAGGGAATTGTTTTGAATTGATGAAGAAGATGATGAATTGGTGGTTTGAAGCAAGTGATGGGACTAAATTTAAAAGTAGAAAAATAAGAAGAAGTTAGTATAAATTAGAAGTTAATTATGGAAATTTTTATGTTAAATGATTAGATAGCTTGATCGAATTATTGTTAAAAATGAATCTAACAAATGTTTGTTTATATTTATGTGGTTAATGAAATCAAATCCGAATCAAAGAAGATTCGAGGTACTGTGAAGGAAAGGATCGAGTAGAATTTAGTGAGGCATGCTAATAAATGGCCTAGGTGAGTGTATTTTATTTATTTATTATATATGTGAGATGAATGAATGCATTTTTATCTGTTTATATATAATGTGAAGAAGACTTGCAATAAATCAAATTTGATAACAATGAAAATGTATGTTGATCAAAGAAATATTAAATGGTATATGTAATACATGTATATGGAGTAATTATTTATCAAAGATAAATCGGATTTTAGATATTTGGGTATGAACTGCCTGTTATCAAATTATAGATAATAGTATTGAAGGATTGGATATTGAATAAGAAAATATTATATTGTTATGCCCAAGTACTAGTGTGAGAGTCTTTGGTATAATTGGATATCCAAAAAGAGTCTTAGTAGATGTGCCATAGCACTACCGTGCGAGATAGACTCTTCGGGGTCGATATAGACTCTTCGGGGTCGATATAGACTCTTCAGAGTCGAGTTCAAACACTACGGTGTTACATAGCACAAAAAGTGAGAGTATGAGGAGCAAAGGGCGTCCTCGAGTACGTACTCACCATCAGACGCTGCAGCATTATAGACACTACAGTGTTGAGATGACTCGTATACCATAGGTTCATATAAGAATCTTTGGTATAGTTGGATATCCATAGAGTCCTAGCAACTGTGTCATAGCACTACTGTGCGAGATAGACTCTTCGGGGTCGAGATAGACTCTTCAGAGTCAGTTCAATCACTACAGTATTACATAGTACAAAATGTGCGAGTATAAAGAGCAAAGAGCGTCCTCGAGTATGTACTCATCTCAGTCGCTTTGGCAATGCAAACGCTACGGCGTTGTTGACACTACGGTGTCGTGATGACTCGCGTACCATGGCATCACATAATTTTGTACTTTAGGCTATGATAAAGAATATGATATGCAAATGATTGCATAATGAAAGTATGGCTATGATAAAGAAAATGATATGCGAATGATTGCATAATGAAAGTAGGGCTATGATAAAGAATATGATATGCGAATGATTGTATAATGAAAATATGGCTATGATAAAGCAAATGATATACAAATGATTGCATAATGAAAGTATGGCTATAATAAAGAAAATGATATGCAAATGATTGCATAATGAAAGTATGGCTATGATAAAGAATATGATATGCAAATGATTGCATAATGAAATTATGGATATGATAAAGAATATGATATGCAAATAATTGCATAATAAAAATATGGCTATGATAAAGAATATGATATGCAAATGATTGCATAATGAAAGTATGGCTATGATAAATCAAATGATATTCAAATGATTGCATAATGAAAGTATGGCCATGATAAAGGATATGATATGCCAATGATTGCATGATGAAAGTATGACCATGTTATAGAATATGATATGTAAATGATTACGTGATGAAAGCATGACTACTTGATGAACATGAACCATTGATATCATGATTCTATGATAGAATTGATAGATAATATGAGTCATATTAAAAGCATGTTTATGTTAAAGAAATTATTATGCATGTGAATACCTGATGAATATAGAATAATAATGACATGATTTTTTTAAGATAGTCATGATACATGACTATTCTTGCATTACTGGTGGCATGATTTTATACTTTGGCTATAATACTTGAAATGTATTTATGCAAGTAGTTAAGCTAAAAAGCTTAAAGTACACAAGACTGGTAAGACAGATGGAATTCTATGATTTGAATATTATATTGGTTAAATGAACTATACATGATTAAATTGTTATCAACTGCAATTAGAAATCGCTTGCCAATCTGCAGGGATGTGTTATTGATAATCATTGTTTTGCATTGTTATGGTTATGCCGCACTAAGTTATACTTAACGTGTGTTTTGTATCACACGTAGGTACTTCGGACTAGATAGCAGAGGAGGAGCTACACATCATTGGATCAAGTTAGTCTATAATATCAGTAAGTATCACCACATCCTAGTCTAGTGGGGCATGTATAGATAATAAATAAGTAGTTATTCTTGTACTCTACTTATACGTTAACGTGGATGTATGAACTGGCAACATGATTTAGTTTGAGGAATTAAAAATATTAGAAAAGATGCTTTAAACAATTTTAAACTTAGTTGGTCGTTTATCGCGTAGTGATTTTAAAAACAAGAAAGGGTCTAGGCAGCAAACATAGTTTTCACCCTGAATTATATTCTCATTTTGATAACCGCTTAAAGTATTTTACAAACAAATTCAGGGTCAAAACTAGTTGTGGTTGCCAGACATAGTTTTGTTTGAAAACTGAGAAAGGGACAGCCATTGAATTATTTTGTTGAAAAAAATCTACAAGTCTGAATATCAGTGTAAATTAGTTAGTAACATCTTTAATGTGTATTCAAATATCGAATATACGTTGAGGGTGTTACATTTAGTGGTATCAGAGCAAAGGTTTAGCCGATTCTGGAGGTTAAACCGAGTCTAATATGATTTTGCTAAAGTGTACATGCCCCTAGGATGTGATGTTACTAATATATTGCTTGCATAACTTGATGTAACTCCTCAATAGTATAAATGAGACTTTAATGGTTATAAGAAAAATATGAAGCTGTTAGATTTCGTCAGTTGACGGATTTCGAGAGTTAAGAAAAGACACATAGTGGATACACCACAATGAAATAAATATGATAGTTAACTCCTATTCAAAATGAGTTATCTGTATAATAGAGAACTGGTATAGTAATTATAAGAAGATAGAGGATATTCTGATTGTAAGGGAATTTCCAAATGGTTTTCAAATAAATTACTAGGATTACCTCCAAATAAAGAGGTATAGTTCAATATTGACGTTTAATTCGAGAACAAAATAGGTATTAATAGCACCTTATAGAATGGCACCAATCAAGTTAGAGGAGCTAAAAGCTCAACTGCAAAAGCTATTAGATTAGAGTTATATTTGATCAAGTGAGTTACTATAAAGTGCTCTAGTATTATTTGTAAAAAAGAAAGATGATTCTTTACGATTAAGTATAGATCATCGACAATAGAAAAAGGTAACAATAAAGAATAAATAATTCGTTACCAAGGATTTGGAGATTTGTTTGACATCATCTAGAACTCGTTATAGACGCTACGTGTTCTTAGTGATGCTTTGACTTACAAACGCCCTGCTGCATATAAGGATCTGATAAATAGAGTGTTTCAACCCTACTTGGACCAGTTCATGGTGAAATGAAGAAAGAATTAAAGAATACGAAAATCTTAATGGGAAAAGTTAGTTAGCGGAATTATAAAGTAGAAGTAGCTATTTGAGAAATCGATAAGAAAATGGAAAAGCAGTATTAGCAACTTTTTGAGCCATGTACGTTTTGAAAATTCGAGGACGAATTTTCTTAAGGGGAGGAGAATTGTAACACCCCAAAATTTGTTATATTAATTTAGGGTCATTTAGTACTAAGATAAGGACTTAAAAGCTTACTTAGTGACTAAAATGAAAAAATGCAAAAGTTAGGATTTTCTCAATTATAGACTGTAGAAAAGAAGTTTATGAGGTTTTAAGGTGTCATGTGATAGAGAACGAGTAAAATAGAATACTCGCAAAATTTGGTTAGAATCCAAGGAAAATTGGAATGGGAATTCAAGGTTAAATTTTAGTGACCAAAATGATAAGTTTTAAAACTTGGGGCGATAATAGTGGAAATATGAAAAGTTGGAGGACCAAAGTTGTAATTTCCAAAAAGTTAGGTGTTTTACTTTATAAATAGATAGAGCACCTATAGGTGTGGATCGAATGAGGAATTTAGATCGAACTGCAAAGTTAAGTGCCATTTCCAGGTGTTGAAGAATTTATCAGTAATTATTTTATCCTGTACATGGATAAAACTGATCATGGAGAAAAATCTAATATAGATTATGGGAATAAAAAATGCAGTATGAGGTATTGAATTTAGATCGAACTGCAAAGTTAAGCGTGCTTAGGACATATGATGGGTGACTTATTGGGAAGATCTTATGTCAGCACTTGAGACTGATAAAAAGGAATCATTTCGAGTTAATATTATTAGTATGGATATCTGATAAAGGATTATTAAGAAAATTTTATCCTATAAAGATTTAGGGTAAATTATCAGTATATTGGACCGAGTCAAAATTTTAAGTTTGACTTATAAATATGGAATATTTATTTGATAATATTATTTATTTTTTCAGATATGGAAATAAGGAATTTTTAGAATTTATTTGATAACCCGATAGAGGGGAAATTGCAATAGAAGTAGTAAAAGAATATCGGGGAGTCGGATCGAAATTTCAGAGGTTGTTCCATAGGTCATAGAAAATTCATAAAATATTATTTTATTAATAAATTATTAATTGGGTGATTGTGATCTAACTATAATAGTTGGATTTTTACAAAATGGCAATTTTGAAATATTTTGAAAGTACCATGGGCAATATGGTAATTTCCCATGTGAAAGCATTACTCTAGTTTGGTTAGAGTTGAATGGAATTTGGTTGGAATTGAACTAGAATGGCAACTAGTAAATATGAATCCAGTTGGGGACATTATGGTAAATTGGAATAAAATGAATTAAAAATTCATTTTTAATTTCTACATGCGGCATAAATTAATAAAAGATGAACAAAAGTATTCATCTTCTTCCCTACAATTCGAAATACAAGAGAAAAATAGGGGGAAAATACACAAAATTTTCTCCAAGCATTTTGAAGGCTTCCGAACAAGATTCAAGGTATGTTTTTGGTAGAAAGTTGATCTATTTTCAATTCTCTTTCATTTGATAGTAATTTTATCAAGAGTTATGAAGATTTGATTATGTTCTAGAAGAGAGAGAAAATAGGGTTTCATGTTCCATGTTTAGATTGAAGTTTGATCTATGCAAATCTAGTGTTGTAGAGATGAAATCAAGCATAGATTGTGATTAATTTCATGTTTAAGGACTAAAAACCCTAACCCTAGAATTTGGGATTTTATTTAGGGTTTTGAAATTGATAATGAAATTGAAAGGTTGATGATATTAGAATCTTGATTTTGATGTTAGAATGAAAAATCATCAATTAGTCCTTTAAGTGGCCATTTTGGTATACATGGCAAAATTTAGAGAAATATTTTGAAAATTATCCTAGTGATGGATTTGAAGAGATTATGAATTTAGAAGTTTAATTATGGCATTTGGACTAAAATAAAGTCCTTGAAAAGCTTAGACACCCAAATTTGGCAAGTAGGAATAAATTGTGGTTTTAAATGTTAATTCTTGGAAATGAATAATATATGTTGGAAAATTTATTTAAGCATGTTAGAGTGTTGCTTGGATGAAAAATGAGCCTAGAGAAGCCAAGTGACCAACTCGGACACATGGAAGAATAATAGGAAAATTTTATGAATCGAATATGTTGTATAAAGTTAGAATTAAAATTAGAATACAAAGGGACCAATTCGACAAGCTTCAAAGTTAAGGGACCGAATCTGAATTTTTATGTAATTGGAGTATATTTATGTAATTAATGATGTTGGAGATGTGAAATTGACGTTAGAATGCTCAACCGATGTTGAATCGAATTAGTGACCATTTTGACAATTTGTCAAAATCAAGTTACCAAATAGGAAATGAATTCTTGGATGGAGATTAAAAGTTAAAATAATAGAATTAAGGTAGTAATGTTGATTTGAGGACTAGATTGCAAAGTTAAGAAATTTGAATCCTTACCTTTGCATTTTAGTGACTATTTTGGCAAATAAAGAAATTTTGAGGGAATTATTTTGAATTGATGAAGAAGATGATGAATTGATGGTTTGAAGCAAGTTATAGGACTAAATTGACAAGTAGAAAAATAAGAAGAAGTTAGTATAAATTAGAAGTTAATTATGGAAAATTTTATGTTAAATGATTAGATAGCTTGATCGAATTATTGTTAGAAATGAATCTAACAAATGTTTGTTTATATTTATGTGGTTAATGTGGATGTATGAACTGGCAACATGATTTAGTTTGGGGAATTAAAAATATTAGAAAAGATGCTTTAAACAATTTTAAACTTGGTTGGTCGTTTATCGCGTAGTGATTTTAAAATCAAGAAAGGGTCTAGGCAGCAAACATAGTTTGCACCCTGAATTATATTCTCATTTTAATAACTTAACTAGCTATGGTTGCCAGACATAGTTTTGTTTGAAAGCTGAGAAAGGGTCAACCACTGAATTATTTTGTAGAAAAAAAAACTACAAGTCTGAATATCAGTGTAAATTAGTTAGTAATATCTTTAATGTGTATTCAAATATACAATATACGTTGAGGGTGTTACACGGATAGACTACCTTTATCTTATACATATCAGATACACGGATCTCTTATACCATGCATAGTTAAACCGCATGATATCCCAAACCTTGCCTAGTTAAACCGCAAGATTTGACACCCTCACCTATTTAAACCGCGAGATTTACACCCTTGCCTGGTTAATTCGCAAGTGTACCAACCTTGCCTAGTTAAACTGCAAGGTCACCATCAAATTGGGTTGCCTAGTTAAACTGCATGTCCCAATGAGGTTCTCAACAGTCTGAGTGGCCTTGTTTAACCATCATACCTCAAGGACCCATGGCCACGATCAATTTTGTCCATATTTTATAGTGCACTTTTAATCCTATGACATGTCAACTATATCCGATTGTTTTCTCACCATGTCACATAGCCAATATGCCATTTAAAAACCATTTACTTTATGCTTTACAATGCATTAAACAAAACATCACATATGCAAATCTCATTGCCAATGCAATAACACCATTCCCAACCGGAATGAAAACCAATGCTCAATAGCATTTAATATACTTTCAAAACCCTGCATATGTACTCAAAATAATGCATTACCAGTAAGTAAATCATTCCATGTTTATTACCAAAACATGAAAACAACATGCTCATATCCAAGCCGATATTCAAGATTAAAAGAATGGAAACTTACTTCTGAGCTTAGGTAAGTGCCTCACGCTTACTCTAAACTCCCAACAACCTTTACAAACCTTTGTAAAGCATTTAAAACTAGTTTCCACTCACTGATATGCTTTGCCTTCCTTGCCAACGTGATACGAGCTCCAGGCAAGCAATAAAACAACGTCAAGTTTCTTCGCCTTGATTATCCCTATGTTTTAAACACATAAAACCAGAGGATAAATGCATCATTACGCATTCTAACCACTGCCTCAAAGAAACCCCCCCGCAACTCTCAGGTTGCCCATTTAGAAACCATCCGAAACATATCGAAATCAACATCAAACGTTTTCGAAACTTAACCCAGCCATAAAACAATGATTCAAACCAACATACAACATCAATTAAAATACAAAAATCCTTTCCAAACATCTTTTTATTCCATCAAAGATTTAACTCGATTATCACCACAAAAACTCAAATCTAACAACCTAAACAATTAGAGATCCAAGAGTTTTAGGATTCTATTGATAAAAACAATTTGTCAACATCATAATACATCCAAAATATGTATTAAATCAATCTTAAACACTGGAAATAAGATCCACCTCGAATAATACCTTGTTTCATCACTATTACCCAATTTACTCAATCAAACATTGATAAATCATTAAAATAGATTACAATTCATAAATCAAGGATCAAATACTTGGGAATTTCAATAAACAACCATACAATAGAGGAGATCACGGACCTTACCCCTATTGTGAGATTTCTCCCTCAATTGGTTTGATAAAAGCTAAGAAAACACAAGATTTAGAAGAGATTTTGTAAAAACAATATTAATTAATCAATCACAAATCATAAATATAAGTTAAAAGACTTCTCACCTCTGGATTTTGATGAAAACTTGAGTGTTTGGCTGAGGATAGAATGGAGAGATAAAGTTGAGAGAAAAGTTACGTAAATTTTCTTTAAAGAGCTTAACTAACTTTTTAACTAAAATCTCTTTTTAATTAACTTTAAAATACATGTTAAAATATCTTTAATTAAGGGAGAAATCATCAAAAAAAACTTGGTAAAATAGCTCCTTAGAGATTCTAAGAATTTGATCTTTTTCATTTTAGTCACCTTAAAAAGCAGTTTTCAAAACTTGCATTTTGGTCACCAGCCAAAATGTCCAATTTCCAAATCTTATTTTCAAAAATTGATTTCACCATTATCCTTAATATAATTAATAATGATTTTAGAATATTTTCCCTCAATTTCATCACCTTCAAAAATATTTAAACCAATTAAATCCTGAAACTCTAATACCGATCCACCAGACCTTCAAACCAACCTTTAAAACATATAAGCCCAAAACCAGGGTGTTACAACAAGAATCATAAAACACAAAAGTGGCATTTTTTTTTTCTAAAAGCAAGCTTAAAGGTTTAGAAACTTTTGAGAAATCTCTAATGAACCGAAGATAAAATCTTGCATGTCCTAAAAAACTTTTGATACCTTTTACACTTGTAGGAGGTGGCAACTATTTGATTACCTCTACCTCCGCCTTGTTTACTTCCAAGCCTCTCCTATTTACTTTGTGACCGAGAATTATGCCTTTCTTCACCATGAAATGGCATTTTCCTAGTTCCAGACAAGGTTAGTCTCAAAACATCTCCTCAACACAAGCTCTAGACTTTAAATGCATTCCGCGAATATTTTTCCAAACACTGAGAAATCATCCATGAAAACTTATAGGCTATTCTCAATCATGTTATAGAAAATAGACATCATACATTGTTAGAATGTTGCCAAAGCATTGCACAGTCCAAAGGGCATTCCCCTAAAGGCGAATATCCCATATGGACAAGTGAATGTGGCTTTCTCCTGATCCTCTAGAGCTATGGCAATCTGATTATAACATGAATAGTTGCCTAAGAAGTAATATTATACCTTACCTACCAGTTTATCCAACATTTGATCGATGAAAGGTAAGGGGAAGTGATCTTTCTTGGTGGCATTATTTAGCTTCCTATAATCTATGCACACTCTCCACCCAATAATAGTTCTGGAAGGAATCAACTCATCCTTGCTGTTTTGAACTACGATCATGTACCTTTCTTTGGCACATATTGCACCGGGCTAACCCACGAGCTGTCAAAAATGGGATATATTATCTCGGCATCTTGCTACTTGATAATTTCTTTCTTAACTACCTCTTTGATGCTCGGGTTCAGTCTTCTCTGGCCCTCAATTGTTTTGCCATGATATTCCTCCAAGATTATTTTATGCATACAAATAGTAGGGTTTATTCCTCGGATATCATCCAAGGTTCATTCAAAGCTTGCTTATATTTGCTTAAGTTTTTTCAGTAATCTTTCCTCCTGATCATTAGATAGATCAATAACAATAATCATTGGTAGAGTAGAATGTTTACCCAAGTAGGCGTACATGAGGTGGGCTGGCAACAATTTTAGTTCCAATTTTGGTGGCTCCTCAATGGATGGTTTAGGTGCCTTGATTTCTCTGCCCACCAACTCCAATGGCTTTGGCTGACTAAAGTAATTAGAAACTTCATTCTCCAACGTTGGTCCTTCAGTGTCTTCATTCATCTTAATTTTATCAACCCGTTCTCTAGCGTCAACTTTAGTGTCTTGGCACAGCTATGCCACGTCCATAATGAGAATAGACTCTACTATCTCATCAACTTGGCTTTTCTCTGGTTCATCTGCACATTTAAGAGCTTGAAATACATTAAATGTAACATGCTGGTCATTTATGTGCATAGTAAGTTCACCTTTATGAACATCAATTAAGGCTCTACCTGTGACAAGGAATGGTCTGCCCAATATGATTGGGATATTCATGCCTGCCTTGTAATCTAAAATGATAAAATCAGCTGGAAATATAAATTTATCTACTTTTACCAGCACATCCTCAATCTTACCCTTAGAATGTGCAAAAGATCGGTCTGCCAACTAAAGTGTTATGATGGTTGGCCTCGCTTCGATGTTGAGGTTTTTGAAAATAGACATTGGTATCAAATTGATGATGGCTCCTAAGTCACACAGTGCTTTACCCATGAATTTGTTGCCAATGGTACAAGGAATAGTAAAAATTCCTAGATCTTTCAATTTAAGTGGCAAGCGATTGAGTATCATTGCACTACATCCCTCAATAAGAGCAACCATCTCAAAATCACTGAATTTCCTCCTTTTTGGGCATTTGCTCAAGAGCTTCTACTAACGGTATGTTGATTCACAGCTGCTTAAGAACTTCCAAGAAGTGTTTGAATTGCTGATGTTCCTTGCGCTTTTGTAATCTTTATGGAAACGATAGAGGTGGATAAGAAAATGCTAACTTTGTTGGCTTTGCCAAGGGGTTTCTAGCATCTGATTGAGATCTGGCATTGGACAACGATTTGGCATCACTTATGTTCGTTTCTTTCTTCTCTATTTTTTTTGTTCATCTACTGGTCCTTTCTCTTGGTAATTGGCTGACTGCTTGACAGGTATCTCAGTCTCGCATTGTTTGCCAATCTAAAGAGTTAGAACTTTCCACTATTCATTTCCTCTCTGTCGACCAACTTTTGTATCACTTGGCAATGCTCGCTAGGTCGATTGCTAAGTGCATTGGCAATCTGTCCAATCTGGTTCTTTAGATTCTTCACTCATCATATCATTCATCATCTAGTTTATAATGCCCTGGTTTTGGGCCTAGCAGTTTTGGGTTCAGTTTGAGGGTTTGGTGGATCGGTATTAGAGGTTCGAGTTAGTTTCAGGATTAAATCGGATTAAATATTTTTGAAGGTGATAAAATTATGGGAAAATACTCTAAAATCATTATTTGATATATTAATGATTGTGGTAAAATCAATTTTGGAAAATGAGTTTTGGAAATCAGACATTTTGGACTAGTAACCAAAATGCAAACTTTGAAAACTGTTTTTAGTGACTGTTTTGTAAAGGGTCAAAACTTTGAATCTTTAAGGAGCTAATAACCCAAAAGTCTAATTTCTGACTTTGTCCTTTAATTGGCTATTTTTTTAAAAGTATTTGGAAAATAAAATATGTTGGGGAGAATGAATTGATATTAATTCTTTTGAAACAAAAGTTACGTAACTAACTTTCTCAAAACCTTTTTGTCTCAAAATCTCTCCAGCTAAGCACCATTCTCTTCTTCTAAATCCCCAGGTAAATCTTCCTTTTCTTAAATCTTTTGATTTCTAAAGGATTTTTAATGGTTTCTAAACAAAACATTATTGTTTTAACTTTGTTTTCACATGTAAATTCAGCCAATTAAGGGAGAATACATTCATTAGAGGTAAGGTTCATTCTTCTACTCTAATGAAAGGTTCTTTACTGAAATTCACAAGTTTTTGATCCTTTACAATTGTTTTCTAATGTGTTTTGATAGTTTAATTAAGGGAAATTGGTTTAATTGCGTTTGATTGGTGAAATTGGTATATTTTCGAATTGAATCTGCTTTGTTGGGTTCTTGATCAGGTTAGGTCATGATTTTGATGTTTAATAGTGTTAAAAGTTTGGATTTAACATTGTAATCCCGAAACTAGTTGGATCTCTACTATTAAAGGTTGTTAGTTAAGGGTTTTTATGATGTTAATGAAGTTTATTCAATGCTGGAAGTAAAAGGATGTTGTAAAAGGGTTTCTAGATGTTAATTTATGAAGTTTGATGTATTTAATCGTTATATTGTGGCTGGGTTAAGATTGGAAAGTTGTTGAGTATGATTTCGATAAGTTTCAGATGGTTTTTGAGTGGGCAACTTGTGAGTTGCGGGAATTTTCTTTGAGGCAGGGGTTTGTATGCATTTTGATGTATGTTTCCTCTGGTTTTGTGTAACCAAAATAGGGGATAATCAAGGCAAAGAAGCTTGAAGTGAAGTGTGGCTTGTTGGGAGCTCGATTTGCTTTGGCGAGCAAGGTGAGGTGTAATTGTTGAGTGGAAACTGGTTTTAAATGATTGATAAAGGTTTGCAAATGTTGTTGGGAATTTAGGTTAAACGTTAAACACTTAACTAAGCTCGGAAGTAAGTTTCTCTCTTTTGCTCTTATTATATCGGATTACATATAAGCATGATTGATTACATGTTTTGGGTTTTAAACATGGTTTGTTTTACTTACTGTAAATGCATGGTTTTGAATACATATGCAATGGTTAAAAGGTATATGAAATGCTAGTGAGCATTGGTTTCTATTCCGGATTTGGAATGGGGTATTGCTTGGGCAATGTGGTTTGCATATCTGGGAACTTTGTTAATGCATTGTAAAATAGTGAGTAAGTGGCTTGGAAATGATATATTGGCTATGTGACAAGTTAAGAAACATTTGGATATAGTTGGCATACCATAGAATTAAAGTGCACTATAATATATGTTTGAAATCAATCGTGAGCATGGGTCCTTGAGGTAGAGGGAATTGGCTACCCGGACTATTGGTTTTCTCATTAGAGGTTATGTGGATTGGCTATCCTATGTGAGAGTAAATCTTGCGGATTGGTAGGGTTAAAGATATCATGCGGATTGGCATGGTATGAGTATGGTGGAGGATTGTTCATCAAGAGTTATCCGTTTATCCGATTTATGGATGGAGGATTGTTCATCCAAGGATAGAGGATTGTCTATCCAAGGGTAGAGGATTGTTTACCCGAGGTCATTATAAATGCCAATATATGAAAGTTCATGTGTTGAACTTATTTTATAATGCTTCAGGATCTAAGCATGGTAATGAGATGATTTAATGCTTTAGGATTTAAGCATGATTTGATTTAATGCTTTGGGATTTAAGCATGTGGTTTATAAAGGTTTTGCACAATGTTAATGCGCAGGTTTTGATTTGTAATCAATGTAAATGCTTTGGATTGTAAGCATGGTTTGAAAAACAAGTGTTTAGTTTTCAAACGTTTTAAATGCATCATTGTTTTAAGCGCATCCTTACTAAGAATATGTGCTTACACTCTCTTTTTTCTAATGATGCAGAGCATTGAGGTTCGGGGCAGCAAAGGCCAAGTCTAAAGTGATCCAAGAGTCAAGACTGTTTTGAGTATGAACTTGTTTAAGTTTCCAGTTAATAAGGCAATGTGTTCGCCATTTTTTTGGGGTTTTGTAATTCTATTTACCCTAGTTTTGGGGCATGTTTAATGTTGTATTTTAGAGTTGGTTGATGTTGATAAGTATGTTAGTGGTTTTGCTTATGGTTGATGCTAGGTGAATACCTAGGTATGCATCTATATAGCTTTGATTGATCGGCATACTTTGATGAGCTTGACATGTTGAGTATGGTATTAAAGATATGTTGGTATGTTGCTTATGTTGAAACGTATCCTATTGAGTGTGTTGGTGTGTTGGCAATTGGTTTAGGGAGCATGCCTATAGATCGGATCTTTTGAAAGCATATGATTGTTATGGTTGCTGAATCTTGGTGCAAATGACGAAGTATGATTTGATGGATGTTTGCATGCATGTATGTGAGTGGATAGGATCCAAATACATTTAGATTTGAGTGAAAAATTAGCTCAAAATTACATTACAGGCCCAGGTGTACCGATATGCGGGGGACCGTATCGGTATGGCTAGGCAAGTTTTTGCTCGGGGTTTCGATATGTTCATGGTGTACCAGTATGCTATTACGCTACTAGAATCTACTTTTTATGACAAAAACCGCGTACCAGAACACAAAGTGTCTGTATCGGTACGACCATTAAGTTTTCTTAAATTGGATTTCGAAGTCAAACAGGCGTACCGATACGGTACACGGCGTACCAAAATAAGGTCGTTCAATAACAAGCCCCGTATCGATATGGTTGTCCGCGTATAGATATGGGTATACATTAATTCAGTTAATGTCATGGAAGGGTAGTTCTTGTTTCTTTCTATTTAGTCCCTGAATCTTGTTTTATTAATTAAATGAGTTGAATGGTCGGATTGAGTTGAGAATTAACATGCAAGCATGTAATCTGACTAATTAAGGATTGGTAACCTTATTTCTAGTAATGGTCCTTTAATTTATAATTTTTACATTTTAGTCCCTTTAATGCATTGTATGTAATTGGTTGCCATTCCGTGGTCTGTTTCCTTTGAAATTATATTTGCCGCAAGTATGAACAGTTAGGTTTAATAATATGCATCTAGACAAGATAAAAGAAAAAACTGGATCAGCTTTCGTAATCTTTCTCTGGTTTGCTTTGATAAACCTAATGTAGCTCTCTAGGATCGATTGGGCATCTAGGCCGGGTCGAGGGGGTTACATTTGTTGGTATCAGAGACAGGTTATGAAAGGTTGGAATGTTGTTGTTTGATTGATTACTATTGTTTGATATGCACGTTGATTGTGAGCATGTATAGTGATTGTTTTACATCATGTTGGGTATGAATTGGGAACACATTGCCTATTATCGATTTTTTAAAATGTTTTATAAGGTTGTCTTGGATCCTTTAACTTATATTAGCCCGGCTTTAATGTGTTTTGATGCTTTTGTTAGCATGGCTCGACATGAGACTCGTTCTATGGCTGGTAATGCCGGGTCTGGGCAAAATAATGATGATGGGGGAAATCCTCATATTACCTTTCCTCCTCCTCCTCCATTGGTTTCTCCTACTAACGTTGGGGTAGGTGATGTACCTCAGGCTCCACAAGGGCCAATTTTTAGAGATTAGACTCTGTTAGTCCAAGCAATAACAAGAGCTTTTCAAGCAGTGATGGCTGGAGTACATGTGCAAGCACCAGCACCTGCTATGGTGGTTAATCAAGGTTTGTTGTTAGAGCGTCTCTGTAGTTTGGGGGTGTGATGTAACACACCCTTCCCATATCCGTACACCGAACATGAGTCAGAAATGTCACAGTGATTTTAAAAACATATTTTTAAAAAACGTTCAAAAATTGGAACTATTAGAAATAAAATTTTCATATAATCTATAAACAATCATATCATCAATTTAAGGTTCTAACATATTATATCAAATCATACATATCATATACCATTAACTTTACATATACAAAACTATTGCAAGGCAAACCGGTTTAAACATTTTAACAAAATAGACAAATTACTACGTACATGCCACTACTCATATACAAAACAAAGATATCGTAGTTACTGAAATAATCTGTTGATATAATATCTCCTTCCAACAGAGATGCTGATGCAAAAGCTCCGCTTCTAGTTCCTTTTACCTACGTGTATAACGAAATATACGCTAAGTATAACTTAGTGAGGCATAAGATGAGAAACATTTATAAACAATTTATAATGCATTATACTTTCAATTGCATGATAATCAATAAATCATTTAATTTATAAAAAAATGTTTATGCAGTAAAGCATACCGTAATCTTTCTTTAAAATAAAAGCATATGTATCTCATAAACCCATATAGTTGTCGTATGGAATCATATAGCCCATGGCAATTATCAAGTGACTTGTATTATTCTTTTCTTACTCGTAGACACATTGAAATGTCGAGACACAATGAAGTGTCAATAGCATGCTCGTAGATACATTAAAGTGCCAAGACACATAGAAGTGTCGATAACTTTCTCGTAGACACAATAAAGTGTCGAGACACATAAGAGTGTCAATAACTTTATAATACTTTACTCAACATTTTAGTTACCAAGGGCGAACTTTTATAACAATTCTTGACATAATGGCAAGCAACTTAATACATCTCATATTATATCTCGTAAAACATATTCATATTGGAGCAGTTCATACTCCAATACGTCATATAACAATTATATATTGCTGTCATTTAAAAATTATATCAATTAACTTATCATTCATATACCATGCTATAATACATATGTGATCATAAAGCATGTCATAATCTTTAAATCATTAATATAAATTATCATGCTAAAAAATATTGTATGCTATATAAAATAATTACCTTCTTAGGTCGACTTATAACAAGCCTTCCAAAAATATGTATGTTAACTAACATACATTATAAAAACATACATCCACTCACCTTTGCCTTGTAAAGATCCTTCACTATTCGATTAGTCTTGGGCTAGTTCTTTTCCTGGTCTACTATTACGGCCTCGATCTTTATCAGTGTCTACAACAAAATAACATATACCATTTCAAAGTATATGTTAGAACATACTCAATCCATATATAGTAAGGGAAAATAAATAAACAACTATCCATTATTTACAAAAATTGATCCGATAAAACTTTCCATATTCGAACCAATATTTCTTAAACTTTTCTTTAAAATTCCAACTTTTCCCAAAATTCACAATTTAGTCCCTAAAGACTCTTTTAAGCTTCCAAACATTATTTTCTAGCCGATTTCTTACACTTCTCATGATTTACACCTTAGGACCCAAACTTTATAAATTTACATATAGGTCCTTAAAGTTCCTGAAAATTGAAAATTGGTCCAAAAGTCACCATAAACTTCAAAATCAACCTTCTAATCACTTGACTTAATTTTTTTAACCCAATACACTTCAAAAATAAGCTTAACAACCAAATCCCTAAACTTTCCAAAAATTTCAATTTGGTCCCTAATTCCAAAAATTAGGGATTTTCAGTCCAAACAACTTATATCATCATTTTAAACCATTCTTCCTTTATTAACACCTTAAAATTCCAAACTTGGCTCAAACCCTAATTTTCCATAATTCAAGAACATAGGTAATTCTTCATCCTAACAACAAAATCACACTCCAACAACATCATTCTCATCATTTCCATCATCAAGCAAATTTTTGCCATAATTTCCCCTATTTATTTCATCATAACCAAATGATCACTTGAACTTTTTCCATGGAATTTTAAATGTTTGAACCATAGAATCAACATCATAAACATATTTCCAACTTGAAAATCCATAAAAACATAAGTTTCCATCATGCTATTCATCTCACCCAATCACCAAACTTCAACTTAAATACATGGAGACTAAGCAAAAATTATACCGAAAGATAGAAAATTTCATGGAGATTAAACTCTTATTTCACATCCTAACCTCAAATCCGACCAAGTAAACTTGAAAATTGAATTAAAATTCCCCCTTACCTTGTCTAAAGCTTGCGACAGCCCCTTGGAGAATAAGAGAATTTTCTCAAATTTTTTATCTTTTGTTATGCCATTTGGCATAATATTTACCTTATTTAATAACTAAAAATCCTTAATAGTCAAAAGACTAATGTAACCTTGAATTATGACCAATAATACACCAACATGTGTATTTTTTTATCTAAAATAATCAATTACTTTAATAAAATATGGGTGAAAAGTCCCTTTTGTCCTCCAACTAAATTAATATTTACTAGTTAGCCTTTCTAGTAAATATCCAACCAAATTAGTTGAAAACTAACCAAATCTAATTGAAATGCAACCAAACCATAATAAAATATTCCAAAATAATATTCCATAACTTTTCCATAGCATTTTGAATCAATCTCTAAAATTTTTATTCGATCCGATATACCGATATTCATAAAATTCTTCTACTGCCATTTATCCATTTCCGAACTATCGAACTCATTCCAAAAATTCCATATTTTATATTTGAGAAATAAACTATTTTATTTCATAAAAACTTCAATTCCATAAACTTAGACTGAATTTTCTCAAATCAATATATTATTCCGATAATTATCGAAAGTCTCCATAAATTAAAATTTCTCTTAGAACTTGTTTATCGATAATTCATACGAATCTTCTCTACTCTTACTGATCCCAAAATATCGATAAAATCACTTTTATGAAACCTTCCCAGAGGTCACCCATCTTAAAATTTCTCTGGCCTGAGCACGATTAATAATTTTATTCGATCCAATTTTAGTACCCTTTTTCCCATCTTAATTATAAAAAACGACATCAAGGTACTTAATTCGACAAGATGCACACTTATACTGAATAAAATAACTTATTGGGGAAATTACCATGTTGGTCCCTAAACTTTTCCTAACTTTTCACTTTGGTTACCAAACCTTAAAATTTTATGTTTTAGTCACTAAACTAAAACCACTAACTTTTGATTCTTTTAATTATAGTCAATAAGCAAAAATTAGGGTATCACAATTCTTCCTCCTTAAGAAAATTCGTCCTCGAATTTTCAAAATGTACCTGTAATATTATCGGGTTCATCTCTGTTATCTTTGTCATCATATGTCCGAATATGATAGACTCTAGCTGATGCTCGATCATCTCGACCTATAACAGCTTCAGCTTCCTTTCGAGAACCCACTATCGATGATCCTCGGCTTCGACCTCTTTGCAGTCCAACTGCTCTTTCAGTTTGAACTGATCTATCCTCTCAGTGTGGACAATTACGTATAAAATGTCCAGTGCCACCACATCGAAAACAAGCTCTGAAAATCTTCCGACATTCCCCAAAATGTTTTCAGTCACAATTCTTGCATCGAGGAGGACCTTGTTGATTTCCAAATTTTTTTATTGCTGTCAAAGTATTCTTGAATTTTTCATTTTGTTTTACCTATACTCTGGGTGCTGAAAATTCAGATCGTTCCTGCTGTGGATATCCTTTACTCCCCTTTGATGATTGCAAAGCAAAAGATGTCTCAGCACTCTTCTTCTGTCCTTGGGATTCTTTCTCAGCTTTCTCCCGAACACTTTCCATTGCCTTTGCTCGGTTAACAACATCCTGGAAATCTCGGGGAGTAAAAGCCACTAATACTTCTTGATATCGTGAATCAAGCCCACTAATAAAACTATCTGCAATGGCCTTTTCAGTTGGAAGTTGCTCAGTAGCAAATTTGCACAGCTCATTAAACTCACATTCATACTCGTAAACTGAGGGATCTCCCTGCCTCAAATCAATAAACTGCTGTCGCATCTCTCGGATAAAAATGTCTACAACGTATTTCCTCCTAAACTTTTGGAGGAAAAACTGCCAATTAACTTCTTCTGAACACGAGCAGTGATGGTATTGCACCAGACCAAAGCTTGTTCCCTCAATAAAGAAACTACACCCTCCAACTTTCCTCGATCGTCACAATCAATCCGGTTCAGCATAGTCTATATATCATTCATCCAATAATTAGCAGACATCGGGTTTCTACCATTGTCACCTTTAAAGTCATGAGCTTACAACTTCTTTAATTCCTTTGGAACAGATATTCGAGGAGGTCTGTTTATTATCGCTTCTAATGCCTGTAGAAATGTGTTCTGATCATGTACTGCATCTCCTGCTGCACAAGTTGTTGTACCTCATCTCCGACCTCTGGGGCATTCCTAGGCCCCACCTGTCGGGTAGCATGTCGGGATCCTTCTCATTCCGACATCTATACTCATAACATTCACTTAAACTAATAAGCAATTGCACCAAATCAAACAAGTATCATTTTCAAGTAATTACGACATCCTAGTGGCATGTACTCTTTTAAACACTTTCTTTGAGTTCAAATTAGTCCAGAACTGGCTAAACCTATGGCTCTAATACCAATGAATGTAACACCCCATTTCCGTATCCGTATACCAAACATGAGTCAGAAATGTCACAGTGATTTTAAAAACATTTTTTTAAAATACGTTCAAAAATTGGAACTATTAGAAATAAAATTTTCATATAATCTATAAACCATCATATCATCAATTTAAGGTTCTAACATATTATATCAAATCATACATATCATATACCATTAACTTTATATATACAAAACTATTGCAAGGCAGACCGGTTTAAACATTTTAACAAAATAGACAAATTACTGCGTACATGCCACTACTCATATACAAAACAAAGATGTCGTAGTTACCGAAATAACCTGTTGATATAATATCTCCTTCCAACATAGATGCTGATGCAAAAGCTCCGCTTCTAGTTCCTTTTACCTATGTGTATAATGAAATACACGCTAAGTATAACTTATTGAGACATAAGATGAGAAACATTTATAAACAATTTATAATGCATGATACTTTCAATTGCATGATAATCAATAAATCATTTAATTTATAAAAAAAATGTTTATGCAGTAAAGCATACCGTAATCTTTCTTTAAAATAAAATCATATGATATCTCATAAATCCAAATAGTTGTCGTATGGAATCATATAGCCCGTGGTAATTATCAAGTGACTTGTATTATTCTTTTCTTACTCGTAGACACGTTGAAATGCCGAGACACAATGAAGTGTCAATACCATGCTTGTAGACACATTAAAGTGCCAAGACACATAGAAGTGTCTATAACTTTCTTGTAGACACAATAAAGTGCCGAGACACATAAGAGTGTCAATAACTTTATAATACTTTACTCAACATTTTAGTTACCAAGGGCGAACTTTTATAACAATTCTTGACATAATGGCAAGCAACTTAATACATCTCATATTATATCTCGTAAAACATATTCATATTGGAGCAGTTCATACTCCAATACGTCATATAACATTTATATATTGTTGTCATTTAAAATTTATATCAATTAACTTATCATTCATATACCATGCTATAATACATATGTGATCATAAAGCATGTCATCATCTTTAAATCATTAATATAAATTATCATGCTAAAAAATATTGTATGCGATATAAAATAATTACCTTCTTAGGTCGACTTATAACAAGCCTTCCAAAAATATGTATGTTAACTAACATACATTATAAAAACATGCATGCACACACCTTTTCCTTGTAAAGATTTCCTTCACTATTCGATTAGTCTCGGGCTAGTTCTTTTCCTGGTCTACTATTACCGCCTCAATCTTTATCATTGTCTACAACAAAATAACATATAGTATTTCAAAATATATATTAGAACATACTCAATCCATATATAATAAGGGAAAATAAATAAATAACTATCCTTTATTTTACAAAAATTGATCCGATAAAACTTTCCATATTCGAACCAATATTTCTCAAACTTTTCTTTAAAATTCCAACTTTTCCCAATATTCACAATTTAGTCCCTAAAGACTCTTTTAAGCTTCCAAACATCATTTTCCATCCAATTTCTTACACTTCTCATCATTTACACCTTAGGACCCAAACTTTATAAATTTACATATAGGTCCTTAAAGTTTCCGAAAATTGCAAATTGGTCCAAAAGTCACCATAAACTTCAAAATCAACCTTCTAATCACTTGACTTAATTTTTTTTAACCCAATATACTGCAAAAATAAGCTTAACAACCAAATCCCTAAACTTTCCAAAAACTTCAATTTGGTCCCTAATGCCAAAAATTAGGGATTTTCATTCCAAACAACTTATATCATCATTTTAAAACATTCTTCCTTCATTAACACCTTAAAATTCCAAACTTGGCTTAAACCCTAATTTTCCATAATTCAAGAACATAGGTAATTCTTCATCCTAACAACAAAATCACACTTAAACAACATCATTCTCATCATTTCCATCATCAAACAAAATTTTGCCACAATTTCCCCTATTTATTTCATCATAACCAAATGATCACTTGAACTTTTTCCATGGAATTTTAAATGTTTTAACCATAGAATCAACATCATAAACATATTTCCAACTTGAAAATCCATAAAAACATAAGTTTCCATCATGCTCTTCATCTCACCCAATCACCAAACTTCAACTTAAAGACATGGAAACTAAGCAAAAATTATACCAAAAGATAGAAAATTTCATGGAGATTAAACTCTTATTTCACATCCTAACCTCGAATCCAACCAAGTAAACTTGAAAATTGAATTAAAATTCCCCCTTACCTTGTCTAAAGCTTGCGGCAACCCCTTGGAGAATAAGAGAATTTTGTCAAATTTTTGATCTTTTATTATGCCATTTGGCATAATATTTACCTTATTTAATAATTAAAAATCCTTAATAGTCAAAAGACTAATGTAACCTTGAATTGTGACCAATAATACACCAACATGTGTTTTTTCTTATCTAAAGTAAACAATTACTTTAATAAAATATGGGTGAAAAGTCCATTTTGTCCTCCAACTAAATTAATATTTACTAGTTAGCCTTTATAGTAAATATCCAACCAAATTAGTTGGAAACTAACCAAATCTAATTGAAATGCAGCCAAACCATAATAGAATATTCCAAAATAATATTCCATAACTTTTCCATAGCATTTTAAATCAATCTCTAAAATTTTGATTCGATCCGATATACCAATATTCATAAAATTCTTCTACTACCATTTATCCATTTTCGAACTATCGAAATCATTCCAAAAATTCCATATTTTATATTCGAGAAATAAACTATTTTATTTCATAAAAACTTCATGTCCATAAACTTAGACTGAATATTCTCAAATCAATCTATTATTTTGATAATTATCAAAAGTCTCTATAAATTAAAATTTCTCTTAGAACTTCTTTATCGATAATCCATACGAATCTTCTCTACTCTTACTGAGTCCAAAATATCGATAAAAATCACTTTTATGGAACCTTCCTGGAGGTCACCCATCTTAAAATTTCTCTGGCCTAAGCACGCTTAATAATTTTATTTGATCCAATTTTAGTACCCTTTTTCCCATCTTAATTCTAAAAACTGACATCAAGGTACTTAATTCGACCCGATGCACACTTATACTGAAACTTATTGGGGAAAGTACCATTTTGGTCCCTAAACTTTTTCCTAACTTTTCACTTTGGTCACCAAACTTTAAAATTTTATGTTTTAGTCACTAAACTAAAACCACTAACTTTTGATTCTTTTAATTTTAGTCAATAAACAAAAATTGGGGTATCACATGTGAAGTTCAGGGGATTGAACTCGAGGCAGCCGAGGGATGGCTAGAAAGTATGATTCGTATTATGAACCAGATGGGTTGTAATGATGAGCGCAAGTTGGGATGTACCGTGTCTCTGTTACATGGTGATGCGTATCATTGGTGGGTGACCACGATTGCAAATGTTCCAGAAGCGGATGTAACCTGGAGTTCTTTCGAAGAGATTTCAAGAAGAAAGTACCTTGGTCCTCATTACTTGGATGCAAGAAAACGTGAGTTTATGGCTTTGCAGCAAGGTGGTATGTTTGTGGCTGAATATGAGGTGAAGATTGTTCATATGAGCCAGTATGCTATGGAGTTGGTTCCGGATGATCTTGAGAGATGCAATAGATTTCGCTATGGTCTTGTGAAGGATATCAAGACATACTTGTTGGCTGCAAACTACACAGATTTTGATGTGTTGGTCAATCGTACTAAGGATATTGAGAAGTCCCTAAGGGTGACGAGACAAGATTCGGGTATGGGCTCGAATAAGCAAGGGGCTGATTTTTGCTATTCTAGGAAGTAGAATAGGAGGTCTCGTAACAAAAGACATAAGCCGGAACATAGGCGTGGTGGCGGTACTAGTCAGAGTAACAAGGGAGCTTGTGATGTAGCTAAGTGTGAGCATTGTGGTAGGCACCACGTGGGTGTGTGTTGGGGAAATTTTGGTTTTTGCTGGGTATGTAGATCTCTCGATCATATGAAGCGTAATCTTCAGAGGATGGTCAGAGGGTTGTAGCTCATGTTGTTGTTGTGCAACTTGAGAATAAAAGACCATCTCGGGTTTATGCTCATCATGAGGGGCGCAATGGCACTGATGTGATCACTGGTACCTTCACCTTGCGATCTTTGTCATTGTTTTCTTTGATTGATTCGGGGTCTACTCATTCATATATCTTAAGTGAGCATGCATCTTTGTTGAATGTTCCTGTTGAGATCTTGGATGTTGGCATGTTAGTAACTAGTTCTTTTGGAGAGACGATTACAACTAAAATATTGCATAAGTGTTGTCCTTTGGTGGTTCAAGGGCATGAGTTTTCCACGGATTTGATGGAATTTCCATTCCATGGTTTTGATATTATTTTGGGTATGGACTGGTTGTGTGACCACAAGGTGGTGTTGGATTGTGAATCCAAAAGGATTACCTTGAGGTTAGCTGATGATTATGATGTTGTGGTGGTTGGCAAGAATGTGAAATTTTTGTCCAATGTTGTTTCGGCTACGCAAGCAGAGAATATGATGTTTGATGGTTGCCAAGCTTATTTGGCTATTGTCATGAATCCGGAAGCGAAGGGTGTTCGGGTGCAGGATAGTCGGGCTTTATGTTATTTTCTGAAGAGTTTCCTGAAGAGTTATCAGGTTTACCGCCTAATAGAGAGGTAGAATTCAGAATTGAGACGTACGAGGGTTCGACTCTGTTGTCCATTGCTCCTTATCGGATGGCACCGAAGGAGTTGAAGGAGTTAAAGACGTAGCTTCAGGAGCTGTTAGATCATGGGTTCATTCGCCCTTGGGTGCTCCAATTTTTTTGTGAAGAAGAATGATGGTTCAATGTGTATGTGCATTGATTACCGCCAGTTGAACAAGTTGACAGTGAAGAACAAGTACCCGTTTGTCGTTGATTGATGACTTGTTCGATCAGTTTCGCAGAGTAGCGGTGTTTTTGAAGATTGATTTAAGATCAGGGTATTATTAGTTAAAGGTTAAAGATGTGGATGTGCATAAGACTGCTTTCCATATGAGGTACGGGCACTATGAATTCTTGGTTATGCCGTTTGGCTTGACCAACGCCCTAGCTGCGTTTATGGATATGATGAACAGGGTGTTTCATGAGTATCTTGATCAGTTCATAATGGTTTTTATCGATGATATACTTGTATACTCTCGTACCGAGGAACTACATGATCAGCATTTGCGAATTGTGTTGCAGCTTTGAAGGATAATCAATTGTACGCTAAGTTAAGCAAGTACGAGTTTTGGCTCAAAGAAGTGATGTTTCTTGGTCATATGGTTTTCGTGGAGGGTATATGTGTTGATCCACAGAAAGTAGAGGCTATTCTTAATTGGAAGCAACCTAAAATAGTGTTTGAAGTTCGCAGTTTTCTTGGGTTGGCTGGTTATTATAAGCATTTTGTGGATGGGTTTTCTAGTATTGCGGCACCGTTGACGAAGCTGTTGCATAAAAATATTCCTTATATGTGGTCGGAGAAGCAGCAGCATAGTTTCGAGAAGTTGAAGGAAGTCTTGACACATGTTCTTGTGTTGATTCAACCCGAGTTAGGGAAGAAGTTTGTGGTTTATAGTGATGCATCATACGTTGGTTTGGGTTGTGTGCTGATGCAAGATGGCAAGGTTGTGGCCTATGTGTCGAGACAGCTGAAAGTTCATGAGCGAAATTACCTAACTCATGATTTGGAACTTGCGGCTGTGGTGTTTGTTTTGAAAATTTGGAGACATTACCTTTATGGCGAAAACTGTGTTGTTTTTATGGATCATAAGAGTCTGAAATATTTGATGTCTCAAAAGGATTTAAATCTTAGGCAATGAAGATGGTTGGAGTTGCTTAAGGATTATGATTTGACGATCGAGTATCATATGGGGAAAGCCAGTGTAGTTGTGGATGCATTAAGTCATAAGGTTGCGGTTAAGCTTCGGGCGATGTTTGCGAGGTTGAGTGTGACACGAGAAGGTGGTTTGTTGGCTGAGTTGCAAGTTAAGCCTGCTTTGACACAAATGATTAAAGCTAAGCAACTGTATGATGATTCTTTGTGTAACACCCCCTTCCCGTGACCGTATACCAGACACGAGTCGTAAATGTCACCACTTTTTAATACAGTCTTTTAATCAAAACCGGGGTAATTTAAAAATTTTGGAAACTTCCCGGTAGTCACCCATCTTGAAATTTCCTTAGCTCGAGCACGCTTAACTTTAATTAAATTAGAAATAAAATATTAACTCTAGATACGATAATAAAACTTTTTACATAAATAATACAATCATATTAAGACAAATCATTTTATTAAAAATAATTTTATTTAAAATTATTCGGATCTAACCTCATATAGGATGTCAAATCAGGTCATATAATAATGAAATTGTAAACATACTTACCGACTATAGAAGATTTATAAAATATTTACTGACCTAGTTAAGGCACTTTAATAAAATAGATCGGTTTATATGGTACATGCCACTATTAAACATATATAAAAAAATACGAATGTCATGATTACCGAAATACTTGTCGATTAACTTCTATACATAATGATGATGCAAAAGTTGTCATCTACTAATCCTGATAACTTGCGTGTATAACATAAATACACATTGAGTATATCTAAGTGAGGCATAAGATGAGTGACATATAATACACTGTCTAATGCAAGATAATTTATAAAACACGATAGTCATTAAATTACATATTCGGTAATGTAGGAATTTCTGTATTGTAAAGTCATGTAATTGTGCTGTAATAATTATGTACTATAAGGTCAGGTACTTGTACTGTAAAATAATTTAACTGTACTATAAAACCATGTACCTGTACTATAAAGGCATGTAACTGTACTATAAAATCTTATGGCCCAAGGTAAATTTTAAGAGACGAGTAAACGAGTCGTGTACTCCTAGAGTACTAGCCACTCCCCTCAGGGATGAGGCAACTGTAACGAGCTCGTACCAACCCTTAGGTGCAAATTGTAGACACAATTAAGTGTCGGGCTATAGACATCCGTAGATGCCAAACTGTAGACACACGAGGTGTCAGACACATAAAGTGTCAAACTATAGATACGTTAAGTATCGGCTGTAGACACATAAAGTGTCAGCGCAGCTGCTAGACTCTTATGGTATACCACAATACTGTCATTCTTAATATTATACTACCAAGGGCAAACAATTAAAATAATTCTTGCAAAATGACAAGCGATCCCAATAACAGTTTATATCATGTAAAACATGTTCATACTAGAACAGTTCATACTCCAATATGTTCTATAAAATTAATGGTATGCATGCCATTTAAAACTGTATAAAATAACTTGTCATATGTATCGTGCTATAAACCATTTGTGAACATAAAAATATGCCAAAATCTTTAAATCAATGAAATAATTTATCATGCAAAACATGTTATATACTATATAAAAAAATATTTACCTTTTTAGGTTGACTTATCACAAGTCTCCCTATAAAATGTATGTTAACCAACATACATTTGAATACATTTATGCACTCACATTAGCCTTGTAATGAGGTTGCCTTTACTATTCAATATCACTCTCGATCTTTTTCTTTTCTTTTTTTTACTGATATGACCTCGATTTATATCGGAATCTACATTAAAATAACATATACTATTTCAACTATATGTTAGTACATATTCATTCCATATACAATAATGGAAAGTAAATAAAATAACTATCCATTAAATATAAAATTGATCCGATAAAGCTTTCTATATTTGATTCATATTTCTTCACATTTTTCCATAAATCTTCAACTTTTCCCAAATTACCTATTTTGGTCCTTAAAGACTCATTTAAGCTTCCAATCATAAATTTCAAGTTTAGTCTTTACATTTCTCATCCTTTACACTTTAGGATCCAAACTTTATAAATTTTTCACTTTGGCCCCTAAAGTAGCTGATTATGAAAGTCCTAAATGTTTATTTAAGCTTCAAAATCAACATTCAAATCACTTGACTTAATTTTTCAACATAATATTCCTCAAATTCAAGCTTAACAATCAAGTCCCTAAATTCTTTAAAATTGTCGAATGGTCACTAATTCAATTTAACAACGATATAGCATTCTAACATCAATTTCACATCTCCAACATCCTTAATAACATAAATATACACCAATTCCATACAAATTCAGATTTGGTCCTCTAACTTTTAAGATTGTCCCTATCAAATTAACTTAGGGTCTTGCTTCCAAACAACAAATCAAGCTTACTAAATCATTAATTCAACATCACAAACCCTAAATTAAACTTGAATCCATAAGCCTTAATCATCTTCATAATAATCAAAACATGTAGAACTTAAATCCCAACTCAATATCATGATTTTAACATCATACTAGCTTGATTTCAACTTGAATTCAATCATGGAATCATAAAATCTCAAAAGCCCCAATTTGATCCATAAACCCTAATTTCTTTCTCATCAATCAAGCATGGATTCCATGAATTATTGATATCAAAATATAGAGCTTGAAGACTTTGTAGTTGAAGAGATTACCTGAAAATCGAGTTTCGGGGCTTGAATCGAGCTTGGAAAAATTTTCTCTTTCTTTCCCTAGCTCTCACGTTTTTGGTTGGAAATTTGTTCATCTTTTCACCATTATTTTACACATATATCTATTAAATGAATATTAAATTCATTTAATCGTGAAATTACAATTTTGCCCCTTTTATCCAATGGTTGAGATAGATGTTATCATCAATCAAGGGCCAAGATTTACTCTTCCATTTCCTCTTTCCAAAATTGCCTTTATAACTTTTTAAATATTTCAAAATTGCCATTGGGGCCAAATGACCAATTTGCCCTCCAACTAGTTTTTTATTTACTAGTTTGCCATTGTAAAAATTCAACTAAATCTAGTTGGAATCTAATCAAATACAATAAAATATTCATAAAATAATATTTTATTAACTTTTCCATGTCTTTTGGATCAGTCTCCAAAATTTTCATTCGATCCAATATACCGATATATATCATTTACTCATAAATAAATTGTAGGATTCATCTTGAATCAAACTAAAAATATTACCAACACATGGAAATGACTTCTATAACCTTTCTCTATCATATGGCAAAATTTCATAATTTTCCAATTCGATTCGGGTATCCGAATTCCTCTTAAAATTTAACTGTGATTTTCCCAATAATCGAAATATCATATCAATCCAATAATTCCACATTCGATTCATATCCTTCGATTCTCTATTTATTTATGAGATAAAAACTCCTAACTTTTAAGTAATTACAACTTTGGTCCTTTAACTTTTCCTTTTACGACTCGTACCATACAAGTTTTGAAAACTTATCATTTTGGTCATTAAACTTTAACCTTGAATAACCATTCCAATTTTGCGAGTAACCTATTTTACTCACTCTATATCACATGACACCTTAAAACCTCAGAATTTTCTTTCATACAATCCATAATTGAGAAAATCCTAACTTTTGCATTTTTGTCATTTTAGTCACTAAATGACCCTTAAACAGTACTATAAATTTTGGGGTATTACACTTTGGTTCCTCATGTTAAGGACATATCGGATGGTAATTCGATGAATTTTTATTTTGATGATGATGGAGTTTTCTGCTTTGAGGTTCGAATAGTTGTGCTAGAAGATTCGGAGCTGAGGCACACTATCTTGACGGAGGCGCACTCTAGTCCTTTTGCTATGCATCCCGATAGTACCAAGATGTATCATGATTTAAAGAAAGTGTATTATTGGGTTGGTTTGAAAAGGGATGTGGCAGAGTTCGTTTCTAAGTGCATGCTGTGTTAGCGGGTTAAAGCTGAACAATAGTTTACATCCGGGTTGTTGCAGTCGTTAAGGATTTTGGAATGGAAATAGGAGAGAATCACCATGGATTTCGTGTCAGGGTTTCATTTGACACCAGCTAAAAAGGATTCTATATGGGTGATAGTTGATCGGTTTACGAAGTGTGCACATTTTCTGTCAGTGTATACGACGTATACCTTGGATAAGTTGGCGGACTTGTATATCATTGAGATTGTGCATTTGCATGGATTGCCTAATTCCATTGTTTATGATAGAGACCCACAGTTTACAGCGAGGTTCTGGAGATGTCTACACCAAGCTTTGGGTACAAGGTTGAGATTCAGTACTGCGTATTATCCTCAGACGGATGGACAGTCTGAGCGAGTTATCCAGGTTTTGGAGGATATGCTGAGGTGTTGTATTATTGAATTTCAAGGAACATGTGAGAAGAATTTACCTTTGGTTGAATTTGCTTATAACAATAGCTACCAAGCGAGTATCCAGATGGCACCATATAAGACGTTATATGGCCAGAGGTGTCGTACACCGTTGTGTTGGGCCGAGGTAAGGGAAAAGCATGTTTCCTTACCGCATGTGTTGAAAGAAATGGATGAAAAGGTAAATCTTTTGTGTGATCCCTTGAAAGCGACTGCGGATCGGCAAAAATCCTATGCGGGTTTTAAGTGTAGGGTGATTAAATATGCGATTGGTGTTCGTGTGTTCTTGAAAGTGTCACCGTGAAAGAAGGTGATGCGGTTTGAACATAAGGGTAAGTTTAGTTTGAGGTTTATTGAACCATATGAGATCTTGGAGCGTGTTGGTCCTGTGGCTTATCGGTTGAGGTTGCCTCCCAAGCTAGAGAAAATACATGACGTGTTCCATGTACCTATGTTGCGGAGGTATCGGTTGGATCCCTCGCATGTTATGTCTGTGGAACATATTGAGTTAAGGCTGAATTTATCTTATGATGAGGAGCCGGTGGAAGTCCTTGATTCCATCAGTAAGGTTTGTAACGCGCCAGTTTTGGGCCTAGCGGTTTTGAAGTTTATTAGACGGTCTGGTGGACCGGGTTAGAGATTTGAGTCATATTTGTGATCGTATGTTTTTCGGTAAGATAAAAATATGGGAAAATAGTTTAAAATCATCTTTTAATATATATTGATTTTTGGTGGAATCAATTTTAGGAAATAGAATTCAGAAATGTAACATTTTGGTTAGTGACCAAAATGCAATTTTTAAAAACTGTTTTAATTGACTAAAATGAAAATGGTCAAATTCTTAAAATCCTTAAGGAGCTAAATTACCAAGTGTTTTATGGTGGTTTCTCCCTTCAATTAAATAATTTTAAACATGTGTTTTAAAAGGGTGATTAAGAAGGATTAAAGATTAAAAGTTAGTTATTGGTTTTTCAAAAAAAATTCACATAACTTTTCTTAACACTTTTCTCTCAACTTCTTTTCTGCCAAACACTCTAGATTTTATCAAAAAACCAGAGGTGAGAGACTCTTTTACTCAGATTCTTGATGAGAATTTGTTTATTCAACTTTGTTTTACAAAATCTCATTGAAATCTTATGTTTTCCTAGCTTTAAACAAGCCAATTGAGGGAGAAATCACATAACAGGGGTAAGGTCTGTGATCTCCTCTGTTAAATGGTTCTTTATTGATATTCCCAAGTATTTGATCCTTGATTTATGGTTTATAATTTGATTTTGTGTTTTTATATAGATTTAATTGGGTAAAATTGATGAAGAGATGAAAGATTTGAATTGAATCTGATTTCCAGTGTTATAGATTGCTTTTGAACATATTTTGGATGTTAAATGATGTTAATGAGTCAAATTTATCAAAAGAATCCTGAAACTATTGAATCTCTAATTGTTTAGGTTGCTAGATTTGTGTTTTTGAGGTGATGTGGTGGCTGTGTGTTTGCTGGAGATGTTAGGCTGATTTGATTCTGTTTCTAGATGTTAATTGATGATAAAAGTGGTGTTAGATTGCTGGTTTGTGGCTGGGTTGTGTTTGGAAAGGATTAGATGATGTTTTGGTTGTTGTGGTTGGGTAATTATGAGGCGTACATAAGAATCTGTGAGGATCTACTGTTGCAGTGTTATAAATTCATTTAGATGCATTAATCCTCTATTGTAATGTGTCTAAAGCAGGGGAGATGGGTCCGGATGTGATCGGTGAAGTTTTGGAGGCATCAGACGCATGTTTTCATGTCGGTGAATCGAGGTTTCGCGTATTGGTGAGTGAGAACGTGGATTATAGCTTTGGAATGTTTTAGAGGTGATTTATGGGAGTTTAAACTTAGCTTGATACGCTGGTTTAAACTCGGAAGTAAGTAAAAGTGGATTTTCTCTCTAGGTCGTGCTAAGTTGAAATGGTTTTATGCACTTGTTTTGAACTACATGTTACCTACTGTTTAGGCATGTTTTAAAGTATTTGATATTCTAATTTAAGCATGAAATGCTAAAGGATGCACATGGTAAGTGATCCTTGTAAGTATGTGGTTTATACTTATGTCTAAAGCATGTGACGTTGCTTTGGAAAAATGATTTGGTGAATGCTTTTTAAAAACAGTGAGGTAAATGGTAAATGGTTAATTATATTGGCAAGTGATGTGGTTTTAAAATTGTTATCGGATATAGTTGGTTGGCCATAGGATTGAGTGCACTATAAAAAGTTTCATTGGATGTTGAGGGGTTTAGATCCGTGTATCGAAAACTCCATCTGAGTACCCTAATGGTAGAGGGGTTTAACAGTACCAAAAACTCTCATTAGTGGATTAAGCATCTAGCCGATGAAAGGGGTTGGTGTCCCCAAGGGTTGTATAAGTACCCAGTTGGTAATGTACCGCGATTGTTATTGTATCGCTATTCCAGTTGTGATGGCTTGAAGTGTTGATTGAACACTTATTGAATCTGTGTATCCGATGAACTCTTTTATTAATGAACTTGTTAAATGATCACTTGTAAGCCAATATAATTGTTAATGTATCATTGAAAGGTTTATGTTGTATAATGTGAATTATACATTCTCCTTAAACTTTGCATATGGTTTGTTATGCATGGGAATGCTTGAGTTGAGGTTTAGCAATGGAATTTGATGTTGGTAAATGATACATGTTGTGTGTTTACTCTTTAAGCTTTGCATATAGTTGTTATGCATGGGAAGGCTTAAAGTGAGGTTTAACAATGGAAGTTGTTGTTGTTTAATGGTATATGTTGCATATGGTTTTATATGCTGGTTTTGAAAGTGTAAAGTGCATGTTTGTAAAGGCATGATAATGTTTACATGGTGTTTTAAATGTGGTTTGAGCATGAATTGAAATGAAATTTCAAGGCGTTGTTGAGAAATGGTTTTAAATGCATTGATGGTGTTTTGTGTTTTGAGCATTCCTCACTAAGCCTTGTGTGTTTACGCTCTCTTTGTCCATCAATGCAAAGAATTGAAAGCTTGGAAGGCGGCGGGAAGTAAGGGATCAGTACAAGACTTGGTAACCAAAGTATGTTTTTGGATTAGACTATAAGTAATAAGGGCAATGGGGGTTTCCATTGTTTTGGGAGATGTATGTTAAATTCCCTATTGAGCAAGTTTGTTTGATTGCTCTTGTGTTGTAAATGGCCTCTACGGCTTGGTTTTGGAAGTGGATTGAAGCTTCATGTTTTACATGAATGGTTTATAGGAAGCATGCCTATAATTTCACATTAGATGTAAAATGCCATGAATCGATGTTGAATCTGTGATGCTATGCTGTGATTGTATCTTGAGCTTGTTGGTTGTATGATAAAAGCATGTTAGTAATGTGTTCCAAGGATGTTGAGGTGGTTTGATTATGTTAATTGCATGCTAAACCAACTGAAAATGTCATTACTGGTCCAGACGCACCGATACGCGGGGAACCGTATTGGTACGACTGGGCATTTTCAGGCACAGGGTTTTGATACGGATGCTAGGTGTTTCGATAAGCCTAGGTCATTTTTGCCTCGCGTACCGGTACCGGAAGGGGTGTTCTGGTACGGTTTCCAGCTACTGGAATCCACTTTTTAAACCAAATCCCATGTACCGAAACACCACTAGCCGTATCAGTATGAATCTCAATACATTTTCAAATGTTTGTTAATATCGTTGGGCGTACCGGTATAGGGTGGTGTGTACCGAAACACTATGTTACAAACTGTACTGAAACGAATGAGACCGTACTGGTACGGGTGGCAGGTAATTCTGTTAATGTCATGTTGAGGTAGTTCTGATTTTCTTGCATTTTCGTCCCTGGATCTTGTTTATGGAATTAAATACGTTTGAGTGATCGGTTTCAGAATCTTGTTTCAGAATTTTTGACATGTAAGCATGAAACCTGTCTAATTAAAGTTTGGTAACTTAAAATTGGGATAAGTCCTTTAAATTTTTAGAACTTGCAATTTGGTCCCTAGTTCGTATCTTTGGGCAATTAGATGTCTTTTTGACGCTCGATTGAGTTGGGTTTTCACGAGAGTTTTGTATGTACATATAGGATAACTAATTTGCATTTAGATAAGATAAAGGGAAAAAATGGGGCAGTTTTTGGGTTGATCTCGTTACGATTTACTTCGGTAAACTTAATGTAGCTCGCTCGACTCGGTCTTGCGACTAGGCCGGGTCGAGGGGGTTACAAGGTTCTTCGTGGTAAGACAATAGAACTTGTTAAAGTCTTGTGGCGACATCGTGGGGTCAAGGAAGCCACTTGGGAAAGCAAGGCGGATATGTTGGAGCAATTTTCGCATTTATTTCCTCCAAGTAAATTTTGAGGACAAAATTTCTTAAGAGGGGGAGAGTTGTAACTCCCCCATTTTGGGCCTAGCAGTTTTGGGGTTTGATTTAAGGGTCTGGTGGACCGGTATTAAAGGTTCGAGTTAGTTTCGGGATTAAATCGGATTAAATACTTTTGAAGGTGATAAAAATATGGGAAAATACTCTAAAATCATTATTTGATATATTAATGATTGTGTTAAAATCAATTTTGGAAAATGAGTTTTGGAAATCAGACATTTTAGACTAGTGACCAAAATGCAAACTTTGAAAACTGCTTTTAGTGACTATTTTGTAAAGTGTCAACACTTTGAATCTTTAAGGAGCTAATAACCCAAAAGTCTAATTTCAGACTTTATCCTTTAATTGGCTATTTTTTTAAGTATTTTGGAAGGAAAATAAAACAGGTTGGGGAGAATTAATTGAGATTAATTCTTTTAAAACAAAAGTTACATAACTAACTTTCTCAAAACCTTTTTTCTCTCAAAATCTCTCCAGCCAAACACCATTCTCTTCTTCTAAATCTTCAGGTAAATCTTCTTTTTCTTAAATCTTTTGATTTCTAAAGGATTCTTAATGCTTTCTAAACAAAACCTTATTGTTTTAACTTTGTTTTCACATGTAAATTCAGTCAATTAAGAGAGAAAGCATTCATTAGAGGTAAGGTTCATTCTTCTCCTCTAATGAAAGGTACTTTACTGAAATTCCCAAGTTGTTGATCCTTTAAAATTGTTCTCTAATGTGTGTTGATATTTTGATTAAGGGAAATTGGTTTAATTGTGCTTGATTGGTGAAATTGGTAGATTTTCGAATTGGATGCATTTTGATGCATGTTTCCTCTGGTTTTTTGTGCCCAAAATAAGGGATAATCAAGGTGAAGCAACTTGAAGTGAAGTGTGGCTTGTCGGGAGCTCGATTTGCTTTGGCGAGCAAGGCAAGGTGTAATTGGTGAGTGGAAACTAGTTTTAAATGATTGATAAAGGTTTTCAAATATTGTTGGGAATTTAGGTTAAGTGTGAAACACTTAACTAAGCTCGAAAGTAAGTTTCCCTCATTTGCTCTTAATATATCAGATTGGATATGAGCATGATTGATTACATGTTTTGGGTTTTAAACATTGTTTGTTTTACTTAATGTAAATGCATGGTTTTGAATGCATATGCAATGGTTTAAAGGTATATGAAATGCTAGTGAGCATTGGTTTCATTTCGGATTGGGAATGGGGTATTGCTTGGGCAAAGTGGTTGGCATATGTGGTAGTTTTGTTAATGCATTGTAAACCAGTGAGTAAGTGGTTTGGAAATGATATATTGGCTATGTGACAAGTTAAGAAACATTCTGATATAGTTGGCATGCCATAGGATTAAAGTGCACTATAATATATGTTTAAAATCGATCGTGTCCATGGGTCCTTAAGGTATAGCAGATTGGCTACTCGGACTATTGGTTTTCTCATTAGAGGTTATGCGAATTGGCTAGCCTATGTGAGAGTAAATCTTGCGGATTGGCAGGGTTAGAGATATCATGCGGATTGGCATGATATGAGTATGGTGGAGAATTTTTCATCATGAGTTATCCGTGTATCCGATGTGTGGATGGAGGATTGTTCATCTAAGGATAGAGGATTGTCTATCCAAGGGTAGAGGATTGTTTACCCGTGGTCACTAGAAATGTCAATATATGAAAGTTCATGTGTTGAACCTATTTTATAATGCTTTGGGATCTAAGCATGGTAATTAGATGATTTAATGCTTTGGGATTTAAGCATGTGTTGATTTAATGCTTTGGGATTTAAGCATGTGGTTTATAAAGGTTTTGCATAATGTTAATGTGCAAGTTCTGATTTGTAATCAATGGAAATGCTTTGGATTGTAAGCATGGTTTGAAAACAAGTGTTTAGTTTTCAAAGGTTTTAAATGCATCATTGTTTTAAGAGCATCCTCACTAAGCATGTGTGCTTACACTCTCTTTTTCCTAATGATGCGGAGCATTGTGGTTCGGGGTAGCAAAGGCCAAGTCTAAAGTGATCCAAGAGTCAAGACTATTTTGAGTATGAACTCGGCTTAAGTTTCTGGTTAATAAGTTAACAAGGCAATATGTTTGCCATTTTTTAGGTTTTGTAATTCTGTTTACCCTGGTTTTGGGCATGTTTAATGTTGTATTTTGGAGTTGGTTGATGTTGATAAGTCTGTTAGTGGTTTTGCTTATGGTTGATGCTAGGTGAATACCTAGGTATGTATCTAGATAGCTTTGATTGATCGATATGCTTTGATGAGCTTGACATGTTGAGTGTGGTATTAAAGATATGTTGGTATGTTGCTTATGCTGGAACGTATCCTATTGAGTGTTTTGGTATGTTGGCAATTGGTTTAGGGAGCACGACTATAGATTAGATCTTTTGAAAGCATATGATTATTATGGTTGCTGAATCTTGGGGCAAATGATGAAGTATGATTTGATGGATGTTTGTATGCATGTATGTGAGTGGCTAGGATCCAAATACATCTAGATTCGAGTGAAAAATAGCTCAAAATGACATTACAGGCCCAGGCGTAACGATACGCGGGGACTGTATCGGTACGGCTAGGTAAGTTTTTGCTCGGGGCTTCGATACGGTTCATGGTGTACTAGTATGCTATTACACTACTGGAATCTGCTTTCTAGGACAAAAATCACGTTCCAAAACACAAAGTGTCTGTATCTGTACGGCCATTAAGTTTTCTTAAATTAGATTTCGAAGTCAAATAGACCTATCGATACGGTACACAGCATACCGAACTAAGGTCGTTTAGTAACAAGCCCCGTATCGATACGGTTGTCGGTGTACCGATACGGGTAGTCGATAATTTAGTCAATTTCATGGAAGAGTAGTTCTGGTTTCTTTGGATTTTGTCCCTGAATCTTGTTTTATCAATTAAATGAGTTTGAATGGTTAGATTGAGTTGAGAATTAACATGCAAGCATGTAATCTAACTAATTGAGGATTGGTAACCTTATTTTTGATAATGGTCCTTTAATTTATCAATTTTATGTTTTAGTCCTTTTAATGCATTGTATGTAATTGGTTGCCATTCTGTGGTCCGTTTCATTTGAAATTTTATCCGTTGCAAGCATGAACACTTAGGTTTAATAATATGCATCTAGATAATATAAAATAAAAAATGGATCGGCTTTTGTAATCTTTCTACGGTTTGCTTCGGCAAACCTAATGTAGCTCTCTGGGTTCGGTCGGGCGTTTAGGCCGGGTCGAGGGGTAACATAGTTCTCTAGCATCATCATCTGTGTCTTGGCAAATCTGTGCTATGTCCATGTTAAAAATGGACTCCATCAACTCAACAACTTAGTATTCCTTAGGTTCATCTGCACCTTTAAGAGCTTGAAATACGTTAAACATAACATGTTGGTCATTCATACACATAGTAAGCTCACCTTTTTGAACATCAATTAAAGTTTTACTCATGGCAGGAAATGGTCTTCTCAGAATTATTAGGCCATTATCATTAGCCTCATATTCTAAAATAATAAAATCATATGGGAATATAAATTTATCTACCTTTACCAACACATCTTCAATCTTACCCTTGGGATGTGCACAAGATCGATATGTCAGGTGAAGTGTTACTATAGACATTGTCCTAATTAGAAAACCTTGGATTCCAATGGACATTGGATACAATTGGTATGCCATAGAATTCATGAGCTCATTGGTATAGTGTGGAATATGGTCCTTGAGCTAAGGCTCTATTTGGAGATGCTGGTGGGATGTATGGGTTTGGGTCCTATTGGCGATGTTAGAGGTTATTGACCATTCATTATTTGGTGATGTTGGTTGAAAATTCGTGTATCCACTATCACATATCGATCCAAGGATTAAACTATTGAAATTAATGTTAAAACATGGTTTGAGATGCATTTACACTGATATTCATGTCTTTGATATTATTGGTATGCATTGTTTTGTTCTAGGCTACCTCACTAGACTATATAAGCCTAACGCGCCTCATTTCCATGAATTTTTAGGTTAAGGGGTTTTGGAACAAGTGTTTTTGAAGCAAGTCACTTAAGGTTATTGTAATGTAAACCTTATCTTTAAACTCCTAGTATGGTGGCATAGGATCTAGACATGTTAGTTGACCTCATTTTGTTGTGCGTAACATGCATTAAGGTTAAAAAGGCTTATACGACGTGTTTGGTATGTTTAAAAGTTGATGAGATAGGTAATTAGGACCTATGATGCATAACGAGTGAAATCATAGTATATGGATTCATAATGACATGAAATTTGGCATGCTCATAGCTTGGGTAACAATAAACTTGCTGGTAAAATTTGGTATACCTCAAACATAATTAAGACCCTCATATTGAACAAAAACCAGACAAAATTTGTCATTTTAGGCCCTGTTGTACCGATACACGTAATAGCGTATCGGTACGAGCATGCATATCTGGACTAAGTTAAAAAGGTCGTATCGATACAGTCGGTGACGTATCGGTACACCATTTCGTCACTGAATTTTATTATAGCATCATATCAGTATGTGTGGTACTGTATCGATTCCTCTATTTTAATCAAAATTAGGAATTAAGGTTTATCGTATCAATACTAATATAAGTCATACCGATCCTCTTATTGCATCATACCCCCCGAACCGATACGGCTTGGGCTATTTTGGTACGACAACTCACTACTAGAATTTGATAATATTTGGTCCATGCTTAACGTATCGATATGACTTTTTTTTTCGTACCGGTACAAATCTATTTTATTGCAACTTTAACAACGACTACAGTACAAGCATACCAGTACAGTCTCTTTGAGTACCGGTATTGATGCAGGTATGTTAGTTAAAATCTATGAGCCAAGTTCTAAAATAACACATTATAGTCACTGAATATCACATGGCTCAATTGACTAAGTTAAAGACTTCTTATTGGTATGAAAACTAACGGAGAAGCTTTACGATCATTGAATTACATGTAGATAAGATTAATTTTAGATAAGGACCTAGTAATTATAAAATTTACAGATTAGTCGTAAAAACTTCTAAAATTTACCGAATGGTCCCCTAAACTCTTTATTATTGTTTGAACCAATTCATTGACATTATTGAGGATTATGAACATCGAATCATTGTATTATATTATAGAAGCATCGTTGAATTATCATAATCATTGTATCGATCACCATTATTGTTCGTCGGTAACATTTTTGACCTATTTCCCTACTAGACCAGGAAGGGGTGTTGCATTTGTGGTATTAGAGCTACAGTTTTGTTGATTCTAGGACTAAATCAAAGCCTATTGTATTTTCATTGCATTACATATGCCGCCTAGGAGTTTATTATTGTGCATATTGTGACTTGCAGCTAATCTGGTCCTTTCTTTTTATATAGTAATTTTGTCTGAGTCAAATGAAGCTCATCAGAATATTTAGCGTTCAACTGGCTCCTCGACTCGTGGAGAGGAGATAAGAGGGGAGATCCTCCTAATTCTCAAGGACCTCAATAGGAGGTACCAAATCCTAAATCCTTTTCCAGACTACTCAGTTTGAGTGCTATCAGAACATGGTTGGGATGTTCAAGCAATTCATGACTACTCTAAGGACTGAGCAGGCAGCACAATCTTTTGTGGCTAGTACCTCTATGTCTCGAGATCCTATTGACAAACTTGCTTAGTATAGATCTTATACGTTCACTGGTAAGAAAGGCAATAACCCAAAGGTTGCGGAATACTAGCTCGATAAAACATTAAGGGCATTGAATAAGCAATTATAGTGTTCTAATGAGCACAAGTTAGAGTGTGCTCTTGCACTGATTATTGATGAAGCCCTACATTGGTAGAAACAACATTCTCACTGTCTTAATGGAAGCTGTCACCTGGGAATTCTTCCTAAAAGAGTTCCGTAAGAAATACATTATTGATTACTATGTAGTTGAAAGGCGAGACATCTTCCTACATCTCAACCAAGGTGGAAGGTTACTTGAACAATACGTCCACATCTTGTGTAAGTACTTAAGTATGGAGCTGAATACATAAAGAAAGAGGAGAAGAAGTGCAGGATGTTCATCGTAGGGCTTAGTGATGAACTTCACCCTTTGTTTACTGCTCTGGGTATCACTGATTTTCAAGAGCTTGTGAATTGAGCTATAGCTACTGAAGCTACCCAAAGGATGCAGAGGACTAGCAGGTCATCTCGTTCTGATAAAAAGGCCTTGAGAAGATTCTCATCCTCCTCTACCCTACAAGAAAGGAAAGCAACATGGACATAAGTAGCGATACTATCAACAACCTCATTCTGGCAATATTTCAAGGCCACCAACTATGTCACGGTCTATTGCTAAGACTTTATCTATTGAAAGCACTAGAGGTTCAGGTTGGGACACTCAATACCACACATGTACCTATTGTTAGAGGAGGCATCCAGCAGGCCAATGTTGTAAACAAACTAGGGTTTGCTTCTATTATGGTGAACAAGGCCATTTCATCAATGATTGCCCTATGAATACTTCTAAGGCTACTGTACCAGTTAATCCAGCATGACCAGCTCAATCCTTCAAGGGTAAAGGGCAAAAACAAACAATATTGAGAGCTACAAGGAGACTTGGTGGCTCCGCAAGGGCTCCGAACCGGCAAGAATCCAAGCCTTTTGCTCAGGTGTATCATGTAAGGAGCGGGGAGGATAATAATTTTCCAGATATTATTACAGGTAAAATATATTCTTATCTTGTTTATACATTGATAGATCCTAAATCCACTCATTCTTTTATAAGCACCGTATTGATAAAGAAGTTTAAGTTACGATTTGAACCTATAACTACTAAGATCACAATAATGAATCCATTAGGTGATAGTGTTGTAATCAGCTTAGTATGCAAGAACTGTCCCCTAATGAAATAACTGATTCCTTTCTCGACCAACCTAATGGCCATCCCTATCCATGAATTTGATGTTATTTTAGGTCTTCGGTGAGAGCAAGCCTTGGTGGATTGTAGTAAGAAAAAGTTTTATCTTTGAGGTCTCAGCAAGGAGAGCATAACTCTCATGAACTGTGGATATGCCATTGAAGGTAAGAACAAGGAAGAACCATTGTTGCAAGACGTCGACACCGTACAAGAATTTTCTAATATGTTTCCCTATGAACTTCTAGGTTTGCCACCCACCCGCGAAGTTGAGTTTGGAATTAAGGAGCAATCTGGAACCACTTCGATTTCCATTGCACCCTACAGAATGGATCCAGTAGAACTCAACGAGCTCAAGGCCCAAATTCAAGACTTGTCAAACAAGGGTTTCATCTGACCGAGTTCCTCACCTTAGGGAGCTTCGGTCCTCTTTGTTAAGAAGAAAGATGGATCTATGCGTCTTTGCATTGACTATCGACAGTTGAATAAGCTAACTATCAAGAATAAGTATCCTCTTTCGAGGATCGATGATGTTTTTGACCAACTTAAGGATGCTATCATCTTTTCTAAGATTGATTTAAGGTCTGGGTATTATCAGATGAAGGTCAAAGAATGTGATGTACCCATGACTGCTTTCCAAACTAGGTATGGCCACTACAAATTCTTGGTGATGCCCTCCGGTTTAACCAATGCACCGACTACCTTCATGGATCTTATAACCGGGTTTTTAGACCCTATCTTGATAAATTTATAGTGGTGATATCAATGACATATTGATCTATTCCAAGACTAGAGTTGAGCATTGAGATCATCTTCGTATTGAGCCTTAAACTCTCCGAGAGAAGTACCTCTATGCCAAGTTTAGTAAGTGTGAGTTCTGGCTCACTGAAGTCTCCTCTTTAGGACATATCATGTATGCATAGGGTATACAAGTAGTCCCCAAAAAGATTTAATCTATCATTGAATTGAGACCACCGAAGAATGTTAGAGAAGTTTGAAGTTTTCTCAGTCTTGCTGGCTACTATAGGAGATTTGTTAAAGGATTATCTATATTAGCAGCACCATTAACTAAGCTTCTTTGGAAGGATATTCCTTTTGAATGGACTGAAAAGAAGTAATGCAGCTTTGACCAAATCAAACAAGTATTAACTCATGCACCGGTCCTAACCCAACCAGAGTTTAACAAGGACTATACAGTATATAGTAATGCTTCACATCTCAGGTTAGGATGTGTATTGATGCAACAAGGCAAGGTTATTGCATATGCTTCACGACAGCTAAATCCACATAAAATAAACTATCCTATGCATGACCTTGAATTAGCTGCAGTTGTGTTTGCATTGAAAATCTGGAGGCATTATCTCCATAGATAAAAATGCTACCTCTTCACCGATCATAAAAGTCTCAAATACGTATTGACACAGAAAGAGTTGAACCTTCAATAGAGGAGGTGGATAGAACTCATTAAAGATTATGATATTGTCATTGATTATCACCTGGGCAAGGTAAATGTTGTTGTTGATGCCCTCAGTTGCAAGCCTATGCCTGCCCCTCGAGCTATTAATGCTCATTTTAAGCTCAGAAGGCAACGACCTTTAGTAGCTAAACTTCAGATTCAGTCTACAATTGTATTGAGGATTAAGTCATTGCAAGATCAAGATCCGAAATTTCAAGCCATTATTTCTAAACATCAGTGTAATCCTGATTCTGAGTTCAAGGTCAATACAGAAAGATTCTTAAGCTTTCGTGATCGAATTTGTGTACCTAGTGATAAATCACTTCATGATGACATCCTCAATGAGGCTCACTATAACCTTTTTTCTATTTATCCAGGATCTGTAAAGATGTACAAAGATCTTTGGGAACTTTACTTGTGGCTAGTTATGAAGCAAGCTATTACGAAATATGTGTCTAAGTGTCTACCATCGATTCAAAGCTGAGCATCGTGTCCCCACTAGATTATTGCAACCTATTGAACTACCTCAATGGAAATGGGAAAGAGTCACTATGGACTTCATTAGTAGACTACCATTAACACCAGCCAAGCATGATGCTATTTGGGTCATTGTTGACCATTTCACCAAGTCAGCTCACTTTTTACCCGTTAGAATAGACTACGGTCTCTCTAAACTAGCTGGATTGCATATTAAGAAAGTTGTTAGGCTCTATATAGTTCCTAAATCTATCATCTCATATCGAGACCCTCAGTTTGCTTCTCGATTTTAGAGATCATTGCAATGAGCTCTAGGCACTAGAGTTAATCTCAATGTTGCCTTTCACCCTCAACATGATAGTCAGTCAGAAAGAGTAATCCAAATTTTGGAAGACATGCTTTAAGCATGTATCATTGATTTTGAAGAAACCTGGGAGAAATCCCTACCCCTCATTGAATTTTTCTACAATAATAGTTACCAAAGCATCCATCAAAATGGCACCGTATGAAGAATTGTATTGTAGAAAATGCAGAACACCGTTATGTTAGTCTGAACTTGGTGAAGGCAAGATGTTGGGCCATGACTTACTTAGGGAAATCGAAGAATAGGTTACCATCATCTATGGTTGTCTTAAGGCCGCCTTTGATCGATAAAAAGCCTATGCTGATCTTAAGAGATGGGATATATAGTATTTTGTATGAGAAAAAGCTTTTCTTAAAGTGTCCCCATGGAAGAAAATTCTTTGTTTTGTCAAAAATGAGAAGTTGAGCCCCTGATTCATTGGACCCTTTAAGGTTATTGAAAGAGTTGGCCCCGTAGCCTACCAACTAGCATTGCCTCAAGAATTAAGCAAGATCCACAATATCTTTCATGTATCGATGTTTCATAAATATTGTTCTGATCCATCACATATCATTGAACTAGAAATTGTTGAAATTCAACCAAACTTGAACTATGAAGAAGAACCGGTACAAATATTGGCACGGGAAGTCAAAAGACTTCGTAACATGAATATTCATCTAGTTAAAGTACTTTGGAGGAGTCACAAGGTTGGAGAAGCTATATGGGAACCAAAAGAGACCATGAAGAATTAATACCCTCATCTCTTCAGTTCAGGTAAAATTTGAGGATAAATTTTTCTTAAGGGATAGAGAGTTGTACCACCTTTAAAACCAGTCTAGTCGAAATTGGATTTTGATGATCGGAAATTCAACATCAAAAAGTAAAACCATTACAGTGACCTTTGACCATGTGGTCAATTGTTCAAGTATTGAAACCTAATTAAGCATTGTTATTGATTAAGGACCATTTTGAAATTATTAAAACATCGTATAGTGACTAAATTATTATTATGAAACCTATTGGGCTAAAAGTATAAAGTTTAGGAAGTTAAGGGACTGACCTTGCGATTAGCCCCTCCCCAAGCCTAACCACCACATGCGTGGGATTAGGAGAATGAATTACTTCATCTGAAGGAAAGCTCATAAGTTAAAATGAAAAGAAAGAACTTACCCTATTATTGGATCAAAAACAAAAACACTATCTTCATCTTCTTCCTCTAGCAATTGACAAGCAGGCACCTCCATTAGAGAGTGATCCAAGCTTTGTTTTTCTTAAGTTTCTTAATCTTAATTTATAGCTATTGATTGGGTAATCCATAATCCCTTATTGGTTCATCAATTCCATAATCCAATCTATGTTTAATTCCATGTTCAAAAAGAAAGAACCCTAGAAATTCTTTAGGGATATCAAGGCTTGGCCCTTATTGATTTTCATAGGTAAAGATTGCTATAAATTTGTTATAATTATTGAAATTAATTTAATTTTGATTCTTTGTAGCTCAAATTGATCAAGGTGAAGAATCACCAAATCCACTAGATTCCAACAAGCCGAGAAACAAATAATAGTCATCCGAGAGCCCTAAAAGCTTTGGAAGTATCGGTGAGTGTAGTCAGAGTCTCGAGATTGGCTGGGTGCCTTTCCCGATTTCATTGTTATTGTCTATTGCATTCCTAGCATTGTCTTCAAGGTATTGCTACATTGAAACTTCGTAGGAGGTACTATCGATAAGCTTCAGTAAGTCTATTGCATTGATATATTGAACATTGAATCATTGTATTGCTATCGATATGATTGGTATATTGATTAAGGCCATCATGAACATTGAATATAGTTATTGAATCATTGTTATTGATATTGTTATGGTTATTATTATTGTCATTATTATTGGCCTAATTACCGAACCTTGGATTTGAATGGACATTGGATACAATTGGCATGCCATGGAACTCATGAGCTCATTGGTATGGCGTGGACCACGATCCTTGAGCTAAGGCTCTATTTGGCAATGTTGGCGGGATGTATAGGTTTTGGTCCTATTGGCAATGTTGGAGGTTATTGATCATTCATTGCTTAGTGATGTTGGTTGGGAATTTGCGTATCCACTATCACATGTCGATCCAAGGATTAAACTATTGAAATCATTGTTAAAACATGGTTTGAGATGCGTTTACATTGATATTCATGTCTTTGATATTATTGTAGAGTACCTCACTAGGCTATATAAGCCTAACGCATCTCATTTTCATGTATTTTTAGGTTATGAGGTTTCGGAACAAGGATCGAGAGCTTAAATGTGTTTTTAAAGCAAGTCTCTTAAGGTTATTGCAATGTAAACCTTATCTTTAAACTCTTAGTATGGTGGCATAAGGTCTAGACATGTTAGTTGACCCCATTTTGTTGTGTGTAACATGCATTAAGGTTAAAAAAGCTTATAAGATATATTTGGTATGTTTAAAAGTTTATGAGATAGGTAATTAGGACCTATGATGCATAACGAGTGAAATCATAGTATATGGATTCGTAATGACATGAAATTTGGTATGCTCATATCTTGGGTAACAATGAAATTGCTAGTAAAATTTGGAAGACCTTGGACATAGTTAAGACCCTAATATTGAACAAAAAATAGACAAAATCTATCATTTCAGGACATGTCGTACTGATACGGGTGATGGCATATCAGTACGAGCATGCATATATGGACTAAGTTAAAAATGTCGTATTGATATGGTCGGTGGCGTATCGGTACAACATTTTGTCACTGGTATTTTATTTTAGCATCGTATCGGTACGTATGGTACCGTATTGATTCCTTTGTTTAATCAAAATTGGGAATTAGGGTTTATCGTATCGATACTAATATAAGTCGTACTGATCCTCTTACTGCATCATACCCCCCGTACTAGTATAGCTTGGGCTACTTCAGTACGATAACTCACTACTGGAATTTGTCAATATTTATTCTATGCTTAGCGTACTGATACAACTAGTTTCCGTACCGATACTAATCCCTTTTATTGAAAATTTAACAACGGCTACAATACAAGCATACTGGTATGATCTCTTTGAGTACCGGTAGTGATGCAGGTATTGTAATATCCCAAATTTTTGGCTAGTGACCAAAATGTAAATTTTGAAAGTTTTGGGGTTAAAGTATAAAGTTTGGAAAAGTTTGGGGAGTAAAGTGTAAATTTCCCCAATAAGTAATTTTATTCAGTATAAGAGTAAATTGTATCGAAATAAGTACCTTGACATCGGTTTTAAGAATTAAGATGTAGTAAAAGGTACCGAATTTGGATCGAATAAAATTGTTAAGCGTGCTTAGGCCATGGTAATATTAGGATGGGTGACCTCCGGGAAGGTCCCATAAAAGTGTTTTTGATCGATATTTTGGACTCGGTAAGAGTAGAGAATATTCGTATGGATTATCGATAAAGGAATTCTAAGAGAAATTTTATTCTATGAAGATTTTCGATAAGTATCGGGAAAATAGAATGAGTTAAGAAAATTCAGTCTAAGATCTTAGGAAAGGAAAATTTTATGAGATGATATTGTGGATTTCCCGAATATGAAAATATAGAATTATTGGAATAAATCCGACAGCTCGATAAAGGTAGTAGAAGTATTTTATGAATATCAGGAAATCGGATCGAACTAAAATTTCATAGGCTAATCCAAAAGCCATGGAAAAGTCATAAAATACTATTTTATGAATATTTTATTACAGTTAGTTGGATTCCAACTAGACTTAGTTGAATTTTTACAAGAATGACAAACTAGTAAATAAAAACTAGTTGGAGGGCAAATTGGTCATTTGGCCCTAATGGCAATTTTGAAATATTTAAAAAGTTATAAGGGCAATTTTGGAAAGAGGAAATGGAAGATTAAATCTTGGCCCTTGATTGATGATAAAATCAATCTCAAGCATTGGATAAAAAGGGTAAAATTGTAATTTCACTATTAAATGAATTTAATATTCATTTAATAGTTATATGTGTAAAATAATGGTGTCCATCTTTTCCAGCCAAAAACATGAGAGCTAGGGAAAGAAAGAGAAAATTTTTCCAAGCTCGATTCAAGCCTTAAAACTCAGTTTTCAGTTTGATCCGAATCAAAAGAGGGTTCGAGGTACTATGAAAGAAAGGATCGAATAGAGCTTAGTGAGGCAAGCTAATAAATGGCCCAGGTGAGTGCATTTATATGTTTTGAAATGTATTTTAGTTGACTTTTAAGAATTTTATTTACTTGATTTTATTGAAATGATAACATGGTTTTTGTATAAGTTATATGATGTTTTACAAGCAAAGGAAAAATGTTAGTAGATGATAGAGTATGAACTGCCCTATTATGTTCTATTATGGCAAGTTATTATTGAATAATGGTGATATATGAATCATTTACAAAATGATAATTTACAAGTTATTGATATGGATTTATTGCCCAAGTTTATGATAGAGAGTTACAGTATAGTGCCATGCCATTAGAGGTCTAGCAGTCTGGGACTGCGTGTAGCTACACACCGATCTTCAGATCTATATGTTTACCGGCACTTATGTGTCTATATGATGCCGACACTTATGTGTCTATATGATATCGACACTTATGTGTCTATATGAAGTCGACACTTATGTGTCTATATGATATCGACACTTATGTGTCTATATGTTACCGGTACTTTATGTGTTTATATGTTTATCGTCACTTCGGTGACTAGTACTCTAGGAGTACCAATCTCGCATACTTAAGTTTCTCTCTATATAAAATTCTTGGGCTAAAGGTATAAAGAATTGGTATAAGTAATATTAATATGATTCAAAAGGAAACAAGAGATTTTTTTAGAATATTGAATTGACTTACCATGCCTAAAATATGTATATGAGATGTTGATTTTTACAGGTTACATGACAAAGGAAAACTTTTGATATATGTTAGTACATGTGAGGTAACTTATGTTATTAGGCATGAAAATGGTAAGTAAGTTAAACTTAAAAGTTTAACATTAATGGTAAGTAGTGATATGATGTTAAAGGAATAGAACAAGCACATTCATTAGCTGGTAACATGATATATATGTTCATGCATCGAGAAATAAATGACATATTATGATAAATGAACAAACAAGAAAATATTATGATATTAGCATATAGTAAGTTATCACTAATGCAACATAAAAGTTAATGCATTGGCATATATCATGCTATATAAATGTAGCCATAAAGTTTAATAAGTTTAAATTATTATTAATTTTGTTTATTGCCTCACAAAGTGAAAACTTAGCGTGTGTTTGATTCACACATAGGTTAAGATGGAGTACTTGAAGAGGAGTTGAGCATACTGATCAAGCTTCAATCTGCAAAACATCAGTAAGATATTCTAGCTTATGATAATCTCTAGTGGGCATGTAATTATTTTTCCGCTGGGAGTATATCATGCATTAAATTAGATTAAATAATAGATAATTGATCAGTTTTAATGATGAATCATATATGGATAAAGCAAGATAATGTATTAATAATATGAAAGAATAAACTAAAGTAGAAAGGAAGCTTACTTTGTTAATATGAATAATCGGTAAGCTTAAAAAGGTAGTAAATCGTGTTTGATCAGTTTAAATTTTTATTTATCAGTAATCGTGTAAGGATTTTAAAATCAAGAAAGGGCCTAGGCCGTGAACCTATTTTTCACCCCGAATTGAATTATCGTTTTAATAACTGACTAATATGTTTTACAAACTAATTCAGGGTCGAAATTAGCCAACTACACATAAGTTATGATTTCAAGAAAATCGAGAAAAGGGTTAGATTAATAAAGACAAGATTTATATGTATAAAAATTACTATAAGTCTGGATTTTTTTAAACGACTCTGTAACATCTTTAATGTATATTCGGTCTACGAGCATACGTTAAGGGTTTTACAGGTATGTTAGTTAAAAACTACAAACCAAGTTCTAAAATAACACATTATAGTCATTGAATGTCACATGGCTCAATTGACTAAGTTAAAGACTTTTGATTGGTATGAAAACTGACGGACAAGCTTTATGATCATTGAATTACATGTGGATAAGATTAATTTCAGAAAAGAACCTGGTAATTATAGAATTTATAGATTAGTCCCCAAACTTGTAAAATTTATCGAATGGTGCCCAAAACTATTTATTATTGTTTGAACCAATTCATTGACATTATTGGGGATTATGCACCATCGAATCATTGTATTGTATCGCCGAAGCATCACTAAATTATCAGAATCATTGTATCGATCACCATTATTGTTTTCCGGTAACATTTTTGACCCGATTCCCTACCAGACTGGGAAGGGGTGTTACAATTAGTGCTCGCTTCCTTTTTCTCTGCTTCTTTGGGTTCATCTATTGGCACCATCTTCTCATCCTACAAAATAGTTGACTATTTGAAATGTGTTTCCTTCTCGCATTGTTTACCACTCCGAAGAGTGACTACTTCTACTTTGCATTGTTCATTCTTTTTCTGTCTAGCATATTTCATATCGCTTGGCAAAGTTCACTGGGGTTTGTTATTGAGTGCATAGGCAATCTGCCCTAGTTGAACCTCTAAGTTTTGCATTACTCTGCCAAAGTATTCCCCTAGTTAGATCTCTATCCCGATTAGAAGTTATTTTGTGCTCTCTGTAGCATTACGTTTTGGTTGAAACCTGGAGTTGCATTGTTGTTTTGACGCTGAGAATTAAATTGATTACCTCCATGATTTGCCTAAGAAAAGTTCGGGTGCTTCTTCTAACATGTATTATAAGTATTAGAGTGTGGGTTAAAATTACGATTGAAATTGTCAACAAAATTTACCGATTCACTTCTCAGACTTTAGTAGGCTTTCATATTGCTTTCACTATGTTAGTAAGGTTGGAAATTTGAGCATTGATAGATGAAAGTGCATCAAGCTCTAATTTTCTTGTAGTTTTTGTTCTGGTTTCCAGTCTAGCAGAAGGATACAGGGGGTCATAGGTGGCAATCTTTTCCAGGATATCAAATGCCTCCATATAATTCTTGTCTAGCAACGAACCATTTGCCATAACTCCATTGTTAAGCGAAGAGATGTTCTAAATCTGTCTATTTTAAATAGATTTTAGTTTAATATTACTACTCTTAATATTCAAAATATAAGATATATCTAATATTTCAAGGTTGAGATACTACTTTCTAAAGCTTTTTGTCTATACTTTGCCTTTCTTGAAGCCTCTGTCGGGAAGCGTCAACCACAGTCCTAGCATGAGCATTGAATTCTTTATAAAAGGTCTCTATCTGGGTCCAAGTAGGAAATCCATGCATGGGGCATCTCCTCAACGTGTCCTTAAAATGCTCACAGGCATCATACAAAGTCTCGCTATCAGCTTGTCTAAAAGTAATGATTTCACTCGCAACTTGGCATTAAGTTTAGATGGCTGGAATATCAAAAGGAACTTTTGGCATAATTCTACCCATGAAGTAACTGAACTAGGTGGCAAAGAACTTAGCCACAATTTTGCTCTATCTATTAGAGAAAATGAGAATAGTTTCAACTTCATTGTTTCTTCAGCTACACCGTGTTGCAAAAATAGTTGGCAAACCTCCATGAATTGCTTCAAGTGTTGCCTTGGGTCTCTAGTAGGTGATCTATCAAATTGGCCTACATTCAAAAGTATCTGTATCATTACCGGTTTAAGTTCAAACTTTTTTTTATTTACCTCTAAACCAATCAGTCCTGGCATCAAATTTTTCATGGTTGGTGCCAAGTGTTCTCTGATAGGTCTTTCTCCTTCCACTGCAACAGCAGGTGCAAGCAGTATTTCTTCATGTATTGGTGGATTTTCTTGATTGTGAATGACACCTTATGCTCCACCATTTCCGTTAAGAGCCATTTCTTTCAGTTTCTTTTTCAACCTGCATAAGGTTATTTCAATTTTCGGGTTGTATAGCCAATCCTCATTCGTAGTGCAGCTCCTGGTCATACACCAAGCAAAGCAAAATAAGTAAAATAAACAAAAATAGGTAAAAATCAAAACAATAATTTTTGTTGCAATCCCCAGCTTAGGTACTTTTGGGTGCAAGTATACATGGTTAGGTATTTTTGGGTGCAAGTATACATGGTCATACACCAAACTTTTTTGGCGCTGTTGCCGGGGATTGCAACGAAAATAATGTAAATATGCCTGAAAATATTGTCATGCTTAGGTATTTTTGGGTGCAAGTATACATGGTCAACGCCAAAAATTGTTTGTCAAGCGTTAGTCAATCCCCGACAATTATTTGTCAAGGGTTATTTCAATTTTCGGGTTGTATACCCAAAAACTTGTCGACTGACTAACGTTTGACAAACAATTGAAGAATTAATGTAAATATGCCTGAAAATAATGTCATGCTTAGGTATTTTTGGGTGCAAGTATACATGGTCAGCAAGTAATACAGTAGTAAGCTGAGTATCGTATCCCTAGGGATTGTCCAAGAATTAAATGCCATGATATTATACTTGTGAATAGGAACAAATGAGTTAAATTGGATTTCGAATTTTGATTAAGAAAATGACTAAGGGAAATGTAGTAAAAATGCTGACAGGTTGGCAAATAAATGTATTCAAATGGATGGTAGACATTGGTGAGGATTGTATGGATTCTATGCTAGAAAAAAACATCAATTAATACCTTCTAGCCTTGGTTTTATTGCCGAGCAAATTTTAAAGTAGCATTGCCTTCATTGATGGTAATACCCTAAGTTAATTAGGATTAACTCATATATGTCTATAGTGATGTTTCTAAATAGTTAACTTGGAAAAGTTTTAATCTTTACTCCTAAGGGGTAGATTCACTTACGAAGTAAGCTCATCTACTTGAACATCTTCTGTCAAAGTTTCTCTCCTTAGTACCTGGCAATTAATCGTTATATCCTAGGTCTGTTAAGATATTAAGGGATAATAACCATGCAATGCCAACTGTCGTGTGGCAAAGAATTTAAGCAAATTAAGCACTAGTAGAATAGACAAATATGCCAAGGTATTCAATTATTAAAAATTGAAAAATAGCTAAGCTTTCATCGCAAAACTATCCCCAGCCAACTTAAAAGAATTAGTTCATGGCTGGGGGAACCATCAACACATCATCATTTATCAACATCACCATCTTAAATGAAATTAAAAATAAAGAGGAATGGACAATGTAGGAGATTTGTTGATGCAACCCTTCAATGGATCTAGAGCTCTCGGTCTAAACTTGGTCGAACCACGGGTTGCCCTCTATCTTCTTCCTTCACCACGATGTAGCCTCCCCTTTGGCTTATCGATCAACTCTCTGTTAATAGTCAGGTGTGGAAACCCTAGATTAGGTTTGGATCTTGAAAGTTAGTTACGCACCAAGATAGATGCATTATCCTCTTATCCTCCTTTTGAAGTTTAGGGCTGACATGTTCTTTGATCAACTGCTACTTACTGAGCATCGGTCATCGTTCGATTGCCAAATGATCTTGGCAATTCTCATCCTACTTTTTCTATCAATGCTTGACATTTTTCTTCTGGCTTTTTGTTATGCTCTGCCAAACCTATCCTGCTCCTAACCTGCCACCAAAGCAAGAAAATACACCATCACTCTGGCAAAAGAGACGCTCCTTAACTCCTAGATGCAAATACATGATTCTAATAGCTAAATGCACAAATATGTACTCAAAGACAAGCAAAAGCATGGTAATATATGTATGAAAAGTAGTACTTTTGAGGAGTTAATAGTATCCCTCAACCATTGGTTCGCCTTAATTGAATTATCTTATCTCGACCCAATGAATTTCGTTTTGCCATGACGGCAGAGCCTCTTAATTGGGGCCTCACAAGGGGTAGCAAAAGGCATAGGGATGACCCTCACAATGAGATTAAGGGCCCTATACAAGTGGGTGAAGTAGTCGGCCCCTTGTCCCCTCTTATCCTTCGATCTTTCCTCAGTCTCAGAAATATAATTCTTATTGTAGCTCTCCTCCCGAGAGCCTCAACTTTCTTCATGGTCACGTGCTTCTCTAGGCATGATTCACACTCTATACAAATAAACAAACAAGGTCATTCTATTGGATATTTAGCTTTAAATGAGTACAGTTTCGACTTATATGCACATATTCACTAAACACCGCTTTTACAACTCTCTACCATCCAAGGGTTTCCTAAAACTGACTAAACCTAGGATCTGATACCACTAAATGTAACGCCCTAAACTCGATATCACATTTAGGGCTCAAGCCCAAATAGTTCATAAAATTTTACAACTAGATTTAACTCAAATCATAAGCATTTCCATAAATCCAACAACATTTTGGAAAGAAATTAATACAAAATAGTTAAAACGTTTGCATGAGAGCTCCAAACTAAAACAATTAATTAAAAGCATTCGACATGATTAATAAATCCAAATAGAGTTGCAGACACAAATTAAGGGTCCTATGAATACATTGCACGAAAAGCCTAAGTACAGTACTCTTGATCACATCGATGAACTAAAGTCCTACCCCGAGGAGCTTATTCGAATACAAAGCAGCAACATAAGAACCTACGCATGAAAACAAACATTATGAATGTTAAGCTCATAAAGCTTAGGGGGTACACCTCTACTCTACCATACTTCATGCAGATCATAAACATAAGCATGTAGCTAAGCAAGATGATGAGGCAGTTAATATAATGCATGGCACTAACATTAGTCACCTAAACACATGTTAAACAAACATCACAACATCAATGAGGTACACAAGGCCTAAGTTTAACATGCCACATCAATATAGGAGTAAGGCCCGGGTCACATAACATCAGGAACGTACACTTAGTGGGTATAATTTTTTAATCCTAGGGTAACACAAACATGCTCCAAACATTGCATAAGAATCATACATCAACATAGGTATAATTTTCACATCCCAGCATGCTAGGCACACAAACACACATGGAAGAATCATGCACTCACCTATGGGCATGCTTTCTACCCAACATACAAGTCTTTTCCTAAACCTCTTATTCAAGCATATTAGATCTCATACAAGTCCAAAACAACATTTAAAACTTACACAAACAGGGAGTTTAACAAACAACCCTCCAAAACAACATTTGACCACATTGCCTTTATTACTACAAGTCTAGTTCCAAAACCATACTTGAGTTTGTTCAAAGCTCTTGGATTCTCCCTTGCTTACTTGCTACCTTCGAACCTTACTTGTCTGCATTGATGGAAAAATATAGCGTAAGCACATATTGATTAGTGATGAGCGCTCATAAATAAAGCCATATCAATGCATTTCAAAACCAATTTTCTAAATCACTTTGAAAACCTCATTTAAAACATCTTTCAAAACATCATCAACTTATGCCTTACAAAACCATACACTTAACATTTCCAAAACATGCATACTAAACCATATGCATCATGTATCATGGATCAACAACAAAATCCCATTTGCAACAGTCGATTTAAGCTTTCCCATGCATAACAACCCATATGCAATGCTTAAAGAGTAAACATGTATAAACCAACATTATACAACATAATCCATCAAAATGATACATCATTTATTATATTGGCTTTCAAGTGACCATAAACAAAGTTCCACTTTACAAAATATATATCGGATACACAGATTCAACAAGTGTCATCTCAACACCTCATACAATCTCAACCGGAATCATCCAAAGTCCACCAACGGGAGTTTTCGGTACTATAAACCCCTCCACCATTGTGGTACTCGTGGTGGAGTTTTTGGTGCACATAAACCCCTTAACACCACTCATTGGTTAGATGTATAATCCACTAATGGGAGTTTTCAGTACCGTATAACCCCTTAACCGTTAGGGTACTCGAGGTGGAGTATTCGGTACACATAAACCCCTCAACACCCAAGGAAAATTTTTATAGTGCATTTTCAATCTTATGGCCGACCAACTATATTCGATAACATTTTAAACCACATCACTTGGCAATATAATTCATTTTAACCATGTACCTTACTATTTTTATATGCATCAATCAAAACCATTTTTTTTACAATGCATTAAACCATCCATTAACAAGTATACCACATACTTTCATGAATAATTTTCCAAATGCATTCATCATCAACATTTAACGTCCCGAATTTGGACCTAGATGTTAGCTAGATCGATTAGACGGTTCATGGGAACCGGATTAGGCGATTCCAACTAGTTTTGGGAATTAATCCATAATAAATTGTTTTTGGCTAAAATAAAATCTGGAAAAATACTAGAAAATGTTCAATTAGTATTCTAAGGGTTCTTGGAAACTCAATTTAAAGAAACAAATTCGGATTTTGGGACATTTTAGAATGGTGACTAAAATGTAAAGTTTCAAAACTATTTTAGTGACTAAATCATAAAAGGGTCAAAACATAGAATCTATAAGGAGCTAATTTACCAAAGTTTTTAATCAGATTTTTCCCTTAATTTAGGCTATTTTTAAATGGTTTTTAAAAGGTTAATAAATAAAAATAAAAAAGATTTGATTAAAAAGATTTTTAATAGCCAATTTAATTTTCTTACATAACTACTTTTGCTTTCAACTTTCTCAGCAACCAAACTATCAATTTTACTAAAATTCTCAGGAATCATTCTTTTTTTATTTCCTTCTGATTTCTTGATTGATTCCTTTGATTTCTACACCAAATCCTATTTGCTTTCTTGGATATTTCATTCAAATACTGCCAATTAAGGGGGAAATTATAGGTTCTTTACTAAAATTCCCAAGTTCTTGATCCTTTACAGTTGATTTTTTGTTATGTGTTGATGATTAAATCAGAGTTAAAAGGTTTTAATTGAGTTTTGATAAGAAATTTGATGGATCTTGACAATAGATCTGTGTTGTGTTGATTCTAATTGATTTAGATCACTTGTAAGATATATTTTAATGTTACGAGAAGAGATTAATAAAAGAAATTCCGAAACTAAGTGAATTGCTAATTTTCTAGGTTGTAAATAGTTAGCTTTTGAGGTGATCTTGGTGTTAAAAGGTTGTTGGAGGTATAAGGTTGATATACTGTTGTTTTTGGATGTTAGTTGATGATGTTAAGATGTTAAAATGGTTAAGTTATGGCTGGGCTTTGTTTAGATTAATTTTGGTGATGATTTCGGTTGTGTTAAGGAAGTGTTTGATGGTTTTTAGTGAGGCAAAGTTGAGAAGATGTGTTGCTGTGAGTAAGGATGCATGGAAATGCATTAATCCTTTATTTTTGTATGGGTAAAACAGGGGAGATGGATCCTTCATCTTTTAGAGAGGCTTTAGAAGCTTGATTTCGCATCGTCAAGTGGAGCATTGGGTTATCTGTGAGTGGAAACATGGTTTATTGCTTTTTAAAGGTTTGAAGATGATTTTTGGGAGTTTAGATAAAGTTTGAAACACTTGCCTAAGCTTGGAAGTAAGTAATGGAAGTTCTCACTCTCTTTTTCAGTTTTTGCAAAATACAATCTCATGCAATTGATTACAATTTGGATTACCTACTATTATATGCATATTTTAGAAATGAAAGATGTTGCAAATGATCATATGTGATGATTATTGAGAATGACAAATGATTTATGAAAAGAGTTTTGAAAATACTAGAATACATGGTTTATTGTATTGGAAATTGGTTTGATGCATATGTAAATTAGTGAGGTAATGTGGTTTTATTAAATATATTGGCAAGTGGAAATGATTAAATGTTATTAGATATAGTTGGCATGCCATAGGGTTTAAAATACATTATAATAAGCCGCCTCATGTGTGTCGATGAGTCAAGAGTGTGCCATGCTCCACCATGTGAACCGTAACGGTCGAGGTGTCAAGAGTGTGCCAATTCTCCCGCTGGTGGATTTATACATCATAACCATTGAGGGGTAGTAGTACCATGCTTCAGTTTGAGGATGTATGTGAAGTGGTCGAAGGAACTACTTGGAAAATCCGTGTATCCGATGTGTTTTATAAATAGAATGAAAAGGTTTTGGGTCACTTGAATGCCAATATATGATTTAATGTATCATGAGAAATGGATTTTGTTTTGTAGAACATGGTTTATACATGTGGTGCTCATTAAGCTTGCTATTTTGAGGTTTTAGCATGAGAAAGCTTAAATTGAGGTTTATGCTAGAAATCCATGATACATGTGTTGCAAATGTTTAAAAGTGCATGTTTGGAAAGATAATAGAAGCATAAGATGTTTTTGCATAAGATTTAATACATGTTCGAAAGCAAATGGTTTTAAATGCATTGATGAGATTTTTGAGATTCCCTCACTAAGCTTTATAAGTTTACACTCTCATTTCTCATCAATGCAAAAAAGTGAACATTTTGGACAGCGAGAAAGCAAGAAGCAATCCAAGGAATTGAGCTATTTCAAGTACGGTTTTATAAATACTTAGTAGTAATAAGAGGCAATATGACCAAGTTATAATTGGGAGGGTTGTTCTGGTTACTCCCTAGTTTGGACAAGTTTCATTTGATGTTTTGGACTTGTATTACGCTTATTGTCTTGCTTAAAGGGGTTGGGATATGATTTGCATGCTTGGATAGAGAACATGCCTATAGGATCTTTGATTGGATTTTCTATGATTTGAATGATCCCCTAACATGTCTATTTGATTATGGAAATGTTGGTTAGGATGTTATATGATGTTTGTAATATGTTTGAAGTATGTTAGATAGAGCCAAAGTGTCATATGTTCAACCAAGAGGTCATTAAAGCACAGTCTGTACCAATACGAGTCCTCAGGGGTCGGTACGCGGGGATTATCTCAACTCAAATCTGTGCGAAATTGCACAGGCGTATGGATACACATTGTAGCTGTATCGGTACGTATAGTAGAAAATTTTAACTGGTGTTGATACACGGGAAACCGTATCGGTACACTTTTTACCTACTATAATCTCCTATTTTTGATATCGAACAACTGTATTGGTACAGTTAAGGATCGTATCGATACCCTTTGTAAAATATACCTGTATAGATAAGGGCAAGGGGCATATCGGTACGCTTTCAGTTATTTCTGGTAGTATGCTTTCTGAAATTTGAATCTTTGTGGTTTAGTCTTTGTTTCTTGATCATACAATTAAATGAGTTTGGATGATTATTTTAAGTTTTAATTTAACATGAATGCATGTAATATGATTAATTAAGGTTTGGTAACTTTGAATTTAAGAAAGTCCTCTTAATTTTTTTTTCAGAATTGTGATTTGGTCCCTAAAGTGAGTTCTCGACCAATTGGATTTCAATTCGACATCCAATTTAATTAGAAATTTCACCACTACTAGCATGGTCACCTTAGGACTTAATTATGCATTTAGATAAGATAAAAGAGAAAGAAAATGGTCCACTTTCTAAGTAAATCATTTAGATTTGTCTCGACAAACCCAATGTAGCTCGCTTGGTTTGGTTTGCCATCAATGCTGGGTCAAAGGGGTTACATTTGGTGGTATGAGAGCCAGGTTGTGATTTTTGGGAGGTGGGTTATGGTTGTTTGAGGTATTGCTATTGTATGAATCTGTTGAAATGCATGTACAGTGTATGATTTTATGTTTCTATGTTTGAAATGTGATATGTTGGGGTAAAAGCTTAGGGACACATTGTCTTATTATTACGAGTGCGAAATGATTTATGTTTTAAAACATTAGCACCTTGGATTCTTGCTTCAAGCTGGTCTGATTGTTATTTTGTTATATTTTCCATGTTATAAATTCATATTTTTGAGTATGCCATCGAGACGAGAGTTGAGGTCAAATACGTCCACATTTCCTAAAGAGAATGATGAGATATAGATCAATCTAAGGTTGGGTTTGTTCTAGCTTATGACTGAAAAGATGTTGAGGCTTATGTTGCGAAGTCAACTTAGTTGTGTTATTAAATCTGGGGTTGAGGATATTTGGATTCTGGAAGTTTGTGTTGTTAGAGATTCTTTCGTGTAATGTTCTAGATGATGTTATTGGAGATGTCTTCTAGTTGTGAAGTTAGGTTCGGTGCTGAGACGTACTTTGGTACAACTCCCTAATTCTTTTGAGCTGTGATGGTGAGTAGTAAGAAAATGTAAAAGTGGTGGCATTTTCATGTACATAGATGCCGAGGTGAATCTTGGCTGATAATCAAGTTAGGCTAATAGGCTTTGTAGATAAGTGTTTGTTTGTAATTGGGTAGGTGCAAGTTTTGGCAAGCTAAATGAGGTGTTCTAAGGATACGACTAAGTTGTGTAAGTTCAGTCTAAAAATGTTGTTAGTAGGTGTGAATTGTTAATCATGCATAGTACAAAACACTTACATGTATATATTTAAATATGTCATTATATGCATACATATGGGCATGACACTAGAGGTTCTGCATACATGTGCATAGGCATCTATAAGGGCATATAGGTAATCATACATACATATGTTCACACTTACGAATGACTTTTCGTAGACCGATGAAACTACGGTGGAAGTTAGCCTAGCAAGGAGATTCTTTATGATCTTATACAGGTTGGGAAGTGTTTAAGGTGGATTTTCGGAGGTTGAAGTTGTGTTAGATTTGAAGCAACCAAGGTTGGTGTTAGGAGTGTGTGGTTTTCTAGGATCAACTTATTGCTATTGAAACTCATTGAGAAATTTTGTTAGGATGTTGTACTGATTTTTATGCTTATTTCACAATGTTTTTGCTTGCTTTTAAGTACATATGTTTGCATTTAGTTGTTAAAATCCATGCATCTATATAAGGAGTCGGGAGTTATTTTGTTGCCAGGATGAAAGGTTGTTTTGCTGGCTTTGATGCATGACATAGGCAGACAGGCATGGCAGAAAAACACTGGCAAAGAACGCAGGAAAGGAGGCAAGAGAATTGCCAAGTAGCAGTTGGCATGGATGGACCAGGCACTACCAAAGCTTGGCTGGTAAGCATTTATCATGGTTAGAGCATCACCTTGAGGAAGGGAAAGCCCTGGCCATTAGAGATGAATTCCCCGATGAAGATTTACTTACAGTCGATTCTTTGCCATGGTACGCTGTCATAGTTAATTATCTGGTAAGTAATATTTTACCATCGAATCTGGAGAGTAGTGCCAAGAAACGTTTCCTGTGAGATGTTCAAAAATATTATTAGGATGAGCCAATTCTGTTCAAGCAATGTGCTGACCAAGTGATCCACCGATGAGTATCAGAGGAGGAGGAGCACAACATTTTGCAGTTATGCCATACCGCACCGTATGGGGGACACTTTTCTGGAATAAAAACCGATGCCAAGGTGTTGCAGTCCGAATTCTTTTGGCCTACACTATTTAAAGACTCTTATTATCTTTCCAAGGTATGTTATCGATGCCAGCAGACAGGTAACATCTCTAGCAGACATCAATTGCCACTTTAGAATATTATGCCAGTGGATCTGTTTAACGTAGCGGGGAATAGATTTCATGGATCCCTTTCTTCCATCATTCGGGAACCTATATATCCTTGTGGTTGTTGACTATGTTTCAAAATGGGTAGAGGCAGTAGCTTTTCCAACAAATAATGTCAAGGTTGTTGCTAAATTCCTTTATAAGCATATCTTTGCTAGATTTGGTGCCCCAGAACCATCATTCATGATGAAGGAATGCATTTTAAGTGCAATTCAATCTCTAGAGCTCTTTGTAGGTATGGGATCCAGCAACGTATTGCTACAGCTTACCATCCCCAAACAAATGACCAAGCAGAGATCTCAAACAAAAAGATCAAGAACATTCTAGAAAAGACTGTGAATCTGACAAGGAGAGACTAGTCTTTGAGATTCGATGATTCGTTGTGGCATACAGAATAACCTTTAAGACTCTGTTGGGAACTTCTCCTTACAGGCTTGTGTTTGGGAAGGCATGTCACTTGCTAGTGAAATTAGAGCATAGAGCTTATTGGGCAATCAAAAAGCTTAACATAGAGTGGAGAGATGCCGGTGCAAAACGTTTATTAGACATAAATGAATTAGAAGAGTTCAAAATGCAAGCTTATGAGAATGCCAAGCTCTACCAAGAAAGAACAAAACGATGGCATGACAACAAGATATTGCCAAGACAATTTGAAGTAGGTCAGCTTGTTTGTTGTTTAACTTGAGGCTAAAGTTGTTTCTGGGTAAGCTCAAGTCTAGATGGTTAGGACCCTTTGAAGTTGTGAAACTATATGTTCATGGAGCAGTTGATATCAATGATGTGAAACTATATGCTCATGCAGATCTGAAGTGATTGTGGGTGGTTGATCACGTAGATAGGGCGGTGGAACAGGCAAGTGGGCACGGCCGGTGGTTGACGCGTGGCGGCTACATGGCAAAGGATGGTCGGCGGGTGCATCACGGTGGCGGCGGCGGCTGAGGAGATAAATATGTTAGGGTTAAGCTATATTTTAGGGTTTAATTTTTATTATTGGGTTTTGTAATTGGGCTATTTAGGTATTGTAAATGGGTATGTTGGGTTTAATTTGTAAATAGGTCTCGTTTAATAGGTATTGGGTTATTTGGGTATAGGTTGTGAAGGGTATTCGGACGAAAATGGGCATCTACACACAATATTCTCATTAGATCGTCTCATCATTCCCAGTAACTAGTCCATATGGGCATCTCTTCAACACACAACAAGGACCCCAATCTCTACACAGCATCAACCGATCCACCATGAATCTTTATGGATTATTAATATAAGCAATCCGATCAAAAATTACCAAGATATTAGCCATTTATTCCACATGTGGTTTATAAACCTTGATTTCTCAGTTTTAGAATTCACTTTATACCTTTAGAAACCCATGGGGCCCTATACCACGAATTATAAAACCCCTAAACGCAACCTCGAATATCTTAGGCAGATTGCCCTACGCGTACCAATACACCTACATGGGTATCGATACACCCCTCTAGGTACCGGTACTTATCCACGAGTACCGATACTCAATTTAGGTTCAAAAGAATCTGATCAACATCTTATACCGGTACCCCAACCTCTGTATCGGTACCCAGTACTAGTACGTGAAACCCCGTATCGAGCCCTAAGCTGCATCGGTACTCCCCTAAATGCGTACCGGCACACGAAGGCATTCCCCAGGTAATAAAATAGTGGTACCGATATGCCCCCTAGCGTATCGGTACACGAAAATGCCACTAGAATTTCTACCAAGCATAGGGTGCCGATACGCGACTAGCTTTACCGATACGCCCCTCATATAAAACCCTTCTTTCATACAAAGACGTACTAATACAGGCCATCATGTACTGGTATGCGAGCCCAAATTTCAAAACTTAGAGCTTGGGATTTCACAATCATAGCCATTAACCTAAATGGTTAAGCCTTAAAATGTTCTTACATGTTATTTAGGCTATATTCGGTGGTTTACTACCAAGTTTACACATTAACAACACCTAATCTTTAAATTACCATTAAAGAGGCTCAAGCTTCTAAAAACCCAACTTAACACCCATAAATCATAAAACCAAGCAAAGTATTCATTTTGTGATGCTCATGAAATGTAGGAGTCAGGAATGTACTAACCTTAAAGCAACAATTTTCGGAATAAAGCTCCCACCAAGCTTTTTCCACTTCCTTTTCCTTGCTCCAAGCTTTGAAACCAACTTCCACCAACTTTGGAGAGACTCACCTTGAAAGATAGATCATTACATATTGAACAAACTTCCCTTGATGACAACTCCGAGATTTTCACCCAAAAATAACAAGATTCCATCTTTAATATTTGGGTTTAGGATGAAAATTTGAAGGAGATAGAGAGAGATGAGGACAAAGGTGACTTCACCCTTCTTACAAAATGGCAACCCCCTTAATGGGACATCAACCTTTAGCCTCTTTTGAGGGGGAATTACCCAATTGCCCTCACATCTCATTCATTCCAACAACCTAAGACCCAACACTTAAGTCAAACAACACAAGAAGGCTCACAAAGCCCAATATTTTGGCCCAACATATTCTGAACATCCAACCCAAAATGGCGGTCCAAGGCTCGGGTTAACGCCCATCGTTGACTCAAAAATCTTGGTTGTTACATTACAAAATAATCACTAAAACAGTTTTTCATTCTTTACGTTTTGGTCACCAGCCACAATGTCAAATTTCGAATTTCCTTTTTCCAAAATTTATTTTACCTAAAACATCTACATATCAAATAATGATTTTAGGATATTTTTTCCTCACTCAAAAAAATTTATTCTGATTTAATCCCGAAACCGACTCGAATCTCCAATCCTGGTCCAATGGACCGTCTAATCGACCTAGAAAATGCCTAGGCCCAAAAATATTTATTGTGGCGTCTTCCTCCCAACTCGCCATATGCAGGTGGCGTTTTTCACTTTCACTGTAGATTTTGGCCTAGTTTCCAAAATAAAATTTAAAGACTCTATTTTCCTAATTTTAATCCCTAAAACCCCATATATCCAACGGAGCCGGTATTTAGTGTCACAATTAACTAGTAAAGTGATACTAATTTAATAAAATAATAATAATTAACAGGTTATATGGAAATTGAAGTTCTATGTTAAAAAAATTGAATCTCTGTTTTTGCATAATATTTTAGTAGATATATAAAGTTTATTATATAAAATTTACATGAAAAAGTAAAATAAAATATAGTTTTAATAAAAAAAATTATTTATTAAAAAAATTATTATTTAACATAACTTAATATCAATATATACTTCATCATCTAAAATATAATTAATTTCAACAATTTTTTATTTTGATCTAATATTTTTTTATAATATTTTATTATCAAATATTATTTTGAGCATTCTTAATATGATTCTATAATATTATTGTTTAACTTTCTACTTTTAATGTACACCTTACAAGTCAACTACTCAAATATAAATCTCGTAAAAAAATCATTCTCTTTTGTGCTCAAACTACTTCTAATTTTTAAATTTAAAAGGCATATATCTTCCTCTCTCTTTTTTTAAACTTAATCTTACCACTGTATTTGTCTGTTATCTCAATATCACTATTATTTAATTCTAATTTCTTACCGAAATCAATATGATCTGGCTCTCTCCCTTAAAATAATTTATTAGTCCCATCGAACTGTGTTCATCTCCTTGAAAAGACGTAGAACCCTGCAGAATTCCGAAAATTCAAACTACTTGCACAAAAAATAGTAAAGATACATATCCCAGAATAAATAAATGAATGAATGAAAAGCCATTTGTTTAAGACATAGGAATTTTGGACCCACATGTACCAACCTTTTCTTTTGCATGGCATCTCATACCGCTTTAAAATCTCTTTCCCACTGCCCTTCGTACCTGCTGTGCCTTCCCTTTTAAGAATCACTTTCTTTTTTTCTCCCCTTCTTCTTTCGCGTCTCATCCTTACCTAAAACCTGTTCACTTTTTATGGCAAAACAAGTTTCTGTTTTCGTTAACAACCCGTCCTTGTTTTTCTTGGTGTTATTGCTTTTTGAACCTATACATGTGGGACGAGCTGGTCGGTTTAATCAGTGGGAGTCTGGAATTCGACTGCCTTCACAGAAAGCTGATGAACCGGAGGAACTTGGAACAAGATGGGCCGTTCTTGTTGCTGGTTCAGCTGGCTACGGTAATTACAGGCATCAGGTAAAGCATTAACTTTGACATGGTGCTACAGCATTAAATGTCTAGGCTATAGTTTTGTTTAAACTTGACTTTTTTTGGTGGGAACTATGGAAGTGCAGGCAGATGTATGCCATGCGTACCAGGTGTTAAGGAAAGGAGGATTGAAGGAAGAGAACATAGTGGTGTTCATGTACGATGACATAGCCATGCATGAGCTGAATCCAAGGCCTGGAGTTATCATCAACCATCCTCAAGGCCCCGATGTTTATGCCGGTGTACCGAAGGTAAGTATCTGCCGATAAACTTACCTTTCTATTAACAAACAGAAGGATCAGCTTTAGATGGTAACTTAGTAAGGAAGCACTTGGTGCATAGTATTAAATTGCAGCCGTATCGTAACAGTATTTAAAGAGATTGTAGTCGTGAACAACAATCACATCCACAATCTGAAAGTATTGTGATTTTTAAGAAACAAATCACCTCAGCGACAATCAAGACCGGAAGACAATGGAGACCTGTGGGCCCCAAAATTTGAAAAATTATAATTTATACTCTTAAAATTTTTAAAATATTTAATTTGCCTGACAACAAATTTCTTAAAAATTCAGATTAAGTTTTAAAATTTTTAAATTTTCTTAATTAAATTTCTCTCATAATTTCTAAAAATTATCATCAAGCATTTCAAAATTTTAAAAATTTTAGTTAGACTCAATTTTTTTTTTGAAAAAAATGTAAATTGAAACATCTTTTTTAAAGTTTTAAGTTGTCCCCAAACTGCAACCGCAATTTAATACTATAACTCTATCTCTCTCCATCGTACCAACTTAATTTTTAAGTTCTTAGATTCATATAACAGCTTGTTTAAGTATCCAGGTTATAAATACCTGGGTTGGTAATGGTCTGGAAATTTATGAGTATGGCTTTATATGCGGAAATTATTGTATAAAACAAGGGAATCCAAGGGGCAGGTAGATAATTTTATTTGTTTGGTATAGAATAAGAAAAATATCTGCGGCATAAACCTGTAGAATAATATACATAGTTGATTGTTTACCATAACTTAATCACGATTTGTGGTGTTTAATGAGCTGTTCGGTTGGTTTTCATATTTGACATCAATTTGATAATGATGCCCACTTTGATTTTGATAAAAACGGTGGGTCTTTCATCATTATTGATGCTTTTTAAATATAGTGATTAGATTAATGGGGTAATCCAATGACTTAATTTAATAAGACTGGATGTTGATTAATTTATGAATTTCCGCATAATTTTTTATTTATTAACATGGAAAAATATCGCATGCACTGATGATGAAAATCAAAAGGTTTCATAAATGTTTTAGTTTTAGGGTTTAAAATTTTAGTTTAAAGTTTAGGGTTTATGAATTTAAATATAAAATTTTAAAAGTTAAAATTTAAAGTTTAAAATTAAAATTTAGAATTTAGAGGTTTACCGGGATGATTATTTATTGAGAATGGACAGTGAAGTTTCGGTAAAGGTAAATAAAAGAAGACATTCCAACCAAAAGTAGGGGCGGAATTTTGAAGTTTATGTTTGCTGGTTGCATCACTACCCATCAAGAATAGACAAATATCTAGTTGTGGAACCTTAAAATAATGCCTTCTAACTCAAATGACATATTTGATTAACCTGGAATCTGTTTTTTAATCCTTAATTATATGCATGTTTTTCAAAGAATTTGAGGTTTCATATTCATAAAGTTTTGAGACAGAAGTTTCTGGCTGGCTAGCAAACGACGGACATTTATATCAATGGTTTTGTAACCTTTTACTTGTGATGTTTGCACTGCTGGCTGAAGATGGAAGCTTTACGCTTGTTTGACAATAAGATGATAGTTTATTATATTAGTTGATTGTATTAAGAGTTCAAGAAGTTCTTGAACTTTTAAATAAAATCAATTAAGTCCTTAATTTCTTCACCCAATTAAGTTCTTGAACTAATAAATTAAATCAATTAGGTCCTTGCACCAAGAAATTGAATCAATTAAGCCTTTTGACCAATTTTGACCATTAAATCTTGACATTTTTTTGGATCTGTTGGTGCATTGCGTCGTGTCATAGTGTTTTCACTTGAAATTTTCAAAAAAATAGTTCATTTAAAAAAATTCCTTAGAAGTTCTAAAATAACTTATAAAATTATTTAAAAAAACTATCAAGATTTAATGGTCAAAATTGGTCAACTAACTTAATTGATTCAATTTCTTGGTTCAAGGGCTTAATCGATTCATTTTTTTAGTTCAATGGCTTAACTAGGTGCAAAAAAGTTCAGAGACTTAATTGATCTTTTTTTTAAAACTTCAAGGGCTTTTTACACCCTTAAGCCCAGTTGATTTGACAAGCTGATTACATTAGCTGGTTGTATAAAAGTATTTAGTAAAATTAACTGATAACTAATAATTATTTACTTATTTGAACAAGAAAAATAATATATAAGAACATTATTATATTCAATACTTGTTTAAATATTTTATTGAATAACAATATTTGAAGGATGTATATATTAACTTATTATTTATAGAATTGTTTCTTTAATACAACTTTATTAATTATTAAATTTAAATGATTTTCATATATCCATCTATTTGAAAGGAAAACAATTATTTAAATGGTATATGAGAGTATACATGAGTTATTCAAATTTAAATTAGTTGAAGAGCACCACAACCTATTATTATGATAATTTGTTTACCAAAATATTTAAATTAATAGATTTGAGATCGAAACCTCTAGTTTTAGCTCAAAATACTATTTACCAAACAGAACCGTATTACCGTATAGGGGAGTGATCTTTCATTTTCATCAGTTGAATTTACGGTTAACATATTCATACTGATCGTATTGTTGGCATCCTAATGGTAGGATTACACGGGTGAGCATGTAAGTGCGGCAAATTTGTATGCAGTACTTCTTGGTAATAGAAATGCACTGAGTGGAGGAAGTGGAAAGGTCATTGACAGCAAACCCAATGACAGAATATTCATTTACTATTCTGATCATGGTGGTCCTGGAGTTCTCGGTTTGTTGTGCCCTTTCTTTGTGCTACATCAATATGCTGAGTTTGTCAATTTTGCTGAAATACCAGAATTCTAATCGGCATGCTGTTAAGTGTTAAGATGTTAATAACTTTCTTGAAACTAACAGGAACTAGAAATTTGATTTTAGGGATGCCAAATTTGCCATATCTGTATGCTATGGATTTTCTTGATGTCTTGAAGAAGAAGCATGCAGCAGGAAGTTACAAAGAGATGGTAACATATTTTCCATCTTAAAAAACCACTCATGCTCTGCATTTGTAGCGATTTTTACCTTTATAATTTTCTCCATGCCACTAGGTTATATACGTAGAAGCTTGTGAAAGTGGGAGTATCTTTCAAGGCATAATGCCGGAAGATCTTAACATTTATGTAACGACGGCATCGAATGCTCAAGAGAGTAGTTGGGGAACTTATTGTCCGGGGATGGAACCTCCTCCGCCTCCAGAGTTCATCACTTGTTTAGGAGATTTATATAGTGTGGCTTGGATGGAAGACAGGTATGCATATGATCTTACTTACATTTATGAGATTTTCTAGTCGAATGTAATTTTTAACGCAATTCCCACTATCATTTTGATGTAGTCGTACTTGTTACTGCAAGTGAATTGTGCTCATTAGCTCTGTTATACTCTTATCTTTGGCAGTGAAACTCATAATCTTAAGAAAGAAACTGTAGAGCAACAGTATGAAGCAGTAAGTGCAAAAGATATTCAACGAAATTTGAATTATTTTGGGCTTATAATCAGCTGAACTCAATCCTTGAATTTTCTTCATGCAGGTAAAGGAACGGACTTCCAATTTTAACTCTTATGTGTTTGGTGGATCACACGTGATGGAATACGGGAATACAAGCATGAAACCAGAAAAGCTTTATTTATATCAAGGTTTTGATCCTGCCACCCTAGACCTTCCTCCAAATGATCTGAGCCCTCGCACCGACACCCGCACCCGCATGGAAGCAATTAACCAGAGAGATGCAGATATTCTATTTTTATGGCAGATGGTGAGCTTGGACTTGTAACATTGTTTAAATTACAGAAGCTAGTATATTTTGTTCGGTGGACTTGAAATACATGTTGATCATCTCATTTGCCATACAGTACAAAAATTCAGATGGATCAAAGAAGACACAAGTACTCAAACAGATTACCGAGACAATGAGACATAGAATCCACTTGGATGGCAGCATTGATTTGATTGGAACATTTTTATATGGACCAGCAAAAGGCTCTGCCGTTCTCAAATCTGTCCGGGAACCTGGTTTGCCCCTTGTTGATGACTGGCAATGCTTGAAATCAATGGTAATAATTTCTATTAAAATCTCGAAATTTAACTACTCTGCATTTCTCCTAGTTTATTAAGCGGCAATCAAATCTTCATTCCAGGTCCGCTTGTTCGAAACACACTGCGGGTCTCTAACACAATACGGCATGAAACACATGCGTGCGTTCGCCAACATTTGCAACAGTGGTGTTTCCCAAGCCTTGATGGAAGAAACTTGCGTTGCTGCATGCAGCGGCCATGGTCCAATTCAATGGCATCCTTCAAATCAAGGCTACAGTGCTTGATTGAACAACATAGGTGCATATGATCAAAGTATTTACGAGCATTGTATTTCATCTTTTCAAAATCAGTGATAAGTGTTCGGTTTTCTGTTAGTTGCACCTTTGTCCTGCCAACATAGCAGCATTTTATAGATGAAGCTTGTGCATATATAGGTAAACGTATACAAGTCTTGGTTATCTTCAATATTAAAAGTAATATATGTATATTGTATGTATATTAAATTCAATATACTGCAATAATAGTTGTTTGTTGAGCTTGTCAATTGTTTGTTGAGCTTGTCAATGGCCTCAGGGAGAGTTTATTCTTTTTAAGACAAGGGGGCATGTTAAAGTTCGGGTCTTTGATTTACCCTTGCAAAAAATTTGGGTCGGTATGCATGTTGATGAATCAGTTATATCATGGGCGGTTCAATGATTTAAGGGGCTATGTGCAATTTATTAAGACGAAGCCCTTAATTTATAATATGAAAGAGGTATACAATTCTTATCAAATAAAGTTTTCTTAATACAAAAAATGTTAGATCATTCTCTTGAGCAACATAAAAATAACTTATAAACATCTAAAAATCTAATATTTTTCACTTAAAAAGTGTTATTCTTCTTCCATGTTTTGAAGTAAAATCATCTATAACACTTTCAGTATCAACTTCTTCCAAAATATAATCTCTCATTTTTTTTGAGAAAATTGTTATCTATATTATAATTTATATATATATACATTAAAGAGCTCATTTTAAGACCCTATTTTTTCGGGGGCCTTGTACGGTCATACCTATTGTACATGTCCATAACCACAATAAGTTATATATATAGCGAACATAACGCTTTTGCTTCACTAAATATCAAGCCCAAAAGTATAAGATCAATATTAGACTCTAGACTGCTTTAATCTATGACCTTGCCTACCTTACCTGGATCATGTTATAGATTTTAAAGAAGAAAATTAGTGTAACAAGTTAGCGTAGAAATTATTCCTTCCGTTGTATATAAATGATTTTTTTTTTTTTTGCGATACTAAAACAGGCATGCACAATATATATAATAAGTGAAAGATGGAAATATAAAACCAAAAAGGAATTTAAAACTATATATTGATCTGTATAAAAATGCTATCGTTGGTGATGCACGAGTTTTACAGGGCTCCCGAGGAACGGTAAAGAGAGGATGCATGGAATTTGTAAAGGCATTTGAATTCCACAATGGACATGCCACGGCTGGTCATTGCAGATTTTAACCAACTTATGTATTCTTTTACAAAGAAAGGTTGTCTCTTACACATTGAGAGGCAACTGAAAGGCTTTAGGAGGGTCCTTGTTGTTGCTCACTCCATGATTTAGGCAACACGGGTCAGTGGTTTACTTGGGAGAAGTGTCAGTTTGCGGATACCAATATTCGAGAATTTTAAATTAGTCACTATAGCATGGTAACTTCGCTGGAGACCAATTTTTGAGAGTTAAGCCAAAAATCATATGTTGCTTTTATATATAGAAAATTTTAAAATTTAAGTTAGCTTTAATTAATTTGTTCTTTCTTGAAGATATTTTTCTAATTAAGTGGGCTTTGATAATTTGTTGTTTTGCATTAATTGTTTATTTAATTTATAAGGAATCACCAACATCTGTTGCATCATAATCATCGAGCTTTCTACCTGAGCTTTGTCTCTTGAGTGGGAATGGAGATGCCCAATACCCAGTGAGTAACCCTCTGCGGTCTGGCAATTCACTGTCAGAATTCACACCTTTTGATCTGAGAGTAACCATCCGCATCATTAGGTTGTACTTTCCCTTGAACCGAATCTGATTCGCAAGCTTGTAATGGGTCAGAATCATGGTTCTTGTTATCATAGTAGATAATAAAATAGGTTCGAGTACCCTTGTCTAGAACCAAACCCACATGTGTGAGAATCTAAGAAGTTCACTCGTTAGAGCCACGCGGTAATCCTAGAAACCAAGAATATCATGCGGATAGGGTTTATTTTGTGCTAAAGCATGCATGTAAGTACCACGACGTGCAAGATTTATTTTCCTGCAAATAAAGCATGTTGGGTAGCAAGTATGTCGGGTAGGTTTTTATTCCGTGCAATGATCTTTCTATCATCTCCTTTAATTATTTTATTCGCACTAATTTGTGTATTATTTTGATATTTGCATCACATTAGCATATAATATTCATTCACATTGTAGTTGCATGACATTATCGCAATTTCATTTGCATTACATTCACATAAGGTATTGGCTCGTGAATGGTGGACAATTTGGAAAGCGTTCACTAATCGAGAAAAAAATCTAGTAACCTAGATATCAATTAAATGCAATATTCAAAGGTTGCAAATTAGTCTCGTATATTTGTGGGACTTGTTCTACAAAAGCCATTTCTAAATAATACCTTTGCATTTAGACATAAATAGTGCATTTAGAGGCATACATTTTTCATTCTTCATCACATCGATTTAGAATAAAAGATCATTTATTTTCAAGAAAGAGGATGCCCTACCAGTGAAAACAATGACGAGCTTATGACCCACAATTGCGAGCTAGACAGTGTAAGTGATTCTGCATGGGGGTACTCGAGCACCCTACCTAAAAGCCTAATTGTTGTCATTTGAATAAAAAATACATTTTTAATAGAAATTATTTTATGTATATATATGTCTATTGGGTCCCCGTATATCAATTGCACAAGGGATGTCAATTTTAACCCCAAAGATTGATTTTGAGAAGCTTGTGTTTAGTGAAAATCAGAAGATGCAAAGATTATGAATATGTGAATATATTCTTATCTATTTAGGCCAATGAAAGGACAACAAAGAGCGTTCGGGAATAATGGGAAAATCACATATACAAACATTGAGTGAATTTTCCTCTCAAGCATTGTTGTTCAAGGTCCTTGAATGAAGTGATAACCCTAAAATATCTACCACCTGAAGATTGTTTGTTGATATCCATATATAAGAGGACACTTGGCATTCTTTCATTTCCCTTCACAAGTAAAAATAACAAAAAATATCCATTGATGTCCCTCTTTGGGCCTTATAATTTTCTTTCAATTAAACTCAAACAAAGGATTACCCCTACACTGGGGGCAAGAGGGATAAATATTTGTTTGCAAATGGAAAACGTTAGTTTTGATCATGCTCTGAAGATAACGCCTTATAAACTAGAGGCAAAAGGTGATAATGAATACATTGGCTACAAGATTCAGTTTAAGCAAGAGACACACATGTCAAATCAAGTTAAACATCGTCATCATGGAAAAAGAGGCAGTGAAAGCAAGATTTACGCTAAAAAAGCCAATCAAATCAAAAGTGAAAGCACTAAGTTGAAAAGTGCAAATTCAAAAAAAAAACCAAAATATACCAATAAATATATGTGGAATCTCTATTCAAATGTATCCATATAGATTGATCACCTTCGAACAGAACCACACATCAGTACCTAGTCAAGATGCAAGTTGGTCCAAAATTGCATGTTCCTAAACTAGAGGAAAAAATGAACTCTATGATGAAAACCCAAAAATGGGCAGTCTAGAGCGATGCAAAGAAAAAAGAAAAGAACATCTTATCTGAGCATATCCATATCAAACAATTATCCTTGGTTTAATCACCCTTAACCACTTATTTGGGCCTTTTTATCCTTTTTTCATAACTATGAGTCATAGTCTACATTACAAGCCTCTAAAGACCATTTAGATCATACATGGATATCTGAGTTAGAGGAGTTTGTCTTCAGAATACATCCTGCCTATGAGGGTTAACCTTTTTTCAATGATTGCCAAACTTTTGATGCCTGGTTGAGATCATAAAAGAGGGAAGGATGAGACATGGTGAGTTAGTGAGTTCAAGAGAGCCACTTAAATTGGTTAGAAATTAGGTATATGGGGGTTGATCTTCTCGAAAGCCTAGTAGCTCGAAAGGTACTTCACATCTTTAGATATCAACTCAACTTTCGAGATCTCCTAGACACAAAATATGCTCAGGGCAATCCTCGGTAAGTCATTTTGGTGTCGCTTCTGCACTTGATATCTGAGGCATCTAATCTAGCTTGATACATTCATAATCTAAATAAAAAAAATCCAGTTTTCCTTAATAAGCATATCACATCAAAATGAGAATAAGTAGGCCAACTTTATATTGAGACAAATGATTTATTTGTATTACTTTGAAAAAAGTTTCAAATGAACATGCACCTGAAACAAATGTGCTTTCTGATTGCACGAGAAGAGGCTTTTTCGACTAAAAAAAACATATCCGAACATCACATGAATTAGATTCTCAAGTAAATCTCCAATTAGAATTTGAACAAGACTAAGAAGTTGACATGGCCAGTAAAAGTCGAGGCATCCCTTTGAAAGCCAAAATTGATAACAAATGAATTGCATATCACATTCATGAAATCATTATGCATTTAGGTTAAGTGCATACATTAATCATAAAGTTAGGTTCATCCAATATAAATGCATTCACTTTACTCATACATTAAAAAAATAGGTTCAATGAAGAGACAAAAAGCCTCAATCATGGATGAAAACAACAAAATGGCATACCTTCAGTCATAAAGGGGGTTGTATCTACAAAGAAGTTGAAACCTCAAGATGGAGGATAACAACACCCAACACCAAATGATGAGCCCTCGAGAATGGAGAAAGCCTAACCAACAAAGGAGTTGAAACCTTGAGATGGAGGATAACAATGAAGAAAAAGAAAATTTTGAATGAACAATTACTAACTAATGTTTACTTTCATTTTTTGATCTTGCTTCTACGTCAGTGGTGCAGCGAATCAAAATTTTTCAGATCTCGTCTCTTCGTTAGTGGTGTAGTGGATCAACCTTTTTCCACAGATCAACATTTTCCTCAAATCTCACCTCTCCATCAATGGTGTAGCGGATCAACCATTTTCAGATCAACATTTTCCTTAAATCTACTTTCAGATCTTACCTCTCCGTTAGTGGTGTAGCAAATCAACCTTTATCTCCAGATCATGCCTCTTCGTCAGCGTTGTAGCTTGATCAAAACCTATTTTCAAATCTGGCCTCTCCATTAGTGTTGTAGTGGATCAACCTTTATCTTCAGATCATGCCTGTAACCTCCTCGACCCGACCTAGACTCCCGATCGAACCGAGAGAACTACATTAGGTTTGCCGAAGCAAATCGAAGAAAGGTTACAAAAAGTCGGCCCATTTTTTTTCTTTTTATCTTGTTTAGATGTGATTTATTAGCCTTACGTTTGCATGCCCGCAGCGGTGAATTTTTTTAAAAGAACAAATCTGAAAAGACAACCAATTGCATCATATTTGCTTTGAGGACTAAAATGTAAATCTTTTAAATTATAGGACTAAAATTGAAATTAAGCTTACCAATCCTCAATTAGTCCATTTACATGCCCCCATATCAAATTTCAGGTCAAGATGATCAACCATGCTCATACAATTGCATCATAAACATTCAGGGACTAAAATGAAAGAAAACAGAACCTTCTTTCCATAACATTAACAGCTTTAACGGCCACCTGTATCGATATGCCACTAGCTGTATCGATAAGGCCTAACAGCCCCGTTTCAATACGTTGTAAGCTGTACTGGTATGCCGCATCGGATTAAATCATGATCTGAAATTTGTCAAAGGTCGTACTGATACGGGTTATAGGTGTTTTGGTACACGGGATCTATCCCAAAAAGCATTTTCCAGTAGCGTAAGACCGTACCGATACCCCTGAGCCCGTATCGATACGTTTAAGCTTATATTGCCTAACTGTACCGATACCGGAACACCCGTACCAATCACAGGTACCTGAATTTGCCTAGCTGTACAGATACGGTCCCTCGCGTATCGGTACGTCTGGGCCTGTAATGTCATTTTTAGCTAGTTTTTCATACAAATCTAGATGCATTTAGGTCCTAGCAACTTGCATACATACATATAAGCATCCAACAACACATTTATCATCACTTGCACCATGGTTTAACTAAAACACAAGCTTATGCTACCAAAAAGATTAATCTAAAGGCATGCTCCCTAAAACACTCCCCCAAACATACCAAGATGCTCAAATAAACATTTACCAGCACAAACACCATACCAACAAAACTTTAATACCATATTCAACATGTTAAGATCATCAAAGCACGCCATCCAAGCAAAACCATCTATATGCATACCTAGGTAACCACATAACATCAACCATAGGTAACGATGCAAAATATGCATAACAACATAAATCAAACTCCAAAATCAAAGTATTACACATGCTCAAAATTAGGGAAAACAGAATTAAAAATCCCAAAATCATGCTTAGGTAACCGACCGTTAATCTTTCCATGCTTGAATTCCAATGCATTATATACAAAACCATGCTTAAATCCCAAAGCATTATAAAATAAGTTCAAAACTTGAATTTTCCATATATTGGCATTTATAGTGACCCCGGATAGACGAGCTCTATCCTTGATTAGCTGACCGTTAATCTTTAGGTAACCGACCATTAACCTTACACTTCAGATACACAGATCTCCCATGATAGTCGACCACTACCATGACCCTTGCCGGCGCAAGATCAACATCAACAAGGGGAACCGACCGCTCAACCCAAGTGACAACATTATAATCCGAGTAGCCGACCGCTTACCTCAATGACTCTTACCCACGATCGATTTTTAACATATTATAGTGCACTTCATCCTATGACATGCCAACTATATCCGAATGTTTTCTCACCTTGTCATATAACCAATATATCATTTACAAATCCATTTACTCATTGTTTTACAATGCATTACACAAAATCCTTACATATGCAATCCACATTGCCTAACAATACCACATTCCCGACTGGAATAAAAACCAATGCTCACTAGCATTTAATATACTTTTAAGCCATTGTATATGTACTTAAAAATCATGCATTTACAGTAAGTAAAACAAACCATGTTTACGACCAAAACATGAATCATACATGCTCATATCTGAACCGATATTAAAGAGCAAAGGAGGGAAACTTACTTCCAAGCTTAGGTAAGTGTTTCAAACTTAACCTAAACTTCCAAAACAACTTTCAAACCTTCAAAAGACTTTTAAAACTGTTTCCACTCACCGATTTCACTTTGCCTTGCTTGTTATCGCGAAACAAGCTCCTGACAAGCCTCAAACCACCTAAAGATGCTACGCCTTGATTGTCCCCTGTTTTGGCCACACAAAACTAGAGGAAACATGCATTAAAATGCATCCAACTCTCTGATTCAAACCAAAATCCCATAGCTCTCAAGATGCCCACTCAAAACTCATCTGAAACTTATCGAAATCGACCTCAAACACTTTTCAATCTTAACCCAGCCATAATATAACGATTCAATACATCAAACTTCATCAATTGATATCTAAAACACTTTTACAACATTCTTTTACTTCCAGTAAAGATTACACTCCAAAAACAACCAAAAACCTTTAACTAACAACCTAAACAATTATAGATTCAACCAATTTCGGGATTCCATTATTAAAAACAACTTATCCACATTGTAATACATCCAAAATAAGATTGAAATCAATACTCAACACTGGAAAAACAGATCCAATTAGAACATCACAAAATTCCATCAATTAAACCACAATTAAGCAAAATTCCACAATTAATTAATTATGGAAAATTAGGGTTTATGTCAAGTTAGGAATTTTAAGTTGTGAATGAAGGAAGAATGGTTCAAAATGATGATACAAGGTAGTTGGAATGAAAATCCCTAATTATTTTGCATTAGGGACCAAAATGTAAATTTTGGAAGTTTAGGGACTTGATTGCTAATCTTGTTTTTGAAGTATTTTGGGCTGGAGAATTTAGTTAAGTGGTTGGAAGGTTGAATTTGGAGTTTATATTGACTTTAGGACCAATTTGTAATTTTTGGCAATATTGGGGATTAAAGTGTAAATTTCTAAAGTTTAGGTCCTAAAGTATAAAGAGTGAGAAATGAAAGGATTAGACTTGAAAGTTATGATTGGAAGCTCAAAAGAGTCCATAGGGACTAGAATGAATATTTTGGAAAAAGTTGAGGAGTTATGGGAAAATGTGAATAAATTATGGTTCGAACATAGAAAGTTCTATCGGAATAATTTTTTGTATAATGGATAGTTATTTTAGTTACTTTCCATTATTTTGTATAATGTGAATATGTACTCAAGGTTGCTTGTGTTATGTATTTAATATACATACAGATAACAAGCAAGCTCGTGATCGAAACAAGTTGAAAAACAAAGAAGTTTCAGAATAAATACGTTTTGGTACAAGTAACTGGTGAGGCTTATAAGGTGAATGCATTTATATATTTTAAATATATTTTGATAAATTTTGCAAATTTCATTTATATGAATTTATTTAAAATGACAACATGGTTTTTGTACAAGCTATACGATGTTTTACAAGCAAAGGAAAAAGGTCAATATATATTGGGGTATGAACTGCCCTATTATATTGTTTTGACCATTTATTATTGAATAAGGATGATATATGAATCATATGTTCTATCGACATTTTTTATATCTATATGATAAATTACAAAGTTATATGAAATGGATTTATTGTCCAAGTTTATGATAGAGAGTGACAGTATAGTGGCATGCCATTAGAGGTCCAGTAGTCAAGGACTACGTGTAGCTGCACACCGATCTTCGAATCTATATGTTATTAGCACTTATGTGTTTATATGATATCAACATTAATATGTCTATATGATATTGACACTTATGTGTTTCATATGGTATTGACACTTTATGTGTTTTATATGTTATTGTCACTTCGGTGACCAGTACTCAAGGAGTATAGATCTCGCATACTTCAGTTTCTCTTTATACCATATTTGGGCTTATTGAAAGTTGAGATATATGAATATCACCATTTCTTATATATGATGGTTTTACCTTATATAAAATATTTGATTTGAATTTGCTTAACCATGTTTTCATCTATTTTAATATTTAATTTTATGACTACTTATAATGCCTCACTAAGTTATACTTAGCGTGTGATTTTGTCTGTGCACACGTAGGTTGAATACTCGGTTCGCAAGCAGGAACGTTTTGGGCATCACCTCGCAGACGAGGAAATAATACAGGTTATCTTAGTAACGCTTTGGCATCCTACATCATATTTGAGTAGTGGCATGTATATTATTAAATATGTTTATTTTGTGTAAAAGAGACTTAAAACTACTCTTTAGTATGTATATGTATAGCTAAAATATGGTCTAGCATTACTAGTATGTGGAATGAAATGACTTATAAGTAGTTGGAGAACTTAAAATGGAATTAGATCGAAGCTGTCCTGAAACTCTGTTTTAGGCAGTGAGTTTGAAAAATTGCCGTATGTCAAGCTGATGAAGATTCATATACAGTTTAAAATACCAATTGAAAATAGGGTCTAGAGCACCTTGTGAATTCCAAATAATAATTTTAACCATAAATATTAACATAAGAAGAAACGAGAACCTTAATCATGCATATAAATGAAATACATCGAGTTAAAAGCCGTATTTTCCCGCCATTGCACGGCTCTGACACTATCAATTATAGGACTCGACGAAACACTAACCTGCTGTACCATTGTTGATTGCTCCCTTTCAAGTTCATATATAAGATTCTCCACCAAACTTGCTAGCAAAGGTTGTTTATTACTCTTGTGGTTTTTCTTCTTCGACTTGATACTTTTCTTGGATACCCTTGTACCAAGAGATTGGTTTTTGCTAGCTCTTTTCAGCAAAATTCCAGATATCGAAGGAGGCAAGATCCTACTATTTCGTTCATGAAGCATCGGTCTATTCACAGACGCAACCACTCGAACTGCTATGTGATTTTCCTTGTTTAAAGATGTTTTTGCAGAAATAACATGCTCTGTGGATGCTACCGACAGAGTTCTCCACGTATTAGCCATAATATTTTCGTTCTGGATAGATCCAGTCTCATTTGTCTTCGTGCGTGGTACCTTACTGGATTGCCCAGGCACATTCTGAATCCCTTGCCTCGCACCTTGATCACTTATTTTAGCACCCGAAGTGCACACAGTCTTGTTCAGAGCCAGAACAAATACTTGGGCACTCTGGTTAGCCTTGCTAGCCCCGACAGACTTTCTATTCCCATTAACAACTGCATCGACCTCAGTCAAGAAAGAAAGAGCCAAGAACCTCGACCCTGTAGAGTGGTTAATGGTTCTTGCATCCCCTACAACAATACAGGAGCTTGAGCGAACCTATGTTTTCCTCCTACGACTAGCAACTTGCATCCATAGGCCATATAGATCATCCTTGCTAGTTTCATCCCCTCCGAAATTTGGTTCCTCAGCAACCGGTTGAAGCCCCCGCCCATAAACCTCCTTGGAGTGCCCATATTTTCCACATCCATAGCAAATGGTAAGGAGTCCCTCATACTTGATTAGCTGTCGTTGGCCATCGATAATGATTCCAGAAGTTAGAGGCTTGTCTAGGTCGAAAATGACTGCTAAGCAAGCAAAACGTCCCCTATTAGCCTCATCAGTGTTGTAGTCGATACAGATAACTATAACAAGAACACCGCAATAAACCTAAAGAGACTCTTAGTGTAGTATCTATACGACAAGCACGAGAGCCAAACCCAGACCATTATTTTATAAGGGTGGTCCATCGAGGTCGAGAAATTCCGGTTCTAAGGCTACACTGTCAAGTATGATCCATAGATCACCCAGGTCCTATTAGAACCTTCTCGCAATCTTCAGCCACCGCAAATCGAACCAGATAATAGTCATTGTCAAGATCAATGAGTCTCATTTCCCTACTAGCTTCCATAATAACTCGATTCTATTTAGCAAGGCTCTATATCCAATCGACTTGCCCAAGAGGTATACAATGACCGAATTTGCCAGCTTTTGATTGATAGAACAGTGAACGTTTTTAGAGAAACGAAATTCAAGCAGCGCTCTGTCTGTGATTATTCGCACATCCTCCTCTAGGACCTCTACATCTAGATCGTCAATGATTGAGCGTTTAGACTTGTTCAAGGATTCCCCAGCCATGATATCCTAAAAGGATAGCTTCACTCCATTGGTCGATGATCGCCCACTCTTGGCATCGCCCAAGTGTAGGCCTTCCTCGGTGATCATGTTCGACGGCCCATCCCACTTTCTACCATGGTCGCATTAGAACCATTATTTTCGCAGGCATCTCCCGACGTTGCATCATTCGTAGAGATTCCCTGGTTACAGCCTTTCTTAGCAGCTCTTTGGTCAGACAACGCCATCGAGAATCCAGGTCTCTCCAAGGAGGTCGAAATCTCATGGCTGACTTCGGCTTCTGGCGGTTGGCCAATGTTGTTTTCGAAAGCAGTTAATCCACTGTTGTTCTATTAATCTTTTATCTAATAATTCTTTAATTTTAATGTCAAATTCATATATATCCTGTTTGGTATAGATCATAGGTTTTACTCTTATAAATTTATTAAAATTTTCTAATTTTATACTACAATATCTCAGACTGTGTTGCATAGTTTTAATGGTTCTTCACTAAAATTATTTTATAATATTTTAAGGGTTTAAATTTGATACACAGGCGGTGTAAAATTTATTTTACACAAACTTGCCTATTTCTACTATAAATCAAAATTAAACCTAAACACTAAAAAACTAAACCTCAAACCCCAAACCCTAAATTCTAAACACTAACCTTAAATTTTAAATTCTACAACCCAAACCCCTAAACTCTAAACCCTAAAATAAACCCCTAACACCTAAAACTAAAAGGTCTGTGTAAACTTTGTATTGAAGTTTTTCTCATATTTTAAATAGCCAATAATTAATATCTACTTGTTTAATTTGCTCCTTTTTTGGAGGTTTAAAATTTTTTCTCACATATGAATTTATAATTTTTTATCATAGGTATTTCTATCGGTGTTTTTTTGCAGATAAAATTATCATATCATTGTTTATGGAAAAGGGTAGGTGACTATAGATAAAATTATTTCCTAACAATATGTCCCCATGCATGTCAGGAAAGCATAATAGTTTTGGAATTATAAATCTAACTCCATTTATGTGAATAGGAACATTTTTTGCTTTAAATTCAATTATTGTCTCGTTTCCATTAGTTCATATAGTCTTTATTGGGTTTCTAATTGATTGTCATTTTTGTTTTGGTATAACATTTTTTCTACAGCTACTTGTTGTAGCTCCCGTGTCTAATAATGCATGTAGAAAATATTTTTATATTCATTGAATTGAAATGAAATTTTTATGTATGTATAATATTTTCTTTGTTGAGAATTAGAAAAAGTAATTATATATTTTTCTAATTTTAATTGTTGTATTATTGTAGAAGTTTGTATTTCTTCCATTATATTGTTTTTAGAATTAAAAGAAGTTGTACTTGGTTCAACAGAAAAGATAGGAATATGAATTGTTTTCATCCCTATCAGTGTTGAAGTATTTTCTCCAACTTCCTCTACTAGTTCAACATTAGAGGTTGAAGGTAAAAGTAATTTTATTATTATTATTATTATTATTATTATTATTATTATTATCAATAGGTGCATTCCTAAAATATAGTCATCACCTGATGCAACATATTCTATTGTAAGTGTCGTTCGCGTCATTATTTTTTTTCTATCATCCAGTCTTTAGGAATAGATAGATCTTTTAAATGTAATAAAGTCGGATGTACTTCTGTAGTAAATTTATTAGGTTCAAAAAGTTTAATAATTTTGTTATTGATTTCTTTTATATCTACTTTAGCCGTATTAGTATATTCATCAAAAGAAGTCCAATTGATTGCTAGATCTTCTGTTAGATCTTTTATATCAGAATTCTTTGTCTGAATTCTTAAACATAAATATTGTTCTATTAAAGGATCTGTTATGGAAATAAAGTAATTTGATTTAACCTTAAATCCTACAACTCCTTCATGTAGATTTGATTGAATTCCTCCAATAAGTGCTTTTATTGGATTTTTAAATCTTTTACCTAAAAGTACTGCTATGATTGGTATATCCTCTTCTAAACAATGATTTTATTTTTATCATTATTACTCCTAAATGTATATACCTAACTTGAATATATTTTTGTCTTATTCCTTTAATTTTATCTTTATTAAATAAAAGAATTTTTGTTAATCCCTTTTAGTATCTTTAGCAACGGTATTGCTACTATTTTTTCTATATATCTTTGACTTCATATTTTAAATTTTGATATTTTATAAATTTCTTCTTTAGAAATATGATTTTTGTTAATCTTTTCTAGCATATCGTTGGAGAGATCTTTTTCTTCTCCTATAACATTTCTTAATTTTTTTTCCTGTTGTTCCTTATCATCTAACACCCTCGACGTATATTCGATATTCGAATACACATTAAAGATGTTACTATTTCAGACTTGTAATTTTTTTATTTGATGCAAAACTAATTTGAATAAACAACCCTTTCTCGGTTTTCACTAAATTACAAATCTGTCTAGAGTCACCTAGTTTCAACCCTGAATTGGTTTAGAAAATACTTTAAGTAGTTATTAAAATGAAAATATAATTCAGGGTGAAAACTACGTGTGTTGCCTAGACCCTTTCTTGATTTTAAAAAATCGCTACGCGATAAACAACCAACTAAGTTTAAAATCATTTGAAGCATCTTTTCTAATATTCTAAATTCCTCAAACTAAGTCATGTTTCTAGATCATAAAAAATAGCTACTTATTTAATATCTATACATGCCCCACTAGACTAGGATGTGGTGATACTTACTGATAATGCAGGATAACTTGATCCAACGATGTGCAGCTCCTCCTCTGCTATCTAGTCCGAAGTACTTACGTGTGATACGAAACACACGCTAAGTATAACTTAGTGAGGCATAATCATAACAATGATTATAAATAACACAACCCTGCAAAATGGCAAGCGATTTCCAATTGCAGTTGATAACATTTTATCATGCCTAGAACTACCTTATATGTATAGTACATTAAGCTTTTTAGCTTAACTACATGCATAAATGCATTTCAAGTATTATAGCTCAAAGTACAAAATCATGTGATGCTATGGTGCGCGACTGAGATGAGTACGTACTCGAGAACGCTCTTTGCTCATCATAATCGCACATTTTGTGCTAACAACATTGTAGCGTCTAAGTCGACACCGAAGTGACTAAAACACACCGTAGTGCTAGGACGCAGCTGCTAAGACTCTATGGATATCCAACTATACCAAAGACTCTCACATTAGTACTCGGGCATAACAGTGTAATAATTCGTTATTCAATATCCAATCCATGATTAATATCATGCATAATTCGATAATGGGCAGTTCATACCCAAATATCTAAAATTCGATTTACCTTGAGTAAAATCATTATGCTACAATTATTGTATCAACATGCCATTTAATATTTCATGCTATTTGCATAAATAAGCCATCATACATTTTAATTATACCAAGGCTGACTCATCGCAAGTCGTCATATTTAACAACATCTCATAAATACATATAATGCACTCACCTGGGCCATGCATGATATTAGCCTCACTAAGCTTTTTCGATACTTTTTCCTCGCTTTCTTTTGATCTGGTACCCTTAGCCTCATCAATAGCTGTACAATACCATTTGAACATACATAACAATATTCATGTTAGATTTTTAATCTAACATTGCTTAACTATACAATACTAGTATAATTATCCGAATATAAAATATTTCAAAAAATTTTCACTTTTTCCTTTAATAATGCCGAATCGTTCATTATAGTCCCTAGTGATCATTTTGCACATTTTGCAATTTATTAAAATTCGAATCCCAATTATTCAATAATTCCATCATTTTCACTAACTTTTACTAAAGTGACATTTTAGTCACTAATTTTACACATAAACTTGCAAACTTGTTTTGAATAATTAATCCAACATTTCTAACATTTTTCTCACATTTTCCCCTACTTTTAGACCAATGCTGAATTGGTCCTTGAACTAATTAGGGCTGTCGAAATGGTCCCTTTCCATTTCCTTTCTTGTAAATTTAATCCCTTGGATTATAATTTCAATTCTAACTTCATACAACATATTTGAATCATAAAATCTCATAATCATAATAATTTCAAAATATTTTTCCCGTAATTTCTCTACAAGCCAAAAAGGGTATCTATATTTTCCAATGACTTTATTTTAGTCCAAACACCATAATCAAGCTTCTAAGTTCATAATCTCTTCAAATCCATCACTAGGATAATTTTCACAATATTTCTCCAAATTTCCCCATGTATGCCGAAATGGTCACTTAAAGGACTAGTTGAGGTTTTTTCATTCTAACATCAAAATCAAGCATCTAATATCATCAATCTTTCATTTTCATTATCAATTTCAAAAGCCTAAATAAAATCCCAAATTCTAGGGTTAGGGTTTTTAATCCTTAAACATGAAATTAATCATAATCTAAGCTTGATTTCATCTCTACAACACTAGATTTGCATAGATCAAGCTTCAATCTAAACTTGGAACATGAAACCCTATTTTATCTCACTTCAAGAACATAAACATATCTTCATAACTCTTGATAAAATTACTATCAAATGAAAGAGAATTGAAAATAGATCAACTTTCTACCAAAAACATACCTTGAATCTTGTTCGGGAGCCTTCAAAATGCTTGAAGAAAATTTTGTGTATTTTCTCTCCCTTTCCCATGGTGTTCGAAATTAAGGTTGAAGAAGATGAACATTTTGTTCATCTTTTATTAATTTATGCCACATGTAATTGATAAATTGAATTTTTTATTCAATTTAGTCCTTATTCCAAAATTAACCTCCAACCGAATCATAATTTACAAGTTGCCATTCTAGTTCAATTCCAACCAAATTCCATTCAACTCTAACCAAACTAGAGTAATGCTTCCACATGGGAAATTACCATATTACCCATGGTACTTTCAAAATATTTCAAAATTGCCATTGTGACCAAATTACCAAAACTAGTCACTTAAATCACTAATTTTGGCATTTTGTAAAAAAAATCCAACTATTCTAGTTAGATCACAATCAACCAATTAATAATTTATTTATAAAATAATATTTTATGAATTTTCCGTGACTTATGGATCAGCCTCTGAAATGTTGTTTCGATCTGATTTCCCGATATTCACTTACTACTTCTACTGCGATTTCCCCTTCACCGGGCAATCAAATAAAATATTACATATTTATGAAGTCAAACTTAAAATTTTGACTCGGTCCAAATATACCGATAAGTACCCAAAATCTTTATCGGATACAATTTCTCTTAATATTTCTTAATCGGCTATCCATATGAATAATATTAACTCGGACTGATTCCTTTTTGTCAGTCTAAAGTCCTGACATGGGACCTTCCCAGGAGGTCACCCCTCCTAGTGCTACTCTAGCCTGAGCACGCTTAACTTTATAGTTCGATCGAAATTCAATATCTTATACTGTATTTTTATTCCCAGAATCTATATTAGATTTTTCTCCATGATCAGTTTAATCCATGTAATTTTATTTGAATCAAATATCTGCTCATTCCCCTGATTGTTCGATTGGGAATAAATTTCTACATAAATCTTATACCGGAAATATGACTATACAGATCATCTTCCTACAACCTGTATTACTTATCTGTGGAATAAAAAAATTATTAATGGTAAAATTATCCATCAGGTGCCTATACTTTTCCCATCTTTAGATTCTAGACACCAACTTTTGACTTGCTGTCATTTTAGTCACTAAGTTAGCAGCAAATTTTGGGGTATTACAATTCTTCCCCTTTAAGAAAATTCATCCTCAAATTTTCAAAACATACATGGTTTAAAAAAATTTGCAGGTACTGATCTTTTGTTTTCTTCTCGATTTCTCAAATAGCTACTTCTACTTTATAATTCCGTAACTAACTTTTGCCAATGAAATTTTCTTCTTCCTTTTTCCTTTTAATTTTGTATGCTAAGATTTTTAATCGGTTCTTTTTCATACATCAATTATCGGGTTGTAATTCCACTTCCTTTGAGTTGATTACGTAAAAAGGATCTGATCAATACCTTTGAAGCAAACTCACGTGAAATATATCATGAGTCTTGCTCGCCTCCGAAGGTAAAGTCAATTAATAAGTCATTTGTTCTTCTCTTTTAAGAGTCACATACGGTCCAATGAATCTGAGACCAAGCTTTTCTTTTGACCAAAGCATAGTACCTTTTTCCAAGGTGAAACTTCCATGCATACCTTGTTTCTAAATTTAAACTCAATATCCTTTTTCTTTTTATCCGCATGTGCCTATTATGATATGCAGCTACTTTAGGATTATTTTAAAGAATCCTCACTTTGTCTTCTATTTCTCGAGTCAAATCAACTCCATCCACTTTTGGATTATTCCGAACATTTCAATCCTTTCCCACAATCATGTGTTCTCAATAATATAGGCTCGTAACTTATCTTCAAATATCAGAATAGTCCAATTGACTGTCCTTCTATTAAAATTTATTTCTTCATTTCACCATTATAAACTTTTACTCAATAGCAATTCATCAGATCTGTTTTATAATCTTAGGCTTCTCTAGATTCAACTTGCTTTCTCTTTTCAAGGCATTCTTCTTCTGCCACACGCAAATCTTTAATTGGATCTAACAAGGTTGGTTAAAGTTGTAACTTTGTACTTAGTATACCAGTCTTTCCCAAAGACAATTAAGCAATCATTGCATGCGGAATAAAGAACATTTTCCAGCTAAGAGCATCAGCTACTACATTAGCCTTCCCTAATCAGTAATAACATCGAAAATCCTTTAGAAATCCAGTTCATCTTCGTTGCTTAAATTTTAGATCTCACTGTGTCATTAAGTACTTCAAACTGTTATATTCTGTGTAGATATAACATTTTTCACTATATAGATAATGTCTGCAAATTTAAAATCAGAGCCTTCAGCTTATCTTAAGCAGGCTGTCATATTACATCTGCAGTAATCTCCAACAATTTCATGTTTAGCCATTTAACAAATACGTATTTCAAGAATAAGAATACTTATTCTTTTTCTAACTTTTCATATTTGACTATCTTAATTTATTAATAACAATCACAATTCAATTTAATCATAAGCTTATCGTCCTATGACTACCTTTTACCTTAAAATATGCGTATGAGCCCTTACTCTTTTTAAATTTCTTATAACTTATGCTATTATAAGCGTAACTGCAAATACAGATGTTAGAGACTAACATCTCGTAATTACTGTACCAGTTCTCTTTTATACAGATAACTCATCCTGGATAGGAGTTAACTACCATATTTATTTCACTGTGTTGTGTCCACTATGAGTCTTTTTTTAACCCTCGAAATTCATCAACTAATGAAATCTAACAGTATCTTATTTTTCTTATAGCAAATAAAGTCTTATTCATACTATGGAGGAGCTACATCAAGTTATGTAAGCAATACATCAATAACATCACATCCTAGAGGCATGAACACTTTAGCAACATCATATTAGACTCAGTTTAACCTCAAGAATCGGCTAAACCTTTGCTCTGACACCACTAAATGTAACACCCTCAACGTATATTCGATATCCGAATACACATTAAAGATGTTACTAACTGATTTACACTGATTTTTAGACTTGTAATTTTTTTATTTGATGCAAAACTAATTTGATTAAACAACCCTTTCTCGGTTTTCACTAAATAACAAATTTGTCTAGAGTCACCTAGTTTCGACCCTGAATTGGTTTATAAAATACTTTAAGCAGTTATTAAAATGAAAATATAATTCAGGGTGAAAACTATGTGTGCTGCCTAGACCCTTTCTTGATTTTAAAATCGCTACGCGATAAACAACCAACTAAGTTTAAAATCGTTTGAAGCATCTTTTCTAATATTCTTAATTCCTCAAACTAAGTCATGTTTCTAGATCATACAAAATAGCTACTTATTTAATATCTATACATGCCCCACTAGACTAGGATGTGGTGATACTTACTGATAATGCAGGCTAACTTGATCCAACGATGTGCAACTCCTCATCTGCTATCTATTCCAAAGTACCTACGTGTGAAACGAAACACACGCTAAGTATAACTTAGTGAGGCATAATCATAACAATGTAAAACAATGATTATAAATAACACAGCCTGCAAAATGGAAAGCGATTTCAAATTGCAATTGATAATATTTTATCATGCATAGAACTACCTTACATGTATAGTTCATTAAACCAATATAATATTCAAATCATAAGATTCGATCTGTCTTACCAGTCTTGCGTACATTAAGCTTTTTAGCTTAACTATCTGCATAAATGCATTTCAAGTATTATAGCCCAAAGTACAAAATCATGTGATGCTATGGTGCACAAGTCATCACGACACCATAGTGTCTACGACGCCGTAACGTCTGCATCGCCGAAGCGAATGAGATGAGTACGTACTCAAGGACGCTCTTTGCTCCTCATAATCGCACATTTTGTGCTAACAACACCGAAGTGTCTGAACAATGTCGTAGCGTCTAAGTCGACACCGAAGTGTCTAAACATCACCGAAGTGACTGAAACGCACCGTAGTGCTAGGACGCAGCTACTAAGACTCTATGGATATCCAACAATACCAATGACTCTCACATTAGTACTCGGGCATAGCAGTGTAATAATTCGTTATTCAATATCCAATCCATGAGTAATATCATGCATAATTCGATAATGGGCAGTTCATACCCAAATATCTAAAATTCGATTATCTTGAGTAAATCATTATGCTACAGTCATTGTATCAATATGCCATTTAATATTTCATGCTATTTGCATAAATAAGCCATCATACATTTTTATTTATACCAAGGCCGACTCATCGCAAGTCGTCCTATTTAACAACATGTCATAAATACATATAATACACTCACCTGGGCCATGCATGATATTAGCCTCACTAAGCTATTTCGATACTTTTTCCTTGCTTTCTTTTGATCTGGTACCCTTAGAATCGTCAATAGTTGTACAATACCATTTGAACATACATAACAATATTCATGTTAGATTTTTAATCTAACATTGCATAACTATACAATACTAGTATAATTATCCGAATATAAAATATTTCAAAAAAATTTCACTTTTTCATTTAATAATGCCGAATTGTTTATTATAGTCCCTAGTGATCATTTTGCACATTTTGCAATTTATTCAAATTCGAATCACAATTATTCAATAATTCCATCATTTTCACTAACTTTTATTCAATATCCTTCATCCACTAACTTTTACTAAAGTGACATTTTAGTAACTAATTTTACACATAAACTTGCAAATTTGTATCGAATAATTAATCCAACATTTCTATAATTTTTCTCACATTTTCACCTACTTTAAGACCAAAGCTGAGTTGGTCCTTGAACTAATCAGGGCTGTCGAAATGGTCCCTTGCCATTTCCTTTCTTGTAAATTTAATCCCTTGGATTCTAATTTCAATTCTAACTTCATACAACATATTCGAATCATAAAATCTCATAATCATAATAATTTCAAAATATTTTTCCCATAATTTCTCTATAAGCCGGAAAGGGTATCTATATTTTCCAATGACTTTATTTTAGTCCAAACGCCATAATCAGACTTCTAAGTTCATAATCTCTTCAAATCCATCACTAGGATAATTTTCACAATATTTCTCCAAATTTCCCCATGTATGCCGAAATGGTCACTTAAAGGACTAGTTGAGGATTTTTCATTGTAACATCAAAATCAAGCATCTAATATCATCAATCTTTCATTTTCATCATCAATTTCAAAACCCTAAATAAAATCCCAAATTCTAGGGTTATGGTTTTTAATCCTTAAACATGAAATTAATCACAATCTAAGCTTGATTTCATCTCTACAACACTAGATTTGCATAGACCAAGCTTCAATCTAAACATGGAACATGAAACCCTATTTTCTCTCTCTCCAAGAACATAATCAAATCTTCATAACTCTTGATAAAATTACTATCAAATGAAAGAGAATTGAAAATAGATCAGCTTTCTACCAAAAACATACCTTGAATCTTGTTCGGGAGCCTTCAAAATGCTTGAAGAAAATTTCGTGTATTTTTCTCTCCCTTTCCCATGCTGTTCGAGAATAAGGTTGAAGAAGATGAACATTTTGTTCATCTTTTATTAATTTATGCCACATGTAATTGATAAATTGAACTTTTTATTCAATTTAGTCCTTATTCCAAAATTAACCTCCAACTGAATCATAATTTACAAGTTGCCATTCTAGTTCAATTCCAACCAAATTCTATTGAAATCTAACCAAACTAGAGTAATGCTTTGACATGGGAAATTACCATATTACCCATGGTACTTTCAAAATATTTCAAAATTGCCATTGTGACCAAATTACCAAAACTAGTCACTTAAATCACTAATTTTGCCATTCTGTAAAAAAAAATCCAACTATTCTAATTAGATCACAATCAACCAATTAATAATTTATTTATAAAATAATATTTTATGAATTTTCCGTAACTTATGGATCAGCCTCTGAAATGTTGTTTCGATCTGATTTCCCGATATTCACTTACTACTTCTACTGCGATTTCCCCTTCACCGGGCTATCAAATAAAATATTCCATATTTATGAAGTCAAACTTAAAATTTTGACTCGGTCCAAATATACCGATAAGTACCCAAAATCTTTATCGGATACAATTTCTCTTAATATTTCTTAATCGGCTATCCATATGAATAATATTAACTCGGACTGATTCCTTTTTATCAGTCTAAAGTACTGACATGGGACCTTCCCAGGAGGTCGCCCATCCTAGTGCTACTCTAACATGAGCACGCTTAACTTTACTGTTCCATCGAAATTTGATATTTTATACTGCATTTTTATTCCCGGAATCTATGTCAGATTTTCTTCCATGATCTGTTTAATCCATGTACAAGATAAAATAATCACTGATAATTTCTCCATGTAATTTTATTCGAATCAATTTTCTGCTCATTCTCCTAATTGTTCGACCGGGAATAAATTTCTACATAAATCTTATACCAAAAATATGACTATACACATCATCTTCCTGCAACCTGTATTACTTATGTGTGGAATAAAAAAATTATTAATGGTAAAATTATCCATCGGGTGCCTATACTTTTCCCATCTTTAGATTCTGGACACCAACTTTTGACTTGCTGTCATTTTAGTCACTAAGTTAGCAGCAAATTTTAGGGTATTACAATTCTTCCCCCTTAAGAAAATTCGTCCTCAAATTTTCAAAACATACATGGTTTAAAAAAATTGCAGGTACTGCTCTTTCGTTTTCTTCTCGATTTCTCAAGTAGCTACTTCTACTTTATAATTCCGCTAACTAACTTTTGCCAATGAAATTTTCTTATTCTTTATTCCTTTTAATTCCATATGCTAAGATTTTTAATCGGTTCTTCTTTATACATCAATTATCGGGTTGTAATTCAACTTCCTTTAGGTTGATAACGTAAAAAGAATCTGATCAATACCTTTGAAGCAAATTCACGTGAAATATATCATGAGTCTTTCTCACCTCTGAAGGTAAAGTCAATTAATAAGTCATTTGTCCTTCTTCTTTTGACCAATGAATCTGAGACCAAGCTTTTCTTTTGACCAAAGCATAGTACCTTTTTCCAAGGTGAAACTTCCATGCATACCTTGTTTCTGAATTTAAACTCAATATCCTTTTTCTTTTTATCCGCATGTGCCTATTGTGATATGCATCTGCTTTAGGATTATTTTAAAGAATCCTCACTTTGTCTTCTATCTCTCGAGTCAAATCAACTCCATCCACTTTTGGATTATTTCAAACATTTCAATCCTTTCCCACAATCCTGTGTTCTCAATAATATAGGCTCGTAACTTATCTTCAAAGATTAGAATAGTCCAATTGACCGTCCTTCTATTAAAATTTCTTTCTTCATTTCACCATTATAAACTTTTCCTCAATAGCAATTCATCAGATCTGCTTTTATAATCTTAGTCTTCTCTAGATTCAACTTGCTTTCTCTTTTCAAGGCATTCTTCATCTGCCACTTGTAAATCTTTAAAAGGTTGGTTAAAGTTGTAACTTTGTACTCAGTGTACCATTCTTTCCCAAAGACAATTAAGCGATCATTGCATGCGGAATAAAGAACATTTTATAGTTAAGAGCATGAGTTACTACATTAGTCTTTCCTAATCAATAATAACATCGAAAATCCTTTAGAAATTCAATTCATCTTCGTTGCTTAAATTTTAGATCTCGTTATGTCATTAAGTACTTCAAACTGTTATAGTCTGTGTAGATATAACACGTTTCACTATATAGATAATGTCTCCAAATTTATAATGCAAAATCACAGCCTTTAGCTTATCTTAAGCAGGTTGTCAGATTGCATCTACAGTAATCTCCAACAATTTCATGTTTATCCATTTAACAAATACGTATTTCAAGAATAAGAATACTTCTTCTTTTTCTAACTTTTCATATCTGACTATCTTAATTTATTAACAACAATCACAATTCAATTTAACCATAAGCTTACCGTCCTATGACTACCTTTTACCTTAAAATATGTGTATGAGCCCTTACTCTCTTTAAATTTTTTATATCTTATGCTATTATAAGCGTAAGTGCAAATACAGATGTTAGAGACTAACATCTCGCAATTACTGTACCAGTTCTTTATTATACAGATAACTCATCCTGGATAGGAGTTAACTTCCATATTTATTTCACTGTGTCGTATCCACTATGGGTCTTTTTTTTAACCCTCGAAATTCGTCAACTGACGAAATCTAACAGTATCTTATTTTTCTTATAGCAATTAGAGTCTTATTCATACTATGGAGGAGCTACATCAAGTTATGCAAGCAATACATCAGTAACATCACATCCTAGGGGCATGTATACTTTAGCAAAAACATATTGGACTCGGTTTAACCTCCAGAATCGGCTAAACCTTTGCTCAGATACCACTAAATGTAACACCCTCAACGTATATTCGATATTCAAATACACATTAAAGATGTTACTAACTGATTTACACTGATTTTCAGACTTGTAATTTTTTTATTTGATGCAAAACTAATTTGATTAAACAACCCTTTATCGGTTTTCACTAAATTACAAATCTGTCTAGAGTCACCTAGTTTCGACCCCGAATTGGTTTGTAAAATACTTTAAGTAGTTATTAAAATGGAAATATAATTCAAGGTGAAATCTATGTGTGCTGCCTAGACCCTTTCTTGATTTTAAAATCGCTACGCGATAAATAACGAACTAAGTTTAAAATTGTTTGAATCATCTTTCCTAATATTCTTAATTCCTCAAACTAAGTCATGTTTCGAGATCATACAAAATAGCTACTTATTTAATATCTATACATGCCCCACTAGACTAGGATGTGGTGATACTTACTAATAATGTAGGCTAACTTGATCCAACGATGTGCAACTCTTCCTCTGCTGTCTATTCCGAAGTACCTACGTGTGATTCGAAACACATGCTAAGTATAACTTAGTGAGGCATATTCATAACAATGTAAAACAATGATTATAAATAACACAACCTGCAAAATGAAAAGCGATTTCCAATTGCAGTTGATAACATTTTATCATGCATAGAACTACCTTACATGTATAGTTCATTAAACCAATATAATATTCAAATCATAGGGTTCGATCTGTCTTACCAGTCTTGTTTACATTAATCATTTTAGCTTAACTATCTGCATAAATGAATTTCAAGTATTATAGCCCAAAGTACAAAATCATGTGATGCTATGGTGCGCGAGTCATCACGACACCGTAGTGTCTACGAAACCGTACTGTCTATGACACCGTAGTGTCTATGACGCTGTAACGTCTGCATCGCCGAAGTGAATGAGATGAGTACGTACTCAAGGACGCTCTTTGCTCCACATAATCGCACATTTTGTGCTAACAACACCGATGTGTCTGAACAACGCCGTAGCGTCTAAGTCGACACCGAAGTTTCTAAATATCACCGAAGTGACTGAAACGCATCATAGTGCTAGGACGCAGCTGCTAAGACTCTATGGATATCAAACTATACCAAAGACTCTCACATTAGTACTCGGGCATAGCAGTGTAATAATTCGTTATTAAATATCCAATCCATGAGTAATATCATGCATAATTCGATAATGGGCAGTTCATACCCAAATATCTAAAATTCGATTATCTTGAGTAAATCATTATGCTACAGTCATTATATCAATATGCCATTTAATATTTCATGCTATTTGCATAAATAAGCCATCATACATTTTTATTTATACCAAGGCCAACTCATCCAAGTTTTCCTATTTAATAACATGTCATAAATACATACAATACACTCACTGGGCCATGCATGATATTAGCCTCACTAAGCTATTTCGATACTTTTTCCTTGCTTTCTTTTGATCTGGTACCCTTAGCCTCGTCAATAGCTGTATAGTACCATTTGAACATACATAACAATATTCATGTTAGATTTTTAATCTAACATTGCTTAACTATACAATACTAGTATAATTATCCGAATATAAAATATTTCCAAAAGTTTTCACTTTTTCGTTTAATAATGCCAAATTGTTCACTATAGTCCCTAGTGATCATTTTGCACATTTTGCAATTTATTCAAATTCGAATCACAATTATTCAATAATTCCATAATTTTCACTAAATTTTATTCAATACCCTTCATCCACTAACTTTTACTAAAGTGACATTTTAGTCACTAATTTTACACATAAACTTGCAAACTTGTATCGAATAATTAATCCAACATTTCTATAATTTATATCACATTTGTCCTACTTTTAGACCAAAGCTGAATTGGTCCTTGAACTAATCAGGCTGTCGAAATGGTCCCTTGCCATTTCCTTTCTTGTAAATTTAATTCCTTGGATTCTAATTTCAATTATAACTTCATACAACATATTTGAATCATAAAATCTCATAATCATAAAAATTTCAAAATATTTTCCCCATAATTTCTCTACAAGCCGGAAAGGGTATCTATATTTTCCATTGACTTTATTTTAGTCCAAACGCCATAATCAAGCTTCTAAGTTCATAATCTCTTCAAATCCATCACTAGGATAATTTTCACAATATGTCTCCAAATTTCCCCAAGTATGCCGAAGTGGTCATTTAAAGGACTAGTTGAGGATTTTTTATTCTAACATCAAAATCAAGCTTCTAATATAATCAATCTTTCATTTTCATCATCAATTTCAAAACCCTAAATAAAATCCCAAATTCTAGGGTTATAGTTTTTAATCCTTAAACATGAAATTAATCACAATCTATGCTTGATTTCATCTCTACAACACTAGATTTGCATAGATCAAGCTTCAATCTAAACATGGAACTTGAAACCCTATTTTCTCTCTCTTCAAGAACATAATCAAATCTTCATAACTCTTGATAAAATTACTATCAAATGAAAGAGAATTGAAAATAGATCAACTTTCTACCAAAAACATACCTTGAATCTTGTTCGGGAGCCTTCAAAATTCTTGGAGAAAATTTTGTGTATTTTCTCTCCCTTTCCCATGGTGTTCGAAAATAAGGTTGAAGAAGATGAACATTTTGTTCACCTTTTATTAATTTATGCCACATGTAATTGATAAATTGAATTTTTTATTCAATTTAGTCCTTATTCCAAAATTAACCTCCAACTGAATCATAATTTACAAGTTGCCATTCTAGTTCAATTCCAACCAAATTCCATTCAACTATAACCAAACTAGAGTAATGCTTCCGCATGGGAAATTACCATATTACCAATGGTACTTTCAAAATATTTCAAAGTTGCCATTGTGACTAAATTACCAAAACTAGTCACTTAAATCACTAATTTTGCCATTTTGTAAAAAAAAATCCAACTATTCTAGTCAGATCACAATCAACCAATTAATAATTTATTCATAAAATAATATTTTCTGAATTTTTCGTGACTTATGGAACAACCTCCAAAATTTTGATTCGATTCGTTTTCTCGATATTCACTTGCTACTTCTACTGCGATTTCCTCTTCACCGGGCTATCAAATAAAATATTCGATATTGATGAAGTCAAACTTAAAATTTTGACTCGGTCTAAATATACCGATAATTACCTGAAATCTTTATCGGATACAATTTCTCTTAATATTTCTTAATCGACTATCCATATGAATAATATTAACTCGGGCTAATTCCTTTTTAAAGTACTAACATGAGACCTTCCCAGGAGGTCACTCATCCTAGTTCTACTCTATCCTAAGCACGCTTAACTTTACAGTTCGATCGAAATTAGATATCTTATACTGCATTTTTATTCCCGAAATCTATATCATATTTTTCTCCTTGATCTGTTTTATCCATGTACAAGATAAAGTAATTATTGATAAATTCTCCATGTAATTTTATTCGAATCAAATATTTGCTCATTCCCCTGATTGTTCGATCGGAAATAAATTTCTACATAAATCTAAAACCGGAAATCTGACAATACATATCATCTTCCTGCAACCTGTATTACTTATCTGTGGAATAAAAAATTTATTAATGGTAAAATTATCCATCAGCTGCCTATACTTTTCCCATCTTTAGATTCTAGACACCAACTTTTGTCTTGATGTCATTTTAGTCACTAAGTTAAGCTTTTAAGCCCTTATCTTAGTACTAAATAATCCTTAATCAACATAGCAAATTTCGTGGTATTACAATTCTTCCCCCTTAAGAAAATTCGTCCTCGAATTTTCAAAACGTACATGGTTTAAAAAAAATTTGCAGGTACTGCTCTTTCGTTTTCTTCTCGATTTCTCAAGTAGCTACTTCTACTTTATAATTCCGCTAACTAACTTTTTCCAATGAAATTTTCTTATTCCTTATTCCTTTTAATTCCATATGCTAAGATTTTTAATCGGTTCTTCTTCATACATCAATTATCGGGTTGTAATTCAACTTTCTTTGGGTTGATAACGTAAAAATGATCTAATCAATACCTTTGAAGCAAATTCACGTGAAATATATCGCGAGTCTTGCTCGCCTCCGAAGGTAAGGTCAATTAATAAGTAATTTGTCCATCTCTTTTAAGAGTCTCATACGGTCCAATGAATCTGAGACCAAGCTTTCCTTTTGACCAAAGCATAGTACCTTTTTCCAAGGTGAAACTTCCATACATACCTTGTTTCTGAATTTAAACTCAATATCCTTTTTCTTTTTATCCGCATGTGTCTATTGTCGATCTGCAGCTGCTTTATGATTATTTTAAAGAATCCTCACTTAGTCTTCTATTTCTCGAGTCAAATCAACTCCATCCACTTTTGGATTATTCTGAACATTTCAATCATTTCCCACAATCCTGTGTTCTCAATAATATAGGCTCGTAACTTATCTTCAAAGGTCAGAATAATCCAACTGGATGTCCTTCTATTAAATTTTCTTTCTTCATTTTACCATTATAAACTTTTCCTCAATAGCAATTCATCAGATATGCTTTCATAATCTCAGGTTTCTCTAGATTCAACTTGCTTTCTCTTTTCAAGGCGTTCTTCATATGCCACTTGCAAATCTTTAATTGGATCTAACAAGGTTGGTTAAAGTTGTAACTTTGTACTTAGTGTACCATTTTTTCCCAAAGACAATTAAGCAATCATTGCATGCGGAATAAAGAACATTTTCCAGCTAAGAGCATCAGGTACTACATTAGCCTTTTCTAATCAATAATAACATCAAAAATCCTTTAGATATTCAATTCATCTTCGTTGCTTAAATTTTAGATCTCGCTGGGTCATTAAGTACTTCAAACTGTTATAGTCTGTGTAGATAAAACACTTTTAACTATATAGATAATGTCTCCAAATTTATAATGCAAAATCACAGCCTTCAGCTTATCTTAAGCAGCCTGCCATATTACATCTGTAGTAATCTCCAACAATTTCATGTTTAGCCATTTAACAAATACGTATTTCCAGAATAAGAATACTTCTTCTTTTTCTAACTTTTCATAACTGACTATCTTAATTTATTATTAACAATCACAATTCAATTTAATCACAAGCTTATCGTCCTATGACTACCTTTTACCTTAAAATGTGTGTATTTATTTCACTGTTATAAGTATGTATTTCCAGAATAAGAACACTCTCTCTAAATTTCTTATAACTTATGCTATTATAAACGTAAGTGCAAATACAGATGTTAGAGACTAACATCTCATAATTACTGTACCAATTCTCTATTATATAGATAACTCATTCTGGATAGGAGTTAACTACCATATTTATTTCACTGTGTTGTATCCACTATGGGTCTTTTTTTAACCCTCGGAATTCGTCAACTGACGAAATCCAACAGTATCTTATTTTTCTTATAGCCATTAGAGTCTTATTCATACTATGGAGGAGCTACATCTAGTTATGCAAGCAATACATCAGTAACATCACATCCTAGGGGCATGTACACTTTAGCAAAATCATATTGGACTCGGTTTAACCTCTAGAATCGGCTAAACCTTTGCTATGATACCACTAAATGTAACACCCTCAACGTATATTCGATATTTGAATACACATTAAAGATGTTACTCACTGATTTTCAAACTTGTAATTTTTTTATTTGATGCAAAACTAATTTGATTAAACAACCCTTTCTCGGTTTTCACTAAATTACAAATATGTCTAGAGTCACCTAGTTTCGACCCTTAATTGGTTTATAAAATACTTTAAGTAGTTATTAAAATGAAATATAATTCAAGGTGAAAACTATGTGCGCTTCCTAGACCCTTTCTTGATTTTAAAATCGCTACACGATAAACAACCAACTAAGTTTAAAATCGTTTGAAGCATCTTTTTTAATATTCTTAATTCCTCAAACTAAGTCATGTTTCTAGATCATACAAAATAGCTACTTATTTAATATCTATACATGCCCCACTAGACTAGGATGTGGTGATACTTACTGATAATGCAGACTAACTTGATCCAACGATGTGCAACTCCTCCTCTGCTATCTAGTCCGAAGTACCTGCGTGTGATACGAAACACACGCTAAGTATAACTTAGTGAGGCATAATCATAACAATGTAAAACAATGATTATAAATAACACAACAAATTTTGACTTGTTGTCATTTTAGTCACTAAGTTAGCTTTTAAGCCCTTATCTTAGTACTAAATGACCCTTAATCAACATAGCAAATTTTGGGGTATTACATATCAGGGATTTCTTCTAATTGATTTTTGGAACTACGTAATCTTCACTACCACTATCGGTATTAGTGTTTGATTATGATATTAATTCATATAATATTTCTTCAGGATTTATTTCCTCTTCAAAGCATATTTCTAATTCTTTTTCTTCAAGAGTTTTAATCATTTTCTTAGCATTTTTACCCTTGTTAGGACATTCAAATGATAGATGACTTTCTTCATCACATATAAAACATCTACATTTAATTTTGTTATTCTTGAAGTTGTTAGGACAAGTTGTAGTTTCCTCTAAACAAGAAGATTTTGGACCTTTTTATTATGGTAATAGTACTACGATATTAGTTTTATGAGATGAAGAAAATACTTCCTCTGAAAAAACACCTAGTACTAGTAAGAAAAAGAAAAAAATCAAAAAATAATAAGTCTCAACAAAAATATCATTTTAATCCTATAAATAACTTATAGAGCATTGGAAAGATAAATTTTACAAATCAAAATATAAAAAACAAAAAATAGAATATTTAAAACTAATAGAACAACTTTATGAAGAACATAAAGATTTGTTTGTTTCCTTTCATTATCATTATATGCTAAATTATAATACTACAAAAAGTAGTAGTAGCAGTAGTTCAGAGGATCTAGAAATAATAAAAACCTCTAAAAAGAAGCAAATTAAACAAGTAGATATTGATCATTAGTTATTTAAAATATTAGAAAATAATTTTAGTGAAGAACTATTAAAACTATAGGAACACAGTCCAAGATATTGTTGTATAAAATTAGAAAATCTTAATAAAATTATAAGAGTAAAACCTATAATCTATAGCAAACACGATATAGATCAATTTGAAAATCAAATTAAAGAATTATTAGATAAATGATTAATAAAATACACTAATAGTTCACATTTTAGTCTTACATTTATGATAAGAAACCACACAAAAATTAAAAGGGGAAAAACTAGAATGATTATTAATTATAAAAGATTAAATTAAAATATTATATTTGATGATTATTTTATTCTAAAAAATATGTTTTAATTAATTAGACTAAACAAGCTAAATATTTTAGTAAATTTGATTATAAATTAGAATTTTAACAAATTATGCTAACTGAAGAATCAAAACCGTTAAACAACTTTTAGTGCATTTAGTGACCATTATCAATAGAAAGTAATGTTTTTTTTAAAAAAAATGATAATAGAGTGCCTTAGGAATTATCTAGGCTTTCAGTAGGGGGCATGGATGTCTCTGGGTCCACTTGATATGGCCTTTGGGCAGGTGAAAGTAAGTCATAGAAAACATAGTCTTAAACTGTTAGAGGTCATGGTGAAGGCCAAATTTTGGGATATTACCTTTGAAATAGAATTTTTGTCATGCCTTTTAGACAAGAAAGCTTAGCAATACATCACCATCCATCACCCCTCTTCTTCATCATCAAACACCAATTTTTCACTAGTTTGGTGGTTTCAAGAAAATCCGTTTAAAGGTTCAAAACCATTGTCCCAAGCGAAACATTCAAGATTTGAGTGCCCAAAGTTCAGTCTGCATCTTGAGATCTATCATTTTGTTGAAAGAAAGTTTCCAAAATGGGCATGAGGGAAAAATCACCCACAGAAGGAATGGTTGTAGATGGAGACGTGGTTCCAGACTGATTTTTTCCTTCAACCAGTTTGTTTCGGGACATCTTTCTAATCATTTAGAAGTGTAACAATGTGTTATTACACTGGTAGTTAGCTAAAAAGCTGTCTTTATAGGATCAAGCCAACATAATGAGAAGATGGAGCATAGATTCAGCTTGGCAAAAGGGGATTAAAGAGTCTTTTGCTAAGGTTTGTAAACTATCTAAGCAAAATGAGAGTATTCCTAAATGTGATTCCTTTACCAGATTGTTTAAGCTTTTTGGATGTTAATTGATGAATATGGATGTTAATGGTGAAACACAAATTTTGTGTTAAAAGATCATGTAATGGACCACAAGCTTTCTAAAGATGAATTGACTCAATTCTTTTATAAGTATAAAGAACATAGTTTACATAAATGATATATTAATATTTTCAGAAATACTAGATTTACATAAAAATATTTAAATATTATCTCTCAAGAATTCATAAAACATTGTGACTGTAATTGGGATCAACTGAATGATCCAGATATTGGGTGATGTAAGAGCTCGAATGAAGCTTCGTAGGAGGAGGATGAGGGTGCTGAAATGTAAGGGAGACAATTGGATGCTGAGAGAAATAAAAAGAGAGAACGACGTATGTCAACAAGGAGGTGATCGAAATGGGGTTGAATGTGAGTTAAATTGGCAGCAACACATGTCTAGGGAGGGGCCGAGTCAAGGTGTCGGGGCTACAACTGTGCGTTTGGGTGAGGATATAGGTGGCATACAGGACGAGGATGTTTCACGGGTGAGACGTATAGAGCCTGATGGTGAGGGCATGTATATGGGTCCATTCTCACAATACAATGAACCAAAATGTGGCTTTTTGTTGAGAATGTAACTAAAAATTATATTGTTTCAACCGCCTAGACCCTAAGTTGGTGGAAAGAGTTATAAAATGAGAATGGAGAATTTTCCCTTTGGATAAGGGGATACAATCTGATTTTCCAGCGCCCAATGCGGTGGGGAGTCTGGTACCAGCATCTGAACCAGCGCAGCATGATCTGCACAAGAAAAAAGGCCGTGGTCGCCCAAGGAAGAATCCAGATACACAGACATCGAAGGGGTTGGTGAAGACCATCAATACTGGTCGAAGTGCAGCATCTATGCGAGAGGTAAGAGAGACAGTGGAGTTTGAGAAACTAATTGGGGCAAAAACGATTGACAACGAAGAGAATATAGTCTGAGATATTGCGCCAATCATTGAGCGAAGCCAATAAGGAAGTGGGATGAAAGTGCTGTCATGGAACGTTAGATGTTTGGGGTCGACAACAAAGAGGAAAGCGGCCAAACTATTGCTACGACAGCAGCGTATTGAAATGGTTTTTTATTCCTGAAACCAAATTGGAGACCTTAGATGAACATATGGTTAAAAAAGTATGGCATTCGGATTCTTTTTAGTTTGTGTTTGCTCCTTCGATTGGTAGGCTCGAAGGTCTGGTGGTATTCTGGTGATTTGGGAGTGAAAATCTGGAATGATAGCCATATATGCTCTGTGTGCGTTGGAGGTGCAATTAGCGTTATGGAAAAAGCTTGGCGAGCATATGTCTGATTTGTCTGTGGTGACATACTTTGGGGGAGATTTCAATGTGGTTAAATCCTTGGATGGGTGGAGGGGATGGGTGGGAGATAAGTGAGGGATGGTGCATTTTAATGAATTCTTAGAGGAATTGGGGCTTTTAAACTTACCGATGACTGGGAAGCGTTTTACGTGGTTTGGGAGTAGAAATAAATGCCGTCAGCTAGATAGATTTATTGTATCAGCGGAATGGATGGACAAATTTGGTGGTATAGTGCAGCATAATTTGTCATGGAGTGTCGGATTATTCGCCAAGCGTTTGGGTTATTGGTTCTCACGAATTGATGCGGCAGAATTCTCTCTTGATGAGTGTGGTGTTTCACCTTAGATATAGATTTTTATGTTATCTTTCTCATTTCGTTATCATGTTGTACTTTTTTCTCTCATTTAAGTGTAAGGGAATTTTTAATAAGGCACTTAATAGTGGTACTTGTATGATTTCAAATTGAATAAAATCATACGCTTTGATAAAGAAATTCTTAAAAATATTGAAAATAAAAAACAACTTTAACAATATATAGGAATTAACTACAGTAGAAATTTCTTTCTGAAACAGTTTGAGAAAATATGCATGCTATATGATAAATTAAAAATTAATAACACTTTTACACGGTGTAAACAAGATTAAAAAATAATTAGAAAAATAAAATCTGAAATTACAGATATCCCAAAAGTTTATCTTCCTAAACAAGGAGATAAATTCATATTAGAAATAGTCGCCTCAGAAAAATATTGGGGTTGTATATTAAAAGCTAGAACAATGGATAATCAAGATTTGATATGTGGATATGGTTCAGTAAAATTTAAACCAAATTAAATTAATTATGTACTTTTGAAAAAGAATTATTAGCCATAAAAAATGTTATACAAAAATTCTTTATTATTTAGTACTAGAGAAATTTATAATAAACACCGATAATCAAGCGGTTAAACAATTTCTTACTAATAATAAATTAGAAACAACACCTAGGAGAATTAGATGGTATAATGAATTATGTACTTTCAATTTTGAAGTTTATATATCAAAGGCACTGATTATGTTATTGCTGATTATATTAGCAGGCCTGATGGATGGAGGCAAAAAACCTCTAGAATCAGTTGAAGAATGGACTATTGTCCGAAAAAAAAACCCAACAAAAAAATTCAAAGACCACAATATCATACCCCAAGGATTCCTGCCATTATAAACCCTAATAATGTATTATACTAAATCAGGATATTATGTTCCTTGTCTAATATTAAGACAACCAATTGGAAATATGTCATAAATAGCAACACCACTAGCAGTAAACCCATAGCAGTGTTCTCAGAGGTCTCAAGATCCAAACTCAGCATATCAAGCCATTTATGCTGAAATTATAAAGAAAACTGAAGAGTTGTTGAAACCACAACAACATCAAGAAGTCAAAGACTTTTATAACCTTGGTTTAGATTTAAATTTATACAATTTGGTTAATGAGGTATGGAAAAACCATATCACTAATCAAAGTGTAAACTTTAGAAGAGCTCTTACAAAACTTACAAAGAATTAATTTGAAGAAACAACTAAAGAAAATAAAATTCAAGATCTATTATTAAAATCTATTTTATATAGAGATTGGGAAGAGCTTAAACTTAGTTTTCTGAAAATTGATGAGATAAACAATCTTCTTGATATTTGTCTTTATTTTCTCAATAATGGGATAACAAATCCTATTTTAGTAAAAGTATTTAGATTATGTCTATATGAAAAATTTAGATATATTTTTCCTATTGAAATATTCTCCAAAATATATAGAGTTATTTGCAACCTGCAAGAGCAATTTAAAAAATGCATTTTTCAGAATATTTTCTACAATCCTACCTTCATGGTATTAATATACAAACAATATATCTTGTGACAAAATATAGGCTTGATCATGAATAATTTGATATAAGCAATATTAAATAGGGATTCGTTAGAGTAATAACTGTTAAGAACTTTTGAATCCATTTATTAAAATTTTTTCCAACTTTTATAAAAGCTAAAATATATAGTTTTCTAAAATGTGATGAATGTTTTTAATATTTTTATTTTAAAATTATAGTTTAATTAGAATAGTTGAAAGAGAAAAAATTTATCAGCCATATCAAATATGGACTATCTCAAGACCACTAGGAGGGCCAACTCTTAATGTTGTAAAAGAATATGCAAAAAGTTGCAACTCTACATTAATAAATGTTACAATGATCAAGTTTATTATCAGATACAAGCTAGTGTAAAACTCAAAGAAAAAGTTCAAAGTCTACTAATAGAAACATCTAATAGATTTTGGACTGATAAAAAAAGAATACTAGCATATGATGCTTCTTTTGATAAAACAAGAACATTAGACGAAAAAGTTGCAATACAACTAAAAAAGAAGCTGACATAGAGATTGATTAATATCCTTCTGACATAATTGAATCAATAAATAATACATGAAAATGTTGAAACTCACAGAAATCACGTATCTTCAACAACTTAATGAATCTAGATAAAATAGAAGAAACAAATTTAGTAAGTGCCCAAAAAAGCCGAAAAGACAATACATCAAAATGAATAGGAGATAAAAAGACAACACATCGGACGAACAAGAGATGAAAATACAACAAGTTAGATGAACATGAGCTGAAAGGATGACAAATCAGATGATAAGCATCGAACATCAAATGTATAATAAATAAAGTTGAGAGAATGAGGCTATAAGAGGGGAAGCTTACAACGAAGCAAGATACCTTTTGCCATCAACATTTATTTACTAAAAGCTTTCCTTCGTAAACTTTTATCTTTCTTTCGTTTTAGATATTTTCCTTTTGTATCATCTTTGTAATCTTTTCACCATCACCATCTTTGTAATAGTTCCACGACCATCTTTATATAAAATATTTCCACCATCTTTCTTTCGTTAAAAACACCCATAAAATGTAATATACTAAAGAAGTCCCCTAGACTTTGTCCTTTCATATAAACAAGCCTTTGTATTAGGGGTGTTCATTCTCGGGTACCCGACTTTTCGGTCTTCTGGCTATTGAATTTTTCAGCCCAATCCCTGTCCATAATTATCGGATACACGCTAATCGGGTACCCAGTTCACATTTTTTATTTATTTATTTTTAAATTTAAAATTTTAAAAAAAATCACATAGTAAACACATCAAATTTAAAAGTTCATAATACATAATACAAACACAAAAATTAGTGATTTGAAGTTAGTTTTAAGATAGAAATATTTGGATATATATATATATATTAAAGTTTATCACCAAAAAGATATTAAAATATTAATCTCATTTTTTTTCTTTCGAATCTTGTATTAACAAATTAATAAAAATATATTTGAAAATCTTAAAACTTAAAAGTACATAATACAAACATAGAAATAATTTAGAGATTTAACTTTAGTTTTAGGTAAAATTATTAAGGAACCTAAAATAAAAATATAATTTAAAACAAAAAAATAAATATATTAAAAGTATCGGGTCGGGTACCCAGTTACCAAAAAAAATCGGCCCAGACCCGACCTAACTACCTAGAAAAATCTCGGATCGGGTAATTTATTTTTAATGAATTACCTGGTTTTTTAAGGTTCGGGTTGGCGGGTCGGGTCAACCGGATCGAGTATTTTTGAACACTCCTACTTCGTATATAATAAGTAAGTCATTCAACTTTAATTGATATCCATATAAACCTTTAACTTTTTCTTTTTCTACATTTTTAACCGTCTAACCATAGGCTACTCCTATAGATCTTGTAAAACATATATTTGATTTTGATATAACTTAAAGAAAAAAAATTTGGACATAAATTAATTTGCAAAAATATTTCAAAAGATCATAAACTTGAAAAATATGTTTGAAATGTTTTCAAAGGATTTTTGACATGTTTAAATGCTTCCAAAATCGCAAAAGTGTCAAAATAGGCCCTAAGTACCAATACGAGTGTCCCCGTACCGATACCTAGAGTGCCTATACCGTTACAAATTTACGAGTACCGATATGCCCCTTTGTCCCCGATTTTTTGGCAAAATCCAGTAGCCAAATCGAGTATCGATACGACCTAAGCTGTACCAATACCCTTTGTGTCGTATCGATAGGCTTGTGTAGCATACCGATACCCCTGTATAATAAATGCTCCAACAGCTATTTTTATTAAGAACAGGTACCGATACCGGTCCCTATGTACCAATATCTACAAGCCCATAACTACATTTATTGTAGGAAATAAAGTCTCCAACCGCTCCAAATCAACCCCAATGGCTAGTAACGGCCACAAACTCATTAGAGAGTTTAAAAGCAAGCTTCAAGCATCTATGGAAGGATAAAAAACCAACTACCAACATTCAATGTATAAAAAAAGCGTTTTATTGCTTTAATTGTCAATTTATTTGTAGAACACACTTGTGAGCTTAATTGTTATATATGCTCAAGTGTTAGGATTTGGGTGAGGGCTTAATTTGTGAACACACAACTTTGTGAGGTTTTCCTAGTTTGCTATCTTGTTTTCTCTTGTAAAAGAGTGTTTTCTCAAAGCTTTGGGGTATAAGCTTTGAGGTTGTAAAGGTTTCCTCTTGAACCTAGAAAAAGGGAAGAAATTCATATTAAATTTGGGAAAATCCTTAGTGGGAAGCTAAGGTAGTAGATGTAGGGCTTGGTTAGAAGCTTGAACCACTATACATCCTTGTGTCAATTTTTAAATTCTATTGCTTCCACCACTAAACACTCAAAATCCAGTTCATCCCCTCTTGGCTATCTCGGTTGATCGTACGAGCCTCCCAACAATTGGTATCAAAGCTTCGTCTCTATGACAGATTAACATCCTAAAGTCTATCTTTGAGGTGCTTATTCTTTCTATATTAACCAGAGTTCATAGATAAATCCATCGACACACCTCCTTACGTCGACTGTGCCAACTACGCCTATTGGAAGAACAGGATGATATTCTTCATGAGAGCCAAAGACTATCATCTTTGGGATATTGTTCTTGATGGGTCGTTCGTTCCACAAAGAAGCAAGGCAAAATGGAGTGCGGCTGATCGTAAGAAGATAGAGCTTAGTGCAAAGGTCTTACACATTCTCTTTTGTGCAGTTGGCCTAAATGAATATGCTAAAGTCTATTCTTGTGAGAGTGCCAATGAGATTTGGGACAAGCTTGAAGTCACTCATGAAGGAATAAAAATAGTAAAAGAGACCAAGATTGGTCTTCTCAACCTTGAGTACGAGAACTTCAAGATGGACTCGGATGAAGACATCAAAGCTATGTTCGATCGGTTGTCCACCATTGTGAATAGACTTAAAGGATTTGGAGAGATAATTTAGGAGGACAAGCTTGTGAGGAAGTTGATCTACTCACTTCTCGACTCATGGGATTCCAAGAAGACCTCCATCATAAAAGCAAAGAATTTGAAAGAGCTCAAGCTTGATGAGCTTATGGGATCTTTGCTCACCCATGAGATGATGATGTCCAAGGGGAAGAAGAAGATAGTAGAGCAAGGCATTGAAGACTTGAATGTTGTTGCTCTCAAGACCACAAGAATTCAAGAAGAATCTACTGAAGAGGAGAGTGAAGATGAAGAAGAAAAGATGGTCAAGCTCTTCATGAAATTCACCCGATTCATAAAGCACAAAAAAAAGAATCAAGACGAATCAAGAATGAAGAGGAAGGATCCCATCACATGCTTCGAGTGCAAGAAGCCGGGGCGCACCAAGTTTGATTCCCCTCGTTTCAACAAGAAAGGATCAAGCCATAAGAAGAAGACATTTGTGCCTGCATGGACTGATGAAGAGGGCTCCACCGATAATGAAGTAGCTCACCTGGTCTCATGGCCATCGAAGAAGATTTAATGGTAACTTCTAATTCATCTACTTCAATTTTATATTCTTTTGATAAATTACAAGATGCCTACGATGAGTTGGTTTTAGAATTTAAAAATCACATTTTGAAAAACAAGAAAATGGTTTCCAATTTGAAAATTCAAAATGATTTGATTTTTAAAACCAAAGATGAACATGAAGCAAAACTCTTTGAGTTTGAACAAAAGAATGTCAATTTACAAAATTTGCTTCAAAAAGTTCACGAAGATCATCAAAGAGAGTTAGATGATCTTAGAAAAGAAAAGAATTTGATTTACAAAAATTTTGAAAAGAAAAATGGAGATTGCTCCAAAAACAATTTTGTAAAATAAAATTTTTATGTTAGACAATCTAGTTTCCTTAGATTTTTCAAAGGGAAAATGGTTAAGGACATTTGGGTCCCTAAGGGACTAATTTGTTCAAACAAAAGGGAAGACATTGAAAAATGGATTCCTAAGGGGATTAAATTATTTGGGGACTAATGCCATTGGATCCAAAGCAATTTGGATACCAAAAATTACTTGATTTTCTATTTGTAGGTGTTCTTGAACCATTGATGATCAAAGTTGAAATTTTGGAAGCTCGTAACACACAAAGGAGGAAGGACACTTGGAGAAGGAATGCTTAAAATCCTACCTTGGTTCAAGTGGTAAATTGAAATTTCATGCAATTGCTTGATCATGCCTATATTGTTTGATTTTGATGTTGATCTAAGCATGTTTTGTATGACTTCATGTTGTGCATAATTGCATATAGTTAGGGGAAGTCTCAAATTGCATGAGTTACATGTTTTTGGCCTAGTATGCTCATATTTATGTTTTTGGCCTTAAACTTGTAATGTTTGGTTGATTTTTGGTGAAATCTTGCTTTCTATGTTTTAAATGTTATGTTTTTAGAAGCATGTGTAGCAAAATGTGCAAAAATGTTTATCTAGGACTTAATAGACCCTTTGTATGAACTTAAAACTAAGTTGTAAGGCCTTTTAAGTTGTTTTTGCTGCATATTTTCACCTGTTTCGTGCCTTCGGTATCGATACCGCCCATACCGCATTGATACGGCCGTCAACTAGTACCGATACGGTCTCCTTTGTACCGGTACGCATAGTCAAAAAGGGACAGTTTTGTCTCCTTTGTGCCATGCCTTGTATGCTTATATGACTATTTCTTAATGGCATGTTTAATTGAATTTTTTTGGTATATTTATTTATTTATTTGAAATTCAATTTAATTTTCTCTTGAATTGTTGGACTAACAATTTACTTGTTCCTTGAGTAAGGGGGCATTTTTTAATTCTTTAATTTAAAATATTTAGTCTTTTCTCCATTGTTTTTACACCAACAATTGGTATTTTATATCAGTTGGTACTTAATTTTAACATTTGGTGTTTTGAACTTAAACATGATTTCAAACTTAGTTTTAAAATTATTTTTGATATAACAAAAAAAGAGAGACATAGCTTTGAAAAATTCAATTTCAAAGAGAAAAAAGGGGATCTTTAAATATTTTCAAAAATATTCTCTTTCTCTAAAAATATTTTCCTAAGGGGGGAGTTTTCACAAAAGCAATTTTTCAAGTGGTTTCATTATATCAAAATGGGGGAGATTATAAAACCTATATTTGATTTTAATATAAATAAAAGAAAATGTTTTCGGACTTAAATTAATTTGCAAAAATGTTTCAAAAGTTCATAAACTTGAAAAATATGTTTGAAATGTTTTCAAAAGGTTTTTGACATGTTTTCAAAGGGTTTTTGACATGTTTAAATGCTTTCAAAATAGCCAAAGTGTCAAAAACTAGCCTTGAGCACCGATACGAGTGTCCCCGTATTGTTACCCAGAGTGCTCGTATCAGTACAAATTTATGAGCACCGATACGCTCATTTGTCCCTAAGTTTTGGCAAACTCTAGTAGCCAAATTGAGTGCCAATACGGCCTAAGCCATACCGATACCCTTTGTGTCGTATCGATACACTTGTGTAGTGTATCGATACCCCTGTGTAATAAATGCTCCAACGGCTATTTTTATTAAGATTAGGTACCGATACTGGTCCTCGTATACCGATACCAACAAGCCCATAACTACATTTATTGCGGGAAGTAAAGTCCCCAAACGGCTAGTAACGACCACAAATTCATTAGAGAGTTTAAAAGCAAGCTTCAAGCAGCTATGGAAGGAAAAGAAGCCAACTACCAACATTCAATGTATAGAGAAAGTGTTTTAGTGCTTTAATTGTCAATTTCTTTGTTGAACACACTTGTGAGCTTAATTGTTTTATATGCTCAAGTGTTAGGATTTGGGTGAGGGCTTAATTTGCAAACACACAGCCTTGTAAGGTTTTCCTATTTTGCTATCTCGTTTTCTATTGCAAAAGAGTGTTTTCTCAAAGATTTGGGGTATAAGCTTTGAGGTTGCAAAGGTTTCCTTTTGAACCTAGAAAAAGGAAAGAAATTCATAGTGATTTGGGAAAATCCTAGCTTGGTTAGAAGCTTGAACCACTATACATCCTTGTGTCAATTTTTAAATTCCATTGCTTCCACCACTAAACACTCAAAATCCAATTCACCCCCTCTTGGCTATCTTGGTTGATTGTACGAGCCTCCCAATAGATCTTGATAAGACCACAAAAATGACAAAATTCTCTCATCAAATATTTAACATGTTGCATTCCAAAAGCTTAATTATATTTTAAATTATTTATTTTTATAAATTTGATGTCATTAATTATTTATATAATTTTGTTATGTTATGTCCAGGGATGGGTTAAGGGGTTCTAGGGGGCGATCACACTGCAAAATTGAAATTCGTATATGATTTAGACATTTTCTATTAAAAATCTATTTTCGCCTCCCAGATTTTATAAGTTTGCCTACTAGAATTTTATAGATTCTCCCCTAACATAAAGTCATACTTTCGTCGATGGTTACATTTTTCTTTATAATTAATTTATTATTTTGAATGTATATACAATATAGTCAATTGTCTGTGTCAGGTGTTATTCTATATTCTATATTTATTGACTTAGTTTGTAATTGATTACACTTACACGTATCTTCTCTTAATTTCTTTTCCTCAACATATTTAAGAAGTTTTCATATTCGAAAGCCTTAATGCACCATTTGCCCCCTATCGTTTACCACTTTTTCCATCTTGGTATCTAACGTATTTTTTGGGCTCATGTGCCCCTAACGTTAGAGACGTTACCCAAATTACCCAACTGTTTAAAATAAAATTTTGTGATCAATCATACTACGCCACATCAACGTTCCTATTTATTTTTTAATTTTTCAATAAAATCAAATAATTATATTCAAATAATTATTACTTTAGTTTTATTTTCCCAAAACTACCCCATCTCTCCTCCCCATATTCTATCCCTACATCTCTTTAGTTTCCCTTCCATCACCGAGGCTTGCATCTCCGGTTGCCATTAGTAACTTTCTATGATAATTTCTTTTGAGGGGGCTTTCTTTTTGTGTTAAAAGGGTCGTTTCCATTTTCACTTCAACTGCAAAATTTTCTTGCAAGGTTGTCTAGGATGCCAAGGAAAAGGAAAGTGATGTGTTCAATGAAGAAGAAGCCTTGTGCTTAGGTGTAAGGCTAAACGATGAGCATGAGTGCATCGTTGGTTGTTGGCAGCAACATGTGAAACCACCATGTCAAGCCCACCGGCGATGGCTCTAGTGGACAAGAGGTTGTCCACCGAAGGAACTAAACTTTTCTTCAGTTTGAGTATCAATCTCTGTTAAAAGAGTGATATTAAGAATTTCATTTGATTCTCATTATTCAATAAACTAATTTACAAGGTATTTATATACAAAGAGTTAGCAACTAACTAACTATTCTAACAGACTAAAACTACCAATCAACTAACTCCTAACAATCCCCCTCAAGTTGGAGTTTTAAAAACATTTTTAATCCCCAACTTGTTCGTCAAGTAATTGTGTTGTTACACTCTCAAAGCCTTTTTCATGATGTCTGCGACTTGTTGTATTGAAGCTATGTATTTTGTTTGTATAAATCCCTTTTGAATTTTTTTCTCTCACAAAATGACATTCGATTTCAATGTGCTTTGTACGTTCATGAAATACTAGATTTACAGCGATCTGCAAGGCTGCTTTACTGTCACAATAAATGATTACTGGTTTTTCATCTACTATGCTCAGATTATTCAACAACCCCTTTAACCAAATTATTTATGCTATTGTCATTGGCATGCTTCTGTATTCTGCTTTAGCAAGGATCTGGCAACTATAGTTTGCTTCTTTGATTTCTAATGCAATAACCAGTAACGGACCTCCTTGACATTGGGCAGGATGCCTAGTCAGAATCACAATAAGCAACAATCTTGCAATCATTCGAGGATTTCAACAAAATTCCCTGTCCTGGATTACTCTTTATGTATCTTACCACTTGCAAAGTTGTCTCAAAATGTGAGCTCTTTGGACTTTGCATGTGTTGACTTAAATAACAAACTGAAAAGGTGATATCTGGTCTCATGTGAGTCAGATATATTAATCTTCTTATTAGTCTTTGAAATATTGTTTTGTCTTCCATAATATCATCTTCAGCACATTCTGCAGAATCTTGCTTCACCCCTTTGTCAAACTCTGTCGAGGTTAGTTTCAGATTTTGCTCCAAGGGTGATGCCACTGGTTTTGCTCCACCCAATCCAGTACATTTAATAAGTTTAAGTGCATATTTTATTTGATTCACCACTATCCCCTCTTTAGGTCTCAAAATTTCCAAACCTAAGAAATATTTCAACTCTCCTAAGTCTATCATCTTGAAACTTTGATTCAAGATTAACTTTAGCTCATCAATCATCTCAATATCACTCCCTGTGATCAGCAAATCATCCACATAAATAAGCATAATCACCAAGTTGTCCTTATTCCTTTTAGTGAATAAAGAGTAATCATGATTGCTTTGTTTGTAACTAGCAGCTAGCAAGGTTTCAGTTAACCTTAGGTTTCACTGCCGTAAAGCTCGTTTGAGTCCATATAAGGACTTTTGCAGTCGACGAACCATATGCTCCCCCTGGCTGCAAAATCCCTTGGGCAAGGTCATATAGACTTCTTCATCAAGATTGCCTTGCAAGAAAGCGCTGTGAACATCCATCTGATGAATAGGCCAATCAAATGAGGCAGCAAGAGAGAGGACAGTTCTCATAGTAACTAACTTGGCTACGAGCGAGAAGGTGTCACCATAATCAATCCCTTCCCTTTGAGTGTAGCCCTTAGCAACAAGACGAGCCTTATAGCATTCACCATCACCAGACGCCTTGTATTTAATGCGATAAACCTATTTGCAACCAATGGGAGTCTTGCCTGGAGGCAAAGAAACAACTGACCAAGTATTATTAGACTCTAAAGCTAATATTTCCTCCTTCATGGCCTAAATCCATAAGGGATTTTGGATAGCTTCTGAATAAGAAGTGAGTTCAACAGAAGAGGCAGTAGAAGTGGAGGAGAGAAAAAATTTAGTATGAGATGATAAATAAGAGTAAGTAATAAAATGAAAAATATGATACTCCCCTGAAGTAGAAGTTGAAGCAGAGTGATAGGGATTAACAAAGTTGAAATAGGATACTCCCCTAAAGTAGAAGTTGAAGTACAAGAACCAAGCTGGAGGACGAGATAATCTTCGAATGATGGGAGAAACTGGTGGAGGTGAAACTGGTGGAGATAAAACTAGTGGAGGTGAAACTTGTGGAGGTGAAACTGGTGTAGGAGAAACTGATGGAGGTGAAACTGGTGGAGGAGAAACTGGTGATGGAGAAGCTGGTGGAGGAGAAAAAATAGGACTGGGAAACTTAAGAACACTAGTGGGACTGGCAAAATGATTGGGATCACTTGTTAAAGCAATGGGAGAATAAGAAACAGGAAATTGAGGAGAAGAATCAAGGATTAGGAAGTCTGAATCAAGAATCAGATGTTGAGGGGGGAAAAGAGGCTTTAGAATCTGCAGGAAAAAAAGAAAGGAAACACAAACTCATGGAATATGACATCTCAACTGACAAAGAATGATTTAGTGTCAAGACTAAAAAGAATATAACCTTTTTGGGTGAGGGAATAACCCATAAAAATAGAAGGTACTACTCTTGGGAAGAAATTATCATGGTTATTAAGTTTTGTAGCATATGCAAGATAGCCAAACCCCTTCATGTGAGAAATATTAGGTGGTTTATTGAAGAGAAGCTCAAAAGGAGTTTTCCATTTAAGAACTAAAGAGTATAGTCTATTAATTAACAGGATGTGGACACACATTCTCCCAAAAATTAAGTAACATGGTCGAACAAACCCTGCGCTAATTAACTGCCCCCGAGATCGCCACACAACAGCTATGCATCGATTACCAAGACCTTGAGGTACCATTTGAATTAAAATCTAGACTGATACATCTTTTTCCTATTTTCAGGGTACTTGAGAACGAGAATCCACACAAGCACTTGAAGGAATTCCATGTGGCGTGCGCAAGTATAAACCCCACAATGTCACCATAGATCAAGTCAAGCTTCGAGCCTTCCCATTCTCTCTAGCCGGCCATGCTAAAGATTGGTTGTACTATATACCATCCGGATTGGTTAAAACATGGACTGATATGATGAGACTTTTTCTTGCGAAGTCTTATCCCGCTTCAAGAGCCACCAATATCAGAAAAGAGATTTGTGGGGCTCGACAAAAAGATACCGAGACGCTTCACGTGATGAGATCATGCCCGCGAACACAAATGAACCAGAAGAATTGATGAGTAGTCCAATCACCAGAGCGAAAGCTAAGAAGTTACAGGAAGGTGTGACTCGTAATTGTTATCACGCATGGGAAGTCGTTACTACTTCTAGTGATCAGAACGAACGATTTACGGATGATCAGCCATGCAATGTGTTACATGCGCAATTTTAGTTTTTGTTTGCATTCATACTTACATTCTCATGCATTTATATTTCTGTTCGCAAGCTTCGTTCGCATACATGTCCGCATTTCATAACATTTAGTTTGCATAACTTCGCATGGCATATTGTTCGCATGAATTAACTACATTTTAATGTTCAGATTCGTATTTATTTTCTGTTTACATGCATTCACATCATACAATCAATTCTTTTCAAGAGTTCACATGCATTACACTGTTCTCATTCATTATTTGTTTGCTTGTTTCTTATTTCTGTTCACATGCAATTTAGTTTGCACGTTACTTAAGTTTTCTTTTAAATCTTTCCCGCAGGTGTACCTAGCAGCAATAAAGGAGATTGGAAGCTGAGGGAGATTAACACTTAATGGAAAACACTTAAAAGACTTCATCATTCTTGAGAAGTTGTTAGGAGTATTAAAGAGCCACATTGAAGAACTTCACCAATTCTAAAACTGTTTCGGTTTCTCAAAGGAATTTAAAAGCTTCTTAATCATGCATTCAAGAAGAATAAATGATGAAAATTAAGCTTGGGGATTCAACAACCATTTCACGAAGACAAATGGATGTCTACATTCATTCTGAACATTGCAATTAACCATTCGGTTACTAGAAGACACAAGATTAAAGTCATGTCATCAATTTCATTTAAAATAGATTTTAATTTCTTTAATATGTATGTCTTTTTTGGACTTATAAATAGGTCTCATTCTCAATCATATAGATACACAATTCAGATTAATAAACTTTGTGAGATTTCACTTTTCTTATTTTACAAGAACTTTATCGAATTATCAAGCATAGTTCTTGTGGCTACATTCCCTTTTCCATATACTTTTGGTTCCTAATTTTCTAATTAGAGGGTCACAATCTTTGGTTTAGGATTAATATAGTGAAGGTTCTTTCCTCGATCAACTAAACTTCCAATAGGATGCAGGTCAATACTCGTTATAGTATTGGTTCTTTCTTTGTTACTTTTTCTACAATACTATATTATTTCCTTCACCAAAAATCACCTATTCAACAACACCATCCACAATCCTTTCTATCATTTTCGTTTGTCATAATACCTTTAACATCCAACACATCCGTTCTATAGTTTCCACAGTTTGTAGCATATTCATTGCACATTATCCGTCCGCTGCAACAAACTACATTTTGCAACACAGATCTTTGCTTACTTCGATTAACGATCGGGCAAACTAATGCATTTTGGTTATTCCGCAACTAGGATCACATCATCACGCCTATTGGGAAAGATTCAAGCAACTTTTTGCAAGTTGTCCTTAACATGAAGTTTCCGATTAACTACTTATCCAATATTTCTATGAGGGTTTGTTACCCATAGAAAGAAGGATGATGGATGCCGTAAGTGGAGGAGCAATCGTAAACAAGTCTCCTACCCAAGCCAAGGAACTAATCAATATTATGGTCCACTACACGACACCATCTCTTAATGTGTGAATGAGATAAATATTTCTACCCTTGAAGATAAGATTTCGAATTTAACTTCTCTTGTGAAAAGATTGGCATTAGGTTATACACAACAAGTGAAGGCATGTGGGATTTGCACAAGTCATGACCATGCAACCGATATATATTCCAGGCTCCAAGACGAGAGTATCCAGAGTGCCAATGACATTGGAGGACCTTACTACCAAAGGGAGTACAATCCATATTCAAATACATACAATCTGGGCTGGAGAGATCATCCAAATTTGAGTTATGGACAAAGACCTCAACAAGATGCCTATCGTGAAGTTCAACCACTACTCATAGGCAAAACCTCCATTAGAAAATATGGTTTACATACTTGCCCATAACCTAGAGCAATTCCAACAAGAGAATAGGGCAAGTATTAAAAATCTTGTGACCCAAGTAAGTCAAATCTCCTAATCTCTTTGCCAATTCGAATCGTGAGGTAAGTTGTCTTCTCAAACTATTGTCAATCCGAAACAAAATGTGAATATTATTACCTTGAGAAGTGGCAAGAGTTTGCAGGAACCTCCTATACATATTGCCTAGGCCGAAAAGGGCGAGCAAATCGACGAAATTTTTGCAAACTCTTTTTCTCGAAAAAGATGGAAAATTGCAAAACCCCAAGCTTGAGAGGGACGATATCGGTACAAAGAAGGAAATCCAACCTATTATGGTTCAACCTCCTTTTCCTCAAATATTCTCAAAGAAGAAGAAGGGAGAGTAAGAAAAAAGAGATTCTTGAGACGTTTCACAAAGTCAAGGTAAATATTTCTTAAATTGATGCAATCAAACAAATCCCTCGCTATGAAAAATTCCTCAAAGAATTATGCACCAACAAGAGAAAGTTGAACGGCAACGAAAATGTAAGAATAGGTGAGAATGTATTCGCCGTGCTTAGGAGGAAACTTCCTAAAAAATGCAAGGATCCAGGTATGCTCACTATCCCTTGTCAAATCAGAAGTGTTTAAATTGAAAAAGCCATGCTTGATTTAGGAGCATCCATTAATGTTATGCCTTATTCTATTTATCTGCTAACAAAATGGGTCATCTTAAAGAAACGTATATGGTCATACAACTTGCCGATCGGTCCAATGTTTATCCGAAATAAGTCTTGGAGGACGTTTTGGTGCAAGTCAATGCACTTGTATTTCCTATTGATTTTATGTCCTATATATGGAAGAAAATGATTCCTATAAACCTAATATAATATTTTTAGCAAGACCATTAATGAAAACATCTAAGACAAATATTAATGTGCATCATGGAATACTTACAATGGAATTTGTTGGTGGACTTATAGATTTAATATTTATGATGCCATGAAACATCTTAAAGATGCATCATCTTTATTTGCTTTAGATGTCACTAAACCTTTGATACAAAAAAACCTTCCAAGAACCCGAGGAAGAGGTTTATGAGATCACGAGGACATCCAAGCCCTAATCAAACAAGATGAACAAGGTAAGACAATTTTAATAAACGAATCTGATAAAATCTTAACATCCATCTTGCAAGCACCAAAACTTGAGTTGAAAAGCTTACCAAGCCACTTGAAGTATGCTTACCTTGGACCTGAAGAAACACTACCGGTGATAATATCAATTAAGCTAAATGAGGTAGAAGAATAGAGGCTCATTTGAATACTTAAGGAACACAAATAGGCTATAGGGTGGATAATAGCCGACATACAAGGATTGAGCCCCTCATTGTGAATGCATTGTATCCTATTAGAAGGAGAAAACAAGCCTTCACGCCAAGCCCAACGCCAATTGAATCCACCAATGATGGATAGTAAAAGAAGAGATCATGAAACTACTCAAAGCTGGAGTAATTTATGTTAACTCAGACAACAAATGGGTGAGTCTAATCAATGTAGTTCCAAAAAACCGGCATAATGGTTATGGAAAGCAAAGATAGCGAGATGGTCACTACGAGAATCCAAAACGGATGGAGAGTTTGCATTGATTACCCATAGCTAAACAAATATACTAGGAAGGACCACTTTCCTCTTCCATTCATCGATCAAATGCTTGAATGCTTAGCCTGTATAACTCATTATTGTTGTTTGGACGGGTATTCGGGGTTTTATCCAATCTCTATAGCTCACGAGGATCAAGAAAATACAATGTTTACTTGTTCATTTAGTACATGCTCACACCGATGCATGCCAATCAGGTTGTACAATGCACTAGCCACCTTCCAGAGATGTATGGTAAGTATCTTTTTCGATTATGTAGAAAATACCATTGAAGTTTTTATGGATGATGTCACCGCTAATGGAAATTACTTTGATGCATATTTGGCAAATCTTGAGAAAGTCTTGAAAAGATGTATAGAAACCAACCTAGTGCTTAACTATGAAAAATGTCACTTTATGGTTGACCAAGGAATTATTCTAGGGCATATAGTATCATCTCGAGGAACTGAAGCGGATAAACCTAAGATTGATATTATTTCATCATTACCCTACCCCACAAATGTGCGGCAAGTTCGTTATTTTCTTGGTCATAGAGGTTTCTATAAACACTTCATCAAAGACTTTTCCAAGATCACCATACCACTTTGCAAGCTACTTCAAAAGGATGCATAATTCAATTTTGATGAACCATACAAACAAGCATTCATCATATTGAAAGAAGTTTTGACCCCGACACCAATAGTAAAACCACAAAATTGGAACCATCCATTCTAGATAATGTGTGATGCAAATGACCTTGTCATAGTTGTTGTACTAGGGCAAAGGATCGATAAATCCTTGCATGTGATTCATTATGCGTCAAAGACACTAGATGCCACACAAGCCAACTATTTGACTACCGAGAAAGAACTATTGGTCATGATCTTTGCTTTAGACAAATTTCAATCATACTTGTTGGTTGTAAAAGTTATTGTGTACACCGATCATACAACCCTTAAGTACTTGTTCGCAAAGAAATACTCCAAAACCCGACTCATGAGACGAGTTTTACTTTTTCAAGACTTTGATCTAGAAATCTACGATAAAAAAGGGACCAAAAATTTAGTGGTCGGCCACCTTAGTAGAATCGTCAAGGAAGATGAATCTAATCCAATCAAGGATGAATTTCTAGACCAACATCTCCTAGCCACAATATGAGGAATATAGGGAGTAACCTCTAGCCAAAGACGATAAACAAAGGTGCCTCGTGGGAGGCAACCCATGATTTTATCCTTAGTTTATTTCACTTTATTTCATCACTAATTTTATTTTTATGAGTTTTTATGTTTTTTTTTTATTTTTAGGTACAAGGGTAGCACACGCTGAATAAGTCTTGCCCTCGCCTTAGGAATTTCTAGAAACCAGTAGCACTCACTAAATAAGGTGTGCCTACACTCCAAAAATTTTCATGAAAAAGTTTTGGAGGGATATTTTACCACCGATGGAAAACCAAAATTTTGGAGAAATTTCAAACTTATCCCTCCTAGATAGCAGGGGGAAAGATGGATTTTAGCTCAAACTTTGTCATCTTTTATTTCTTTCCATATTTCATTCTTTTCCAAACTTTAGGTTTAACACCTTAAATTTTTTTTTCATTCTTACAAGAAACTTTCTCTCCAAGAAAACAAGATGCTGTGCACCAAAAGCCAAGCAAGAAGAGATGGAGGCAACGTCCCTGTGAGGCTGCCATCACCGCTGTTGGTCGAAGAGTAACCCGATGCATTGCCAGTTCGTGCATCTGATCATGCTGCTGTGCACAAAAGCCCTCCCCCGCTGCAGCAAACACCTGTAACCTAACATTCATCTCTACAAAATACAAGAAAAGGTTACCCGACATTCATAAACAAACAATCCAAGGTTGTAAGTATGTTCATCCTGAATCTCTTTCTCAACTTGGGTTATTAGATAAGGTAAAGAATTATTTTGTTGCAATTGGTTGGGAAAAATACATGGCTATTACTTGCCCAATTTATGTCGAGTTGTTGTGGGAATTTTACACAACTTATGATTCAAGGAAGGAGGATATTTTGATTTAAATACGCCAAATATAATTAAATTCTGTTTGTTGAACAAGCAATTTTCATTATCTATCACGAAATTTAATTTGGCCATGGGCTTTATTTCGGAAGAATATTCTCAATCTAATGACTATATTTCAAGTCTTTGCCAGTATAGTATAGATTTTGAGCCATCTATCCTCTTCAAAGAGTGGACGACGAGCACATCGGGCTACAATCCAAGCCACTCAAAGGACCACAAACTCAAGAACACGGCATTGAAGTACATCCATCAATTTCTAGCCTACTGATTCTCCAGTAGGGTAAATTCGACCAGCATCTTGAGCAAGGCCAAGTTCTTCTTCCTTTGGTGCATGATGAAAGGAAGAAAAGTCAACATCGAATATTGGTTTGCCAAACAATTCGCTACCGTAGCAGCAAGGAAGAGTAAACCCTTAATCCTTGGTTCTTCTATTTGTCACTTGGCTTTCAAAGATGGCTTGGTCGCCGCCAATACTAACATGCAAGTAGATAAAAAAATGGAACCACTCGGAATCGATTGCCTTAAAACAATGGGAATGCTCAAAAATGATGAAAGGTAGAACTATATGATGAAATTGGTTGGGGAGCCATAGTGGAAGCCTCTTCATTGCACGCCTACGCCTGTAATCACTCATTTTTGTCCGGGTTTTAGTATTATTAGTATTATTTTAATAGTAATATTATTAATATAAAATTAATGAAAAAAATCAAAAAATATTAATAAAAATATAATATGAAAAGGTAAAAAATTATTTAAAAAGTAAAAAATATAATAATAATAATAATAATAATAATAATAATAATAATAATAATAATAATAATAATAATAAAGTAAAAAAAAGGTAAAGGGGGAGGGTGCTACACATCACCCCCACCCTCCCCAAATTGCATATAAAAGGTAGGGGAGGGGCGGCACCAAGAAACAAATCAAGCAAGACAAATTTTGGCATGGAACCGGCTCCCAAAATATTTGGGAGCTATGACCGGCCAAACAAGGCTGGCCGGGGTCGGGGGCAGTGCCCACGGTCCCAGTTGGTTCGATCCAACATTCGATCGGGGTCCTATTTTGGATCCGATCTAGTTAATTTTTGAAGGGATCGTGGTAGATCTCCGTGGGGGTCAGTCGGAGTTAATTATTCGGGCTCCTAGTGAGGTATATTTTTATTTATGTTGTATGATTTAATAAAATATCGTTTAATTTTGTTCTTATTTTTAGTTGGTATGTTTTATATTAGTATTTTATACTCTATATTTATTTATGTTTTAGATTAATATTTTATTTATGTTAGATTTGTTTTTATTTATGTGTTAGATTAATATTTATGTATGTATGTTTCAGATTAGTATTTTACTTATGTTAGATTAGTATTTTATTATGTTAGTATTTATTTATATTTTTATCGCATTGTATTTATTCATATTTGCCATGTTTTAAGTTGCATTTCAGATAATATTATTGTCAATGTGGTGCCCTCTTATTCGAGCGTAAACGTGGCCAGTATCAAGATTAGTGATGGTGGTCTTTCGGTTTACTCTCGAATAACAGGGTCTTTAAAATCTACTCGCACTTATAACCAAATTTTAATTTAATCATCACTTTAATCTGAAAAGTTTAATATTAATAAAGCGGTAATTATTAAAGTACCAATTTTAGGCGGTGTGGGGGTGCTAATCCTTCCCCATTCGTAATCGACTCCCGAACCCAACATTTTGAAAATCTCTATTTTTATGGTGTCCGGCCTACCTTAGTGGCCGGTGGCGACTCCATATTTAAAAATTAAAATACGATTTTTCTAAAACCCCACGGAAGACATTTTAAATACCTGAAACAGCCCCAAACACCTTCAAAACCCGTTCATTTTTTTGGCGAAGAAAAGGGATATCGCTATAGACGGCGACTCCGCTGGGGACAGTTTTTGGTTTTCAAAAATAAAAGAGAGTCGAGCTTTTTAAATAATTATCGCTTTACTAATATTGGAAATTCTGGATTAAAGTGACTATTAAATTAACATTTGGTTATAATTGCACGTTTATTTTAACGCATTTAAAATTTGGCATATAAACCCATCCTTTTAAGTAGGGGAAAACGCTAGTGCTTTCGTGTGGATATCGTTCCTTCGTATGGGCCTAGCAAGTACCTTCGGGGCACGAGTAACTTATGCTTTCGTGAGGATATCGTTCCTTCGCATGGGTATAAGCAAATGGGTCCCCCTGAGTTGAACCCAGTTGAAAGGAGCCTATAATGGGTGATGACCGGGGGCCTTGCTACTCTTACTAGGGGAAAACAAGGACAATTCGGGTACCTATTAGCACCAAAATTGCATGTAAAGAATATAGAAAGCCCACCCTTTTAGAGCCATGCGGATAACTTAGGTGTTTTAGAGGGGATAAATAGGATTGCTCTGCTTGTTGCCTTGTCTACTTTGCTTTTTATTTATGTATCTATTGATTTTATTTGGTACTAACTCATTTCTTTTTTTTCTTTTTTTTTGTTTTATTTTATTTTTTACTTTACACATACTTTTGTTGCATTAGCATTGCATGACATAAAGGTGTTGGTTCAAGTGGTTTGCCCGATCAGAAATCTTTCATCATGGATAAAAGGTATCTAAAGAATAGCCGTCAGACATTTGTCAGAAGTCAACCAGTGGGCCCAAGGTAACAGTTTGCCGAGTGAGTGCATAATGCCAGGATATACATACAAGAGCCTACAACAGAATAACCTATGGGAGCTTAAAGAGATTTGGGAAGGATGGGATCGACGACTACAAGACCTATATTCTGATACTTATGGTGACATAGCACATTTAATATATATCTGGGTTAATTAGCCTTTGCGTCGAGCCATTTTTTAGTTCTGGAACCTTGCTTTTTGCTACTTCACTTTCAACGGACATGACATAATACCCACGGTAGAAGAGTACACAACTTTGCTCAACAAGAAGAATGTTAAAAAAGATTGGATCTATACGAAGCCGCCAAGGAACTAGAATTATCCATTGAATCTCAAAACCTTTGCCAGGATGAGTGACGATTGGGTCAACGGCCTCTTTCAAAGTCGAGGAGATAGCATAGCCTGTGCATGGGAGTGTATCCGAAACATCATACCCGTGCACCCGGATGAGGCGATGAAGATGGACATGTTCTCTTTAGGGATATAGGGTTTGATCATTTTCTCGAGGGTTCTTGGAAACAACGACGTAGCCATCTTGGATCTGTTTGAATGCATGAAGCGGAAGGCAAACCCGGTACCAGCGATTTTAACCGAGACTTTCATTTCCTTGAGTGCGACCCAAAATGATCAAAAGGGTGATTACCAGCAGAATCAATGCCTTTATTTGCATTCATTTTGCATATCATGACATGGTGTTGATTCAAGAACGATTCATTTAAAAGGCTTTCAAAAATAGAAAAAAGGTCTATTTTGCCGAAAACGATAGTATTACAGTATCAAGTTAGGCCGAGCAAAGACCAAACGAGGAAGAAGACGGTCCGATAGTAAGCACATGTGGCGCAGAGGATCCAGTAGGGACTACAGAACAATAATTTAAAAATCTTCACATTTAACCCTTTGTAAAAATATCAAAGATTTTAATTTGACTCCTTCAAATTTTTTTTGAAAATATTATTATTGTGTTTTGAATTCTTTTCCCTCCTAAAAAAACCCTAAAAGTTTCATTTTTAAGTACGTTAAAACTTTTTGATAATAAAAAAGGGGAAATCTATAAACCAAATGATCTTTGAGAATTTTAATGTAAACCCAAAAGTTTTAAAGACTTTAAGTAGACCCCCTTTGGACCGCTAGGATCCAACCCTATTTAGACGTATTATTCTAAGATCGGTTTGTTTGCACCCAGATCAACCGAAGAAGAAACTCTTGTCTACATTATGCCTACACTTGTCAATGTTTTTTAGAAGCCAAAGCATGAAAATCATGACATCACAAGTCTATGGAGTAGCATAAGAGGAGAAGACGAGGTCACCCATCATCCTGAAGACGACGTCGAGACGTGGAGCACGAGCTTTGCTTCCCGTAGTCAACATCTCCAGAAGGAAGCTAACTGTTACCTGCAATTCATTGTTAGTTTCTTGCAACCAGACATTTTTCTATTGAACAAAAGTCTTTTAAGGACTGTTCGAGAATCAACACCGCATTTGCATTCATGCATTGCATCACATTGTACAGTCATGGCATATTTTATATAACATTATCATTACCTTGCATAAAATTTTTGGGGAGTAATCCAAATACCAATTAGACTTTTATCGTGAATAAAAGAATTGAACACACTCAAAAATCAATATTTGAGCAGTTAGAAGATGGGCTCGAGAAAAAAAGGGAAGAAGTTTGATGCCTTCGATGCAAGAAAACTCTGTTTGAACCTTAATTTGTTCATTCCTCTAGATTTCAAATATTCCCAGATTTGCGCATGATGACGGAACAAGATGCCCCAAGATTCACCTGACCATGTTCTGCAAAAAGATGGAGGGCTGCATTGAGAATGGAAAAATACTGTTCCACTGCTTCCAAGACAGTCTAGCAGGACCCACCGTGATATGGTATAACTGTTTGAGTAGAGACCAAGTTCAGTCGTGGGGAGACTTAGCCGATGCCTTTTTGAGCCAATATAAATATGCTTTGGGCCTAGCACCAAGTCGTCAGTATCTCTAGGGTACGAAGACGAAACCTGATGAAGGCTTCAAGGAATGTGCTTTGAGGTGGCTGTGTTTAGCAACCCAAGTGCAGCCTCCTGTAGACGAAGAGGAAAGTGACTTCCATGTTTCATGCCACCTTTCATATTTCTTCTTTGATAAGATGCTTGGGAAAATGAATGACATCTTTGAGGACTTCATGACAGTCGGAGAGAGAATCGAACATGCACTCCAGGACCTAAGTTTAAAGACCAGGCCTACCTAGGAGTAGAAGAAAAGAAAGAGATAAATTGGTACCACTTTCAAGATTCTCATAACGATAAGAGAAGGAGGTATGATAATCCCTCCAAATCACCGAGGGAAATTTATCGAGCAAGTCTGAGAATATTTGGGGTACTCATTTTAGACATATTTTCTCATTTGGTCACATTTGCCCACAACTTTGACCTAAATAGTGCATATGAGTTTCATGTGGGGGCATCAGAGCATGGCACCGAGAAATCCAGAAGCTGGTTGGCAAGGGAGTCCTAACACAAGAATTGATCCAGCAAGGAAAAGCAAGAGAAATGCCAAGCCTACACTACATTGAAATGGCCGGAATGAGTTAGTACTCGGGAGGTAGTCCGAAGGTCCCTATGGTTTTCCCATCAGTTCACAAAGAAATTTTCAATGTTTTTGAAAAAAAACTCTCAAACAATATTTTTTCACATTTCCATTTAGAAAGCATTTTTGCATTCTTTGATTCTTTAAACATTTCATTCATTGTTATGAGGTAGTTTTTTGATTTTCCATACACATATACACATTATTTTTGAATGGACATATGTATATATCATATATATACCAGGTCCATGAATCTCAAATGCAAGAATACATATGGTTCAAATTTAGAAATCAACTCTAAGTTGCTTATATTTAGAAGAAATTGAAAGTTGTGAGGATATTGCAAATGTGAGTATCCGTTAATCTACTTAGGCCAACAGAGGAACAAAGTGAGTGTTTAGACAATGGGCATATCCCATTTTAGGAATTTTTCTTCTCAGGCACTTGTCATTTAAGATCCTTGAATCGAGAGTTGACCCTAAACCTTTACCCCCTGAAGGATTTCTGAGGACATCTATGAATGGAAGGACGAATGGTATTCTTTCATTTTACTAAGAGAAAAAGATGAAACCAGATAGATTGGACATGAAAGACATAGAACTACAATAGGAAAATGGATGAAGACAAGTTTATGCTCATAAAGTAAACCAAGCAACATAAGAAATGGCAATCAGAAGGCCGAAGCAATCAAGAGCGAGTACACTAAGTTAAATAGTGTAAGAAGAAGATACATGAAGACTCTACCGTTCGATAGGCACCAATTTAGAAGAGCGGGGTAGAATTGATTACGTTCAAGCGGGAACAAGTGACAATGTCCGGTATAGATACAGTTTGATTCGAGAATACATCCATAGAGTCGAACAAGAGGAAAGAGACTCTAGGCTTGAAAACCCAAAATGGGCAGTCTAAAAAAAGAGAGAAAGGAAAGAAAAAAGAAGAAAGAAAGAGACAAAAAAAGAAAAGAAAAAGAGAGATTACACTCCACTGTTTGGGTTTACTAAAAGGTATTCCTAGATAAGAGTGTTTAAAAAGAAAGAAATGAGTAGAATTTTCTAGGGCACTCCGCTGTAGTGAAAAACTCAGAAGGTGGTTGTATGCTCCATCCATCTTTTAAGTCAAAAGTTGAGTAGCTACATGAGTGATATATTCAAATCATGACTATGCTGAGTAACTCGGGGTTCGGTTGTATGCTCTATCATTATCCTCGAGACAAAGGATTGTGATGAGTTGAATTCCCTTAGAAAAGAAAAAAAAATAAGAAGAAGAAGAGAGAAAAGAAAAAGAAAAAGAAAAAGAAAGAGAGAAAAAAGAAAAAGACAAAAGGAATAAAAAGAGAATATTGTATATACTTTACATACAGATCAAACAATACAAGATCAAGACTTCAACTGTAAGAAATGAGCAAGAGATATATAAAGAATCCACAATTTTGAAGATTTGTATAGAAGCTTGAATTGAAGCCAAGTCAAGACAAGTCGGCCTGAAGATTACCAATTTCGAAAAGGGAAATGACCTTTTGGGTGAAAACCCAAAAATGGGCAGTCTAGAGCGATCCCGAAAATGAAGAGGAAAGAGTAGTCTACCTGAGCATGTTGGCATCAATATCTAACCAAAATACACTGATCTAAAGATACAGAAGACGAAAGTGAACTCTAGGGTGAAAACCCAAAGCTGGGCAGTCTAGAGCAATCCAAATAAAAAAAGAAGAAAAGAAGAAAGTAAGAAAGAGGAACATTTCATCTAGGCATACCAATCACAAGAACTCCCAGAAATGTACATAATCCTTCATTCAAGGAACTTTGGAGGATCAATCATTTTTTACGGAAAATAAGCATCAATACACAGCCATAATGCAAGGCGGACCAAAAGAAAGAGAGTGAGGAAATGAACTCTAGTGTGAAAACCCGAAAATGGACAGTCTAGAGTGATCCCGAAAAAAAAATACTCCATGTGAGCATATCCAGATCATACGAGCACAAAGATACAACTTCGTCTCACCATGAAGCAAATGCCAACATTACAAACCTCCAAAGACCATTCTGATTATCCATAGATATCCAAGTTGAATAAGAATGTCTTCAGATTTTATTCCGCCTATAAGGGTTAACCTTGCTTCAAGGAACGTCAAACTTTGAAGTGCTTGATCGACACCCAAATGAGGGAAGAATGAGGCATGGTGAGTTAGTGAGATTAAGAGAGCCACCTAAATGGGTTAGAAATTAGGTATGGGATTGTGCCTCTTGAAAGCCTAATAGACTAAAAGAAACTATACATTTGCGTATATCTCCACAATAGTCAAGATCTTCTAAATATGCGCTTCATTAGAGTTGATCTTTGCAATTTGAAGCAGATGTGTTGTGGTGTTTGATATTTTGGGGGCAAACATGTTTTAAAAGGTTTGACATTTTCTCTCAAAGTTTTGATGTTTACCATTTCCCCCAAACGTTAGTTTTTAAAATGTGTGGCAATATAATTCGAATTTTGTTTACCATTCTCCAAACATTAATTTTCAAAAATGTTTGGCTTTAAGAAAAAGGAAAAAATATGTTCACCATTTGTTCCAAACAATGTTTTTAAAATGCTTGGTATTCCCTCCAAGTTGTGATTTTCAAAATGACTGTTATCTTTTCAAACAATCATTATTTTTTTATTGAAATATACACAAGTAAATTGCCTTTTGCATTACATTAAAAATGAATGATGATGAGATTTAAAGCATAGGGACCGAGAGTTAGTTCCCGGTGAATTGCTACGAGAAGATCAAGGATGAACTCAAGGGATGGAAGCATTTTTGCTCACCCTAGTGATTAGAAATAGATCAAGGCTCTGTATGATGGGTCAGGAAATTCGAAGTAGTGGAGCCCGTGGTTGAATGGGGCAACGCCAAGCGAAGAAGATGACAAGGGTTCTTATAAGAATAATATAAGGACCAGAAGATCATTTATGAAGACAGGTGATAACCTTGAAGACAAGAAATCCTTCCACACGAAAGATTTGAAAGCATGTTAATTCATATTCGAAGTGATTGATCAAATGATGATTTAAGAGCATACAGTTAAGATGTAAAGAGATGAAGAAATTTGAGGAACAACCTTTCAGGGTGTACGACTTTAGAATATAAAAGATTGAAAGAAAAAAAGAAGAAAAAAGAAAGAAAAGAGAGTGAGAGAAAAAAGAAGAGAAAAAAGAGAAGAAAAAAATAAGAAAAGAAAAAAAAAGAGAAAAGAGAAAGAAGAAGAAGAAGAAGAAAGCATTACATTGCATGCATCATATAGATAGAGGCATGTCAATTTTTGCTTGTTTTAGATAGGTATTTGAAGAATTGTCAAAAAGTTTGAAGAGGTAGATTTTATTAAAGAAAAAAAGATTTCAGCAGCCATAGTAGCGTGAGGCCAGATGACTGTAGCCAAAGTAGTGTAAAGCTGGATAATAAGTCATTCGGGCCACCAGTAAGTCTTTCGAGGATGGTGATAAGTCCTTCGGGCCATTAATAAGTCCTTCGGGCATGATGCGGCAACCATAGTAGCGTGAGGTCAGATGTCGGAAGCCATAATAGCGTGAGGCCAGATGACGATAGCCAAACTAGTGTAAAGCCAGATATTAAGTCCTTCGGGCCATCAGTAAGACCTTCGAGCATGATGATAACACCTCCGGGCCACCAGTAAGTCTTTTGAGAATGGTGATAAGTCTTTCGAGCCATCAATAAGTCCTTCGGGCATGATGTGGAAGCCATAGTAGTCTGAGGCCAGATGTCGGTAGCCATAGTAGCGAGAGGCTAGATGCCGTCAGCCATAGTAGCGTAAAGCCGAATATTAAGTCCTTCAGGCCATCAGTAAGACCTTCAGGCGTGATGATAAGACCTTCGGGCCATCAGTAAGTCTTTCATGCATGGTGATAAGCCCTTCGAGCCATCAATAAGTCCTTCAGGCATGATGCAGTAGCCATAGTAGCGTGAGGCCAGATGTCGGCAGCCATAGTAGCGTGAGGCCAGATGTCGGTAGCCATAGTAGCGTAAAGCCAGATATTAAGTCTTTTAGGCCATCAGTAAGACCTTCGGGCATAATAATAAGACCTTCGGGCCACTAGTAAATCTTTTGAGCATGGTGATAAGTTCTTCGGGCCATCAATAAGTCCTTCGGGCACGATACGACAACCATAGTATCGTGAGACCAGATTTTGGCAGCCTCAGTAACGTAAGGCTAGAAAGTTTAGCAGCCATAGTAACGTGAGTCTAGAAAGATAGGTGGCCATTTTCGGTGTGAATCCCCAAATTTGAAGAAAGTTCGGCAGCCATAGTAGCGTGAGTCTAGAAAGATCGGTAGCCATTTTCGGCGTGAATCCCCAAATTTGAAGAAAGTTCAGCAACCCTAGTAGCGTAAGTCCAGAAAGATAGGTGGCCATTTTCAGCGTGAATCCCCAAATTTGAAGAAAGTTCGATAGCCATAGTAGCGTGAGTCCAGAAAGATCGGTAGCCATTTTCAGCGTGAATCCCTAAATTTGAAGAAAGTTCGGCAGCCTTAGTAGCGTAAGTGCAAAAAGATAGGTGGCCATTTTCAGCGTGAATCCCCAAATTTGAAGAAAGTTCAGCAGCCTTAGTAGCGTGAGTCCATAAAGATCGGCAGCCATTTTCGGCGTGAATCCCCAAATTTGATGAAAGTTCGGCAACCTTAGTAGCATGAGTCCAAAAAGATCAATGGCCATTTTCAGAGTGAATCTCCAAATTTGAAAAAAGTTTGACAGCCTTAGTAACATAAGTCCAGAAAGATCGGTAGCCTTTTTCGGCGTGAATCCTCAAATTTGAAGAAAGTTCGGCAGCCTTAGTAGCGTGAGTCCAGAAAGATCGGTGGCCATTTTTGGCGTGAATTCCTAAATTTGAAGAAAGTTCGGCAGCCTTAGTAACGTGAATCCAGAAAGATAGGTGGCCATTTTCGGTGTGAATCCCCAAATTTGAAGAAGGTTCGGCAGCCTTAGTAGCGCGAGTCTAGAAAGATCGGTAGCTATTTTCGGCGTGAATCCCTAAATTTCGAGAAAGTTCGGCAACCTTAGTAGCGTGAGTCCGAAAAGATCGGTAGCCATTTTCGGCGTGAATTCCCAAATTTGAAGAAAGTTCAGCAGCCTTAGGAGCGTGAGTCCAGAAAGATTGGTGGCCATTTTCGGCGTGAATTCCCAAATGTGAAGAAAGTTCAGCAGCCATAGTAGCGTGAGTCCAGAAAGATCGGTAGCCATTTTTGCCGTGAATCCCCAAATTTGAAGAAAGTTTGGTAGCCATAGTAGCGTGAGTCCAAAAAAATAGGTATCCATTTTCGGCGTGAATCCCCGAATTTGAAGAAAGTTCGGCAGCCTTAGTAGCGTGAGTCTAGAAAGATAGGTGGCAATTTTTGGCGTGAATCCATAAATTTGAAAAAAGTTCGACAACCATAGTAGCGTGAGTCCAGAAAGATCAGTAGCCATTTTCGGCGTGAATCCATAAATTTGAAGAAAGTTCGACAGCCATAGTAGCGTGAGTCCAGAAAGATAGGTAGCCATTTTCGGCGTGAATCCCCAAATTTGAAGAAAGTTCGGCCGCCTTAGTAGCGTGAATCCAGAAAGATATGTGGCCATTTTGACGCGAATCCCCAAATTTGAAGAAAGATTTCAGCAGCCATAGTAGCGTAAGTCCAGAAAGATCGGTGGCCATTTTCGGCATGAATCCCCAAATTTGAAAAAAGATCGGTAGCCATTTTTGGCGTGAATCCCCTAAATTTAAAGAAAGATCGGTAGCCATTTTGGTGTGAATCCCAAATTCGAAGATAAATGTTATATATAGGAAGGGCTTATATTTTCGAGCCCTCGCAGTGAAAGGTTCTATATAGGAAGAAATCGTAACTACGAGATTTCATAAGCTAAAAGTTCTATATAGGAAGGACTTACAGCTCCAGGGTTTGAAGACTAGCAGTTCTATATTGGAGGAACTCTCAGTCGAAAGAATCCATCCATGACACAGAAGGTTTTATATAGGAAAAACTTGCAGGGTTGAAGGTGATGAGTCCTACATAGGAAGGACTCCAAGCTTTACCGTCTCAGAGTGAAAAGTTCTATATAGGAGGGATTCATAACTCGAGGCCTCAGAGTGAACGGTTCTATATAGGAAGAACCCTAACTCCAAGATTTCAAGGTAAAAATTTCTATATAGGAAGAACTTTCATTCCTGAAGATCCACACAAGAAAGCGAAATGTTCTATATAGGAAGGACCTGTAGCTCCAAGATCAGAAGGCAAAAAAGTTCTATATAGGAAGGACTTACAAGCTTGAAGAGTTGGCCGAAGAAGAGTAGAAAGTTCCAGAAGAACCTGTGATTCTGAAGCCAAGGACAAGGAAGTAGGACAAAAATGAGTGCTTTTGATCTTTGCTTTGTTCTCGTTTCACGAGAACAAGCAAAGAAGGGCAGCTGTAATCACTAATTTTGTCCAGGTTTTAGTATTATTAGTATTATTTTAATAGTAATATTATTAATATAAAATTAACGAAAAAATCAAAAAATATTAATAAAAATATAATATGAAAAGGTAAAAAAATTATTTTAAAAGTAAAAAAAATAATAAAGTAAAAAAAGTAAAGAAAAAGGTAATGGAGGAGGGTGCTCCACGTCGCCCCCACCCTCCCCAAATTGCCTATAAAAGGCAGGTGAGGGGCGACACCAAGACACAAATCAAACAAGCCAAATTTTGGCATGAAACTGGCTCCCAAAATATTTGGGAGCTATGGCCGGCCAAACATGGCTGGCCGGGGTCGGGGCAGTGCCCTAGGACCCAGTTGGTTCGATCTAATATTCAATCGGGGTCTTATTTTGGATCCGATCTAGTTAATTTTTGAAGGGATCATAGTAGATATCGGTGGGGTCAGTCGGGGTTCGTTATTCGGGCTCTTAGTGAGGTATATTTTTTTATTTATGTTGTATGATTTAATAAAATGTCGGTTAATTTTGTTCTTATTTTTAGTTGGTATGTTTTATATTAGTATTTTATACTTTATATTTATTTATGTTTTATATTAATATTTTATTTATGTTAGATTTGTTTTTATTTATGTGTTAGATTAATATTTATGTATGTATGTTTCAGATTAGTATTTTACTTATGTTAGATTAGTATTTTATTATGTTAGAATTTATTTATATTTTCATCGCATTGTATTATTCATATTTCCCATGTTTTAAGTTGCATTTCGGATAATATTGTTGTCAATGCGGTGCTCTCTTATTCGAGCGTAAACGTGGCTAGTATCAAGCGTAGTGATGGTGGTCTTTCGGTTTACTCTCGAAAAACAGGGCCTTTAAAATCTACTCGCACTTATAACCAAATTTTAATTTAATCATGATTTTAATCCGAAAAGTTTAATATTAATAAAGCAGTAATCATTAAAGTACCAATTTTGGGTGGTGTGGGGTGCTAATCCTTCCTCATCTGTAACCAGCTCCCAAACCCAACATTTTGAAAATCTCTGGTTTTATGGTGTCCGACCTACCTTAGTGGCCGGTGGCAACTCCATTTTTAAAAATTAAAATACGGTTTTTCTAGAACCCCACAAAAGACATTTTTAAATACCCGAAAGAACCCCAAACACCTTCGAAACCCGTTATTTTTTTTGGAAAAGAAAAGGGATATCACTACAACGCCGTCAAGGACCGCTTGGATTGTTTGGAGCATAGGATGCATAGAATGGAGGCCAATCAAAGTGCATTCTACAAGAAATTGGGATTTGACTCTCCAATTCCATACATACCTTGAACCACCACATATAAAATAAGGGAGCAGTCTTCTCCCTTGAACTTTTAATTTATTTATTTTAATTTTTGCATGTAGGCTAGGAACATTAGGGAAAATGTTCATTTTAAGTGTGGGGGTAATTTTGATTCTTGATTTCTTGCTAAACATAGGGATATAATGTATGAATTTCATGCTTATTGATGACTTAGAATTATTCTTCTCACATGAATTTTTTTTCTTTGAACTAACATGTTTAAATTTTTTAGACTCGAGATCCCAAAGTAAAAATGAGACTGGTATGGGGAGTAAAATAGGATTGATAAGAACTTTTTAGCCTTGCAAATTGTTGCTGGATTAAGTGATTCTATGGTTGGATGGATGGAATTGGACACAACATAAGACATTTTGTGAGATTTGAGCCTAATAAGCATACATCTTTTATGCTTCATATTTTTTCTTTCATTGAGTGATTGCCAAGCATGATTAGTTTCTTCTAGAACTTGCAATGTTATATGTGTTGAGACCACATAGGATCAAATTACTTGAGATGATTAAGGAACTTAGGTATGAACCTTGAGCCAAAAAAGGCCTACCTTAGTAAATATGACCATTAGTGAACCATTTTTGAGCCTAAGCCTTTTGTTTGGAAATTAACCACATTACAAGCCTAATTCCCTTTTTGTTGATTTCCTCAATTTGCACCCGAATTTGGAGAACTAAACATTTTCCTTACTTGAAAAAGAGAAAAAATCAAGCAAAAGAAAATAAAAAGGGGATAAAAAGAAAAAACAAGGAAAGAAAAAGAATTTGTCTTGTTCTTAAGAATTGTACGAAAAGAAAAAGGAAAAAAGAGAGACAAAAGACAAAAAGTGTGGAGAAAAGATTCAATCCTTGTTTCTCCCAAAAATAATTTTGTGCAAAAACCTTGATACGACAGAAAAAAATAGAGTGTGAAGTTCTTCGATAAAAGCCTAAAAGTCCTTCTCATCACACCTTGTCCTAAGCCCCGTTACAACCAAACTCAAATACCTTTTGATCTTGTAATTTGGACCAACTCAGTGGTGGAGATGTGATACATTTGCAAGCCTATGGTAAGACTCTTTTACATGCATTGACTTGAGTGTTGCCCCTTAATACCTTGAGCGAAATTTAGTGAATCCTTTTTGAGTATGTTTGATTCTATTACATCTTTGACTTCATGATAATTAATTGGGTGATTATTTGCTTGTGCTAAATTGCAATCATGGACTTATTAATTCTTTTATCATTTATATTTACCGAAAGGGCAAACATGTTTTCATATATAAAATCCTATGTTTTAGCATACTAATCTATCTTAAAGCCCTTATTTTGGTTTCTATTTGATTTTTCAGGTGTTTTCATGGCTAAAGAGTGTTTCATGCATAAAAGAAGAGTTTTAACATAATTTGGACACTTTGGGAGATTTATTCATGCAAGGCAGTAGCATTAGGCAGATAAGGCATAGGCACGGTCAGAAATTCTTGGAAAAGAATAAATCATTCTCAAAGTATACTTCTACTTTATTGCATTTATTGTAGATTTAGTATTTGTACTTTCAATGCAATTCTTTCCCTTTATTGATGTAAAAGACTTCCCCTATTAATAGGATCCTAAGGAGAAGAGAAAGGCACCATATAAAAAAACCCTAGAAGCCACAAAAACCCTCATTGCCACCACCAACTCCATGAGTGGCTAAACCCCTCATTTTCTAGTCAAGTTAGGATCAAGGATATTGTTCAAGTACTTTTAGTGAGATATTCTTGTTATTCGTAATTCTCTTTATTTCAAGTTATTTTATTTATTTTGAACTTGTTCACGCATATCTTGATTCTTAAGCTCGGATGCTTCATCAATTTATTAATCTATATGCACAACCATTCATGGTTATCCTAATAAAGTGGTAAGAACTCGCTGGTGGGTTTCAAGGTATAATTTTGTATGCTTGATAAGTTTTGGTGTTTTGATAGTATATGTGCTTGGGCCTCGTTGTTCAACGATGCTATTTGATACGTATTTACTCTTACGTGTTGGCTCTAAGAGTTTAACCTTGATAATAAGTGGTGATCATACTTTTTATCTTGGTGATTACCTATTACAGAGATTAAGTTATATATTATGCTTCACTTCCTAAACTTAACGAAGCTATTTGGAATTGAAATAGAATCATCCTTGTGAAGATAAATGATCTAAAATCTTGAATTAATATTCGAAGACCTATCTTGTCTAGAATATCCATCATTATTGAACTTCCATTATTTAATTTGCTTTCTTTAGTTTTTTAATTATTCTCAAACTCAAAACCCCTACCTCTCTCTGTGGAATCGACCCTACTTGCCACTACAACAAAAATCATTAGATCAAGCAGGTATTTATTTTTGACGGATTTGACATCCATCATGAAGTAATTTGAAAATAGAATAGTCCACACTGGCATATAAATAAGTCAAAATGCAATAGATCCTTCGAGTATCAAATCTTCTAACTTCCAAAATATAAATAGTGTCTCTAAAGTGCAAGCAATCACAAACAAAATAATATTGTAATGCCCCGGTTTTGGGCCTACAAGTTTTTCGATTGGATTAGACGGTTCGTTGGACCGGATTAGAGGATTTGAGTATGTTTCAGAATTTAAATTAGATTAAATATTTTCGGATGGGATAAAAATATGGAAAAATTATCTAAAATCATTATTTATTATGGAAATGATTTTGGTGAAATCAATTTTACAAAAAGAGGTCTCGAAAGGGGACATTTTGGTTAGTGACCAAAATGCAAAGTTTCAAAACTATTTTTGGTGACTGTTTTGAAAAAAGGGTCAAAACTTTGAATCTTTAAGGAGCTATTTACCCAAGGTTCTAATATCAGTTTTTTCCCTTAATTAATTATTTTAAACGATTTTAAAATAAAATAAAAAGGCTTGGGAGATAATTGGATAATTAAGATCATGAAAACAAACTTTACGTAACTACCTTTTCATAAAAAAGATTTTCTCTCCAATTATCTCCAGCCAAACATCTTTTCTCTCTTCAAAATCTTTAGGTAAAATTCCCTTTTAATTAATCTTTTGATTTCAATTAAGATTATAATGGTTTTCTAACAAAATAAATTTGATTTCTTATGGTTTTGGCTTTGGAAATCATTTAATTAAGGGGAAAGCTGCCATTAGAGGTGAGGTTTGTTCTTCTCCTCTAATACAAGGTTCTTTATTGAAATTCTCAAGTTATTGATCATTTACACATGTTTTCTAACTTGATTTGTTGTTTTAATTGTGGAAAATTGATTTAATTATGGTTTAATTGATTTAATTGAAGGATTTTCGTATATGTTCTATTTTAATAGGTTATTAATTTATTTTAATCATGATTTTGATGTTGAATAATGTTAATAGATGTGTTTTAACATTGGAATCCCAAAACTATGTGAATCTCTAATTTCCTAGGTTGTTAGTTATGTGTTTTTTAGGACTTGTGGTGGTTAAATGAAAGCTGGAGATATAAGGATGGTAGATTTATGTTTTTAGATGTTGATCGATGATAATAGTTGTGTAGAAATGTTAGATTGTGGCTGGGCTAAGTTTGGAAGGGGGTTTGTTGTTAGTTTTGGGTGTTGTGGAGCGAATTTGGATAAATAATATTGAGGTTTAGTGTTGTTGTGATATTGATTGCATTTTGATGCAATATACCTCTGTTTTGTGTGGATAAAAGCAGGGGAAGTTGGTTCTCAAGCTTGAACGCTGGTTTCGAAAGCTTTGGAGGCGCAATTGTCGTATCGGCAAGCGAGGCTTTGTAAGTCAGTGAGTGGAAACGTGTTTTCAACTTTCCAAAGGTTTGAAAGTTGTGTTTGGGAGTTTAGATCGAGCTTGAAACGCTGGTTTAAGCTCAGAAGTAAGTAAAGGATGAATTCTCGCTCGAACCCGGTTTGGCTAATAGTTTGATGCACTTGTTTTTCATGGTTTGATTACTCACTGTATATGCATGTTTTGAGCATGGTTTAATGCTGGAAATTGTTTATAAAATGATGTTTTTGCATTTGGAAGTAATGCATGTTTTGTAAATGTTTATGAACATTGGTTAATGCAAGGTTTATTGCATTGGTTAAATGATTTTGATGATGCATATGAAAACAGTGAGTTGTTGATATTAAAATGAATTATATTGGCGAGTGATGTTATGAAAAGGTTTGTAAATGGAATCGGATATAGTTGGCCGGCCATAGGATTGATAGTGCACTAAAAAAGGTGCCTTGGATGTCGAGGGGTTTATATGGTGTACCAAATACTTTCTCCAAGTACCCTAACAGTCGAGGGGTTTATATGTATCGAAGACTCCTGTTAGTGGGTTAAACTTCGTACCGATAAGCAGTGTAGAGGGGTTTATGTGTACCGAATACTCCACCACGGGTGTCACAACGGTGGAGGGGTTTATGTGTACCGAATACTCCCGTGTGTGAGCCTTGTGTTACCGGTAGATTGTTTGTTAAGTGTTGAGAGAACACTTGTTGAATTCGTGTATCCGATGTATGTTTTGTAAAGTGGAAAATTGGTAAATTATCACTTGGAAGCCAATATAATTGTTATTGTATCAAGAGATGGATTATGTGGTTTAATGTGATTTATACATGTTTTACTCTTTAAGGCTTGCTTTGCTAGTATGCATGGGAAAGCTTAAATTGAAGGTAGCAAATGGTACTTTGTTGTTGAATCCATGATACATGTTGCATATGGTTTAATACGTTGTTTTGAAAATGTTAAGTGCATGGTTTTGATCAGGCATGATGTTATGATGATGTTTTTAAAGTGTTTTGAAAATTGGTTTTCAAAGATATATAAAATGGTTTAACTTGCATTGATGATGGTTGATGTTTTGAGCAGCCCTCACTAAGCCTAGTGTGCTTATGCTCTCTTTTCCATCAATATAAAGAATTAAGGTTCGAGGTACCAAGGAAGAAAGGAAAGGAATTCCAAAGACTTGTTTTCAAAGTACGGTTTGGAACGTTGAAAAGTAGTAATAATGACAATGTGTCGTTTGGGGATTTAGGAGAGGTTTTGATAAACTACCTATTGTTGCAAGTTTTGATTGTCGTTTTGGACTTGTAATAATTTTTAAGTGGTTGAGTTGTGATTGGTTTAATGTTTTGAAAGTGGATTAGGAAGCATGCCTCTAGATTTGGTAATTGAATATGCTAGACAAGCTAGGATGGCTTATATGATTGACATGTTGATGTTTAAGTATGTTGTTGATTTTTATAATGTTTTGATAGAGGTTAATATGGTTTGGAATGAGCCAAAGCGCCATATGTTGGACCTAGAGGTCACTACAGGCCTCTGCGTACCGGTACGGGTACCCAGAGTTTCGATACGCGGGGTCCTATTAGGGCTCAAATCGCTGAAGTTAAGCCTAGCATACTGGTACGCCTAGCCACCGTATTAGTACGCCTTGAAGGAAACAGTTCTGGTGTCGGTACACGAGATTGCGTATCGAAACGAATCCTCGAGTTTAAACTAGCCGTATCGATGCACGGGGTATCGTATCGGTACAATCTTTAGCTAATGGAATCCGAGTTTTTGAAATGGCAAAGTGGACATTGGTACAGGGTCAAGGCCATATCGGTACGGGTTGGGCAAAAAACTGGAAGGTCATTTTGTTAGTTGTTGTGTATCGGTACGGGGTCTTCCTGTATCGGTACGCCCTGTTGAATTTGTGCTATTTTGAGCTGAAGTTTGTATATCTTGCAAATTATTCCCTGATTATTGTGAATGCTATTAATAAAGTTTGAGTGGTTATTTTGGAATGAAAATTAGCCTACAAGAATGTAATCAGATTAATCAAAAGTTGGTAATCTTAATTTTGGTCAATGCCCCATAATTTGCAATTTTTACATTTGGGTCCCTTATATGAATTCTTGATCATTGGAATCTGATTTGTAATGTGTTATGAATGTAAAACGTCCGCTGAAGCATGTGCATATAGGTCATTAACGAGATGCATCAAGACAAGATAAAAAAAATTAAGGCTCAGGTTAGGGTTTTAGTTTCGGTTTGCTTTGGCAAACCTAATGTGGCTCTTTTAGTCTAGTTTCGGCTAGGCCGGGCTAAGTGGATTACATTTGGTGGTATCAAAGATAGGCTTGCAAAAATTGAGATGTTGTTGGTGTTTGTAACATGATGTTTACTATACATGATGATTGTTTACTTGTACGGCATTTGAAATATATGCTATGTTTGGATATTTTGGGGACACATTGCCATATTACTATGTTTACGAAATGATTTTGGTTTAAAATGGAACTCTTGGATCCTTGCTTGAAGCTGGCCTAATTGTTTTTGTTTTGGTGTAACTATCATGCCTTAGATACGATTTAGACTATGCCACCAAAGAGAGAGTTGCGATCTAGCAGAAATGCTGCTGCCAGAGGGCAGAGAGTTGAGGTCGAGATTGTACACCCTAAGAATTCGTCGCCTCCTCCGCCTAATCCTCCTAAGGGAGTAGAACAAGTACCACCTGCACCACATGGTCTAGTGTTTGGTGATATGATGCCTTTGGTTCAAGCAATGACGGGAGCATTCCAGGCCGCGTTGGATGGAGTTAATGTACCTGCTCTGGCACCTGTTGCTGCTAATCTGGGGTTGTCGTTGGAGCATTTACGCAATTTTAGAGGAGTTAAGTTTAGAGGGTTGACTCCTGAGGCATCCGAGGGGTGGATGGCTAGTACAGAGCATATCCTGGTTTAGTTGGGATGTAATGATGAGTGTAAGCTGGGGTGTACAGTGTCTTTGTTGCAGGGAGATGCATACAGTTGGTGGACCATTGCTGATGCAAATATGGAACCTGGTGAAGTAACATGGGAATTCTTCCCAAGCTGCTTTCAAGAAGAAGTAATTAGAAGTGAGATACTTGGATGAGAAGAAATATGAGTTTACAGCCTTGGTCCGGGGTGGTATGACAGTGTCAGAGTATAAGGTGCAATTTGTAAGGCTGAGCCAGTATGCACCTGAATTAGTTCCAAACAAGGGGCAATGCTGTGAGCGTTTCTGATATGGATTGGTGCAGGATGTTAAGACATATATGTTGGCCACCGACTACACTAATTTTGACGTGTTGGTTACACAGGCTAAGGATATTGAGCAGATCTTGGGTTTATCTTATCGTTCTGGAGGTTCTGGCTCCGGGAAGAGTGTGGCAGACTTTGGGTCAGGTAGTGGTCAGTCCAAGAGGCATCGTGATCGGAGGTTTCGACTGGATGCAAGTCATGGTGGAGATGGTGCTGGTCGAGGACCGTATGGACAGAATACCCAGGTTCAGGTGGCATATAATGATTTTTGGGCTTGTGGATTGAGAGATCGTGTGAGGCAGGTCTGTCCATGTTTGACTAGAGAGGGGTAGGCTCTTGCTGCTGCGGCAGTGAATTCTTGTTGGAATTGTGGGTCGGCAGATCATATAAGATGAGATTGTCATTTTCTTGCTAGAGGTAGGTAGGCACCTGCGCATGTTGCTGCACCACCGAGGGGGCGTGGGCGTGGCCAAGGTACCTTCCAACAGAGGGATGAGGAACAGAAGACTGTAGCACATACTGTGGCAGTTCCTCCTAAGAATGGTGGACCGACGAGGATCTATGCTCACCACGAAGGAAGGAATGACACAGACGTAATAACAGGTAGCTTTACCTTGCAGTCTATGTCATTGTTATGTAACCCCTTCAACCCGACCTAGACGCCCGACCGAACCGAGTGAGATACATTAGGTTTGACGAAGCAAACCGGAGAAAGATTACGAAAATCGGTCCATGTTTTCATTTTATATTGTCTAGATGCGTATTATTAATCCTAAGTGATCAAGCTCACAGCGGATGAATTTTCAAAGGAAAAGGACCACGGAAAGGCAACCAATTACTAGACCATTATAGGAGTTAGGGTTACCAATCCTCAATTAGTCAGGTTATATGCTTGCATGTTAATTTTCAGCTCAATACAACCATCCAAACTCAAGTAATTGCATTCACAACAATTAAGGACCAAAACGAAAGAATCAGAAACTTGCAAACATCCCAATAACTGAATTAACCGTAGTCCGTATCGGTACGCCTTGGCCAATTTTCAAAACTCAGATTCTAGTAGCTCTAAATCGTACCAAAACGGCCTCGCGTATCAAAATGCTCAGCCAAATTGCCCTTGCCCGTATCAAAACACTTGCTCACGTATCGAAACGCTATGCCTGTAAAGGCCTACATGTATTGAAACACCCCCCCGCATATCGAAATGCTAGGCCTGAAATGGCCTAGCCGTATCGGTACAAGGGGATGCGTTCTAATACGCCTGGACACAAAATGACATTTTAGCTAGTTTTTCAATCAAATCTAGATGCATTTAGATCTTAACAACTCACATTCATGTATACAACCAGCCATCCAATCATATTTCAATATTAGCACCAAGATTTAGCAACCACAACATAACATAAGCTTCCAAAAGATCAACCTATAGGAATGCTCCCTGAGCCACTCTACCAAATATACCAAAAACTCATTTGAACATTTACTAGCATATGTCAACTACACAAATGTCCATTGCATCAAAAACAACATATTAGAATCATCAAAGCATGGCACTCAATCAAGGCTAACTAGATGTATACCTAGGCAACCCACTTAGCATCAACCATAAGCAAGAATCAACTACATGCTTATAAACCACAATCCAACTCCAAAACACAACATTTAACATGCCCAAAAACCAGAAAAAAAATAGAATTACAAAACCCAAAATATGGCGATCACATTGCCTTATTAATCGAAAACTTAAATCGAGTTCATACTCAAAATAGTTTATGCTCTTAGATCACTTTAACCTTGTCTTTGCTGCCCCAAACTTCAATGCTCTGCAATATTAGGAAAAAGATAGCGTAAATACACATGCTTAGTGAGAATGCTCATGAAACAATGATGCATTTAAGACCATTTGAAAACTAAACACTTGTTTTCAAACCATGCTTACGACCAAAGCATCAAATCATGTTACCATGCTTAAATCCCAAAGCATTATAAAGTAGGTTTAACACATGAACTTTCATATATTGACAATTATAGTGACCCTAGATAGACGACCTATATCCACTAATAGCCGACCGCTATCCTTAATTAGCTGACCGCTAATCATTGGTTAACCGACCGCTAACCATACATATCGGATACACAGATCTCTCATGATGACCGAACGCCATCAAACCCATACCATGCCAACCGCATGATATGACAACCTTGCCGACCGCAAGATCAACATCAACAAGGGGAACCGACCACTCAACCCAAGTGACAACATTATAGTCCGAGTAGCAGATCGCTATACTTCAAGGACCTTTAACCACGATCGATTTTAACATATTATAGTGCACTACATCCTATGGCATGCCAATTATATCATAATGTTTTCTCATCATGTCACATAGCCAATATATCATTTACAAAACCATTTACTCACTGTTTTACAATGCATTATACAAAATCGCAACATATGCAAGCCACATTGCCAAAGCAATACCGCAATCCCAACTAGAATGAAAACCAATGCTCACTAGCATTTCATATACTTTTAAACCACTGCATATGTACTCAAAATCATGAATTTACAGTAAGTAAATCAAACCATGATTACGACCAAAACATGAATTATACATACTCATATCCGAACCGATATTAAAGAGCAAAAGAGGGAAACTTACTTCTGAGCTTAGGTAAGTGTTTCAAACTTAACCTAAACTCCCATAAACACTTTCAGACCTTTGAAAGACTTTTAAAATTGTTTCCACTCACCGATTACACCTCGCCTTGCTCGCCAATGCAAATCGAGCTCCCGACAAGCAACGATCCACCTCGAGCTACTTCGCCTTGATTATCCCCTTACCTCTAATGATGCTTTCTCCCTTAATTGGATTATTTGCATGAGAAAACAAAGTTAAAACAATAAGGTTTTGATAAACAATCAACAAGAAATCATTTGAAATCAAAGGATTTAAGAAAAGAAATGTTTACCTGAGGATTTAAAAGAAGAGAGTGATGTTTGACTGGAGAGATTTTGAGAGAAAATATTTTGAGAGAACGTTGCGTGATTTTTGTTTAGAAGATTTAATTATCAAATTAATTCTCCCCAACCTATTTATATTTTCCAAAACACTTTTAAAATAGCCAATTAAGGGATAAAGTCTGATATTAGACTTTGGGGCAATTAGATCCTTAAAGATTCAAAGTTTTGACTTTCTACAAAACAGTCACTAAAAACAGTTTTCAAAGTTTGCATTTTGGTCACCAGCCCAAAATGTCCGATTTTCAAAACTCATTTTATAAAATTGATTTACCACAATCATTAATATATTAAATAATGATTTTAGAACATTTTTATATATTTTTATAACCTTCAAAAATATTTAATCGATTTAATCCCGAAACCGACTTGAACCCTAACACTGGTCCACCGGACCCTTAGAACGAACCTCAAAAGAACTAGACCCAAAACCGGGGCGTTACAAATCTCCCCCACTTAAGAAATATTGTCCCTGATATTTACCTGGTGGAAAAAAATGTGGAAATTGCTCCAACATGTCCGCCTTGCATTCCCAAGTGGCTTCCTCGACACCACGATGGCGCCACAAAACTTTAACAAGCTCAATTGTCTTGACATGAAGAACTTTGCTGCTGGAATCAAGGTTTTCCACCGGTTCCTCATCAAAGGAAAAATCCGACCTCAACTCAATATGCTTCGCCGGCATAACATGCGAGGGATCCGACCGGTACCTCCACAACATCGATACATGGAACACATCATGTATTTTTCCAGCTCGTGAGGCAACCTCAACTGATAAGCCACATGACCAACATGCTCCACAACCTCATATGGTCCAATAAACCTCGGACTAAGCTTACCCTTACGTCTGAACCGCATCACCTTTTTCCATGGCGACACTTTCAAGAACACACGATCCCCCACCGTATATTCAATCTCCCTATGCTTCAAATCTGCGTAAGATTTCTGCAGATCTACAGCCGCTTTCAAGAAATCACACACAAGCTTCACCTTCTCATCTGTGTCTTTCAACAAATCCAGTAAGGAAACATATTTTTCCCCAACCTCTACAGCCGCTTTCAAGCGATCACACACAAGCTTCACCTTCTCATCTGTGTCTTTCAACACATCCAGTAAGGAAACATATTTTTCCCCAACCTCAGCCCAACATACAGGTGTACGACACCTCCGATCATATAAAGCCTCATACGGTTCCATTTGTATACTCACTTGCTAACTATTGTTATACGCAAACTCAACGAAAGGTAAATGGTTCTCCCAGGTTCCTTGGAACTCAATGATGCAACACCTTAACATATCCTCCAAAACCTGGATAACACGCTCCGACTCTCCATCCCACTGAGGATGATACGCGATGCTAAAACTTAACCTTGTACCCAAAGCCCGATGCAAACATTCCCAAAACCTCGCTGTAAACCTCGGATCTCTATCTGAAACAATGGACTTAGGTACCCCGTGCAAACGCACAATCTCAGCAATATACAAGTTCGCCAGCCTGTCCAAGGTATACGTTGTATGCACTGGCAGAAAGTGTGCAGACTTCATAAACCGATCAACAATCACCCAAATGGAATCCTTTTTATTCGGTGTCAAAGGCAATCCTAACACAAAATCCATGGTGATTCTCTCTTATTTCCATTTCAGAATTCTCAACGGTTGCAACAACCCGATAGAAACTGATGTTCAGCCTTAACACGCTGACACATGAACTTATAAACAAATTCAGCCACATCCTTCTCCAAACCAACCCAATAGTACACTTCTTTCAACCCACGATACATTTTGTTACTACCGGGGTGCATAGCAAAAGGACTAGAGTGTTCCTTCATCAAAATAGCATGCCTCAACTCTGAATCATTTGGCACCACTATTCAACCCTTGAAACACAAAACCCCATCATCATCAAAATAGAAATCCATCGGATTACCATCCAATATGTCCTTAACATGCGAAACAAGAGAATCATCAAACAATTGCTTAGCTTTAATCAATTGTGACAACGTCGGCTTAACTTGCAACTCAGACAACAATCCACCTTCCCATGTCACACTCAACCTGGCAAACATAGCCCTAAGCTCAACCACAACCTTACGAATCAACGCACCCGCCACCATATTAGCCTTTCCAGAATGATACTCGATTGTCAAGTCATAATCCTTAAGAAACTCCAACCATCTACGTTGCCTAAGGTTCAAATCCTTTTGAGACATCAAATATTTTAAACTCTTGTGATCTATAAAAACAACACATTTCTCTTCATAGGCAACAACCTTACCATATTGCATTAGCACACAACCCAAACCAACGTAAGACGTATCACTATAAACCACGAACTCTTTCCCTGACTCGGGTTGGATCAACACAGGAGCATGGGTCAAGACTTCCTTCAACTTCTCAAAACTATGTTGTTGCTTCTCCGTCCACACATAAGTAACATTCTTTTGCAACAACTTCATCAACGGTGCCACAATACTAGAAAACACATCCACAAAATGATGATAATAACCATCCAACCCAAGGAAACTACGCACCTCCGACACAGACTTAGGTTGTTTCCAATTGAGAATTGCCTCAATTTTCCATGGATCAACACAAATACCCTCCGTGAAAACCACATGACAAAGGAATATCACCTCCTTCAGCCAAAACTCACACTTGCTCAGTTTGGCATATAACTGATTATCCTTCAAGGCTTGCAAAATAATCCGCAAATGCTGATCATGTTCTTCTTCGGTATGAGAGTACACAAGGATATCATCAATAAACACCACCACAAACTGATCAAGATATTCATAGAACACCCTATTCATCATATCCATGAATGCAACTGGGGCATTCGTCAAACCAAACGGCACCACCAAGAACTCATAATGCCTGTACCTGGTACGAAACACAGTCTTATGTACATCCACATCCCTAACCTTCAACTGGTAATACCCCGACCTCAAATCAATCTGAAAAAACACCACCGCACCACAAAATTGATCAAAAAAATCGTCAATCCTCGGTAAAAGATACTTATTCTTCACCGTCAACTTGTTCAATTGGCAGTAATCAATGCACATACGCATCGTACCATCCTTCTTTTCACAAAAAGAATGGGAGCACCCTATGGCGAAACACTCAGTCGAATGAACCCATGATCTAACAATTCCTAAAGTTGTGACTTTAGCTTTTTTAGCTCCTTCAGTGCCATCCGATAAAGAGCAATGGACACCAGAGTTGTACATGTGTACGTCTTAATACCGAATTCCACCTCTGTATCTAGAGGTAAACCCGACAACCCTTTAGGAAAAACTTCCAGATAACCACAAATAGCCCGAATATCCTACACACAAACACCTTTGGCCTCTGAATTCATCACAATAGCCAAATATGTCTGGCAACTTCCTTGCATCATCTTTTCTGCTCGAGTAGTCGAAACAAAATTTGACAAGAATTTTACATTCTCACCAGCCACCACAACTTCATAATCATCGGCAAACCTCAAAGAAATTCTTTTGGATTCACAATCCACAACTACTTTGTGCTCACTTAACCAATCCATGCCCAAAATAACATCAAAGCCATGAAATGGCAACTCCATCAATTCTGCGGCAAACTCATGACCTTGCACTACCAAATGAAACCGCCTATACAACTTCCTAGTCATAACCATCTCACCAAAGGTACTAGTTACTAACATTCCAACATCCAATATCTCAACAGGAACATTCAACAAAGATGCATACTCACTTAAGATATAAGAATGAGTAGACCCTGAATCAATCAAGGAAAATAATGACAAGGATTGCAAAGTGAAGGTACCTACGATCACATCCATGTCATTATAACCCTCGCGATGAACATAGATTCGAGCTGGCCCACCATTCTCTGATTGTGCCACAACAGCATGAGCCACAACACTCTAACTATCCTCACGCCTCTAAATATTACCCCTGCCATGGCCCCGACTCCTAGCAAGTGCAGCAGCATGAACCGGTGCATCTCTCATAGTACGAGGAAAATCACGCTTCAGGTGATCAGAAGATCTACAAATCCAACAAATCATGGTATTTTCCCAACACGCACCCGTGTGATGTCTACCACAACACTCACACTCAACCGCAACACGAGCTCCCTGATTACCCTAGCTAAAGCTACCACCACGCCTATGATCCAGCCTGTGTCTCTTATCCTAAGACCTCATATTCTGCTTCCCAGAATAGCCAAAATCAGCCGCTCTCTTATTCAAGCCCACGCCCGAAACCTATCATGTTACACCCAGGGACTGTTCAATATCCTTGGAACGGTTGACCAACACATCAAAATTCGTGTAATCTGCAGCCAACAAATACATCTTAATGTCATTCACAAGACCATAGCGAAACCTATCGCACCTTTGTCGATCATCTGGAACCAACTCTGGGGCATACTGATTTAGGTGAACAAATTTCACCTCATACTCGACAACTGACATGCCACCATGTGACAACGATATAAACTCACGCTTCTTCGCATCTAGATACTGTAAACCAAGATACTTCCTCTTAAAAGCTCTCCGAAAGAATTCCCAAGTCACATCCGCCTCAAGAACACCCACAATTGTGGTTACCCACCAATGATAAGCATCACCTTGCAACAAGGACACAGTGCAACCCAACTTGCGCTCTTCATTGCAACCCATATGATTCAAGATACGGATTGTGTTTTCCAGCCATCCATCGGCTGCTTCAGGACTCGGACCCCTGAATTCCTTGCCTTCCAAACTACGAAGACGCTCCAAAGGTAAACCTTGATTAACCACCACAGCAGGTGTCGGTGCTTGCACTTACACTCCAGCTATCACTACTTGGAAAACTTCTGTCATCGTTTGGATCAACAGAGCCAAATCACTAAAACTGGCACTTGAGGAGCTTGAGGTACATCACCATCCCTAGCATCAACAGAAGGAACCAATAGAGGATGAGGAGGTAAAACATTACGAGGATTCCCTTTCTCAACATTATTTTATCCAGACCCAGTATTAACCATCATCGAGCGAGTCTCACGTTGAGCCATGCTAACAAAAGCATCAAAACACATTAAAGTCAGGCTAGCATTCAGCAAGAGATCCAAGACAACCTTATAAAACATTTAAAAACCTCGGTAATAGGCAATATATTCCCAACTTACACCCTAACATGATGTAAAATAATCACTGTACATATTCACAATCACCATGCATATCAAACATTAGAAAATAATCAAACTCCAACATCCCAACCTTTCAAAACTTGGTTCTGATACCAACAAATGTAACCCCCTCGACCCAACTTAGACGCCCGATCGAACTGAGTGAGCTATATTAGGTTTGTCAAAGCAAACCAGAGAAAAAATACTAAAACTGGCCCATTTTTCCCTTTTATCTTGTCTAGATGCGTATTATTAATCCTAAGTGATCAAGCTCGTAGCAGATGGATTTTCAAAGGAAAAGGACCACGAAAAAATAACCAATTGCATACGATACATTTTAGGGACTAAAACGTATATCTGGTAAATTACTAAATCATTAAGAGTTAGGGTTACCAATCCTCAATTAGTCAGGTTATATGCTTGCATGTTAATTTTCAGCTCAATACGACCATCCAAACTCAAGTAATTGCATTCACAACAATCAAGGACCAAAACGAAAGAATAAAAAACTTGCAAACATCCTAATAACTAAATTAACTGTAGCCCGTATCGGTACGCGTACAGGTGTTTCAGTACGCCTTGGCTAATTTTCAAAACTCAGATTCTAGTATCTCAAAACTGTACTGATACGGCCTCGCGTATCGAAACGCTCAGCCAAATTGCCCTTACCCGTATCGAAACACTTGCTCGCGTATTGAAATGCTATCCTGTAAAGGCTTACCTATATCGAAACACCCCTCCCGCATATCAAAATGCTAAGCCTGAAATGGCCTAGCCGTATCGGTACGAGGGGATGCGTTCTAATACGCCTGGACACAAAATGACATTTTTAGCTATTTTCAATCGAATCTAGATGCATTTAGATCTTAACAACTCACATTCATGTATACAACCAACCATCCAATCATATTTCAACATTAGCACCAAGATTTAGCAACCACAACATAACATAAGCTTCCAAAAGATCAACCTATAGGAATGCCCACTAAGCCACTTTACCAAATATACCAAAACACTCATTTGAACATTTACTAGCATATGTCAACTACACAAATGTCCATTGCATCAAAAACAACATATTAGAATCATCAAAGCATGGAACTCAACCAAGGCTAACTAGATGCATCCTTAGGCAACCACTTAGTATCAACCATAAGCAAGAATCAACTACATGCTTATCAACCACAATCCAACTCCAAAACACAACATTTAACATGCCTAAAAACCAGAGAAAAAATAAAATTACAAAACCAAAATATGGCGAACACATTGTCTTATTAACCAAAAACTTAAACCGAGTTCATACTCAAAATAGTCTTTACTCTTAGATCACTTTAACCTTGCCTTTGCTGCCCCAAACTTCAATGCTCTGCATCACTAGGATAAAGAGAGCGTAAGTACACATGCTTAGTGAGAATGCTCATGAAACAATGATGCATTTAAGGCCATTTGAAAACTAAACACTTGTTTTCAAGCCATGCTTACGACCAAAGCATCAAATCATGTTACCATGCTTAAATCCCAAAGCATTATAAAGTAGGTTCAACACATGAACTTTCATATATTTGCAATTATATTGACCTCAAATAGACGACCTCTATCATCGGATAGTCAACCGTAATTCTTGATTAGCCGACCGCTAATCATTGGTTAATCGACCACTAACCATTCATATCAGATACACAGATCTCTCATGATGACCGATGCCATCAAACCTATACCATACCGACCGCATGATATGACAACCTTGCCGACCGCAAGATCAACATCAACAAGGGGGACCGACTGCTCAACCCAAGTGACAACATTATAGTCTGAGTAGCTGACCACTATACCTCAAGGACCTTTAACCACGTTCAATTTTTAACATATTATAGTGCATTTCATCCTATGGCATGCCAACTATATCTGAATGTTTTCTCATCATATCACATAGCCAATATATCATTTACAAAACCATTTACTCACTTTTTTACAATGCATTATACAAAATCACCACATATGAAGGCCACATTGCCAAAGCAATACCACAATCCTAACTGAAATAAAACCAATGCTCACTAGCATTTCATATACTTTTAAACTGTTACATATGTACTCAAAATCATGCATTTACAGTAAGTAAATCAAACCATGTTTACGACCAAAAAATGAATTACACATGCTCATATTCGAACCGATATTAAAGAGAAAAAAAGGGAAACTTACTCCTAAGCTTAGGTAAGTGTTTCAAGCTTAACCTAAACTCCCATAAACACTTTCAAACCTTTGAAGGACTTTTAAAATTGTTTCCACTCACCGATTACACGTTGCCTTGCTCGCCAATGCAAATTGAGCTCCCGACAAGCAACGATCCACCTCAAGCTACTTCACCTTGATTATCCCCTTACCTCTAAAGGATTCTTTCTCCCTTAATTGGATGATGTACATAAGAAAACAAAGTTAAAACATTAAGGTTTTGATAAACAATCAACAAGAAATCATTTGAAATCAAAGGATTTAAGAAAAGAAAGATTTACCTGAAGATTTAGAAGAAGAGAGTGATGTATGGCTGGAGAGATTTGAGCAAAAATATTTTGAGAGAAAGTTAGTTACGTGATTTTTGATTAGAAGATTTAATTACCAAATTAATTCTCCCTAACCTATTTATATTTTCCAAAACACTTTTAAAATAGCTAATTAAGGGATAAAGTCTGAGATTTGACTTTTGGGCAATTAGCTCCTTAAAGATTTAAAGTTTTGACTCTTTACAAAACAGTCACTAAAAACAGTTTTCAAAGTTTGCATTTTAGTCACTAGCCTAAAATGTCTAATTTTTAAAACTCATTTTATAAAATTGATTTTACAATAATTATTAATATATTAAATAATGATTTTAGAACATTTTTATATATTTTTATCACCTTCAAAAGTATTTAATCTGATTTAATCCTGAAACTAACTCGAATCCCTAACACTGGTCTACCGAACCCTTAGAACGAACCCCAGAACAACTAGACCCAAAATTGGGGCGTTACATGTTATCTTTGATAGATTCTAGTTCCATGCATTCATATGTTTTGTATGAGCATGCACATTTGCTTGGTATACCAGTAGAAATGCTTGATGTTGGTATACAAGTGACGAGTTCTTTTAGAGAAACAATCATTACGAGGAAGTTGTATCAGAGATGTCCCTTGATGGTTCAAGTACAAGTGACGAGCTATCGTTTCATGGTTTTGACATGATTTTGGGTATGGATTGGTTGTCTGAGCACCAAGCTGTGGTTGATTTTAAGACCAAGCGGGTTTCGTTGAAGCTCGCTGATGATTATGAGGTGGTAGTTATGAGTGAAAATGTAAAGTTCTTATCCAATATGGTTTCAGCCATAGAAGCGCGTAAGTTTCTTGATTGGGGATGCCAGGTGTATATAGCTTATGTGATGAACCTGAATGTGGAAGAAGTACGAACCAAGGATATTCGTACTATTTGTGTGTTTTCGAAAGAGTACTTGGGTTGCCACCGGACAAGGAGGTAGAGTTTTGTATTGAGATATATGTTGATTCACCGGTGTTGATTGCACCATATCGCATGGAACCTAAGGAGTTGAAAGAGTTGAAGACACAACTTTAGGAGCTATTGGATTCAGCCTAGTGTTTTTCTGTGGGGAGCACCGGTGTTGTTTGTAAAGAAGAAGGATGGCACCTTGAGGATGTGTATAAATTATCGGCAACTGAACAAGTTGACGATAAAGAACAAGTATCCCTTACTGCGGATTGATGATTTGTTTGATCAATTTTGAGGTCCTACGGTATTTTTGAAGATCAATTTGAGGTCTGGATATTATTAGTTGAAGGTTAAGGATAATGATGTGTTGAATATAGCTTTTTGTACGCGGTATGATCATTATGAATTTTTGGTGATCCCATTTGGGTTGACAAATGCACCTACGACATTCATGGATATGATGAATCAGGTGTTCTATGAATTTTTGGATCAGTTCGTAGTAGTCTTTATTGATGATATTCTTGTGTACTCTCGTACCGAGGAGGATTATGACCGACACTTATGGATTATGTTGCAAACTTTGTTGGATAATCAGCTTTATGCCAAGTTAAGTAAGTGTGAGTTTTGGATTAGGGAAATGGTTTTCCTTGGACATGTGGTATCAGCTGAGAGAATTCAGGTTGATCCTAAAAAGATTGAAGCAATTGTGATTTGGAAGCAACCGAAGTCAGTATCGGAAGTTTGTAGTTTCTTGAGTTTGGTAGGTTATTACCGTTGTTTCGTGGATGGGTCTTCGAAGGTTGCTGCCTCGTTAACCAAGTTTTTGCAGAATGATGTACGGTTTAAGTGGATAAAGGCTAGGCAAAAAGCTTTCGAAAAGTTGAAGAAAGCTTTAACACAAGCTCCAATCTTGATTCAACCTGAGTCAGGGAAGAAGTTTGTGGTGTATAGCGACGCATCGTATTTTAGGTTGGCATGTGTGTTGATGCAAGTAGGGAAGTTGGTAGCCTATGCATCGAGGCAGCTGAAGGTTCATGAACACAACTACCCTATACATGATCTTGAGCTTACCGCGGTAGTGTTTGCGTTGAAGATATGGAGACATTACCTCTATGGCGAAAAGTGTGTTGTATACACTAATCATAAGAGTTTGAAGTATTTGATGACAGAAAAGGAGTTGAATCTCAGGTAGCATAGAAGGATTATGATTTGACCATTGAGTATCATCCGGGCAAAGCCAATGTTGTGGCTGATACTTTGAGTAGAAAGGACGTTGTGGAGTTAAGAGCCATGTTTTCGAGGTTGAGTGTGACGGGGGTCTGTTGGCAGAGCTACAAGTTAAACCACTTTGTCGCAGTTGATAAAGGAAAATCAACCTTATGATGAGGCGTTGGTGCCGCATGTTAAAGATATCATGGATGAAAATCCTACGAATTTTCACTTTAATAATGATGGGGTGTTGTGTTTTAAGGAGCGGATAATGGTGTCTAATGACATGGAGTTGAGACGGATGATTTTGACTGAGGCACATGCTAGTCCTTTTGCTATGCATCCCGGTAGTACTAAAATGTACTAGGGGTTGTGGAAGGAGTACTATTGGGTGGGTTTGAAAAATGATGTAGCTGATTATGTTGCTAAGTGTATGGTATGTCAGCGTGTGAAAGTTGAGCACCAGTTTCCTTCCGAGTTGTTGCAACTGTTGAAAATTCTAAAGTGGAAATGGGAGAGAATCACCATAGATTTTGTGTCGGGATTGCCTTTGACACCGACTAAAAAGGATTCCATTTGGGTAATTGTTGATCGGTTTATGAAGTGTGCATATTTTCTGCCAGTGCATACGGCGTATTCCTTGGATAGGTTGGCAGATTTGTATGTTGTTGAAATTGTGAGGTTTCACGGAGTTCTCAAGTCGATTGTCTCAGATAAAGATCCGTGGTTTATAACAAGGTTTTGGAAATGTTTGCATCAAGCTTTGGGTACTCGCTTGAATTTTAGTACATCGTATCATCCTCAGACGGATGGCCAATTTGAACGTGTGATTAAGATTTTGGAGGATATGTTGAGATGTTGTATCATTGAGTTCTAATGAACCTGGGAAGGGTAGTTGCCTTTGGTTGAGTTTGCATACAATAATAGCTATAAAGAAAGTATAAAGATGGCATGGTATGAAGCCCTGTATGGTAGGAAGTGTCGTACACCTTTGTGTTGGGCTGAGGGTGGGGAAAAGTATGTTTCCATGCTTGATGTGTTGAAAGACACGAATGAGAAAGTAAAAATGATTTGCGATCGATTAAAAGAGACCTCAGATAGGCAGAAATCCTACGCAGATTTGAAGTGTAAAGAGATTGAGTACACTGTTGGTGAGAAAGTTTTCTTGAATGTTTTGCCTTGGAAGAAGGTGATGCAGTTTGGGCGTAAAGGGAAGTTGAGCCCGAGGTTTATTGGACTGTATGAGGTGCTAGAACGCATTGATACTGTGGCTTATCGGTTGAGGTTGCCTCCTGAGTTGGAGAAGATTAATGATGTGTTCCATGTGTCTATGTTGCAGAGGTATTGCTTGGATTCGTCGCATGTTATGCCAGTTGAGGATGCTGAGTTGCGACCAAATTTATCTTATGAGGAGGAACCAGTGGAGAACCTTGACTTTAATAGTAAAGTTCTTCGTGGCAAGACGATTGAACTTGTTAAGGTGTTGTGGTGACATCGCGGTGTTGAGGAGGCCATATGGGAGAGTATGTCGGTCGTGGTTGCTCAATTTACGCATCTGTTTCCCTCAGTTAAATTTCAAGGACAAAATTTCTTAAGGGGGAGAGTTGTAACGCCTCATTTTTGGGCCTAAGAGTTTTCGGAATAGATTAGACGGTCCGTTGGACCGGATTAGAGGATTCAAGTTTGTTTTGGGATTTAAATTGGATTAAATATTTTCAGATAGGATATAAATAAGGAAAAATTATCCAAAATCATTATTTATTATAGAAATGATTTTGGTGAAATCAATTTTACAAAAAGAGGTCTCGAAATGGGACATTTTGGTTAGTGACCAAAATGCAAAGTTTCAAAACTGTTTTTGGCGACTGTTTTGAAAAAAGGTCAAAACTTTGAATCTTTAAGGAGCTATTTACCTAAGGGTCTAATATCAGGTTTTTCCCTTAATTGATTATTTTAAATGATTTTTAAAATAAAATAAAAAGGCTTGGGAGATAATTGGATAATTAAAATCATTAAAACAAACTTTACGTAACTACCTTTTTCACAAAAAGATTTTCTCTCCAATTCTCTCCAGCCAAACATCTTTTATCTCTTCAACATCTTCAGATAAATTTCTCTTTTAATTTCTCTTTTGATTTCAATTGAGATTATAATGGTTTTCTAACAAAATAAATTTGATTTCTTATGGTTTTGGCTTTGCAGATCATTTAATTAAGGGGAAAGGCTGCCATTAGAGGTGAGGTTCATTCTTCTCCTCTAATACAAGGTTCTTTATTGAAATTCCCAAGTTATTGATCCTTTACACATGTTTTATAACTTGATTTATTGTTTTAATTGTGGAAAATTGATTTAATTGTGGTTTAATTGATTTAATTGAAGGATTTTCGTATAGGTTATGTTTTGCTGGGTTCTTATTTATTTTAATCATGATTTTGATGTTGAATAATGTTAATAGATGGGTTTTAACATTGGAATCCCGAAACTATTGGAATCTCTAATTTCCTAGGTTGTTAGTTGTGTGTTTTTGAGGAGTTGTGGTGGTTAAATGAATGTTGGAGATATAAGGATGTTAGAGTTACGTTTTTAGATGTTGATTGATGATAATTGATGTGTGGAAACGTTAGATTGTGGTTGGGTGAAGTTTGGAAGGGGGTTTGTTGTTAGTTATGGATGTTGTGGAGGGAATTTGGATAAAGTATGTTAAGGTTTAGTGTTGTTGTGATGTTGATTGCATTTTGATGCAATGTACCTCTGTTTTGTGTGGATAAAAGCATGGGAAGTTGGTCCTCAAGCTTGAACGTTGGTTTTGGAAGCTTTGGAGGCGCGATTGTCGTATCGGCAAGAGAGGCTTTGCTAGTCGGTGAGTGGAAATGTGTTTTCAACTTTGCAAAGGTTTAAAAGTTGTGTTTGGGAGTTTAGATCGAGCTTGAAACGTTGGTCTAAGCTTGGAAGTAAGTAAAGGATGAATTCTCTCTCGAACTCGATTTGGCTAATATTTTACATGGTTTGATTACTCACTGTATATGCATGTTTTGAGCATGGTTTAATAGTGGAAATTGTTTATAAAATGATTTTGTTGCATTTGGAAGTAATGCATGTTTTGTAAATGTTTATGAACATTGGTTAAATGATTTTGATGATGCAGATGAAAACAGTGAGTTGTTGATGTTAAAATGAATTATATTGGCAAGTGATGTCATGAAAAGGTTTGTAAATGGAATCAGATATAGTTGGCCGACCATTGGATTGATAGCGCACTATAAAAAGGCGCCTTGGATGTCGAGGGGTTTATATGGTGTACCGAATACTCAAGTACCCTAACAGTCGAGGGGTTTATATGTACTGAAGACTCCCGTTTGTGGGTTAAACATTGTACCGATGAGTGGTGTAGAGGGGTTTATATGTACCGAATACTCCACCATGGGTGTCACAATGGTGCAGGGGTTTATGTGTACCGAACACTCTCGTGTGTGAGCCTTGTGTTACCGGTAGATTGTTTGTTCAGTGTTGAGAGAACACCTGTTGAATCCGTGTATCTGATGTATGTTTTGTAAAGTGGAAAATTGGTAAATTATCACTTGGAAGCCAATATAAGTGTTATTGTATTAAGAGATGGATTATGCGGTTTAATGTGATTTAAACATGTTTTACTCTTTAAGCCTTGCTTTGGTAGTATGCATGGGAAAGCTTAAATTGAGGGTAGCAAATGGTAGTTTGCTATTGAATCCATGATAAGGAATTGTAATATCCCAATTTTTTGCTTAGTGACTAAAATGTAAATTTTGAAAGTTTAAGGGTTAAAGTGTAAACTTGGAAAAGTTCAGGGACCAAAGTGTAGTTTTAAAAAGTTATGTAATTTAACCCCGTAAATGAATGGTTTACCCCCAAGAGTGGTATTTCCGTGTTACCCGGATTTTTCATACGAGGCTTATATTATTCAAATTTGGGATCGAATAAAAATTGTTAAGCGTGTTCAAACCAGAATAGCACAGGGATGGGTGTCCTATTGGGAAGGTCCCATATTCAATATTTTGACTGATAAAAAGGATTCAGTTTAACTCAGTAATATTCGTAATGGATTGTTGAGATAAGATTTCTAAAAGGAAATGTATCCGATAAAATTCCCGGTAATTATCGGTATATCAAATCGAATTAAAATTTTAAAGACAGTTCCAAAGATTGTGGGAAATTCATAAAATATTATTTTATGAATATTTTATTAATGTTGGTGGGATTCTAACTAGATTTAGTTATTATATGATGGAGTGGTTGTAAAGCTCAAAGAAGGAAAATTTGGAAATCGTATTGTGTGAAATTTGAATAATTGGATCGAATAAATATCATAAATTAAAATTTATGATATTTTGGGAAGGATGCTGGTTAGAATGGAACCAATTTGGTTCATTTTTTATGGAATGGCAATTTTCAAGTCTTGTTAGTAAATAAAGTCTAATTGGAGGGCAAATTGGACATTTGCCATGGATGGCATTTTTGAAATATTTTGAAACTTTGAGGGCAATTTTGGAAGAAGATTTGCACATGGATTAAATCATGGCCATTGATTTTGATGAGATTGAATCTTGGCCATTGGATTAAAAGGGCAAATTAGTAATTTTACTAGTTAAATGAATTTAAAATTCATTTAACTTTACACATGGATTAAATAGAATAAAAGATGAACAAAAATCATCTTTTATTTCCAAGGGCTGTTCGAATACCTCAAGAAAGAAAGGGGAAATAGGGTTTTCAATTTTCAAGTCGAAAATTGAAGATCAAGACAAGTTTCAAACAAAATTAATTTAGGTAAATTGTTCTACACTTGATTCTTTTCATTTTGATAGAATATTGCATGATAAAAGTTAATTTTAGTTCATGTTATTGATGAAGGTGATTATGAAAATTGAAGCTTATGATGAAATTAGAGTTGTATTTAGTAGAATTGATGTTGTAAACATGGAATCAAGATTTAATTTAGATTAATTCCATGTTTTAGGTTATAAACCCTAACCCTAAAATTTTGGGGATTTGGTTAGGGAGTTAAATTGAGAATGAAATTGAATAGATTATGATGTTGAGAGCTTGAATTTGATGTCAGATTAAATAATTTCCTCAATTGAAATTATAGGGACCATTTTGAAAAGATTGAGAAAATTAAGGGAAATAATTGAAAATTTTATTTTAGTATTGGAATTATTGATTTATGATGAAATTAGCTTGAATTGATGATTACGGACCAAAATGAAAATTTTGGAAGTTGAAAGACCAATTCGGCAATGTAGGAAAAATTAGGGATTGGTCTTGAATTTATGGAAAATTGATAGAATTGAAGATTCAAGCACGTTATGAAAGTTAAGGGATTGATATGACAAGAAAATAAAATTTAGGGACCTTTTTGAAAATAAAAAGTTAGTGAATGACCAAATTGAATAAAGTTAAAAGTTGAAGGAAAAAAATTCAAGAATGTTAGAAAATAGATGAATGGTTTATTTGTACATGAATTTATGTACAAAAGTGAAGTAGTGACTAAAATGTCACTTTTATAAAGTTTAAGGACTAAAAGGTAATAGTCCAAAATTAGTAAATGATTATGGAAAATTTTCAAATTAGGCTTGAACAATTGTTTAATGTTCAGAATGGTCACTAAGGACGTATGGACCAATTCAGCAACTTTGAAGAATATTGGGGAAATTTTTAGAAAATTTTATATTCGAATAGTTATGTTTAAGAATCAAGTTAGCAATGTTAGATTTAAATCGAATATGAGAATAGTAATGTATATGCTCGATTGGTCTTATACAGTTCCAAAAGAGATTGAAAGAGAACCAAATGATAAAAAAAAGAAAGAAATGAAAACCCGTGTAAGCTTAGTGAGGCATACCATTACATGGCCCAGGTGAGTGCATTTATACGTTTTAAATTGCAATTAGGAAGACTAGCGAATAGTCGACCTTAAATTAAAATGATATTGCATTATCTATATATATGTTAATTTATGTTTGTCATGACCAATTATGCTGAAGTATGAGATATGAAATGTTTATTTATATGATGATCTATGTTTACCATGAATATTTATGATGAAGCATGAAATATGAAATGTCTATATGTATGATTGATTATGATGTTGAGTTGATGATGAAAGAAATGCCCACGTATTGTGTATGAGGGTCCATGGTATAGTTGGCATGCCATAGAGTCTTTAGCAGCTGCACCCTCATGTTCATGTTATCAAACAGATATTGTGACAAAATGATTGTATCACATGCACCATTGGGATCCACGCCCACTGTGCCCGAGTGCACTGTCGAGGTGCTTCATGTTTATGAGAAGCAAAGAGCATCCCCGAGTACGTACTCATCTTCACGTTCACGTTAGACACTACGGTGCCATTTCAAGATGACTCGCGTACCTCGATCTCATATAGCGTACTTTGGGCAATGATAAAAGAATCATGTCACATAAATAAATCATGTCATGTAAACGAATCATGTTACGTATATGAATCATGTAATGAATATAAACCATGCTATGTATATGAAATATATCATGTATATGAACCATGCCATGAATACGGAACATGCCATGTATATGAATTAAATCACGTATATGAATCATGCTAGGTAAAAGAATCATGTCATGTAAATGAATCAAGTTATGTATATGAATCATACCACGTATGAAAATCATGTCATGCAAATGAAATATGCCACGTATGAGAATCTTGTTAGATAAATGGATCATGCCATGAATATGAATCATGTCATGAATGTGAATCATGTTATGTATATGAATTAAGTCATGTATATGAATGATGTCACTTATATGAATCATGCCACGTATATGAATCATGACATGTATATGAATTATGCCATGTATACGAAGTATGCCACATATATATATGAAATATGTTATGCATATGAATCATGTCATGTATACAAATTATGTTACGTATATGAATTATGCCATGCATATGAATCATGCCATGTGTACGTATTGTGTCATGTATATGAATTATGCCATGTATGTGAATCATGCCATGTATATGAAATATGCTATGTATATGAACTATGCCATGTATATGATTTACTTGATAATGATGGAGTATTGGAAACTAGACTACGTTAGAAAAATTATGACTTGCACATGAATATTGATTGACTATGAAAACTTGTTAGTACGATACTACCTTAGACAGAAACTATGCTAGGTTTAATGTATAACATGTATTGCTTTATTTTGTGTTTTGATAAATATGATTATTGCCTCACTATGTTCGTACTTAGCGTGTGTTATTTCACACGTAGGTTCTCCCAAGTAGAATGGCAAGAATGAGCTATTAAATTAGAAAATCAAGTTACATTAGTAATCACGGTATGTACATCTTAAGTTGTAAGTTTGATGTCTAGTGGGCATATACATATATGTAGTGGATTTAAAGAGACAGATTGTTTTGTAATCTTAAGTTTATAATGTGTTTATACACTATTACAATGTATGAATCTAGAAATTGGTTTGCTATAAGTAGTTATATTTTTCGATATAGTTAAGTATAGTTTAACCCTAATCACGCAGTAATTTTAAAATCAAAAAAGGGTCTAGGCAAGGTACATAGTTTTCTCCCTGATTTATATTTTTATTTCAATAACACATTTATAAATTTTATAATACAATTCAAGGTCAAAACTAGCTGCTATAAACTGACGTAGTTTTTAATTCAAAACCGAAAAGGGTTAAACTACAAGTTTAAAAGTTTGAAAAAAAATATTTCAAGTCAAGTTTTCTTAACAACTTTGTAACATCTTTAGTGTATATTCGGTCTACGAGTATACGTTAAGGGTGTTATAGGCATGATGTTATGATGATGTTTTTAAAGAGATTTGAAAAGTGGTTTTCAAAGATATGTAAAATGGTTTAACTTGCATTGATGATGGTTGATGTTTTGAGCAACCCTCACTAAGCCTAGTGTGCTTACGCTATCTATTCCATCAACATAGAGAATTAAGGTTCGAGGTAACAAGGAAGCGAGGAAAGGAATTCCAAAGACTTGTTTTCACAGTACAGTTTGGAACGTTGAAAAGTAGTAATAATGACAATGTGTCGTTTGGGGTTTTGAGAGAGGTTTTGATAAACTCCCTGTTGTTGCAATTTTATTGCTGTTTTGGACTTGTAATAAGTTTTAAGTGGTTGAGTTGTGATTGGTTTAATGTTTTGAAAGTGAATTAGGAAGCATGCCTCTAGATTTGGTGATTGAATATGCTAGACAAGCTATGATGACTTATATGATTGACATGTTGATGTTTAAGTATGTTGTTGATGTTATATGATGTTTTGCTAGAGGTTAATGTGGTTTGGAATGAGCCAAAGTGTCATATGTTGGACCTAGAGGCCACTACAGGCCTCTGCGAACCGGTACGGGTACCCAGAGTTTTGATACGCAAGGTCCTATTGAGGCTCAAATCGCTGACGTTAAGCCTAGCGTATCGGTATGCCTAACCACTATATCGGTACACCTTGAAGGGAAACCGTTCTGGTGTCGGTACACGAGATGGCATATCAAAACGAACCCTTGATTTTAAACTAGCCATATCGGTACACGGGGTACCGTATCAGTATCGTCTTTAGCTACTGGAATATGAGTTTTTGAAATGGTAAAGAAGGGATTGGTACGGGGTCAAGGCCGTATCGGGACAGGTTGGTCAAAAAACCGTATCGATACATATGTACGTGTATCGATACAAGAAGTCGTTTTGTTAGTTGGTCCGTATTTGTACGGGGCCTTCTTGTATCAGTATGCCCTATTGAATTTGTGCTCTTTTGAGCTTAAGTTTGTATATCTTTCAAATTAGTCCCCGATTAATATGAATGCTATTAATAGAGTTTGAGTGGTTATTTTGAAATGGAAATTAACCTGCAAGCATAAAATCGGATTAATCAAAAGTTGGTAGTATTAATTTTGGTTAATGCCCCGTAATTTGCAATTTTTACATTTGGGTCCCTTATAAGAATTCTTGATCAGTTGACTCTGATTTGTAATATATTCTGAATGTAAATTGTCCGCTGAAGCATGTGCACATAGGTCATTAACGAGACACATCTGGACAAGATAAAAAAAATTAGGGCTCAAGTTAGGGCTTTAGTTCTGGTTTTCTTCTGCAAACCTAATGTGGCTCTTTTAGTCCGGTTCGGCTAGGCCGGGACAAAGGGGTTACAAATATAGTATTTTTCTAAAAAATCTTTTGAAAGACTCAACAGATCACAACATAAATTGTATTATGTCAAAAGCATAATGCAATGCACCCAACTAAATAGTCACCAAAAGAAGAGGAATATTCCCTAGAACCCCTCACTACATAGTCACCAATCAAGAGTGGTATTACATCAACCGAATTAAGGGGGTGATGACTATTACTTCCACCGTACAATCTCAACTGATGCACACAGTGATATGATTATGATTAAAAATTCAAGTTGCACAATACAATTCTAAAATATTTAATTCAGGGTCCATAGTTCAGTAAATATAATATTTAGTTAAAACACAATTTGATAAGGTATGCACGAGATGTCAAACATAAAAGTCTACAATACAAAGAATAATCATGCCAGGTGTAAAACACCAACACAAAAGAAAATACGTATCACGGGAAGAAACACACCTTGAGCAAGCAGTACCTCTAATGTCGTGGAGGACATCTCTCACACTCAGATCTAACATTGGGTGTTTTAGTATCAGAACTCACGAGAATAAACTTTACAATATTACTATTATCACTATACCACTGAAACCAATATAAAGCTCTCTAATATGAAAATACTAATGTGAAATCCTCGTAGCTCGAGTAGGTTGAGGAGGTAAGTTGTCTATCTCACAAATGGGGGACTCGTGTTTACCTTAACACTAGAAATAATCTAAGGCAAAATCGAATAATCAATTTCGAATTTGACGAAACGGACATTGAATTTAGAATTAGGATGCAAAAATATCAAGTTCAAAGTTGACTGAAAAAATTAATATTGATCAACAATCCACATCAGTCAAAGTCAATGGTCAAAAACTCGATCAAGCCTCGACCAACTGCTTGGCGTATGGACTCAGCTTGACCCAAGGTTTTGAGTTCAGCTTAGACTCAGCTGACGGGTTAGGCTTACGGCTCGATTTAAGGCTTGTGGTTGGCTTGGCTCAAGAATTGGATTCGGGTCACTAGCTTGGGTTCACAGTTGGAATGATAGGATTTGCACTAAAAAATTATGGCAAAAGGGTGATGCACACAGTTTGGAAATGACAAGTCATGTAGGTCTGGTTTTTTTGGGCGCCTCTCACTTTGGGCAATGAGGCAATGGGCGCCTCACACAGAGTGGCTAAAATCTCTTCGTTTACAAGGCAATGAGGCACTTAGGGCTCCTAGAACCCTTTTCTGGCAGAGCGACAGCTAGGTTCGAGAGAGACAGGTTGCGTGATAGGAAGAGATTCACCCGAGGTAATGCATGCGGTGTTCACCCATCATCTTGTACGTCTTGAATATAGATAGAAAAAAGAGATCAAGCGCTAATGATGGAGATGCACAATAGAGCAACCTTATCCACACTCGAATTGGAGGTAAAGTGCGGTGAAGCGATGAACGAAAGATAACAAGATGTTCCAACGTCATTTCCTCGCAAAGATGGAGGACTAACGTATTATTAAGTCCTTTTTAAATCAATGATATGTCACCAAGACATGTGTAATACATGGGTAGTTTTGGTTCATCTTTTCTCTTCATGCATTCAGTTCTTAAAATTGTTATCAGGAGGGAGTTAATCAACCGAAACCAAAAATTCAACTTATAGGTAAGTGGTATTTGTTTTAAACTTCATTTACTATAGTTTCATTAACTTTGGAGCCATGGTGTTTGTGATTTCTAATTCCTAAATGAGAAGTTACTGTTTGAAAAATGGATCAAGATGGCAGGCGGGTACAGTTTTGCGGATTTCGCACCGCACCCGCCCCAGTTGAGGCGAAAATAGGTATGAGTAAGTAGTGGGCAAGTGTGAATTTAAAAGGTCAAACCCGTCGTGGGTAGTAGGTAGGTGGTGGATTTGAGACTTTACCTGCACCGTATCCACCTGCATCCACCCGCCTCGCATCCGCCTGTCCCACCCACTAACTACCCACCATATGAATTTTGGACCATTATAAATTTATGAATAAGTTCACAACCTATTTTGTAAACCTTAAGATTTTATATTATGTTCCTTATAGTTTAACCAAATCTTAGGGTATAAACATTCTTTACACTTGTCTACCACCATTAGTTGGTTAGTCGAGTCTCGGATTAATTGGCATGTCATATGGTTCATAGTGCTTGTGTACGAGTTTTTAGACTTCGATCTTGGTGAGGACGGATGTTGTGTATATTCTACAGACTTCAGTTCTGACGAGGAAGAGGAATAGATATATAATATATCGCATCGATACTTGGCGAGGATGTGAGATCTAAATATCCGTAGGTCACTAACTATCGGGCTAAATGATAAAAAAATGATCAAATGATACTCTTAGATAAGATACATTGTCAAATGATATATTTATTGCTAAGGTGATGTTTAATATTGGTAATTGAAGTATATGAAAAAGTGTGAGTCTCGTAAAAGAAATGAAGCTATTAATTATGATTTTACTACTAAACTTGAGGGATGAGTTTAGAACGGGCGACGCACACCGCTGCACACCACTAATATTGCATACCGCTATACACCATTAAATTTTAATGACTTTTAAAAAAATAATAAAATGACCATAGACTCAATGGACAATTAACCATTTTTCAAATCAAATGTTTGACTAATCATATCCTTTTTTATTTTTCTAATATTAGTAAAAATTAATTATTAATATAAACCCTAATCCCTAAATCACCAAACCCAAATTCCCAATTCCCATAACCTGCAAGGCTGCAACGAATGATGAATGTGACATTGGTATCGCTATATGGAGTAAATTCCAAATACTAGTTCTTTCGATCGTCGAACAATGAAAAAAGAATCATCAATCATCGTATTGACATATTCATCTCCTTTATCAACGTCTACTTACAGAACCAAAGTTAAAGGAACAAATAATCTTAACACCAGTAACCTCTTTCCATTGTGTAGCTATTTCATAATACAACATTTATATGTCTCTGCTTCATTAATCATTTTCTTCTTCTTCTTTTTCAATTGAATTTTCAAGGATTCCACACCAACTCATAGCCCTATAACCACGTGAGACCCTGATATTGTATACAAAAAAAACCGGATTAGCATAAGTTTAATGCATTAATTTAGTTTAAGTTTTTAATTGCAATGAAAATGCGAAGCATTGGTTTATATCGGTAATAACCATAATTACGTTTTTAGGATTGAAGATTAGGAGGTGAGGATTTGGGGATTAAGATTTATATAATATAATAATAATAATTTTAGATTAATAAAGTGGGAATAATTAGTCAAACCTTAGATTTTAAATATGGTTAATTGTCCATTGAATCCATAATCATTTTAATATTTATTAAAGGTCATTAAAAAATTAATGGAGTATAACAGTGTGCAGCGTTAGTGGTGTTCAGCGGTGTGCGTCGCCCATTCTAGAATTTTACTTATTTAAATTTATGTTATTTAAAGAATTTTTTTGCGATTGTCAATTACAAAAGAGTTTTTACAATTCTATTATCCAAACCTCTAACTTAAAAAGCTCAGCTTTTTCAAATTGAGAGGTTTCACCCCATTCCTCTATTACAGCCCTCTATTTACCAAATATCTAAATTAACAGATTTAAATGGTCAAACCTCTAAAAATAACTCAAACTTCTAATTTTAGCACAAAAAATTGTTTGTCAAACATGACCTATATAACTCTAAAATATTCAAGACTCAATAAAATAAATCTTTTTATTGTGAACATGATTTGCAATTCAAGAACTTAATCCGGTTAAATTGAACTTAAATTTTCGAGTTTTGTTATCCCAACACGAATAAAAGTCAGCGTCCTTACCTAAGTAAATAAAAAATTAATGATTGATTCAAAAAAATAAAAATTAATGAGTCTGTTTGGTAATTAGTGGATAACCAAAATTGATAGCAGATTACATTAGTTGACTTGACTAACCGATTGCATTAGCTAATTGCATAAAAGTGTGGTAAAATTTACTGATAGTTGATAAATGTTTGATATTTTAACAAGCAAAATTACATATAATGACATAATTATATTTCAGTAGTTGTTTGAATAATTAAATAGTTATCAATATTTAAAAAAAATTAATTAGTTACAATATTTAAAATAATAGAAGTTGGAGTTATTACCATTCAAAAAAGCGACAATTAGCAGAGTGGCAGTGATTCCTTCTTCGACAAAGAAACTTATTACTGTTCGAGGTATGTAACCCCCTTGACCCGGTCTAGCCGAAAGACCGAACGAGCGAGCTATATTAGGGTTTATCGAAATAAACCCCAAAAAGATTACAACTAAAACGGTCCATTTTTTTTCCTTTTATCCTATCTAAATGCATTATTAGTTCCTAAGGTGTTCATACAAGTCATGGTTAGAATTACAACTCAATCGGGCACCGTTTCGACATTTAATTGCTCAAATTTAGCTCGTACAGACTAAAACGTAATTTCCAAGATTTACAAGAACTTTCATGAAATTAAAGTTACCAAACCTCAATTAGTCATGTTACATGCCTCCATATTAAATCTCAACCCAAAATAATCATTCATACACATTTAATTGCACATTTAAGAAATATGGACCAAAATACAAAGATTTTAAACTTCAGATAGCATCACAACAGATTTAACGGTATTGTACCGGTACGGGTATCCTGCATTTCGACACGACACAAAAAGACAAAAGTGTACCAATACGGTCCCCCAAGCTTATGAGTACGGGCTTGTGTATTTCGAAAATCAGAATTTAGTAGCTAAATGTCGTATCGATACGATAACCCGTGTACTGAAATGAGTACTATTTCACAACTATGCATACCGATACGGTTACCAGGCGTATCGGTACGCCTAGACTATTTTGAACATTCTGAGCCTGGACGAGTCCCCGCATACCGAAACCTGAGGGGTCTGTATCGGTACGGGGCGACATGTATTGACCTTTAGGTCCAACATATGACACTTTTGCTCAGTTTAACACTTTCCATTCAACCTCTAATCATCATATGACATCATGGACATTTAATCAACAAACATAGCAACATAGATTGGGGCTATACTAAGCATGGCATACTCAAGCAATCACCTATGATCATGATTTCTACCCAAGCGTGCTTAATGTCTCCCAACCCCTCAAAACCAAATATAAAAGCATCATACCAAACCAAAACATCAATCCAAACTATTACAGCAGGGAGTACTCAAAATACATCTCCCAAAAACAACCTGGTCACATTGCCTTCTTATTACTACTTAACGTATATTAAACCATACTTTGTAATGAAATGTTCCTTGGATCCTCTTTTGCTCACGTGCCATCCGAGAAAGCTATTTCTCTGCATTGATAAGGAAAAGAGAGCGTAAGCTATAAGCTTAGTGAGGGAATCGCTAAAACACTCATCAATTCATTTAAAACTATTTCTATCAAATCACATGTATTTTTCTCATAGCAAAACATCTCATGCTTTTCACAACATCTCACATATGCACGTTTAAATCATTTTCAACACATGTATCATGGATTCAATCTCTACCTTAACTTAAGCTTCATAACCACAACACCTTTATAATGAGCTTAAGGAGTAACACATGTATAAATCTCATTATGCAAACATAATCCATTTCACATAATACATTATCTCATATATTGGCTTTCAAGTGACTCAAAACCAACAACCTTTCCTTTCACAAAACTTATCGGATACACGAATTTCTCAAGTGGTTTCCACAACGACTTCACGTACATACCATAGCTGAAGTAATGGCACACTTGCCCACCTTAACGGTTAAAACCAGAGTAATGGAACATTTACCCACCTCTACGGTTTGGATGTATAAATTCACCAGTGGTAGTAAACAAAACATTTACCCACATCAATCGCTGCGGTTCTCATGTTGGAGATTACAGACTCATAACACCCCTCGACAAATATGAGGCGACTTTTTATAGTGCACTTTAAACCCTATGGCTTGCCAACTATATATGATATTATTTTAAATACAGCCACTTGCCAATATATTCAATAAACAACATTACCTCACTGCTTTTACATATGCATCAAACAATCTAACACAAATACATTAAGCCATGTATTTTAACAATTTCCAAAACACATTTATACACCATATTCCATTCTCATGAATCATCATCTATGATCATTTGCAACATCTTTCTCTTTCAAAACATGCATAATATAGTGAGTAATTAAAACCAACAACATGTGCATGAGATTTTATTTTGCAAAACCGAAAATCAAGAGAAAGCTCAATCGATACATGCTTTCGAGCTTAGATAAGTGTATCAAACTTTATCTAAACTCCCACAACTCTTTTCAAACCTTTTAACAATAGTAAAACACTTTTCCAGCCACCAACAATCCAACGCTTGCTTGCCGATGCGCGAATCAAGCTTCTGTGCCTTCTTCAAAAGCCAAAGGATTCAACTCCCCTACTTTACCCAATCAAAAACAGAGGATTAAAACACATCTTTGTACCTCAAACCTCCAGCAACCAACAAACACAATATCGTCTCACAAGAATCCACTTAACACCCTCATAAAACCATTAAGAACACCACCAAACCTTACCTAAACAAAGCCCAGCGAACAACCAATTATTCTAACACATTAGCAACATCAATTAATATCCAAATACACCTTAAACACGTCTTTATACCTCCAGCAACACTATAGCAACAAGATCAAGCCAAAAAACCAACTATACACAACCTAGAAAACTAGCAATTCACATAGTTTCGGGATTACATTGATCAATCAACTCTTTCAGCATTAAAAGTACATCCAAATTGAGATATAAATCAATTAAATCCATCACCAAAATAGATTCAACTCAATTTCCAACAATTTTCCAAGAAAACCTTAATTTAACCAATAAATCCATATTAAAATCATAATTTCTTATCATAAATCAACAACAAAGGATCAAGAACTTGAGAATTTCAATAAAGAACCTTTAATTAGAGGAGAGAAATGAAAATCACCGCTAATTGTTGATTTCTCCCTTAATTGGCCAAGCTTTGATGAAATCCAAAGAGATTTTGCAAAGGAATTTAGAGAAATCAATAAGGAATCAAAAAGGAAATCAATTGAGATTGATTCCTTTTGAAGTAGAAATCCTAGTTTGGTTGCAGAGAAAGTTGAGAGAAAAGGTTTGGAGAAAAGTAGTTACCTAAGAAAATGTTTTTAGCAAAACAAAGATCTATTTAATAAATCATCATTTATCTAATTATTAAACTATTTAAAAATACTTTAAAATAGCCTAAATTAAGAGAGAAATATGTTGAAAAAGACTGGATAAATAGCTCCTTAAAGATTCTATGTTTTGACCCTTTTTCGATTTAGTCACCAAAAATAGTTTTGAAATCTTTCAATTTAGTCACTAGAGTAAAATGTCTTAAAATTAGATTTAATTACCTCAAATTGACTTCACCAAATTACTTAAAATATTAATTAAGTAATTTAAAACATTTTCCTATATTTTATTTTATCCTAAAATCAATTTTATAGATTTATTTTCCCAAAACTATTCAAATTGCCTAAACCGGTTCTCTTGAACTACCGACCCGATCCGGCCCACATCTAGCCAAATTTTAGGGCGTTACAACTCTCCCCCTCTTAAAAAATTTCATCCTCAAAATTTACCTGACAGAAAAAGATGAGGGAACTGCTTCAACATGTCCGCTTTGCTCTCCCAGGTAGCTTCCTCTACACTGCGGTGCTGCCATAACACCTTTACCAACTCAATGGCCTTCCCGCGAAGAACTTTGCTACTCGAATCTAGAATTCTCACTGGTTCCTCATCATAGGTCAAATCTAGATTCAACTCAATCTCCTCAACAGGCATAACATGCGATGGATCCGATCTGTACCTCCGAAGCATCGACACATGGAAAACATCATGTATCTTTTCTAGCTCAACCAGCAACCTCAATGTTGTATGCACGACCAGAAAATGTGCACACTTTGTAAACCTATCCACAGTCACCCAAACGGAATTCTTCTTTGATGGCGTCAAAGGAAAACCGGATACAAAATCCATGGTGATCATTTCCCATTTCCACTCAAGAACCTTTAACGGTTGCAAAAACCCCGAAGAAAACTGATGCTTTGCCTTAACACGTTGACAAACCATGCAATGAGCCACAATATCCACAATATCCATCTTCAAACCAATCCAGAAATACTCTTTCTTCAGATCTTGATACATCTCTGTGCTCCCCGAATGCATAGCCAAAGAACTCGAATGTGCTTCAGTCAAAATAGTGTGCCTCAACTCTTTATTCATCGGCACCACCACCAGACTCTTAAAGCACAAAACCCCGTCCTCATTAAAACCATAATCCTTCTGATTCCCCTCCAAGATATTCTTAACGTGAGGCACCAACGTCTTATCATAGGGTTTATTCTTTTTTATCATCTGCAACATCGAAGGCTTCACCAGCAACTCAGCTAACAACCCAGCATCTCGCATTAAGCTCAACCGCGCAAACATGGCCCTTAACTCTACCACGACCTTTCTACTCAAGGCATCTACTACCACGTTTGCTTTCCCCAGATAATACTCAATTGTTAGATCATAATCCTTAAGCAACTCCAACCATCTTCGTTGCCTAAGGTTTAATTCCTTCTGCGACATCAAATACTTCAAACTTTTGTGATCCGTGTATACGATACACTTCTCACCATACAGTTAAATGTCATCAAATCTTCAAGGCAAAAACCACCGCGGCCAACTCAATGTCGTGCGTAGGGTAGTTGCACTCGTGCACCTTCAACTTCCTAGATGCATAAGCTACCATCATTCCTTACTGTATCAGCACACACCTTAAACCTATGTAGGATGCATCACTATATACGAAAAACTCCTTCCATGACTCAGGTTGAATCAAGATTACAGCTTGCGTCAAAGCTTCCTTCAACCTATCGAAAGCTTGCTGCCTAGCTTTCGTCTATTCAAAACTCACATCCTTCTGCAATAACTTCGTCAAAGGGGCAACAATCTTTGAAAACCCATCTACAAAGCGTCGGTAGTATCCTACCAACCCCAGGAAACTACAGACTTCCGAAATAGACTTCGGCTGCTTCCAACACACAATGGCCTCAATTTTTTGTGGATTGACACAAATACGCTCAACCGAAACAACATGTCCAAAGAAAACCACCTACTTGATCTAGAACTCGCATTTACTTAGCTTGGCATAAAGCTTGTTGTCCAACATGACTTGCAACACAATTCAGAGATGTCGATCGTGATCTTTCTCGGTACGCGAGTACACAAGGATGTCATCGATGAACACTACCATGAATTGATTCAAAAACTAATGGAACACCCTATTCATCATATCCATGAACGCTGCCAGTGCATTTGTCAAACCAAACGACATCACTAAGAACTCGTAATGCCCATAACGTGTGCAAAAAGCTATCTTTGGCACATCTTTGTCCTTCTCTTTCAACTGATAATACCCCGACCGCAAATCAATATTGGAAAACACCGTAGCACCTCTGAACTGATCAAACAAATCATCAATACTTGGAAAAGGATACTTGTTCTTAATCGTCAACTTGTTCAGTTGTCGATAATCAATGCACATTCTTATCGTGCCATCATTCTTCTTCACAAACAACGTCGGTGCTCCCCATAGTGACATATTTGGCCGAATGAACCTACGATCCAGTAGCTCTTACAACTGCGTCTTCAACTTCTTCAACTCTTTCAGTGCCATATGATACAAAGCAATAGACATTAGAGCCGTATTCGGGTATGTCTTAATGTAGAATTCCACCTCTCTATCTGGTGGCAAACTAGGCAACTCTTCCAAAAACACTCATAGAAAATCGCAAACTGTGCGAATATCCTGGGCACGCACTTCATTCATATTCATATTCATCATATAGGCTAGGTATGCTTGACCCCCAAACTCCAACAACTTCCGTGCCCCCAAAGCAGAAACCACATTTGACATGAACTTTACATTCTCGCACACAACCATAACTTCATAATTCTCGGCAGTTTCAAAGAAACTCGCTTGGCTTTAAAATCCACTACACCTTTGTGTCGAGACAACCAATCCATACCCAAAATCACATCGAAATTGTGAAATGGTAACTCCATCAGATCATCCTCAAATACATGCCATTGAACCATCAAGGGACAACTCCTATACAACTTTCTAGCTACAACTGTCTCACTAAAGGAACTTGTTACCCTCATACCCACATCTAATAACTCTATAGGTAAATCCAAAAAACATACATGCTCGTGCAAAATGTAGGAATGCATAGAACTGGAATCAATCAAAGATAATAAAGGTATAGATTGCAAGGTAAAGGTACCTGCGATCACATCGGTATCATTCCTCCCTATAGGGTGAGCAAATACCCTCGTCGATCCACCCTCTTTAGGCTGAACTGCTACGGTATGCTCTACCACTCTGTGACCATTATCCCTGCGCTAGAAATGTCTATGGCAGCTCCCACGACCCCTCTACGCCACAACAACAGTACATGAGCCTGACCCTCTCTGGCCAACTGCGGACAATACCTCCTAAGATGATCCATCGATCCACAACTCCAACATATGCCTATAGCACCACAACATTCCCCCAAATGCTTCGTTGCATACCTCCTACACTCAAAAACTCCAGCAAAGCTATTATGACCCTAAAAACGACGTTCAGCACCATTTCCTCCCCGCCTTTAATCTGGATGGTACCTCTTGTCCCTATGATACTTATAATGATCCTTACCAACATCAGACTTTGCACTCCTCTTTCCCACTGAAGAACTCTCTGAACAAGCAGACAAGCCCAAATTCTATTATATGTCCTTTGCTCGAGAAACCAAGACATCAAACTCAGTGTAGTCGATGGCCAGCATGTATGTCTTCACCTCCTTGATCAACCCATAACAGAACCGTTCACACCTTTATTGCTCATTCGGAACCAACTCGGGAACATACTTACTCAAACGAACAAATTGGATCTAATACTTGAAAATAAACATGTTTGCTTGCTCTAAAGCCATGAACTCTCTTTTTTTCATCTCTATACCGAGTTCCCAAATACTTTTTCCTGAAAGCCTCACAAAAGAATTCCCACGTAACATTGACAGGTTCCATTCCTGCGATCACTGTTGTCCACCAACTGAAAGCATCACCCTAAAGCAATGACACAATACATCCTAGCTTGCGTACATCTGTACACTTCATCTAGCCAATGATTTTCTCAATGCTAGCAAACCATTCCTCGACTGCTTCAGGAATTAAACCTCTGAACTCAACACCACCAGGCTACGCAAGCGCTCCAAAGGTAACCCAATATTAACAGCTACAAGCGCTGGTGCAGGTACATGCACTCCAGTTATGGCCGCCTAGAAAGCTCACATCATCACCTGGACTAACGGTGTTATATCACTAAAAACATGTGCTTGGGGTGCCTAAGGCGCACCTCACTCTACTCCAACACCAGCAGGAGGATTCAGTGGAGGAGGAGAACTCATCTTCATGTGTATCCACCACACTACCCATGTGAGCTCTAGTCTCTCGTCTCGGTCCCATATACAAAAATATGAGTCTAAGCATGATAATGCAACAAAACAATCCAATTAGGCAGCTCACAGCAAGAATCCAAGTCACTCTTGTTTAAAAAAATCATTTCACTCAAGTAGTAATAAGACAATGTGTCCCAAGTTTAAACACCCTCAACATACCACATACCGAATACAATTCCACAAATTCAATCATCGTACATGTCAAACAACGTATCCAAACAACATCAACCAACCAAACAAGCATAACCCACCTCCCAACAATCATAACCTGGCTCTGATACCATCAAATATAACCCCCTTGAACCAGTCTAGCCGAAAGACCGAACTAAGCGAGCTACATTAGGGTTTACTAAAATAAACCCCGAAAAGTTTACAACTAAAACGGTCTATTTTTTCCTTTTATCTTATCTAAATGCATTATTAGGTCTTAAGGTGTTCATACGAGTCAAGGTTAGAATTACAACTCAATCGGGCGTCGTTTCGACATCCAATTGCTCAAATTTAGCTCATAAGGACTAAAATATAATTTCCAAGATTTACAAGAACTTTCATAAAATTAAAGCTACCAAACCTCAATTAGTCATGTTATATGCCTTCATATTAAATCTCAACCCAAAATAATCATTCATACACATTTAATTGCACATTTAAGAAACAGGGACCAAAATGCAAAGATTTCAAACTTTAGATAGCATCGCAACAGATTTAACGGTCTACGTACATGTACGTGTATCCTGCATTTCGATACGGCACAAAAAGATAAAGCATACCGATACGGTCCCCAAGCGTATCGGTACGGTCTTGTGTATTTTGAAAATTATAATTTTAGTAGCTAAACACCTTATCGATATGGTAACCCGTGTACCGAAATGAGCACTATTTCACATCTATGCGTAAAAATATGGTTACTAGGCGTATCGGTACACCTAGGCTATTTTGAACATTTTGAGCCTGGATGAATCCCTGCGTACCGAAACATGAAGGGCATGTACCAGTATAGGGCAACCTGTATTGACCTCTAGTTCCATTCGACCTCTAATCATCATATGACATCATGACATTTAATCATCAAACATAGCAACATAGATTGGGCTATTCTAAGCATGTCACACTCAAGAAATCACCTATGATCATGATTTCTACCCAAGCATGCTTAATGTCTCCCAACCCCTCAAAACCAAATATAAAAGCATCATACCAAACCAAAACATCAATCCAAACTATTACAACATGGATTACTCAAAATACATCTCCCCAAAACAACCCAGTCACATTGCCTTCTTATTGCTACTTAACGTATATTAAACCATACTTTGTAATGAAATGTTCCTTTGGTCATCCCTTGCTCACGTGCCATCCGAGAAAGCTATTTCTCTGCATTGATAAGGAAAAGAGAGCGTAAGCTATAAGCTTAGTGAGGGAATCGCTAAAACACACATCAATGCATTTAAAACCATTTCAATCAAATCACATGTATTTATCTCATTGCAAAACATCTCAAATGTGCACATTTAAATTATTTTCACCACATGTATCATGGATTCAATCTCTACCTCAACTTAAGCTTCACACCACAACACCTTTATAATGAGCTTAAGGAGTAACACATGTATAAATCTCATTATGCAAGCATAATCCATTTCACATGATACATTATCTCATATATTGGCTTTCAAGTGAACCTTTCCTTTCACAAAACTTATCGGATACACAGATTTCTCAAGTGGTTCCCACAACCACTTCACATACATACCTGAACTAGAGTAACGACACACTTGCCTACCTCAATGATTCAAACTGGAGTAAGGGAACATTTACCTACCTCTATGGTTTGAATGTATAAATCCACCAGTGGTAGTAAACAGAACATTTACCCACCTCAATCGCTATGGTTCTCATGTTGGAGATTACAGACACTTAACACCCATCGACAAACAAGAGGCAATTTTTTATAGTGCACTCTAAACCCTATGGCATGCCAACTATATCCGATATCATTTTAAACACAGCCAGTTGCCAATTTATTCAATAAGCAACATTACCTCATTGTTCTATATATGCATCAAATCAATCTAACACAAATACATTAAGTCATGTATTTTAACAATCTCCAAAAACACATTTATAAACCATATACCATTTTCATGAAATTTCATCTATGATCATTTGCAGCATCTTTCTCTTTCAAAACATGCATAATGCAGTGAGTAATTAAAACCTTCTTCAAACTTTATTTTAACATATGCCATATGCCATGTATTTTAACATGTGCATGAGATTTTATTTTGCAAAACCGAAAATCGAGAGAAAGCTCAATCGATACTTACTTCCGAGCTTAGATAAGTGTATCAAACTTTATCTAAACTCCCACAACTCCTTTCAAACCTTTTAACAGTAGTAAAAAACTTTTCCACTCACCAACAATCCAACGCTTGCTTGCCGATGTGCGAATCAAGCTTTCGAAGCTTTCGTGCCTTTTTCAAAAGCCAAAGGATTCAACTCCCCTACTTTACCCAATCAAAAATAGAGGATTAAAACACATCTCTGTACCTCAAACCTCCAGCAACCAACAAACACAACATCACCTCACAAGAATCCACTCAACACCCTCCTAAAACCATCAAGAACACCACCAAACCTTACCTAAACAAAGCCCAACCAACAAGAAATGATTCTAACACATTAACAACATCAATTAATATCAAAAGACACCTTAAGCACGTCCTTATACCTCCAGCAACACTACATCAACAAGATCAAGCCAAAAAACCAACTATACACAACCTAAAAAACTAGCAATTCGCATAGTTTCGGGATTACATTGATTAATCAACTCTTTCAACATTAAAATACATCCAAATTGGGATATAAATCAATTAAATCCATCACCAAAATAGATCCAATTCAGTTTCCAACAATTTTCCAAGAAAAACTTAATTTAACCAATAAATCCATATTATAATCATAATTTCTTATCATAAATCAACAACAAAGGATCAAGAACTTGGGAATTTCAATAAAGAACCTTTAATTAGAGGAGTGAAAAGAAAATCACCTCTAATTGCTGATTTCTCCCTTAATTGGCCAAGCTTTGATGAAATCCAAAGAGATTTTGCAAAGAAATTTAGAAAAATCAATAAGGAATCAAAAAGGAAATTAATGGATAGTGATTCCTAGAGATTTTGAAGTAGAAATCCTAGTTTTGTTGCTGAGAAAGTTGAGAGAAAAGATTTGGCGAAAAGTAGTTACGTAAGAAAATGTTTTTAGCAAATTAAAGATCTTTTTAATAAATCATATTTTATCTAATTATTAAACCATTTAAAAATACTTTAAACATTTCCTAAATTAAAAGAGAAATCTGTTGAAAAAGATTGGATAAATAGCTCCTTAAAGATTCTAAGTTTTGACCCTTTTTCGATTTAGTCACTAAACTAAAATGTCTTAAAATTATATTTAATTACCTCAAATTGACTTCACCAAATTAATTAAAATATTAATTAAGTAATTTAAAAGAGTTTCCTATATTTTATTTTATCCCAAAATCAATTTTATACATTTATTTTCCCGAAACTATTCAAATTGCATAAACTGATTCTCTTGAACCACCGACCTGATCCGACCCACATCTAGGCCCAATTTCAGGGCATTACAAGGCAACATTGATTTGAATTGAAACTTTAATTGGCGGTTTGTGGTGATAATTTGTTTCGTTATCAGAAACTTGGATCTAGAAATCTTCTTTTATTGTCATAATTATGTATAAAAATTAGATCGAATAAATAATCGTCTGTAAAGTTGGGATGGAGAGAAACAGCAGCTGCTGACAAAGTTGAACCATTTTCTTGGGAAACTTATTGAATCAAATACATTGGAAGGGGGTGTAGCAGGTGTTTGATCGCCATGGGCGAGTAGTGGATGTATTTTTACCTATTAAACGAGCACGTGGTGGGTCAAGATTTGGTTTTGTTCGTATGGCATCGGAAAAATAAGCGTGGCAGACAATTGAACGTCTGAATAGGAAGTGGATTTATGGTTCGAGAATTAGAGTTGTCTTGGCTCATGAACGATCACGTGATCACTATTGGAAGATGAATGATAATTGGGATTCTCAAAGGGCTAGGGGTCAGTAAAAGGGACTAGGGATTCTCAATTTTTAACCCAATTAGATCATGTAATCACTCATTTTTATCTTGTTTGTAAATATTGTGTAATTATTAATATATTAATATTGCATGTATACATATTATATGTTTATTATATACGTGTGATTAATGTACGTAAAATATGTGTGTGATGTGTGTGGGTGCATGTATATTATGTATGTGTACGTATTAATAATTAATATGGTGTATGTTCTCTCTGAATTACGATCTTTGGAGGCGCTTGATGATTAACGACAAGATTCTAGAACCCGACCAAAGACCAACCATGTCACTTGAGGAGCATATGAGGATAGTACCGTCTGAGGTCGATATTTTGCGAAATGAACTCGAGGAGGTTAAGAACAAGATGGAGGCTTTATAGACTCAGCATATGAGTGATCCCTACAAGGCAAGTTTGTATGTCGACGAACGAGATGGGACCATCAGGCAATTGAAGAAGCTGAACGCAAATTTGAGTGAGAAGTATTCTCTTTATCAAAAAGATACTCTTCAGCTCTAAACAAAGGTGCAGAATGCCAACCGAAGCCAATTCCTAGCCGTGGAGAAGGAAAGGATGAACGATATATGTTTAGTTGAAGAAGAACGAGAGAAAGGCAAGAAAAAGTCGAGAAAGAGTTAGAAAGTTGCAAGTTAGCCATCGAGAATGAAAAGACGGTCTTTTAGAGACGCCATTAATCAAGAGAAAGAAAGAGCTAGGCAAAAGATCGACAAAGGCAAGCAAACAATCATCTACGAAAGAGATAACACTGCCATTTGGAAGAGAAAATCCATGGGGAGCAGGAATAGACTACTAGAGATGCAAAACTTGTACAATGACGCTGTTCAAAGCCTGAATCAGAGCCAAGATCAGAATGCCGAGTTAGAAGGGAGATGAAAGAGTTGGAGCAGTCCTTTCAGACCTATCGTAGGAGGAATGGTTTCATCGAACTACAATAAAGGGAGCATGAAATTGGTATGTTACGAGCCCGCATTGAGTCAATTGAGGCAACCGTTCAGGATTATAGGGGGAGAATCAGGGTATTCGAAGAAGCTGCAGCAGGTGGAGACAATTATTGGTGGCGAAGACATCGTAATGGCTCCCAGATGATTCAAGACAGAGACCAGTATTACACAACCCTGATGGTGGAGATACAAAGAGTTGCGGGACATGTGAATGCTTTATCTGCAGAAGTCGAAGCTCTTAGACCTTTCATAACCTCGGACATGAAAGAAGCGCCTAGGTTCATCAAGCTGCTAAGGGCTATCGGGAAGTTAGGAGCTAGAGCTAGGGCTTAAGTGTAGAACTCTACTCTACTATTTTGTAATCTGGACCCTTTAGTTCCCATGAAAGTAGTTCAAAAGGGTGATTACCAGCAGAATCAGTACCTTTATTTGCATACATTATTGCATTGCATCATGGCATTTGCATCATTATACATGCATTCATCTTTCTTTGCAAAAATATTGATAGTGTAAAGATTGTGGCAGTGTGAAACTAAAAGATAAGCCGCAACCATTCCGCATCCATAATTTACTCGGTTCCAAAGCAAACTAATGGAGGATGGAATTGTCGGTTTGGAAAAAGGGCAGAAGGATTTGGAAGCACGTTTCGTGAAGCTAGACAGCGCCTCAACGACCAAATCGCTCAATTACAAGCTACGATATTATCTGAGTTAACCGCATTGTTGGAAAAAATCTATGGGAAAGAAAAGGTTAAAGTTGAAGTCGCCCAGGAGCCAGAAGGTATCGCATCTCACAGCAAGGTTAAACCAAAGACCCCTAGTCCGGAAAGAAGAGTATACATTGACCCTGTTGGGATATCTGCTAGTGTTTAGGCAGGGGCATCTGAAAACCAACCCATCAATACAGAGGCATTCTACGAAGAAGATGTGCCAGATCTGAATTTGGTCGAGAAAATTAGAAAAAAGAAGTGGAAAAAATGGGAGGAAATATTTCATCTCATGGAAGAAAAATTTAGAGCTCTACAAGCCATAGATGAACCAAGGAATGAGGCTAGTGATCTAAACCCGGTATCTGACCTTATTTTACCACCAAAATTCAAAACCCCAGAATTCGACAAGTATGATGGAACTTCATGTCCTTCCGCGCATGTGACCATGTATTGCCGAAAGATGGCAGCCTTCATCAAGGATTAAAAGCTTTTAATCAATTGTTTTTAGGATAGTCTGACTGGAGCAGCACTCCGGTGGTACACCCAATTAAGCTCGGTAAACATCAAGTCTTGGAAGGATCTTTCAAAGGCGTTCATTAAGCAGTATAAACATGTGACAGATATTACCCCCAACAGGATCATGTTGGAAAACATGGGACAGAAGTCTAACGAGAGTCTGCGACAATACGCCCAGAGGTAGCGAGAGGTGGCCGCTCAAATCCAGCCATCAATTCTTGACCACGAGATTACGCCCCTATTCGTGAATACTCTGAAGGGAATACTATTCAATCGCCTTATCAATAATACAACTCAGAGCTTTGCCGATTTGATCAGGACTAGGGAGTCTCTCGAATTGGCAATTAAGAGTGGCAGGATTGACAGCGGGGATAACTCTCGAAAGTACAACAAGAAGAGAGAAAATGAGGTAAATACTACAAGCACTTACAATGCCCCAAAGAACTTTACGGTCTCTCAGCCGCAAGCATCAACAGGGAAGGCTCAGAATCCAAACCAAAGAGAAGAAAGAGCTCTAAGAAGGAACAAGAGAAAGCAACCTTTACTCCGTTACCAGTTTCGTACACCGAGCTTTATTCTTAGTTGTACAAAGCTGATTTGGTCTGCCAATACTATGTTACTCTGTTCAAACCTCCATTTCCGTCATGGTATGATCCTAACGCACATTGTGATTATCATGGCGGTGCCCCTGGTCACTCCACAGAAAATTGCCTCGCATTTAAGAAACTTGTACAAAGTCTGATTAATTCTGAGGTATTAAAATTTGAGGAACCAAATGTGGCTGCTAACCCGTTGCTTAATCACGGGAACCGCGGAGTGAACGCTATCGAGGAGTACTCTGCTAGGAATGATAATGAAGATGTGTCAGAAATTAAGTCTCCCTTACGGTGGGTGTTCCAACAATTATGCATGGCCCGTTTGATTGACAGAGGCATGATAATGGTACAGAAGGGATGTAGAGCTTATTGCGAGTTCCACCAGGACAAAGGGCATGACATCCAACAATGTGAAGAATTCAGGAAATTGATTCAACAGCTGATGGACAGTAAACAGATAGAGTTCGTTGAGGAAGTTGTAGGAAGGAAGGGGTTAGATGTATGTGCGTCAGATAGCCTCAACATCAAGTATGGAATAGATAGACCCTTTGTCACCCCCTCCAGACCAAAGGAAGCAAGTTCATCTCAATGAGAAGCTGTAAAGGTGGCCCCTAAAATCACCATCTCAGCACCAGCCCCGTTTCCTTTCAAAGACATGCGGCGGGCCCTTGGAATTATGTCGCCAACGTGACTATACCAGAGAAGTGGGAACCGTGTGAGGAGAAGAAACAAATGGCAGAAGAAGAGCCAACACAGAAAGATGAACAGACAAAGAAAAATGAAATTGTCAACGGAGTAGGCCACTTCACAAGGAGCGGTAGGTGCTACTCTTCGAAAGCTTTGATATCTGTTGAAGCAACAAAAGATAAGGGGGAAGGTACATCAACTGATCCTGCAAAGATATTTGACGAGGAGCCCCTCCAAAGATTAATGAGCCGGTAACTGAGGCTCAGGCACAGAAATTTCTGAAGTTCCTGAGACATAGTGAATACAATGTAGTGGAATAGCTGCGAAAACAACCAGCAATGATTATGGTGTTGGAGTTGCTTTTGAGTTCGGAAAAGCATCAAGATGCATTATTAAAGGTGTTGAACCAAACGTTTGTACCTGGTGACATTTTTGTATCTAAGCTGGACATAATAGTAGAGCATATCACTGCATACAACTATATCACGTTCAGTGATGACGAGATCCCGGAAGGAGGTATGGGGTCCACCAAAGCTCTCAACATTACCACCCACTGCAAAGGGTATGTTTTGCCAGGAGTCCTAATTGATAATGGGTTGGCATTAAACGTACTATCGGTGGTGACCCTGCAAAGACTACCGGTAGATGATTCCTACATGAAACCCTATCATAACTCCGTAAGAGCCTTTGACGGTACTCAAAAGGGAGCACTTGGAAAAATTGAGGTACCATTGTTGATTGGGCCGATAGAGTACACAATTGATTTCATGGTAATGGACATAAAGCTGACCTACAGTTACTTATTGGGAAGACCGTGGATTCACTCGGCTGGAGCTGTTCCCTCATTACTCCATCAAAAATTGAAATTTGTGATCGAAGGCAAGTTGGTCACTGTGGAGGCTGAGCAAGAAATTATTGCCTCGGTAACATCAGATGCCCCCTACATCTCGAACAATGAAGATGTTGTGGAATGTTATTTCCGAGCATTGGAACTTGTAAATACTATATTTGTTACGGAAGGTAGTCGAATTCCCTGCCCCAAGTTATCCAACTGTACCAAGATGGTCGTTTCTAAAACTTTGGGCCGAGGATCCAAAACAGAAATAGGGCTATGAAGGAGATTGCAAGGAAGCCTACGACCCAGAAGTGTCATTACCAAGAAAGATCATTTTGGGCTTGGCTATAAACTGAGTATCTAGCAAAGGAGAGAGGAATATAGAAGGAAATAAGAACAATGGAGTACTAGACTCAAATGAGCGAATATTTCATGGAGACTGATGTTTTTCCCTCATGTAAAAGATAATTTTGTCTTTGGAGGAATTGACCATACAGAACAGAAATTACAGGAAGCATTTCGAGAAAATGACATACTTAACGAGAATGAGATGTTCAGTGAATCGCTCGAAGGGATGTCCATCAACATGATAGCTGAAGATGACAATGGCAGCAGCGTGTTGACCAGCATCCACCCTTATTGTCCCGAGGAAACTCTCAATAACTGGAGATACATTGATCTACCTATAATCTTTAGGGCCAGATCAGAGTAATGCTCCAAACTAACCCTTTTGTTTTTGCCCATGGGCAATAGGGATCTTTTTTATGGGGCATCTATGTTAACTTTTTGTTTGCAATGAAAGAATGTCTTCCTCGTTTTCTCAAATGGCAAACATTTCATTTACTTCATTCATTCATGTCTTACTCATATTCATTCACTTCATCTAAAATCATTCTCTTCCCAATACATTCGTTCTCATTTCATGCAGGGTTCCCATAATTAATTGTATGAATGATTCTGAATCCAATCCCGAGGTATATTTCGAGCACCCTGAGATCTTGGCAGAAATTGAAGAGGAGGATGACGAGGCAGAATGCGAGGTTCCTGAGGAGTTGGTGAGGATGATGGCCAATGAAGAAAGGCAAATCACGACCCATCAAGAAGAAATGAAAATAGTGAACTTGGAAACCGATGAGGAGAGAAAAGAGTGAAAATCAGGACTACATTTTCCTTAGAAACTAGGCGTAAACTGATAGCCCTGCTCTAAGAGTTCAAGGACGTCTTTGCTTGGACTTATCAAGATATGCCAGGGTTGAATACAGACATAGTGGTGCACAAACTACCAACGAGGCCAGAATGCAAACCAATCCAGTAAAAACTCAGAAGAATGAGGACTGATATGCTACTAAAGATCAGAGAAGAGGTAAAAAAGCAGTTTGATGCTGGCTTTTTGGAAGTTGCTAAATACCCTGAATGGGTTGCAAACATCGTACCAGTGCCAAAGAAGTATGGGAAGGTCCGTATGTGTGTAGATTACAGGGATCTCAATCGAGCAAGCCCTAAAGATAATTTCCCTTAGCCACATCTTGACATGTTGGTTGACAATACCGCGGGACACTCATTGTTCTCATTCATGGATGGTTTCTCAGGTACAACCAGATAAAGATGGACCCAGAGGATATGGAGAAGACCACATTTGTAACCATGTGAGGCACATTTTGTTACAAGGTGATGCCTTTCGGACTTAAGAACGCAGGGGCGACTTATCAAAGAGCGACGGTGACTATTTTTCATGATATGATGCATAAAGAGATAGAAGTATACGTGGATGATATGATCGCTAAGTCCCGAACCGAGGAAGAGCACCTTCGAAACATGAGAAAGCTATTTCAAAGACTATGAAAATACCAGTTGAAGCTCAACCTGGCTAAATGCACCTTTGCAGTCACATCTGTAAAACTATTAGGGTTTGTAGTGAGTAGGAAGGGGACTGAGATCGATCCAGAAAAAGTAAAGGCTATCCAGGACCTCCCGCTGCCTCAGACTCAAAAAGAAGTTCGAGGTTTCCTGGGAAGGTTAAACTATATCTCCTGTTTCATCTCTCAACTAACAGATAAGTGCGACCTTGTCTTCAGACTACTTAGGAAGAATAACCCAGGGGTTTGGGATGGAGAATGTCAAGAAGCTCTTGAAAAGATTAAGAAGTACTTAATGAATGCTCCTATTTTAGTCGCACCGATACCAAATAGGCCTTTGATCTTTACTTGATAGTTTTTGAAAACTTGATGGGTTGCGTGTTGGGGCAACATGATGAGTCTGGGAAGAAGGAAAGAGCCATCTACTACCTAAACAAGAAGTTCACTAATTGTGAAGGACGGTACCCGCCAATTCAGAAGTTATGTTGTGCTTTGGTTTGGACTACCAAAAGGCTTAGACAGTACATGTTATACCATACCACTTGGTTGATATCCAAATTGGACCCCTTGAACTATCTAATGGAAGCACCAGCATTAACGGGAAGGATGGCCCGCTGGCAGATGCTCTTATCCGAGTTTGACATTGTATATGTGAGCCAAAAAGCTGTGAAAGGAAGTGCTATAGCATATTTCTTAGCTACCCGTGCTTCAGATGATTATGAATCGTCAAACTTCAATTTCCCAGATGAGGACTTGATGTGCATTACAACTGGGGAAGACGTTGTTTCAGATGATGACTCGTGGAAGCTTTACTTTGACGGAGCCTCTAATGCCCTTGGCCACGGAATAGGAGCCGTGCTAATTTCTTCAGAAGATGTCTACTATCCCTTCACCAGTAGACTAGAATTCTTTTGCACAAACAACATAGCTGAATACAAAGCCTGTGTCATGGGATTGAATGCAACCATTGAAAGAAAGATCAAAGAACTTCGGGTATTCAGAGATTCATCCTTAGTGATCTATCAGTTACGATGAGAATGAGAAACGAGGGATTCGAAGCTAGTCAAATACTACGAGTTGATCCAAGAGCTCATTAAAGAATTCAAAAAGGTCAGTTTCACCTACCTTCGTAGAGAAGACAACCAGATGGCAGACGCCTTGGCAACCCTGGCCTCCATATTCAAAGCAAATGCGAAAGTAGAAATGAAGCCAATTGAGATGCAGACTTTTGAAAGTCCTGCTCACTGTTATAATGTGCAAGAAGAAATAGAGGCAACCCTTGGTATTACGATATCCTGCAATATATCAAGTTTTAAACGTATCCCGAATTAGAAAACAAAAATGTCTGAAAGATACTCAGAAGGATGGCAACAAGATATGTTTTGGACGCGGAGATTTTGTACAAAAGAGGCCACGATCAAACGTTGTTGAGATGTGTAGATACCAAGGAGGTGAAAGAAATTTTGGCAGAAGTGCATGATGGTTTGTGTGGAACGCACGCCAATGGTCTGTCAATAGCCCTAAAAATCATGAGATACGGTTATTTCTGGTCGACTATGGAGGGAGACTGCATCCATTACGTCAGGAAATGCCATAAGTGCCAAATATATGCCGACAAGATCCATACTCCTTCTTTACTTTTACGAACCATGAACTCACCATAGCCGTTTACAGCATGGGGCTTGGATGTCATTGGACAAATTTATCCGAAGGCTTCCAACGGGCACCATTTTTTTGTTGTTATTGATTACTTCACTAAATGAGTGAAGGCAGCATCTTACGCCAATATCACAAGGACAACGGTGTACAAGTTCCTGAAGAATAAGATCATTTACCGATATGGGTTGCCGGAAAGGATTATCACCGACAACGCTTCCAACCTGAATAACAAATTGATGACTGAGGTGTGCAACCAGTTCAAAATAACAAACCATAATTCCACGACCTACCGTCCTAAGATGAATGGGGCATTAGAAGAGGCAAACAAGAACATAAAGAAAATTATCGCGAAGACAGCAGACACCTACAAAGATTGGCATGAGAAGTTGCCATTTGCTCTGTTTACCTACCGGGCATTTGTTCGCACATCAATAGGGGTAACACCTTATTCTCTAGTGTACGATACAGAGGCGACACTACCCGTTGAGGTTGAGATTTTGTCACTCGAATTTTGAATGAAGTGAAACTAGATGAATCAGAGTGGGTGCAAGCCAGGCTTGACCAGTTAAATTTCATAAAAGAAAAGAGGCTGAAAGCCATCTTCCATGGTCAAATGTACCAAAAACGAATGATGCAGGCATGTGATAAGAAAGTGCACCCTAGAGAATTCTGAGAGGGAGATCTGGTGCTTAAGAAGATCCTCCCAATTCAGAAAGATTCTCGAGGGAAGTGGATGCCTAACTAGGAATGGACATATGTCATCAAAAAGGCCTTTTCGGGAGAAGCGTTGGTTTTAACTGAGATGAATGGAGAAGAATTGAAAAATCTTTTGAATTCTGATTCAGTTAAGAAGTATTACGTTTGAAAACAAAACAAAAAATGAAATGAAAAATGATAAAAATGAGGTGAAAACCTGAAAAGGCGCATCATAAAATGAAAACCTAAGGTGAAAACCCATAAAGGGCGTCTTAGGTGTAAAAAAAGAGGGGGCTCGAGGCGAAAACTCGAAAAAGACGTCTTGAAGCAGATGAAGGGTCCGAGTTGAAAACCTGTTAAGGGTGGCTTAGATAAATTTTGAGATTGGGCCTTCAGCAAGTAGAATTAGCCTCACGGGCATCAAAAGAAGGAGCTCCAGGCAAAGATTCTATTTTGGTTGATAGGATCACGCATCATTCATATAGTGGATATTTGGGGCTTTGCATTTCATGTTCTGCCTTCCCTTTTTCTCATGTTTTCCATGACTTTTCTAAAACTGTTCCAAGTCCTTAATGTCAATAAGAGCATGTTTTTGTGCCTTCCCTTATTTATCTTCTCATTGTTTTCATAAGTATCATGCAAACAGGTTAACATAGACTTATGATAAACAAAAGATTTCTGAGCATTATTATGACCTAACCCTGGGAATGCAGGTGACTAGAAAACATGATTAACTTTGATCTCAAGCTTTCTACATAATGTATGTCGAGGCACGACGAGGGGAAAACTTTGAGCATCAGAATAAGATAACCAATGTCATGTACCATTCTTACTCGTCTGAGAAAATATTCAAGACAACAATAGAGATCTCCCAGGTGAAAACCCATAAGGGCGCCTAAAAAAACTCTAAGGCAAAAACCCGAAAGGGCGCTTTAGAACTTAGAACCAGAAACTCGAAAAAGAAAGGCTGAAATGATTGAAACCCAACAGTGAGATGGGGTACTGCCACCAGAAGAAGAATAGGAAGAGAAAGCAAACAGAAAGTATAGATTCACTGATTGCGGAAGCAAGCGCATCAGAATATTGACACTCATGCATCATGTATAGTTAGGTATCCCTAGGATTAGGAGCATGCTAACTCAGTTATCATAACATTTTGTCCATTTTAAACAGGTACTTACATATTGCCAATGACATTCGATCTGCCACTTAGCATTAAAGAGGTAGATTCATAGAAAGATTTCGACAGCCTTAGTAGCGTGAGTCTAGAAAGTTTGGTAGCCATTTTCAGCGTGAATCCCCAAATTTGAAGAAAGATTTCAGCAGCCTTAGTAGCGTGAGTCCAGAAAGATCGGTAGCCATTTTCGGCGTGAATCTCTAAATTTGAAGAAAGATTTTGATAGCCTTAGTAGCGTGAGTCCAGAAAGATCGGTAGCCATTTTCAGCGTGAATCCCCAAATTTGAAGAAAGATTTTGGCAGCCTTAAAAGTGTGAGTCCAGAAAGTGTGATAGCCATTTTCGGCCTGAATCCCTAAATTTGAAGAAAAATTTTGGCAGCCTTAGTAGAGCGAGTCCAGAAAGATCGGTAGCCAGTTTGGTGAGAATCCCTAATTCAAAGATAAAGGTTCTATATAGGAAGGGCCTATATTTTCGAGCCCTCACAGTGAAAGGTTTTATATAGGAAGAACCCATAACTCCGAGATTTCAGAAGCTAAAAGTTCTATATAGGAAGGACTTGCGACTCCAGGGTTTGAAGAATAACAGTTCTATATAAGAAGAACTCCCATTTGGAAGAATACATCCGTGACGCAGAAGGTTTTATATGGGAAAAACCCACCGCGTTGAAGGCGATGAGTTCTATATAGGAAGGACTCCAAGCTTTACCGTCTCAGAGTGAAAAGTTCTATATAGGAGGGACTCATAACTCAAGACTTCAGAATGAAAGGTTCTATGTAGGAAGGACCTGTAGCTCCAATATCTAAAGGTGAAGAAGTTCTATATAGGAAGAAATTATGAGCCTGAAGATTCGGCTAAGGAAAAACGGAGAGCTCTAGAAGAACACATGATTTCGAAGCTACAAACACGGAAGTCGGATAAAATGAGTGCTAATAATCTTTACTTTGTTCTCGTTCCACGAAAACAAGCAAAAAGGGGAAACTGTAATCACTCATTTTTATCTTTTTTGTAAATATTGTGTAATTATTAATATATTAATATTGCATGTATACATATTATATGTTTATTATACATGTGTGATTAATGTACGTAAAATATGTGTGTGATATTTGTGGGTGCATGAATATTATGTATATTATGCATGTGTACGTATTAATAATTAATATGGTGTATGTGTGCCGTACGTATGTTCGCATGCCACGTGTGCTTTAGTTGTGTGTATGTGTACTAAGGTGTGTATGGTTATATTAATTATGTATGAACAAATATATATATACATACTAGTATGTTATGTGTTTAAATGTATGTGATGAATATGTTAATTTGCATGTATGCTTGCATGTACGTATACTGTATGTGCATGTGTGTATATATTATTATATTTTATTATTATTATCATTATTAGTAATGGGCTAATTTAAAATGAAATCCAAAAAATTAATTAAAACCCAAATAATATTAACAGTCCAGTCCAGTATATTACAAACCAGTATATTACATGGCCCGTTCGGCCAAGCCCAGACTTAATTAAAAACCCTAAAATAACTAAGTAACCCTAATTGCAGTTCTCTTATGCGCAACCGTCCCTGGGCCGTTGGATCAGATCTTGATCCAACGGCCACAATTGAAGGAATATGGCCTTCCAGCTGGCCGCGTGAGATCACGCGAGGGCCATTCAGTCCTCCACGCGCGCGTGCATCACACGCATCTGACCCCTCAGCTGCTGTGCGCCATATGGCTTCATCTTGTGCAATCCCACCCATTCCAAGATCTCATCCGAGCCATATGTTCTTCAGGCAATCTCAGCCGTTGGATCAAATTTGATCCAACGGCCAAGGATGCTTCTGGCTGAACGGTCACCTCCACCATACCGATCTTCATCGGTTCTCCAGCTACCGCTCTCATGGACGTGCAAGAACAAAGAAAACAAAATTTGTTAGTTACCAAATCGCACAAATATGTATTTTATGTTTTATTTCTACCAAAAAACAGGAGAGAGAAGAGATATGTAAATTAAACTAAGATCTGTAAACAACAACCAGATCATAATATATGAATCCTAAAACAAAGATCTCTATAATCATCAATTTTTTCAAAAACAAGAAATAAAAAAAAACAAACAGTTTTCCAGAGAAACCTTTTGAGTTTCCAGGGTAATCCATTTCTCTTTTTTTCTTTGCATGCACGAACTAAAACATAAAAAAAGATAGAAAGTAAAAAGGTTTTTGTTTTACCTAAGTCGGTTCGTGTCCTCCCTCACCGGCGATAAGCCTTATGTGGTGAGCCATTTAGGGAGAGGGTTGTTTTGGTTTCGGGATAAAGGTTTCAGTTTTGTTTTGGGTTTTTTTATTGTCGAACAACCACGGTCCAGGACAGCTCGAGGCGGCCTTACGGTCGAGCCTCGCCTGAGACCGACTGAGGGTGATTTTCAATGGGTTTGTGGTTCGAATTTGAGAGAAAAAACAAGAGAGAGGAATGACTTATTCAAAAGGTTAAAAAATGGGGAAAGGTTGAAATTAAGCCGTATAAGGGTGTTTTATAGAGTCTTAAATTTTTTAGAATGGTTTTATTGCGTAATAAGGACTTCCGTCCTTTTTAATTTTTCACTTCGATTTTTCCCCTTGGTCCAATTACAAGTCTGATCCTCCCCTCTTTTTATTTCCTTTCAATTTCGTCCCTTGATTAAACGAAATCAGATTTTTAATGGTGAAATTATGCCCTTAGTCCTTCTACGTTTTTGACATTTTCACTTCGAGTTTGCCCCTTGATTTTATTACATAATTAGTCCTTTTAAGTTTCATTCAGTTTGCAATCTTGTCCCTAAATTGGATTTTTATTGTTTTTAATTTATGTTATCCTGTTTTATTTTATTTCATTTCAGTCCTTTTTATGTTTTAAATATTTATGTCATTTGGTTTTTATTATGTGTTTTTAGCATGTTTATTTTGCTTATCATATTCATATGTTTTTTATATATCATGTTTATTTATGCTTTTTTAGATGTATTGTATCATTCTTTTATGTTATTTAATTTGTTTGTTCGTATTGTATACATGTTCCTTTATGTGTTACGTTTTAGTTTAGTTTATATATCATGTCTACCTATGATTAGCATGTCCATTTTTTTCTTTATGTTTTTTATACATGTGTTGTCTTTATCATGCTTATCTATGTATGTTTTTTTTATATGCATTGTCATGCTAATATGTTTGACTTTGTTTGTTCCTGTTGTGCTTATGTTTCCATCAAGTGGCCACGTTATTTTGTTTGTTCATGATGTTTATATGGTTATATGAGTTTTATGATCGTTTTTTATTTTTAGGTTATATGTTAGTGTGGTGATATTGGTTAAATATTAATGTCATGATGTTTTAGTGTATGCATATAGATTGTGTCATATGTTAAGTATCAAGTATTAGTTTTTTATGCTAGCATGTTGCTTTGATTTGTTAGTTCAGCATCATATTTTATCTATGTCATGCATATGTTGCATTGTGGTAAATTTTAATATATTTTAACATGTATATATATGATTAATTAATTCTTGAAGTATGTTTTTTTCCTTTCTCACATGTTTTTGTTTATACTTTGCTTTTATTATTGCGATATGTTATTCATGATCAGGCTTTTTTTTACTTTTGTTCAGTATTACGATATTCATTTTCTTATGTTTTTAATACCATGTCAATGTGAATGTATGTTTGATAATGTTTTTGTTAGGATTGCATACGGATATATTAATTGTCAATGCGGTGCCCTTTTATTCGATCGTAAACGTGGCCTATCGGTTTATTCTCGAATAACGGGGCCCTTAAAATTTATTAGCACCTATAACCAATTTTTAATTTAATCGTCACTTTAATCCAGAAAGTTTAATATTAATAAAGCGGTAATTATTAAAGTACCAATTTTGGGCGGTGCGGGGGTGCTAATCCTTCCCCATCCGCAACCGACTCCCGAACCCAACTTTTTTAAAATCTCTGGTTTTATGGTGTCCGACCTACCTTAGTGGCCGGTGGCGACTCCATTTTTAAAATAAAAACACGGTTTTTTCTAAAACCCCACAGAAGATATTTTTAAATACTCGAAAGACCCCCAAACATAGTAAAACCCCATTTTTAGCGAAAACTCATAAAAAAGAGGATCGCTACAGATCAATACAAGGCGAGGTGGATGATGATAAATTAGGCGTTCTTCAGTGTTGTATGATAGCGTGGTGTCGGCTCTATTTGGGAATTGTGGCTTTAGTGAGAAAATTAAAGGAGGTCGAGTTAGAGGTATTTTCATTGATGCGGATCGCGGGGTCTATGGTCCTATTGATGTTCTCTAGCTTGGAAACCATAAGGAGATATCTTGAGAACAAGATGTTGAATAGATGGTTTACAAAAGTGAGGAATTGGGAGTCGGAGTTTGATACGGGTAATCGAAGAATATGGTTATCTATTAGTGGGTTGCCGATACATGCATGGTCATGAGGAACATTTAATAATCTGGATGCAATTTGGGAAGATATCATCAAATGCAATGATATGAAACTTTAAACGTATTCTTTTGAGAGGGGACAAATATTGATTGAAACGTCGCAACTAGAATGCATAGACGAGATAGTTCAGGTACATGTCAATGGATTATCATTTAGGATACATGTGGTTGAGGTAGAATGATTGATTGAACATCGGTTGTGTTTGAATTATGAGATGACGTGTAGGTCTGATGGGGCAGTGATGATAAAATATCACAATCGAACAAGAGTAAATCTAATTGCCCAACGCAAAAAGTATAGGGACAGATGAATCATGCGAAGAGTGAGTGTGTGTATGGTAGTGAAGGTAGGTCCGCAGGTGAGCAAAATATTCTCGGTGATAGGGTATTATAACAACAACAATTGGATAACCAAGAGTCACTAGTAATACAAGGACAACGGCTGAGGTACGAACAGTTTTAAGGGGATGAGTGTGGGGTTAAGAAATCGTTAATTTCGAGCAATCATATTATAGACAATGAAGTGGTAATGGTTCCAATTTTGGTATTGAATGTAAACGTGTTGGATAGATTGGTGGATTTGAATGACTTGGCACTGGTAGAGTGTCCTATAGAGTTTTCAACAATGGATTTAGATGTCAGTCTAATTGAGCCCGTTGATATCTGATATAAAGTACTTATGGAACCTATAGAAGACCATATTTTTGAGGATGCTGCTAATGGTAAAGCTGTGTCAGAAATCATCTTAAATTTAGTCTTGCCTATTGAACGAGAGATAACGACACCATTGTGTAAGAAGGGTGGTGGGCGACATAAGGGATCAATACAAAAGGTTACCGAGGTGAGTTTAGATTATGTGTTAAGGCAAAAAGTGCTATAAAAGGAGGATCGTGTGACTGTGGAGTTAGGTAAGCTCTTAGGTGCATCGATGATAGGGAATAAAGAGGCAATTGTGAAAGATGTTGCGAGATTTCTTGATAGGGGGTCATGAGGATTAGTTAGAGTTATGAATATGTTGTCATGTAATGTGTGAGGTTTGGGTTCATCAACAAATAAAAAGTTTGTACAGAAGCTATTGTAACAACACAAGTGTGAGTGTGGATACAAGAAACAAAAATAGAAGAGTTTTCAAAAGCATTGGTTAGACGGGTTTGGTATACGGATCAATTTGAGTTTGTGTTTGCGATAATTATTGGGCGATCTGAGGTATGTTAGTTGTTAGGAAGGCAATGCATTTTCACTTGGGAGCGTCATTTTTTTATCAAAATTATATATCCATATAGGGTACGTGCGTAGTGGAAGATTGACGTTGTGGCATGATGTGTGTGTACGATCTGTGCACTGTGGATGTCCAAGTCTTGCTATGGGAACGAGTACATGATGCTTCACTTTTTATTTTCATTCTCGTAGTGTTTAGGGACAATTTTAATGTGGTTAAAGCGGTTGAAGAAAGGTGAGGCTGCTCAAGTAATGCTAGAGGCATGTAGGCATTCGTTAGTTTCATTGATGGCAAGGGATTAGTCAATGCGCCGATGTTAGCTCATAATGAACCCAATTGGTACGAGGGATTGTGCAACACATGTGCATTTAATTTGGAGTGTCTTTATAGCCTAGTTTTTGGACGTGATCTATAGTGTGTGGAAAACTGTGACGACCCGAATTTCAGAATATATGGGTCGGTTTAACTTGGCTAGTGGGCCAGGTGTGTTGGGCTGAAGATTTGGGTCATTTGTAGCTTATGAAAGTGTTGGTGGGATAGAGGCCTTGGTTGGGTAAGTGTTTATAAAGATGATGGACGGGTAGAGGGGTAATTTCCCTTATTTTAAAGGGGGAGATTTGGTTGAATGGCTACTAAAAATTTAAGAGAATGAGATCATCTTTGTCCCCTTCATCCTCCATCTCTTTTCTTCTTCTTTTCCTTAAAAGTTCAAAGACAAAGATCCAACATTTATCATTTAGATTTAGATTTTTGAAATACAAGTTTAGAGTGTTAGAATCTACATCAAGGGATCTATCAAACAAGGTAAAAATGGAAGGAAATGGTAGGGTTGAGAAATATGAGTTTTGGTGGGGGTTGAAGAGGAAAAATGGGTATAGAGGATTTAACTCTATTTCTTATTGTAGTGTTCTTTCTTTTGTATCTTTAGACCGTCCAATAATGTTGTAACCCATTTGACACATCTCTTTGTAGTGAAGGAGGTTGGAGAGCACTCTAAAGCTCAAGGCAAGGGGATGGCTTGAGGCTTGTGGCCAAGGAGTATCCTTTCTAGGTTTTGTGTAACACCCCTTACCAGTCTGGTAGGTAACCGAATTTGAGATGTGACCAGTGACCAATCTCGGAGATTGTACAATAAAAATTAATGCGATGTAATAAATGATCCAATTACTATATATATCGTTATTGTCAGGTTTCATTAAACATAATCATAAAACATTCAATTCATTAATCGATTTACCAATAAGGGTCAAAATGCAATGAATTCAATATTCATTGACCAAATTTTAAAACTTAGTAACTTAGTAAATTAAGACTCTTATCAGAAATTAATGGTGTCAATATCAAATTAATGTCATATTAAGAAAACATGCCGAATTTCACAATATTCTAAGGTCAATAGTCCATCCAATTAAACTAATCAATTTTAATGATTGTTTTGTAAAGTCTGTAAAACCAGTTCAGGCCAATAACAAAAATACCTACCTCGGTATTGGTGCTCGATAGGCCGTATTGGTACACCTGGCCATTATTTTAGTTAAGTTCAATGTGGGTATCAGTACGAGATCGTCCGTATTGATACCCAATGCAATCCCCAAATTCTAGTAGCAAAATTTAGTATCGGTATGGACAAAGTCGTACCAGTATCAGGCTTATAATGAAAAGGGAAATTGGTACAGGTCCACTCTATACCAGCACCCTGGAAAATATGCAAATTATAATGATGAAATTCCATACTGATACTCCAAGGGCTATAACGGTACCCCCTTTAGTTAATTAGTCCAAATATGCACACATGTACCGATACGCACCTACCCTATCGATACGGCCTGCTTTGTAATTCCATATTCTGCTAGTTTTTACATCATTTACTTAGCCAAAAGGTGTCTTATGACTCTTCAATCAATAACTATGACTTCTAATGTGTTTTATGACCTATATTTCATACTCTTACCACATTTTAACATTCATAGCATCATGTGAGCTAATGGAGTATAATTTGACCATAAATGCAATCATAATAGGCATTCCAAGTTATATATGCATGACTTAAACTTACACATTCAAAACATGCCTATTATGCCCTTCAAACATACTAAAGCCATATACCATCATTCTAGGAGTTCAAAGGGTAAATGTACATTAGAAAAGGTGACTTAGAGGTGACTTGCAACCAGCTAACCACGATCCACTTCATGGGCTATAGAACCCGAAAATGTATGCATATCACTAATATCAATGACATGCTTTTCATATTCATGCTTTGTATGCATATCAATAAAAATGCTAGGATCAATAAATTCCATATACATACAATAATTAACCATATGATCATTAATTATATCCCTTGGATCATAGTAACAAATGAATACTCGAATTCCACCAACATCGCCAAGTCAATGAATGGTCAATCCCGCCGACATTAGCAAAGACCAATTACTCAATCATCCCTCTAACATCGCCAATAAGGGCCTTAGCCCAAGGACTGTAGTCTACCCGTACGTGAGCTCAATGAATTCTTTTGGCATGCCAATATTATCCAATATATACTTGTATCCAAGGTCCGGTGTATATGTCAATGGTGTCTACAATGGTCAATTCTTACCTTGTTCAATAATGCCAGTGTATAATATTCATTACTTATATCAATAATCAATGATCAATGCTATCAAATCAATGACAATGGAAATTCTATATTGCAATTTGATTATAAATCAATGTATCAATAAACTTTAGCTTACCAAAGCTTACCAAATGATGAACCATGCTTACCACAATGATAAACAATGCAAAGGGATGGCACCTAGCCAATCCCATGACACAACTACACTCATTGATGATTTTGAAGCTATTGAGGCTCTCGGATCACAATCCCTTTTTAGGAGGCTTGTTAGGGGTCGGTGAATCCTCTCCATCAATGGATTGAGCTATATAGAAAACATGAAAATCTTATCAACAATCATTTCAATGAATTCTATAGTCGTTAACTGATACTATAGCTATATCTAACTATGGAAACACAATATATAAACTTGGAAATTCATGGAAATTAGTTAGGGTTTTGGTAAGTCCAACATCTTAATTTCTCTATGAAATCCTTTTGGAAATCATTATGAATTCAATGAGCTTACCTTGGTTAAATGCTAGGAAGTAGCTAGGATCAATAAATCAAAAGAAATCAATGCTTGGATGAAGCTTCAATGGAGGTGTTTGCTTGTTCAATAGGAGGAAGAAGATGGGGATGTGCTAGCTTAAGGCTGTGGTAAGCTTTATATTCATTTTTCTTTTCTTTCTTTTCCTATAGTAATCCAATTGATAATTCAATTGAACAAGCCAAACTATGAAGAAACCCCTTCTTCGCAATCAGTGTGGGGATGACTAATCCCTTGGGGGATTAATTACTTAATTAGTCCTCCAATCTTCTATTCTTTGCACTAAGGCTACCTAAGACTTTATTTTTGCAATTTAATCATTATACAATGTTCCTTAAAGTTTCAATGCTTGCAATGTAGCCCAATATCAATGACAATGTTTAATTGTCAATCAATACTTGTGAAATTAACTATATGGTCAATGTTCAATGATCATTTTGGCTCAACAAAATTTAAATTTCTGGTCACTTGAATCCAGTTTTTCAACTAGGCCAATTTTTAGAGTGTTATAACTCTCTACCATTAAGAAAATTTGTCCTCGAATATTGCCTGAAGGAAGCAAATGAGGATATTGTCTCTTCATAGTTTCTTCTGGTTCCCAGGTAGCTTCCTCAACTTTGTGACTCCTCCAAAGCATTTTGACCAATGAAACTATCTTATTCCGAAGTCTTTTGACTTCTCGAGCCAATATCTGTACAGGTTCTTCCTCAAAAGTTAGGTTGGGTTAGATTTCTATCGACTCTGGTTTAATGATGTACGATGGATTCAAACGATACTTTTTGAGCATTGATATATGAAAGACATTATGGATTTTACTAAGTTCCGGTGGCAATGCTAAACGGTAGGCTATAGAACCTATCTTCTCAGTGACTTCAAAAGGGCCAATGAATCAAGGACTCAGTTTTCCTTTCTTGCCAAAGCGAAGGATTTTCTTCCATGGGAAGACTTTAAGGAATGCTTTCTCTCCCATAGAATATTGTATGTCCCTTCTTTAGAGGTTAGCATAAGCCTTTTTCCTGTCAAAGGCTGCTTTCAGTCTATCATTAATAATGGCAACATTTTCTTCGGTTTCTCGAAGTAAATCTGGACCCAATACTTTACCTTCACTAAGTTTCGACCAACATAGAGGCGTTCTGCATTTCCTTCCATACAATGCTTCAAAAAGAGCCATTTTAATCGATGCTTGATAACTATTATTATTATTATCAAATTCAATAAGGGGTAAGAACTTTCCCAAGATATTTCAAAATCAACAACACACGTCCAAAGCATATCTTTCAAGATATGAATCACTTTTTCTGATTGTCCATCAGTTTGGGGGTAAAACGCAGTGCTAAGCTTCATTTTCGTTCCCATGGCTTCTTGTAAGGCTCTCTAAAATCGTGAGCAAATCATGGATCATGATCAGAGATAATGGATTTAGGTACTCTGTGTAATCAGACAATATCTTTAATGTATAAGTCAGCAAGTTTAATGAGACCAAAATTCATCCTTACAGGTATGCAGTGGACAGATTTAGTGAATCAGTCAACTATAACCCATATAGCATCGTTCTTCTTAGGGGTCAAAGGCATTCCACTCATAAAATCCATGGTAATATGTTCACATTTCCACTGAGGCAATTCAATAGGTGGCAGAAGTCCTATGGGGACACGATGTTCAGCTTTGACTCGTTGACAAGTCAAACACTTGGAAACGTAGTCGAAAATGGCTTCATTGATTCCAGGACACCAATAAATTTCTCGAAGGTCTTTCTATATCTTCATTGACCCCGAGTGAATAGAGAAAGGTCTACTATGAGCTTCTTTAAGAATATCTGACTTGAGGGGTTCATTCTCCTGTATACAAATCCAGCCACGAAAGCACAAAAGACCTTTAGAATTAACTACAAAGTCAGGATCAGAATCATTCTATAGTTTAGAGACAACGGCTTAGAGTTTTTGATCTTGTTCCTAAAGTTATTTAATCCTTGATACAATGGTAGACTGAACTTGCAGTTCAGCCACGAGCTTATGGTTTCGTTTGAGTCTGAAGTGAGCATTAATAGCACAAGTAGCTACAATGCATAATTTATTCGTGAGTTCAATAATTAGCTTAACTAAAATTCGAAGGCTATGATTAGAAGTTTACCAGACAATAGTTTGCGGCTGAGTACATCAGCTACATCATTTGGCCTTGCCCGGATGGTAATCAATGACCAAATCATAGTCTTTCAAAAGTTTCACCCATCTTCTTTGATGGAGGTTTAATTCTTTTTGTGTCAATAGATATTTTAAACTTTTATGATCGGTGAATAGATAGCATTTCTCTCTGTTGAGATAATGCCTCTAAATTTTCAATGCAAAGACAACTGCAACCAATTCTAAATCATGGATGGGATAGTTCTGTTCGTGTGGCTTAAGTTGTCTAGAAGCATAAGCAATGACTTTTCCTTCCTACATAACAATGCATCCTAGTCCCAAATACGATGCATCACTATATACGGTGAAGTCTTTACCGAACTCAGGTTGGTTTAGGATGGGAGCATGAGTCAACACTTGCTTCAATTGGCCAAAACTTCGTTGTTGTTTCTTAGTCCATTCAAATGGAGTTTCTTTTTAGAGTAATTTGGTCAATGGTGCTGCTAATATAGAAAATCCTTTGACAAATCTTCTATAATAGCCAGCCAGACTGAGAAAGCTTCTAACCTCTGCAACATTCTTTGGTGGTCTCCACTCCACAATAGCTTGAATCTTCTTCGAATCAACTTGAATTCTTGCCAATGATACAATATGTCCCAAAAATGAGACTTCTAATAGCCAAAATTCACACTTGCTGAACTTGGCATATAATTGCTTCTCTCGAAGAGTTTGAAGCACAATCTGAAGGTGTTCCCGGTGTTCAACTTCATCTTTAGAGTCAATCAATATTTCATCAATGAATACTACTACAAACTTATCTAGGTAGGGTCTAAAAACCCAATTCCTGAGATCTATAAGTGTAGCAGGGGCATTTGATAGCCCAAAGGGCATCACTAGAAATTCGTAATGACCATGCCTCATTCTAAAGACAGTCTTGGGTACATCATAGACTTTAAATTTCATTTGATAATACCCCGATCGAAGGTCAATGTCGGAAAACATTGGTGTATCTTTCAATTGATTGAACAAGTCATCTATCCTCGAAAGAGGATATTTGTTCTTGATGGTAAGTTTATTCAATTGACGGTAGTAAATGCATAGATGTATAGAACCATCCTTTTTCTTAACGAAAACTACTAGAGCTCCCCATGGTAAGGAACTTGGTCGAATGAAATCCTTATCATGTAACTCTTGTATCTGAGACTTCAACTCTTTGAGTTCAACAAGAGCCATTCTATATGGTACAATAGAGACTGGGGTGACTACAAGTTGCACTTCAATCCCAAAATTTACTTCATGGTTAGTGGTAAACTCGGAAGTTCATCGAGAAAAACATCCAAAAGTTCATTTACTGTATCAATGTCTTCTGGCTTTGGATTATTCCTAGTTTTACTCATGGTGGCATATATCAGTGATTTCCTTCTTACACATTTGGTATCTATCAAAGTAATGATCTCCTTACCGAGTCCATGTAGGTAGAGCTTCTTCTTTGAGCAATTTACCCAGGCTTGGTGCTCACCGAGCCAATCAAGCCCCAATATTAGATCAAACTTGTGAAAAGGTAAGGCTGTCAAATTGGCCAAAAATGGGATCCTTTGAATCAATAAAGGATAGTTCTTACAAACTAGGTTAATACCTACACTTTCACCTAGGGTATTCGAAGCTATGATTTCTACTATAGTTGATTCAGGGTTCAATTCAAAGGTATCAACCAAATTATTACTAATGAAAGAATAAGTTGACCCTAGATCAATCAATGCATAAATTGGATGCGAAAACAATTCAACAGTACCTGCAATAATTTCAGGATCATCATCCTCTTCCCAACTCCTCACGTGGTACACCTAAGCAAAGGCCTTAGATTTTGGCATGTTCGGTACACCTGTGGAGCCACGAGTCTTCCTAAAAGCTCTCGATAAAGTCTGCCGCGGTCCCTTGCCCTTGAGTGACTAGGCAGGTGTCACAATAGTAGCTAGTGCAGTAGGTGCCTTTACAAAATTCAGCGGGAAATCTCTAATGAAATGACCCTGTTGTCCACAATAATAACATGTTCCAGCTTGTTTACTGCATTGACCAACCATATGCTTTCTCTGACAAAAAGTACGTATAGGATACTGAGATTCTCGGCCTGATCCACCAGTGCTTTCAAGAGAAGTAGTCCTTAAAGCAGAATGAACCATACTTTGAGGTTTTGCAATGTAACTGGACCCAAGAGATTATTGCAATATAGATTGCCTAGATCCTTGATATCTCACCTTCTTTGAGGCTAAATAAGGTCAAGATTCATCCCGAGACCTCTTTTCAGATCGTGCCCTCCAAATCTCCTAGCTTTTTGCATGGCTTTGGTAGCAATAACCAGTAGACCAAATTTTGAAAATTAGTGATCCCTATTGCAGTAAACATAGGATGATGTTCATCATACAACTCATCTATGAACATATGACACTTCTCCTCTTCAGTCTTGATATATTCAGTCCCATACTTGCAATACTTACAAAATCATGTATGTATTGTTCAATGGGTCTTTTGCCCTGCTTTAGATGCATGAATATCCTTATTCTTTCAGCTAGATAATACTTATTGATATACTTCTTACGAATTTTTTTCAAAAAGAACTCCCAAGTAACAACATCTTCAGAAACGATGAGTGTGGTAGTCTCCCGCCAATGTTGAGCTTCATCAACAATTAGAGCCAATGCACATTCGAGCTTATGTTTATCAAAACATTAGAGTTACTTATTCAGGATTTTCAAAGTGTTGTCTAGCTAATACTCATCTATCTTGGGGTCATCATCATCCCTACTGGTAAAGATGTAGGCTCGATACTAAGCTAACTTATCAATAGGGGATCTAGAAGTCGATGAAGGAGCCACAGAAGGCTGAACTACTTGTTCATGCCTCATAGAGTCCATGAACTGTTTAAACATCTCTGCCACGCTCGCGAAGTATTCTTGTTTGGCAGCATGCATCGATAATGGATTGGGTAGATCATTTTATGCTTCTTGATGATTCGGAGGGTCATCCCTCCTAATTTCCCCTCTATGAGTGGAAGAGCCAGTAGTATGGTTGATATCCTTATGTCCTTGATCTTGACCGGGCATCTTATATAATATATAAAAGAAAGAAAGAAGATCGTGTCAGCTGCGAGTCACAAATACTATACAAGAATAACTCCTATGTGGCATATGCAATGTAAACAATGCAATGAGTTTCGGTTTAGTCCTAGAATTGATTAAACTCTAGCTCTAATACCATAAATGTAACACCCCTTATCGGTATGATAGGGAACCGGATTAGAGATGTCACCGGTGACCAATATCAGAGATTTACAATAAAAATCAATGTGATGTAAGTAATGATCCAGTTACTATATATATCATTATTGTCAGGCTTCATTAAACATAATCATAAAACATTCAATTAATTAATCGATTTACCAATAAGGGTCAAAATGCAATAAATTCAATATTTAGGGACCAAATTGTAAAACTTAGTAACATAGTAAATTAAGACTCTTATAAGAAATTAATGGTGTCAATATCAAATTAGTGTCATATTAAGAAAACATGCCAAATTTCACAATATTCTAAGGTCAATAGTCCATACAATTAAACAAATCAATTTTAAGGACTATTTCTTAAACTCTGTAAAACCAATTTAGGCCAATAACAAAATTATCTACCTCGATAACGGTACTCGATAGTCCGTACTAGTATGCTTGGCCGTTATTTCAGTTAAGTTCAATATGGGTATCGGTACGAACATCTGTACCGATACCCAATACAATCCCCAAATTCTAGTAACAAAATTCAATATTGGTATGAACTAAGCCATACCGGTACTGGGCTTATAATCAAAAAGGGAATCAGTACGGGTTCACTCTATATTGGTAACCCAACAGATATGCAAATTTCGATGATGAAATTCTGTACCGATACTCCAAAGGCTATACCAGTACCCCCTTTAGTTAATTGGTCTAAATATGCATACCTGTACCGATACGCACCTACCCATATTGGTACGACATGCTCTGCAATTCCATATTCTGCTAGTTTTTGCATCATTTACTTAGCCAAAATGTGTCCTATGACTCTTCAATCAATAACTATGACTTTCAATGTGTTCTATGACCTATGTTTCATACTCTTACCACATTTTAACATTTATAGCATTATGTGAGCCAATGGAGTATAATTTGACCATAAATGTAATCATAATAGGCATTCCAAGTTCCAAAACATACCATATATGCATGCCTTAAAGTTACACATTCAAAACATACTAAAGCCATATGCCACTATTCTAGGAGTTCAAAGGGTAAATGTACATTAGAAAAGGTGACTCGAAGGTGACTTGCAACCGGCTAACTGTGATCCACTTCATGGGCTATGGAACATGAAAATGTATGCAATGAATTGTGTAAGGCTTACATAGCCTAGAAAGGTAGTCAACAATAATCCAAAATACAATATAATGCATATCACTAATATCAATGACATGTTTTTCATATTCATGCTTTGTATGCAAATCAATAAAAATGCTAGGATCGATGAATTCCATATACATACAATAATTAACCATATGATCATTAATTATATCCCTTGGATCATAGTAACAAATGGATACTCGAATTCCACCAACATCACCAAGTCTATAAATGGTCAATCCCGCCGACATCGCCAAAGACCAATTATTCAATCATCCCTCTAACATCACCAATAAGGTCCTTAGCCTATGGACCGTAGTCCACCCGTATGTAAGCTCAATGAATTCTATTGGTATGCCAATTGTATCCAATATATACATGTATCCAAGGTCCGATGTATATGTCAATGGTGTTTACAATGGTCAATACTTACATTGTTCAATATTGCCAATGTATAATATTCATCACTTATATCAATAATCAATATTTAATGCTATCAAATCAAATCAATGACAATGGAAATGCTATATTGCAATTCGATTATAAATCAATGTATCAATGAACTCTAGCTTACCGAAGCTTACCAATATGATGAACCATGCTTACCACAATGATAAATAATACAATGGGATAGCACCTAGCCAATCCTATGACACAACTACACTCACCAATGATTTTGAATCTATTGAGGCTCTCGGATCACAATCCCTTTGCTAGGAGGCTTGTTAGGGGTTGGTGAATCCTCTCTACCAATGGATTGGGCTATATAGAAAACATGAAATCTTATCAACAATCATTTCTATGAACTATATAGTCAATAACTGATTCCATATCTATTTCTAACTATGGAAACACAATATATAAACTTGGAAATTCATGGAAATTAGTTAAAGTTTCGGTAAGTTCAATATCTTAATTTCTCTATGAAATCCTTATGGAAATCAATAGGAATTCAATGGGCTTACCTTGGTTAAATACTAGGAACTAGCTAGGAGCAATAAATCAAAAGAAATCAAAGCTTGGATGAAGCTTTAATGAAGATGCTTGCTTGTCTAATAGGAGAAAGAAGATGGGAAGCTGCTAGCTTAAGGCTATGGTATGTTTCCTATTTCTTTTTCTTTTATTTCTTTTCCTTTAGTAATTCAATTATTAATTCAATTGAACAAACCCAACTATGAAGAAACCTGTCAACTTTTGCTAACACTTGGCAAATAATTGAATATTTAGTGTAAAAGTGCAAGAAAACAATGCCAAGGTGAGTCTTATGCATGCAAGTATACATGGTCAACAAATAATAAAACAGTAAGCTAAGTATCGAATCCATAGGGATTGTCCAAAAACTTATTTGCTTAGCGTTACTTGTTTGCAAGTAAAATGAAATGTTGGAATGATTTGGGTTTTTGATCGAAGGTAGAAAAAACAAAGTAGTGAACATGAAAATAGTATGGCAACAAAGTGTTTAATTAAATGATGAGTGTTGGCAATGGATGCCTGGATTTCACGCTACTTATGCTAACTTTTAATAGTGTAATGTCTTGGTTTTATTTTCGAGCAGATTAAAGGTAGTATTGTCTCTGTCAATGACAATACCCTAAGTTAACCATGCTAAAACCCCTATATGTCTAAAGTAAAGCTTTTCATTAATTAACTTGATTAAGTGTCAACCTTTACTTCTAAGGGGTAGACTCAGTTCCGAAGTAAGCTTATCTACTTGAACATCTACTGTCGAAGCTTCTCGCCTTAGTATCTAGCAACTGGTTGTTGCCCCTTAAGTCTGATAAGATATGAAGGTGCAATAAGCATACTATTGCAATTGTCGTATGGCAAAGGATTTGAGAAAATTAAGTATTAGCAGATAAAAAACATTTCCAATGCATTTTGAATTATTAAAAACCAAACATAAATTTAGCGTTCATCACAAACATCCCCCAACCAACTGAAAAAGCTTAGTTCATGGTTGGGGGTCCATCCACAAAATATGATCGTATTTTAACATCATCATTCAAATAAAACTAAAACTAAGAGAATAGACAAGAAGGAGATCCGTCGATGCAGCCCTTCGATTGTTCCAAAGCTTTCGGTCTTAGCAGGTCAGACAACGTCGCCTCTTGGTTCACCACGGTGCAGCCTCCTCCGATTTGATCCCCCCTCAAGTGGTGACTTGAGCTTCTTTAAATAGGCTTATGTGGAAACCCTAGGATAAGATTCTTTAGTTTAAAATTTGAACTCGTAAAGAGTTAAATGCGGTATCCTCTTATCCCGATTTAATTCCTAGGGCTAATGTGTACATGGTCCAACGACTACCTTGACCAGTCAACGGGCATCAATCCTTTGCTAGCCGAGCTTTGACAGTGTCTGGTCCATCCATGCTAACTACTACTCAGCAATTCTCTTGCTTCCTTTCCTGCGTTCTTTGCCAGCTCCTCTCTGCCATGCCTGTCTGCCTATGTCATGCATCAAAACCAGCAAAATAACCCTTCATCCTGGCAACAAAATAACTCCCAACTCCTTATGCAAATGCATGGATTTTAACAACTAAATATGAATATATCTACTTAAAGACAAGCAAAAACATTGTGAAATAAGCATAAAAATCAGTATATTTAAGGAGTTAACACACCCACAAACCTAACTCATTGCTTGTCCTCATGTAATGCAACAAAAAATCTATAAAAACAAAAAATGTACCTCGACAAGAATTGTCATGGTTCCCAACACCTCTCAGCTAGCAAAATATTATCCTAGGTCTGTCCTCAGATATTCAGTGTATCAATGCTAGACAAATAAACAAATTCAAGTGCAACAATAAAGCTCTAGTCTGTGTATAGAATGTGCAGGCAATATGCATCAAGGTTACATGACTCCCTTAGACAACTCTACTATCCAAAATCATAATTTCATTTATTTTCCAAGGGTGTTTATATATATATGCTGGCATTTAATTAGGGTCGCGTCATGCACTGTTTGGCGTGAGATATAAGAGGGAACAAACCACAAATACCCATGTTAGTCCAGATTACATCACTAAGCTAACCCTTTACATGCATACCTTAGAGCTATGTTGGCTTGAGAACTAAGAGGAAGCAAACCATGAAGACCCAAGTTAATTATTTTCCTAAGGCATAGGACTGCTCTAAAGTTTCTTCAACTTTTGGCAAAACATTGTTGCCTTATTCATTTTTTTAACTTGGCAATTTTTTCTCTTTTTTTTAAGTTTAGATTCAAGCGAACCTAAGTTTGCTTCGCAGACTAGATATATATCGCGTGTAAAGTGAAACTAAAGTTCCCTAAACTAGAGTTCGATTACCAAGCTACTTGGCAATGCTGACCTACTGACATAGAAGTTCTAAATTCCAATTTTTTTCGTCGGACAGATGATCTAGCACAAATTCTCCTAACCTAGCAGTGTTGGTAACAAGTATAAAATCGATCGAGGAAAAAAATTTATGGTTTGGTATGCATGTGTTAAATCCTACATGGCAAGCCGAATGTAAACTGAAATATAAACATGAATGTCATGGCAATAGATGCGAGACAACCTACACCCCCAAACCTAAGGTGTGCATTGTCCTCAATGTATGAAAACAACACATATATACAGATAAAATTAAAAATGCATGAGCATGAGAATAAAATAAAATTCAAGGAGTTCAAAAGGATGAGGACTCCCCTTCAGAGGGTTTGGCTGTGACACGAGTATTTTCTTTTGATGAAGCTCCCTCGACTGGAGTAATATGTTTCTTGCGCTTAAGGCTGGGTTTTGATGCGGCTGCAGAATCTTCAAGGTCATGGAGAACTTCCTCAACGTTCTTTACCGGCTTAGAGGCATCTGGGACATTAGTGGCAAGAGATGAGACAGGTGTTGTAGGTGTGGCAGCAGTCTTTGCATGGCTTTAAATTTCTTTATCGTTGGATTTAGGCGGTGTATTAGTTTTGGCAGATTTAACTTGTACTGGAGAGACTAGGACGGTGGCATTAGATCGTGTTGGAGTGTGGACATAGTGAGGACTAGCTGGTATGTCATCCTTGGCAAGGAGGTCGACAGGGAATTCAAGGAACACTGGTTGTGCTTTCGTAGACATACCTTCAAGGGTTTTCTTTATGGCACAATCCCTGACATACGCATATTGCCAGAATATGGAGTTCTGCTCCTCGGCTTTCTCAAATTTTTTAAGGATTATTTCCTGGCATTGGTAGATCTCATAAAGCATTGTCACTAATCTAGATGGTATAAGAGTCATAGGTTCTGCCTTTGGCACCTTTGTCTTTGTCACAGACTCTACTATCTTTTGTTTTTCCTTCTTTTTTACCTCTGTAGCTGTCAACTGTCTCTACAGGGCAGGAGTTATGGTGGTCCCCTTACCTTTTTTAATGTTATTTGAGTCAATCTGTGGCACGTTGTGCTGTATGCAAATGGTAGAGATTAGAGAAAAAAAAAGTAAACTTTCAATGCTCTTACCAGCACATTTAAAAGTCTCTTAGATGATAAGCCATCCAACATTAATCTTGCAGCCAGTTATGATAAAGAGCAACAATGTCAATCTTTCCTCCGAAATTGTCTCATTGTGAGTAGTCAGCATCAAGTTTGCCTTTAAGAAGTTATTCCAGCCTTGCGGTTGAGATTTTAATGCCAACCGTTTACAATTTAATGCTTTTTCGATGATACATTCCATTGAGTGTTGGTCTCACACAGTTTCTTCAATATCATCTTCCTCTTGGCATCATCTAAAGATTCCATAAACTTGTGTGTTCGTCCTCTGTTTCATCCAAAGAAAACATATCATTTATATACCCTTCATCAAAACGAACACACTTACCTCGCACCATCAAGAAGGGTGAATCCTTGGTCGTAAGATAAGCATAAAATTCCCGAACGATGTTGGCATGGACTTCCCCTGGCAGTTGGAAGAATTTTTCCCACTTATGTATCTTTATCACCATGACAAATTCTAGGGAGTAGCCCAAGTTGGGTTCATTCTTGAACTCAAAACCCTTCTCATAGTAGAAGGTTCTTGATGCGAAATTATCCTCATACTTCTTGCGGATTTCTTCATTAAAGAAGATTTTCAAGGGCGTTGAAAATGATGCCATGAAGATTTCTTGAAAACTCAAGTGATTTCTTCGAAGGTAGGGATTTATGAGAATCAAAGAAAAAGTAAAAAGTCTCAACTAAGAGTCAGTTATGGTTTAAGTAGATGAAGGGGTAAACGGCTGAGTTCTTAATGTGCCCAGTTGAATAGGCATAGTGATAAGGGTTTAGCGTGTTTGTGGAAAAATAAATCATGATGTGATGAGAGGTAAGATGATAAGATGAAGGGCTAAAAGATAAAGGGATAAGGTTAAAGTTTAAGTTTCAACTTTTCACCTTTGGGCGTTAGGGTAAAATTTAACACTTAGCAAGAGGGTTTCCTTCTTTCTTGGGCCGAGCTCATCAACCCTTGAGCGGTTAAGATAAAACTCTTCTCTGAAATTATATTTTTTTCCTGCCAGTTATCTTCCTTGGCATTCTTCATGGGAAAATATCTTGTATCCACTCAACAAAAATTTTCAATGGAGCAAAAGAGAAATAAAACAAAAAAAAAATAAATGAGAAATACTGAAAAATAAAAAACTCTAACCTAATAATGAGCCAGTGTCTATGGCTTCATACAGAATGGCACTTACAGAACTGAGAGAGCTAAATTCTCAATTGCAGGAATTACTAGACAAAGGATAGTGCTACAGATTTAAAAAAAGGTTATATGCAAAACTCTCAAAATGTGAGTTTGGTTATCAAAAGTGGTTTTCTTGGGTCACATTGTTTTAACCGAAGGGATCCATGTCAATCCTAAAAAGATACAATCTATTATGGAATGGAAGGTTCCTAATAATATTAACGAGGTTTGCAGTTTCTTAAGACTTGCTGGATATTATCGAAGGTATTGAGAAAGAATGTTCCATTCGTATGGACTGAGAAGTGTCAAGAAAGCTTTGATTAGTTAAAGAAAATTTTAACAGAAGCTCTGATTTTGGTACAATTAGAGTCATGAAAAGAGTTTACTCTGTACTATAACGCATCATATAATGGAATGGGGTGCGTGTTGATGCAAGATGGGAAGGTGATCATATATGCTTCCCGACAACTAAATCCACATAAAAGGGATTATCCCACTCATGATTTGGAACTTGTGGCTGTAGTTTTTACTCTGGAAGTGTGGTGACATTATCTCTATGGTGAACGCTACCATGTGTATACTGATCATACGAGTTTAAAATATTTGATGACATAGAAAGGGTTGAATCTACGACAACAAAGATGGTTGGAACTAATAAAGGATTATGACCTGACCATTGATTACCATCTAGGCCGAGCAAATATCGTAATTGATACCATAAATCGGAAGACATTTATTACATTATAAACTTTAAATGCTCAACTGACATGAAAAGGATGGTTCGTTGCTAGTAGAGATGCAATTAAGATCTTTATTGCCAAGTCGAAATAAAGAAAGTCAGCAACAAAATGGAAACTATATAGCAAAGATGAAACAAGTGGAGTGCCAATATCTATAGTATCAGATCGAAATCCAAAGTTCACATCAAGATTTTAGAATTCACTACACAGAGCTTTTAGGACACGACTGAACTTCAGTATTGTGTTTCATCCTCAAACAAATGACCAATCTGAAAGAACTATTGGAATACTAAAAGATATGCTAAGAGCTTGCGTGATTGAGTTTGATGGGTCATGGGAAAAGTATTTACCTCTAGCATAATTTGCCAACGATAACAGTTATCAAACAAGTATATAGATGGCACCCTATGAAACCCTCTATGGTCGAAAGTGCAAATCGCCATTAAATTGGTTTGAGTTATATGATCGCAAGCTGATTAAGCCAGATTTGTTGCAAGAAATGGAAGAAAATAATACTTTTAGGGCACAAAAGAAAACTTAGAAAATAATATGTTTCGGGCGCAAAAGAAAATTAAGTCCCAGGTGCATTGGACCTTATAAAATTTTAAAGAAAGTTGGCCCTGTGGCTTATCAACTAGCTCTTCCACTGGAGATGAGTAAAATCCATGATTTTTTCTAGGTCTCGATGCTCTGAAGATACCGATTGGATCCTTCACACGTGATTATACTAGAGGAGATAGATTTGCAATCAGATTTGACTTACAAAGAGGAACTAGTAAAAATACTGGCTTATGGTGTCAAAGAATTAAGGAACAAGCAGATACTGTTGGTGAAGGTCTTTTGGCACAACCACCTAGTTGAAGAGGCCACATGGGAAGCTAAGGATACAATGGAAAAGCAGTACCCATATTTATTCGAAACAAGTACATCTTGAAAATTCGAAGACGGATTTTCTTAAGGGGGAAGAATTGTAATACTCTAAAATTTATAGTACTGTTTAAGGTTCATTTAGTGCTAAGATAATTGCTTAAAAGCTTACTTAGTGACTAAAATGACAAAAATGCAAAAGTTAGGATTTTCTCAATTATGGACTGTAGAAAAGAAATTTCTGAGGTTTTAAGGTGTCATGTGATAGAGGACGAGTAAAATAGGATACTCGCAAAAACATTGGTTAAATCCAAGGAAAATTGGAATGGGAATTCAAGGTTAAAGTTTAGTGACCAAAACGATAAGTTTTCAAAACTTGTATGGTACAAGTCGAAATATGAAAAATTGAAGGACCGAAGTTGTAATTTCCCAAAAGTTAGGTGTTTTATTTCATAAATAGATAGAGCACCTATTGGTGTGGACCGAATGTGGAATTACTGGTTTGATCTGATATTTCGATTATTGGGAAATCATAGTCAAAGTTTAAGTGGAATTCGGATACCCGAATCGAACTGAAAAATTATGAAATTTTACAATATGATAGAGAAAGGTTATAAAAGTCGTTTCAAAGTGTTGGAAATATTTTAGCTCGATTCAGGATGAATCCTATGATTTATTTTGATTAAGGAATTTATTTAGTAATTGATAAAATTCTCGGCATTTATCGGTAAATCGGATCAAGCTAAAATTTTGGAGATGATTGTATAGACTTTGGAAGAGTTATAACATATTATTTTATGGATATTTGGAGAGTTAAATGTTTGGATTGAATTTATTTGACTGAAATTGCCTAGAATGGCAATTTTGTAAAAAAAAGTTGATTGGTAAAAGGTATTTTGGTATTTTCACCCAAAAGGGACATGTAAGGAATTTTAGGATTTCTTTAATGGATGAATAGTGGTTTATTGGAATCCAAATAAGTTTAGTTAGAATTTTACAAAATGGTGAACTAGTAAATATGAATTCAGTTGGGGGACAATTTGGTAAATTTGAATAAAATGAATTAAAAATTCATTTCTATTTATACAAGTGATAAAGTCAACTTCATTACAAGGACAAGGTGAGTGCATTTTTACTTATTTATATATACATGTTATATGAGTGAGTGCATTTTTACTTATTTTATATATGTGATATGAGGGAGACTTGCGAGAAGTCGACCTTGATATTAATAAAAATATATGTTGATCAAAGTTATGTAAATGCCATGAGATATTAAATGGCATATGTGATCCATTAATATGTCATAATGATTTATCTAAGATATCAAATTTTAGATTTTGGGTATGAACTGCTCATTCTCGAATTATGAATGATAGTATTGACGGATTGGATATTGAATGTGAAAATATTATATTATTATGGCCGAGTACTAGTGTGAGAGTCTTTGGTATAATTGGATATCCATAGAGTCTTAGCAGCTGCATTCCAGCACTATTGTGCATTCCAGACACTTCGGTGTTGACATTAGACGCTACAGCGTTGCAGACACTATGGTGTTGTTTAGACACTTCGGTGTCAACTAGCACAAAAAGGTGCGATAATAAGGAGCAAAGGGCATCCTTGAGTACGTACTCACCATCAGACGCTACGGCATTGCAAACACTACAGTGTCGTTATGATGACTTGTATACCATAGGTTCACATGAAATTGTACTTTGGGCTATAATTCATGAAATACTTTTACGCAGGTGGATAGGCCAATAAGTCTATCGTATTTCCTACTGATAAAGTAAGAACGACATTATGACTTTGGATATATATACACATACAATTATGATTTATATTGATGCTTTGAACATGGAATGTTGATTATAATGTTGATTTTGCTCAAGTACTATTATGAAGTATTTGGTATAGTTGGATATCCATAGAGTCCTTGTAACGCCCCGGTTTTAGGGCTTAGCGATTTGGTGGTTTATTAGACGGTCTAGTGAACCAGAGTAGGGATTCGAGTCGGTTTCGGGACCGTATAATTTTTGGTAAGATAAAAATGTGGAAAATAGTTAAAAAAACATCTTTTAATACATATTTATTTTTGGTGGAAAACTTTTGGAAAATGGAATTTGGAAATGTGACATTTTGGTTAGTGACCAAAATGCGATTTTTAAAAACTGTTTTAAAGTGACTAAAATGAAAAGGGTCAAATTCTTAGAATCCTTAAGGAGCTAAATTACCAAGTTTTTGCTGGTGGTTTCTCTCTTCAATTAAATCATTTTAAACACGTGTTTTAAAGGTGGTTTAAGAGGGATTAAAATATCTAAGTTAGTTATTAGCTTTTAAAGAAAATTTACATAACTTTTTCCTAAACCTTTTCTCTCAACTTCTTTTCTGCTAAACAATCAGAATTTCATCAAAATCCAGAGGTGAGGGATTCTTTTCACTCAGATTATTGATTTTAACTTGATTCTTTAACTTTGTCTTGCAAAATCTCATTGAAATCTTATGTTTTCTTAGCTTTGCACAAATCAATTGAGGGGGAAACTTCACAATAGGGGTAAGGTCCGAGATCTCCTCTATTTTATGGTTCTTTATTGAAATTCCCAAGCATTTGATCCTTGTTTTTGTGTTTCTAATCTGATTTTGATGATTTTCTAATGTTTAATTGAGTTATTTGGGGGAAATGAGTTAATTCATGGATTGGATTTAATTTCTAGTAATTAAGGATGCTTTGATTTATATTTTGGATGTTTAATAATGTTGATAAGAGATTTTTATCAACAGAATCCCGAAACTTAAGAATCTCTATTTGTTTAGGTTGTTAGTTTTGAGGTTTTGTGGTGTTTCTATGGTTGAAAGGTTGCTGGAGGTGGTAGGTTGATTTGGATCTGTTTTTAGATTTGTTTTGATGTTGAAAGTGATGTTAGTTTGATAGATGTTGGCTGGGTTGTGAATCAAAGTGTGTTGGTTATGTTTTCGGTTGTTGTTGAGGGTTAATTATGAAGGTTTTGTGGAAATCCGAGAAGGATTGTAGTTGCTGTGTTTAGAATGCATTTTGATACATTAATCCTCTATTGTTTTGTGGTAAAAACAGAGGAGGTTGATTCGGAGGTGATTGGAGAAGCGTTGGAGGTTTTAGGTACTTCATTTCGCGTCAGCGAATCGAGGTTTCGCATAGTGGTGAGTGAAAACGTGGTTTAAAGCGTTTTGATATTTTGGAACAGAGTTTTAGGAGTTAAGGTAGAGCTTGAAACACTTACCTAGACTCGGAAGTAAGTATAAAGTGGTTTTACTCTCTCGGTCGTGCTTGTTCGAATGATTTTATGCACTTGGTTTAATGTTCATGTACCTACTGTTCAAGCATGTTTTAAAGTATTCGATATACTGTTTTTAGCATGTTTTGCTGAATGATGCACATGGTAAATGATCCTTGTAAGTATGGTTTATACTTGTGTTTTAAAGCATGGTTGTTGCTTTGGATAAATGGCACGGTTCAATGCTTGTTAAAAACAATGAGGTAAATGTTAAAATGGTTAATTATATTGGCAAGTGATGTGGTTTTAAAATTGTTATCGGATATAGTTGGCTGGCCATAGGATTGAATGCACTGTAAATAAGTCGTCTTGGATGTTGAGAGGTTTATACGACGTACCGAGTACTCTATGTACCCTAACGGTAGAGGGGTTAAACAGTACCGAAAACTCCCGTTAGTGGGTTAAGCATCTAACCAATGAAAGGGGTTGGTGTCCCCGTGGGTTGAAAGTGCACCCGGTTGTTATTGTACCGCAATTGTGATTGTATCACTATTCTGGTTAAGATGGCTTGAAGTGTTGGGTTAACACTTGTTGAATCCGTGTATCCGATGAACTCTTTTGTTATTGGACTTGTTTAATGATCACTTGTAAGCCAATATAATTGTTAATGTATCATTGAAATATTTTATGTTGTATAATGTGATTTATACATGTTTCTCCTTGAGCTTTGCATTTGGTAGTAATGCATGGGAAGGCTTAAGTAGAGGGTTAGCAATGTGACTTGTTGTTGATTAATGATACATGTAGCATATGGTTTGATATGCTGGTTTTAATAAAGTAAAGTGCATGTTTTAAAAGGGCATGATGTTTTAAAGGATGATGTAAAGAAGATGGTTTAAATGCATTGATGGTGTTTTGATATGAGCATTCCCCACTAAGCCATGTGTGCTTATGTTCTCCTTGTCCATCAATGTAGAGAATTAAAGTCCTAGGAGGCAGCAAGAAGCAAGGGGATCTTGGCAAGACTTGTTTCCAAAGTATGTTAGAGACTAGACTATAACGAATAAGGGCAATGGGTTACTAGTTGTGTTTTGGGAGATGTTTTGTGGAACTCCCTGCTTGAGCATGTTTTTTTAGTTGCCCTTGGGTTGTATATGGCCTTTAAGGATTGATTTTGGTGCTGGTTTATCTTTTGATATGTTGGTTGGATGCATATTAGGAAGCGTGCCTATAGATTTCCTTTTTGATGCATGAAGCCTTGTTGTGTTGTTAGAATCGTGATGCTAGTTGGCTTGAGATATGTTTGGCATGTTGGTGTTGTATTTTAAGCATGTTGGAGTGGATAGAGTATGCTTTTGGGATGAAAAACCAGCAAAATGTAACATTACAGGTCCAGGAGTACCGATACGCGAGGGACCGTATCGGTACGGCTAGGCATTTTGAAGCTTGAGGGATCGATACGTGGGTTGGTGTTTCGATATGCCTAGGCCATTTTGGTCTTAGAGTACCGGTACGGCAATGGGTGTTTCGATACGGGTCTCAGCTACTGGAAATCAACTTTTTTGTCCCAATCTCGTGTATCAAAACGCCCAGAGAATCGTATCGGTATGATCATCTTGGTTTTCAAAAGTTTGGTATTTTAGTTAGGCGTATCGATACGGCATGAAGGTTTACCAAAATGGTTGTTTCAATCCGTATCGATACGGGTATACCGGTATCAGTACGGATGATCGTTAATTCTATTATCGTCATTTTAGGCAGTTTTATCATCTTTACAATTTAGTCCCTGAATCTTGCCAATGCAATTGAATGTGATAGAATGGTCGGATTGAGCAGAAACTTGAGAAGAAATGTTGGAATCGGTCAAATTAAATATTGGTAACTTAAAAGTGAGCTTTAACCCTAAAATTTTCTGTAACTGCATTTTGGTCCTTAAATTGTAAATGTGATCAATTGGATGTCAAATTGATGCTCGATTGAGTTGTGGTTGCACCTGATGTCTGCAGGAACATGTAGGATTAATAATTGGCATCTAGATAAGATAAAAAGAAAAAATGGATCGGGTTTTGTTGTATCTCTTCGTTTTGCTACGGAAAACCTAATGTGGCCTTCTTGGTTTGGTTGGGCGTCTAGGCCGGGTCAAGGGGGTTACATTTGGTGGAATCAGAGACAGGTTTGATTCGTTTGGGAGGTTGTTGTGTTGTTGCCATGTTATATTTGTACGGTGATTATTTTATGTACGCTGGTTGATATGCACAGTGATTGATATATGAATGTTGGTTGTTGTATGCTATGTTGGGGAAGTTTTGGGGGTACCCATTGCCTTCTTATTATAGTTTGGAAAGTCTTGATTTTTGAAATGGAAGTCTTGGATCCTTGCTTGAGGCTGGCCTGACTGTTTTTGTTTTGAAATGATTATCATGCCTTAGATATATTTTAGCATAATGGGACCGAGGAGAGAGTTGCAATTGAGTACAATTGTTGCTGCCACTAGGCAGGAAGCTGAAGGAGAAGTTGTACCTCCTCGAGGGTTGCCACTACCCCCACCTAATCCACCGGAGGGAGTGGAACATGTACCACCTGCGCCGGCTGGGCCAGGGATGTGTGATATGTCACCGTTGATACAGACTATGACCAGTGCTTTTCAGGCAGCAGTTATAGGTGTTCGTGTGCTAGCACCTCCGATTGAGGGGCAAGGTTTACCACTTGAGCATCTTTGTAGTTTGGGTGGAGTTGAGTTCTGAGGTTTGTTACCTGAGGCCTCTGAGGGTTGATTGGCCAGTACTGAGAGGATACTGGGCCAGATAGGGTCCACCAATGCTCGTAAGCTGGGCTGTGTTGTTTTCCTGCTACAGTGTGATGCTTATGCATGGTGGACTACCATGATATCAGGTATGGTGACTGAGGAGGTGACCTGGGAGTTCTTTTGCGGGGTATTTCGGAAGAAGTTTTTGGGAGTCCGATATCAGGACGAGAAGAAACGTGAGTTTATGGCTCTAGTGCAAGGCAGTATGTTTGTTGCAGAGTACGAAGTGCAGTTCGTGAGGTTGAGTCAGTATGCACCTGAGTTGGTTCCTGATGAGCGTACTCGATGTGATCATTTTCGATATAGGCTTGTGCATGATGTTAAGACATACATACTTGATGTTGATTACACCGACTTCGATGTGTTGGTTTCGCGAGCCAAGGATGTGGAGCAAAATTTGGGTTTGGCATCTGGAACTCTTGATTCTAGCTCGGGTAAGAGAGCTGTTGATTCGGGTTATAGCGGTGGTCAGGCTAAGAGACATCGTGACATGAGGTTTTGCCCAGAGCCGAGGCATGGTAGAGATGTTATAGGACGTGGAGTCCAGGGGCATGGTGCCCAGGTTAGAGCCCCGTTTAGCATTTGTTAGGTATGTGGATCCCGAGATCATTTGAGGTGAGATTGTCCACGTTTGGCCAGGGAGGGTCAGGCCCCTGCGTCTGTGGTGGCTAACGCTTGTTGGAGTTGTGGGTCATGCGACCATCAGAGGCATGATTATCCGTTGTTGGCTCGAGGTGGGCAGGGTGCTATACCTGTTGTTGCTCTGCAGTGGGGTCGTGGTCATGGTCACGGACCATTTTAGCATCGAAATGGTGGGTAGAGGACTATGGCTCATATCGTTGCTATCCAGCATGAGGGAGATGGATCGGCTAGAGTGTATACGCACCGCGAGGGTCACAATGACACCGATGTGATTGCAAGTACTTTTACCCTACAGTCTTTGTCGTTGTATTCGTTGGTTGATTCTGGTTCTACTCATTCATAAATTTTGAGTGAGCATGCTAAGTTGCTTGATATATCTGTTGAAATTCTTAATGTGGGTGTTAGAGTGACTAGTTCTCTTGAGGAGACAGTCGTGGTTAGGAAGTTGTATCGTAGGTGTCCGCTGATGGTTCTGGGATATGTGTTTGTTGTGGAATTGATGGAGTTACCATTCTATGGTTTTGATGTGATTTTGGGAATAGATTGGTTAACCGAACATCGGGTTATGGTGGATTTTGAGACCAAACGAATATCTTTGAGGTTGTCGGATGATTATGAGGTGGTGGTTGTTGATGAGAATGCCAAGTTTTTGTCTAATGTTGTTTCGACTTTGGAAGCAAGTCGAATGTTGGATTCGGGATGTCAGTCTTATTTAGCCTATGTTATGAATTCTGGATCAAAGAAGTTGAGGGTGCAGGATGTTCGCACCTTATGTGAGTTTTCGGGTGTTTTTTCGGAGGAATTACCAGGGTTGCCACCTGACCGTGAGGTAGAGTTTGGCATCGGGGTTTTTGCAGGTACGGTACCGGTATCCATTTCTCCTTACTGCATGGCTCCAAAGGAATTGAAGGAGTTGAAAACGCAGTTGCAGGAGTTGCTTGACTGTGGGTTCATTAGACCTAGTATATCACCATAGGGGGCACCGGTGTTGTTTGTTAAGAAGAAAGATGATACGTTACGGATGTGTATAGATTACCTGTAGCTGAATAAGTTGACAATAAAGAACAAGTATCCCTTATTGTGGATAGATGACATGTTCGATCAGTTTAAGGGAGCCTCGGTGTTTTCCAAGATAGATTTGAGGTCGGGGTACTACCAGTTAAAGGTGAAGCAGGTAGGTGTGCCCAAAACAGCCTTCGTACGAGGTGCAGGCATTACGAGTTTCTTGTGATGCCGTTTGGTTTGACCAATGCACCAGCTGCTTTTATGGACATGATGAACCAAGTGTTTCATGAGTTTTTGGACCGGTTTGTGGTTGTGTTTATCGATGATATCCTTGTGTACTCCCGTACCGAGGGGGATCATGGTAGACATTTGAGAATTGTGCTCCAGACACTGTTGGCTAATTAGCTTTATGCTAATTTAAGCAAATGTGAGTTCTGGCTTAAGGAAGTTGTGTTTCTCGGGCATGTTGTATCGGCTAAACGAATACGTGTCGATCCGCATAAGGTTGAAGCTGTAATGAGTTAGAAGGAGCCCAAGTCTGTGACGGAGGTTAAGAGTTTCCTTGGTTTGGCGGGTTACTACCGAAGGTTTGTGGAAGGGTTCTCTAGCTTGGCAGCTCTGTTAACAAAGTTGCTACAGAAGAATGTTCGATTTGAGTGGACAGGAGATAGGCAGCGAGCTTTTAAAAGGTTGAAGGAAGCCTTTACGCGAGCTCCAGTCTTGGTTCAACTAGAATCGGGGAAGGAGTTCGTTGTTTATAGTGATGTGTCGTATGTTGGGCTTGGTTGTGTGTTAATGCAGGAGGGTAAGGTAGTGGCGTATGCATCTAGGTAATTGAAGGTGCATGAACTTAACTACCCTACTCACGATCTTGAGCTTGCAGCGGTTGTGTTTGCCTTGAAGATCTGGAGGCATTACCTTTATGGTGAGAAATGTGTGGTTTTTACGGATCATAAGAGTTTGAAATATCTGATGACACAGAATGAGCTGAATCTTAGGCAACGTAGATAGTTGAAGTTTCTTAAAGATTATGATCTGGCCATTGAGTATCATCCAGGGAAAGCCAATGTTGTGGCGGATGCTTTGAGAAGAAAAGCGACTGTGGAGTTGAGGTCCATGTTTGCTCGGTTGAGTGTGACGAATGACGGGGGTTTGTTGGCCGAGTTGCAGGTGAAGTCGTTCTCGTCACAGATGATTAAGGAGAAGCAACTGTATGATGGGAGTTTGGTACCTCATGTGGAAGATTTCAAGGATGGAAATCCTACGGATTTTCATTTCAACGATGATGGGGTGTTGTGTTTCAAATGTCGAATAGTGGTGCCTGAGGACAAAGAGTTGAGGCATACTATTCTGACTGAGGCACATGCTAATCATTTCTCTATGCATCCCGGTAGTACTAAAATGTATCGAGGGTTTAAAGGGGAGTACTATTGGGTTGGACTGAAAAGGGATGTAGCTAATTTTGTTGCTCGATGTATGGCTTGTCAGCGGGTAAAGGATGAGCATCAGTTTTCTTTCGGGTTGTTGCAACCGTTGAGGATACCGGAATGGAAGTGGGAAAGAATCACTATGGATTTCGTGTATGGGCTTCCTTTTGTAGCTGACCAAAAAGGATTCCATTTGGGTGATTGTGGATCGATTTACGAAGTGTGCGCATTTTGTGCCAGTGCATACTACGTATACCTTGAACAAGTTGGCTGAACTGTACATCTCTGAGATTGCGCGTTTGCACGGAATGCCCAAATCTATAGTTTCGAATAGGGATCCGCGATTCACTGCAAGGTTTTGGGTGAGTTTGCATCGTGCTTTGGGAACCCAGTTGAATTTTAGTACCGAGTATCATCCTCAGACGGATGACCAGTCGGAGCGTGTGATTCAGGTTCCCGGGGATATGCTGAGGTGTTGTGTTATTGAATACCAAGGAGTGTGGGAGAAGCAGTTGCCGTTGGTGGAGTTTGCTTATAATAACAGTTATCATGCTAGCATACAGATGGCACCTTATGAGGTGTTGTATGGTAGGAAATGTTGTGCAACCGTGTGTTGGGCAGAAGCGGGTGAAAAGTTTGTATCGATGCCCAATGTTTTAAAAGGCACAACCAAAAAGGTAAAGTTGATATGTGAGCACTTAAAAGCAACTGCAGATCACCAGAAATCCTATGGAGATTTGAAGCGTAGGGATATAGAGTACGTTGTGGGTGATAAAGTATTTTTGAAAGTGTCGCTTTAGAAAAAGGTGTTGCAGTTTAGGTGGAAAGGGAAGCTTAGCCCGAGATTCATTGGACCTTACGAGGTTATTGAGCGTGTGGGTCCTGTTGCATATCATTTGAGGCTACCTCTGGAGTTGGGAAAGATTCACGATGTGTTCCACGTTTCGGTGTTGCGGAGGTATAGGTCGGATACATCGCATGCCATGCCGGTGGAGGAGATTGAGTTGAGACCGGACCTATCATACGATGAGGAACCAGTAGAGGTTCTTGATACCAGCTGATAAGTTTTCAAAAGTACTATTTTTCTTACCCTTTTTACTCATATTATTGTTAGACTTAGGCTCATATTAGTTGCATAGTTAGCCATTCATGCATTAATCCATGTTTCCTTCAATCGTTGAGCTTGATTACATAACTTGGTGATTTTTGTGGAAATAGATGCTGCTTTGGTGTGTTTTTGTGTGTGTATGTGCAGGATCACTTGCCAAAGCAATGCCGAGCTAGTTGCCAGGGCAATGCATGAAGGAGACGCCGAGCCAGTTGCCATGGCATTTGTCGACAAAGACAAAAAGCAATATGGATGTCGAATTTCATGACTTTACAAGCCCAAGATGACATGGAGCAAGGCCCAAGCCCAAAGGAATTTGATTGCCATGCAGAGATTAAAGAAGAATTAAATTCCAAGAAGATAGGAGATGTTCTAATAGGAATAAAATTATAATAAAGAATTATATTCTTTAAAGATAATTTAATTCCAACTCAAACTCCTCCTCAAAGAAGGACTTTGGCCTAGCCCTATAAATATCAAGGAGATTTCGACAAGACCAATAGAGAGAGCAAGAGGGAATTTCGACAAGACCAAGAGAGGAAGCAAAGGGGAATTTTCGACAAGCTTCAGCTTTTCTTCATTGTTCGATTGGGTTCATGCTAGGGATTGTTTATCTTGTGTTTCTTTGGAACCTAGCCATGAACTAAATTTACTTGGCTATGGTTATTGTGTTTTGTGGTTGTGAGAAACTATTGGTTTTTGTTTAGGTAATAAGAGTTTGCACTTTTTTATTTCAAGGTTTATTCATTCTTGATTCTTATTATTGTTTGCGAGTGAATTGGGAGAGGATCTCATGATTTCATCCATTTATCTAATATCGGGAGAGTTAGATTCAAGAAACGAATGAATATGATCTTTATTCAATCCAATGATGGTGAAGATTAATCCGGCTTAGGAATAAGTTAAGGATTTCAACGGCTAAGAGGAGCGCAAGATTGGTTGTTGTTCACCCTTGATTCACGCAGGGATGTATTATCAAGGCATGCACAAGTAGCTAGAGTTTCGACTTAGGGATAAGAAGAAACCATTGAAGAACGCTCCGCCGAACCTTGAAGTTGTTGCCCAGTCTCCCAAGTAGTTGCCCAACTAGTCGCCCAGGCAACCATTAATTAGTTGCCAAGGCAACCCCGTCGTGCAAGTTGCCACGGCAACTGAGTTGCCCGTGCACTCTTTTACCAAGACAATCCAATCGGCTATCACACCTCAACTCACGATAACCTGGCCTATCTCTCTCTCATTTGAACTCATATTTACTTTTACTTTATTGCTTTCTAGATTAGTCATTAGTTAAACTCCGATAATCATTTACTTGTGTTTTTACTTTTTACAGTGCAAGAGATTAGATCCTTGAAGTGGCACCAATCCCTGTGGAGACGATATCTTTTATACTATAACTTGCAACGTGTATACTTGCACATTTGCGTAGCACTTATTACGCGCAACAAATTTTTGGCGCCGTTGCCGGGGATTGGCAATAGCGACTTTGTTTTTACTTTCTTGCACTTTCTTTTTATTTTTCTTGTTTAAAATTCAAAGGGCTGACAAACTTTGGTTTTGCATTGGTATATGACCAGGGCGAGACCGACTTCACCAGAATATCCCTTTGATCCAGAAATCGAACGAACCTTACAAAGACTTAGACGAAGGATAAGAGAAGCAATGGCAAATCAAGACGGCAATATGAATCAAGATGTTCGAAAGCGGGAGGATGAGTGATTCTTGCACGAAAAAAGAACTATTCGAGACTATCTTGAAGAAGATCTTGATGGACTTAACCCGAGGAGTTGTCGCACTGAAATTGAAGCCGACCACTTTGAGTTGAAACCGATAATGTTTAATATGATCAACACAATAGGTCAATTTGGCGGCTCAAAGAATCAAGACGACGACAACATCTAAAATCTTTTCTCGAGATTTGCAACTCGTTCAAGATACACGGAGTCACCCCGATGTCCTACGATTAAGATTATTCCCCTATTCACCGAGGATAGGCGAAAGCATGGCTGAATAGCATTCTGCCGGATCCATAGCATCTTGGACTGATCTTTGTCGTGATTTCCTTGCTAGATTTAATCCTACAAATTTGGTGATAAGCTTCAGAACGACATTACTTCTTTTCGGCAGCGGATGATGAATCCATGTACGAGGCTTGGGAGCGATATAGAGAACTTCTACACAAATGCCCTTTACACGGATTTCGGTGTGGACTCAAGTAACAATGTTTTACAACGCCGTGAATACACCAACAAGGATGATGCTAGATGCCTCGGCAAACGGCATACTCCTAGATAAGTCGCCGGAAGAAGCAATGCAAATTTTAAACAAAGCTGGCCAAGAATGATTATCAATTCCCATCTACTAGAAGAGGAGGAGTTAAACGCCAAGCCACAATACATGAACTAGGATCATCAGATTCAATTTCGCACAATTGGCCGCTTTAACCAAGATGGTCCGAACATGCAAAAACCAAACAACACACATGAAGTCAAGGTAATGGATTCTTTTTGTGAGTTATGTGACGATAACCATAATTCTTCCGAATGTATGCGAGAATCCCGAATCTAGCTTCTATGTGGGGAATTACAATCGAGCAACAACATGATGTCAAATACATACAATCCAGCTTGGAAGAAGCACCGAATTTTTCATGGAGTAATCCCAACAATGCTCTAAACCGGAACAATCAGAATGCACAAGCATCGGGATTCCAGTGAGAATATGCCACGACAATGATCTTTGCAAAGCAACAACCGAGCGACATCTAGTTCTTTGGAAAATTCTCTAAATGCTTTTATGATGAAAACTGAATCTTATATGGCTGAGAATAGTAATTTCATAAAAAGAACTGATGCTTTTATTAACAGGACCGAGATGAGATTGCAAAACCAAGAGGCGGCAATCAAATCATTGGAAAATCAAGTCGGACGGTTTGCTCAAAATCAACACTAGACCACAAGGAAGTTTACCTAGCGATACTGAAGTCGCAAGAGGAGGCGGCCATGAGCAATGTAAGGCAATCACCACCACAAGTGGCCAACAACTTAGAGAGGTTCAAACCCGCTCGTCAAACAAAACTCCACAAAAAGATCAAGACGAACCTAGCAGCAAAGCCTCGATGATCTTTGAACCAGGAATTGCTGCAAAGAATCGGCAATAAACATGCCTAAGCAACCGATGACGCCTCGGCTTCTTATGATAAGCATGCCTCGCAACCCCGGATGATAACGATCGGCAACTCCGGATGTCCGGCAATGCCGTCAATCAGGTTTCAAACCAATGAAAGGATCGAAGATATCCGACTTCCACCACCATTCCCACAAAGGTTGAAGCGACAAAAGCAAGAATACCAATTCAAGAAGTTTCTAGATATCCTAAAGCAAGTCCACATCAACTTGCCTTTGGTGGAAGCAATTGAACAAATGGCCAACTATGCCAAGTTCCTTAAAGACATTGTGTCCAAAAGAACAAGGCTAGGAGAGTTTGAAACGATTCTTTGCGACAGAGGGATGCATGGCAATGTTGCACAATCGTATGCCACCTAAGTTGAAGGATCCCGGAAGTTTCACAATACCTGTTCTATTGGAAATCACTATGTTGGGAAAGCACTATGCGACCTAGGGGCGAGCATAAACTTGATGCCTAAATCGGTTTTCCAAAAACTAGGAATCGGGAAGGCAAGACCTACAATGATCATCTGCAGCTAGCCAAAAGCCAGATCCTATGTGCATCCAGAGGGAAAAATCGAGGACATATTGGTAAAAGTTGATAAATTTATTTTTCCCGCTGACTTTATTGTTTTGGATTGTGAAAGCGGATGAGCATGCACCTATCATTCTCGGGAGACCATTCCTAGCAACATGGGGAGAACCTTGATCGGCGTTGAAAAGGGAGAACTCACAATGAGGGTGAATGACCAGCAGGTAAAACTAAATGTGTTCCAAACACTAAGGCATGTCGATGATCCAGAAGAATGCCAACTACTTCATGCCACGGCAGAGTTTAACCGATGAGGAATTTAGTTGCCTCAAAGAACTACATTGCCGAACACGAGGAACATGAGGAGTATGAAGAACCGGTCGATGAGGAACAACGAGAAGAGGCAAATTGGCTAGTCAATCGACCAGGTACATACTTTGAACCACTGGACTACTCAGGTAAGGAAGGTAAGCTCGAAAAACCCTCTATCGAAAATCCACCAATTCTTGAGTTGAAACAATTGCCAGAGCAACTGAAATATGTATACTTAGGGACCGATAATACATTGCCTGTAATTATTTCCTCTAAGTTACAGCCTGAGCAGGAAAAGAAGCTGATCAACATGTTGAAGCTACATAAAAAAGGCAATAGGGTGGACAATTGCCGACTTAAAGGGAATTAGCCCGGCGGTGTGCATGCACAAGATCTTGTTGGAAGATGATCACAAACCTTCAATTGAGGCCTAGAGGAGACTGAATCATGCCATGAAAGGGGTTGTAATGAAAGAAATCATCAAGTGGCTTGACGCCGGCATTATATACCCTATCTCCGATAGTACGTGGGTAAGTCCGGTACAATGTGTGCCGAAAAAGAGAGGTATAACAGTGGTAAGCAATGAAAATAATGAACTTATCCCAACCAGGACTGTGACCGGTTGGAGGGTTTGTATGGACTATCGAAAGCTAAACAAAGCCACTAGGAAAGATCACTTCTCATTACCCTTTATTGATCAAATGCTTGACCGTCTTGCAGGTAAACCCTTTTATTGTTTTCTTGATGGTTATTCAGGTTACAATCAGATTGCCATAGCACCAGAAGATCAAGAAAAGACAACCTTCACATGCCCATACGGTACTTATGCCTTCCGAAGGATGCCGTTCAGATTGTGTAACGCCCCAGCAACCTTCCAAAGATGCATGATGGCGCTCTTTTCAGACATGGTCGAAGACTTCCTTGAGATCTTCATGGATGATTTTTCAGTTTTTGGTAATGACTTCGACGGCTGTCTCGGCAATTTAGAGAGGGTGTTAGCAAGATGCGAAGAAACGGACTTAGTCCTCAATTGGGAAAAATGCCACTTTATGGTAGATGAAGGAATAGTGCTCGGCCACAAGATTTCATCCAAGGGAATTGAAGTAGACAAACCCAAGGTGGACGTGATCGAGGGATTACCCCCACCAAATTCGGTTAAAGGAATTCGAAGTTTTCTCGGACATGCAGGTTTTTACAGGAGGTTCATTCATAATTTTTCTAAAATCACTAAACCTTTGTGTGTCTCTGCTTGAACAGGATAAAGTCTTCGATTTTGATGATTCTTGCACTCAAGCATTGAAACCCTAAAGAAAAAGCTTGCCTCAAAGACCCATTGTCGTTCCACCAGTTTGACGCTACCTTTTGAGCTCATGTGTGATGCAAGTGATTTCGCGGTAGGAGCAGTCCTAGGCCAACGCACAGGTAAGACATTCCATGTGATATACTACTCTAGTAAAACTCTTAATGGTGCTCAAGTGAATTACACAACAACGGAGAAAGAGTTACTAGCTGTAGTTTTCGCATTTGACAAGTTCCGATCCTATTTAATTGGTACAAAGGTAATTGTTCATACGGACCATTCGGCAATCAAATGCTTATTTGCTAAAAAGGATGCTAAACCTCGTTTGATTCGTTGGATATTACTTTTACAAGAATTTGATATTGAAATTAAGGACAGGAAAGGAACAGAAAATCAAGTGGCCGATCACTTATCACGTTTGGAACGCAATAGGGAGGAGGACACGGATCTAGAGATATGCGATGCATTCCCGGATGAACAAATTTTAATTGCATCGGCAACCCTTGATGCCTCAGCAACCCTTGACGCCTCAGCAACTCTCGACGCCACAGCAGTCTTTGACGCACACGCCACGGCAATTCTGGGAGCAGACACTACGGCAGCACATGCCTCGGCAATACCCTGGTACGCAGATTTAGTTAACTTCCTTGTTTGTGGTATTTTTCCGTATGGCATTACCTACCAAGGGAAGAAGCGGTTCCGCCATGATGCTAAGCATTACCTTTGGGACGAGCCTCTTTTGTTTAAACAATGTGCAGATCAGGTTATACGCCGATGTGTCCCTGAAGAAGAGCAACAGAATGTACTCCGGCAATGCCATTCTTCACCCTATGGAGGACATTTTGGAGGAACTCGCATCGCATGCCAAAGTCTTGCAATCCGGTTTGTATTGGCCAACATTGTACAAAGATGCCCAAGACTTTTACAAGCAATGTGATCGTTGCGGAGGACGGGCAATATCTCTAGACGACATGAGATGCCACTCGAACATCATCGAGGTGGAACTGTTCGATGTATGGGGATCAATTTTATGGGACCTTTCCCATCTTCATTCGGCAACCTCTACATCTTACTCGCCGTCGACTATGTGTCTAAATGGGTAGAGGCAGCTGCGGTTCCTAACGACGATTCCAAGACCGTGCAACGATTCCTGCGAGAAAAACATATTTTACGGTTTGGGATGCCGAGAGCAATTATCAGCGACGGGGGCAAGCATTTTGACAACAGACTAATTGCCAAGATGTTGCAACGCTTTGGCATATCACACAAGATCGCCACGGCATATCACCCACAAACCAACGGGCAAGCAGAAATTTCCAACCGGGAGTTGAACGGAATACTCGAGAAAGTTGTAAATCCCTCAAGGAAGGATTGGTCATTAAGACTAGATGAGGCACTTTGGGCATATCGCACTGCATTCAAAACACCCTTAGGTATGTCCCCCTTCCGACTTGTCTATGGTAAAACATGTCATCTGCCGGTGGAAATCGAGCACAAGGCGTACTGGGCAATCAAGACCGTGAATATGGATTGGGAAAGTGCCGGACAAAAGCGCTTGATGGATCTCAATGATATATAAGAATTCCGTGCACTCGCCTATAACAATGCACGAATCTACAAGGAGAAAACAAAGCGATGGCACGACAAGAAACTATTGCCACGACAATTCACGCCAGGGAAACTAGTTCTCCTATTCAATTCTCGGCTAAAACTTTTCCCGGGAAAGCTGAAATCAAGATGGTCAGGACCATTTGAAGTCGTCAAACCATTCTCCCATGGTCTTTGTGATAATCAAGTCCATCTCGACAACCATGAATTCAAATTTAATGGACAAAGATTGAAGCACTACAATGGTGCCCATGTGGAACGTAACAAGGAAGTGGTCAACTTAGGAGATGCATGAGCATGCTCTCCTTCAAGATATTTTTTTTTCTTTTTCTTTTCATTTTTATTTTTAGGAGATATTTTATTTTTCTTCATTATCTTTAGTTTTCAGGTTTTCTTTGTTTTCTTTTTCACAACAAGACTCACAACTACTATGCTAAGGAAATTTATGCCAAGATCCTTGCCCCAAAGAACCAATGAAGAAGACGTCGCGGCAACCTACATCGTGCTCAAGACAAGCTGATGCCACGGCAACCAACCCCTGAAGATGCCCACGGCAACCAAAGCTAAAGACATCCCGGCAACAAGAAAACAATCATCGCGTTCAAGCAAAAGAATCAAGACACCGACTAGAAGGAAACTAATCATCTACGATGACGAACTCTCGGAGTAAGTCCTCGTATGCATTTTTATTTTTCGTTATTTTTATACATGCATTGAGGACAATGCCTCACTCGAGTTTGGGGGGGTTGTTATTAGTAGTTACCATGTTTAGTTACATTCACTTAAGTATTACATTTAGGATACATAAATTGCTTGCCATGCCTTTAATTGAAACAAGAATTGCTTAGATTTGATGAATATTCAATGATGACTTTGCCAATGCACTTAATTGATAGAATTTTTATTCTAGGATAACCATGGAAAAACTTAGAATTTTACTATGATGCTAAATTTGATGAAACACTGTTGTGGTTTGATTGATTTAAGGAGTTCAAGTAAACTTAGGTTGATAATTAACTAATTGGGGGATTAGAATAAAAATTGGATGAATGCTAGAGGTGCCCGAAATTGGCTCTAGCATATGCTAAAAAAATTGATCACTAGAGGTGCCCGAAACTGGCTCTAGGAGGCGTTAAAAAAAATTTAACTAGAGGTGCCCGAAACCGGCTCTAGTCGATTAAATTAACTTAAGAAAACTAAAAATAAAACACTAGAGGTGCCCAAAATTGGCTCTAGTTAAAACATGTTAAAAAGAACCCAATGAAGTAATTTGAAAACCTATTGTTTGCATAGAATCCGAAAAATCAACTTGCACACAACTCCGCACACACTCACAAGCATTATAGTTTGATTCCGAGTAACTCCTCAGTTTTCCGAAAAATAAAAAGCCAATCATACTTTGTGCCCCGGCTCAGAGAATTGAAATCAAGTTCAAAGCTAAGTTTGTGAAAATTTGAAGTCTTGGCAGGTAATTATGAGTTTGCATTGCTTGGGGACAAGCAATAGTTCGAGTTTGGGGGTGTGATAAGTGTTCAAAAGTACTATTTTTCTTACCCTTTTTACTCATATTATTGTTAGACTTAGGCTCATATTAGTTGCATAGTTAGCCATTCATGCATTAATCCATGTTTCCTTCAATCGTTGAGCTTGATTACATAACTTGGTGATTTTTGTGGAAATATATGCTGCTTTGGTGTGTTTTTGTGTGTGTATGTGCAGGATCACTTGCCAAAGCAATGCCGAGCTAGTTGCCAGGGCAATGCATGAAGGAGACGCCGAGCCAGTTGCCATGGCATTTGTCGACAAAGACAAAAAGCAATATAGATGTCGAATTTCATGACTTTACAAGCCCAAGATGACATGGAGCAAGGCCCAAGCCCAAAGGAATTTGATTGCCATGCAGAGATTAAAGAAGAATTAAATTCCAAGAAGATAGGAGAAGTTCTAATAGGAATAAAATTATAATAAAGAATTATATTCTTTAAAGATAATTTAATTCCAACTCAAACTCCTCCTCAAAGAAGGACTTTGGCCTAGCCCTATAAATATCAAGGAGATTTCGACAAGACCAATAGAGAGAGCAAGAGGGAATTTCGACAAGACCAAGAGATGAAGCAAATGGGAATTTTCGACAAGCTTCAGCTTTTCTTCATTGTTCGATTGGGTTCATGCTAGGGATTGTTTATCTTGTGTTTCTTTGGAACCTAGCCATGAACTAAATTTACTTGGCTATGGTTATTGTGTTTTGTGGTTGTGAGAAACTATTGGTTTTTGTTTAGGTAATAAGAGTTTACACTTTTCTATTTCAAGGTTTATTCATTCTTGATTCTTATTATTATTTGCGAGTGAATTGGGAGAGGATCTCGTGATTTCATCCATTTATCTAATATCGGGAGAGTTAGATTCAAGAAACGAATGAATATGATCTTTATTCAATCCAATGATGGTGAAGATTAATCCGGCTTAGGAATAAGTTAAGGATTTCAACGGCTAAGAGGAGCGCAAGATTGGTTGTTGTTCACCCTTGATTCACGCAGGGATGTATTATCAAGGCATGCACAAGTAGCTAGAGTTTCGACTTAGGGATAAGAAGAAACCATTGAAGAACGCTCCGCCGAACCTTGAAGTTGCTGCCCAGTCGCCCAAGTAGTTGCCCAACTAGTCGCCCAGGCAACCATTAATTAGTTGCCAAGGCAACCCCGTCGTGCAAGTTGCCACGGCAACTGAGTTGCCCGTGCACTCTTTTACCAAGACAATCGGCTATCACACCTCAACTCACGATAACCTGGCCTATCTCTCTCTCATTTGAACCCATCTTTACTTTTACTTTATTGCTTTCTAGATTAGTCATTAGTTAAACTCCGATAATCCTTTACTTGTGTTTTTACTTTTTACAGTGCAAGAGATTAGATCCTTGAAGTGGCACCAATCCCTGTGGAGACGATATCTTTTATACTATAACTTGCGACGTGTATACTTGCACATTTGCGTAGCACTTATTACGCGCAACACCAGCAGTAAGGTGCTGCGTGGCAAGACGGTTGAGCTCGTTAAGGTGATGTGGAGGCACCGCAGTGTTGAGGAGGCCACGTGGGAACGCAAGTCGGATATGTTGAAACAGTTTTCACACCTGTTTCCTCCAGGTAAATTTTGGAGATGAAATTTCTTAAGTGGGGGAGAGTTGTAACGCCCGGTTTTAGGGCTTAGTGGTTTGGTGGTTTATTAGACGGTCTGATGGACTGGAGTAGGGATTCTAGTCGGTTTCGGGACCGTATAATTTTTGGTCAGATAAAAATATGGAAAATAGTTAAAAATCATCTTTTAATATATATTGATTTTTGGTGGAATAAATTTTGGAAAATGGAATTTGGAAATTTGACATTTTGGTTAGTGACCAAAATGCGATTTTTGAAAACTGTTTTAAAGTGACTAAAATGAAAAATGTCAAATTCTTAGAATCCTTAAGGAGCTAAATTACCAAGTTTTTGCTGGTGGTTTCTCCCATCAATTAAATCATTTTAAACATGTGTTTTAAAGGTGGTTTAAGAGGGATTAAAATATTTAAGTTAGTTATTAGCTTTTAAAGAAAATTTACGTAACTTTTCCCTAAACCTTTTCTCTCAACTTCTTTTCTACCAAACAATCAGAATTTCATCAAAATCCAGAGGTGGGAGATTCTTTTCACTCAGATTATTGATTTTAACTTGATTCTTTAACTTTGTCTTGCAAAATCTCATTGAAATCTTATGTTTTCTTAGCTTTTCACAAATCAATTGTGGGAGAAACTTCACAATAGGGGTAAAGTCCGAGATCTTCTCTAATGTATGGTTTATTATTGAAATTCCCAAGCATTTGATCCTTGTTTTTGTGTTTCTAATCTGATTTTGATGATTTTTTAATGTTTAATTGAGTTATTTGGGGGAAATAAGTTAATTCACGGATTGGATCTAATTTCCAGTAATTAAGGATGCTTTGATTTATATTTTGGATGTTTAATAATGTTGATAAGAGATTTTTATCAATGGAATCCTGAAACTTAAGAATCTCTATTTGTTTAGGTTGTTAGTTTTGAGGTTTTGTGGTATTTCTATGGTTGTAAGGTTGCTAGAGGTGGTAGGTTGATTTGGATCTATTTTTACATATGTTTTGATGTTGAAAGTGATGTTAGTTTGATAGATGTTGGCTGGGTTGTGAATTGAAGTGTGTTGGTTATGTTTTCGGTTGTTTAGAGGGTTAATTGTGAAGGTTTTGCGGAAATCTGAGAAGGATTGTAGTTGCTATGTCTAGAATGCATTTTGATGCATTAATCATTAGCTGTTTTGTGGTAAAAATAGGGGTGGTTGATCCGGAGGAGATTGGAGAAGTGTTGGAGGTTTCGGATACTTGATTTCGCGTCGACGAATCGAGGTTTCGCGTAGTGGTGAGTGAAAACGTGGTTTAAAGTATTTTGATGTTTTGGAACAGAGTTTTGGGAGTTAAGGTAGAGCTTGAAACGCTTACCTAGACTCAGAAGTAAGTATAAAGTGGTTTTACTCTCTCGGTTGACTTGTTCGAATGATTTTATGCACTTGGTTTAATGTTCATGCACCTACTTTTTAAGCATGTTTTAAAGTATTCGATATATTATTTTTTAGCATGTTTTGCTTAAGGATGCACATGGTAAGTGATCCTTGTAAGTATGGTTTATACTTGTGGTTTAAAGCATGGTTTTTGCTTTGGAAAAGTGTTTTGGTTAATGCTTGTTTAAAACAGTGAGGTAAATGTTAAAATGGTTAATTATATTGGCAAGTGATGTGGTTTTAAAATTGTTATTGGATATAGTTGGCTGGCCATAGGATTGAGTGCACTGTAAATAAGTCGCCTTGGATGTTGAGGTGTTTATACGGCATATCGAATACTCCATACAAGTACCCTAACGGTAGAGGTGTTAAACAGTATTGAAAACTCTCGTTAGTGGGTTAAGCATCTAACCGATGAAAGGGGTTGGTGTCCCCGTGGGTTGAAAGTGTACCCGGTTGTTATTCTATCGCTATTTCGGTTGAGATGGCTTGAAGTGTTGGGTTAACACTTGTTGAATCCGTGTATCCGATGAACTCTTTTGTTATTAGACTTGTTTAATGGTCACTTGTAAGCCAATATAATTGTTAATGTATCATTGAAATATTTTATGTTGTATAATGTGGTTTATACATGTTTCACCTTCAACTTTGCATTTGGTAGTAATGCATGGGAAGGCTTAAGTAGAGGGTTAGGAATGTGACTTGCTGTTGATTAATGATACATGTAGCATATGGTTTGATATGTTGGTTTTAATGAAGTAAAGTGCATGTTTTAAAAGGGCATGACTTTTAAAGGATGATGTAATGAAAATGGTTTAAATGCATTGATGGTGTTTTAATCTGAGCATTCCTCACTAAGCCATGTGTGCTTACGCTCTCATCTTCCATCTATGTAGAGAATTAAAGTCCCGGGAGGTAGCAATAAGCAAAGGGATCTTGGCAAGACTTGTTTCCAAAGTATGTTAGAGACTAGACTATAACGAATAAGGGCAATGGGGTACTAGTTATGTTTTGGGAGATGTTTTGTGGAACTCCCTGCTTGAGCATGTTTCTTTAGTTGCTCTTGGGTTGTATATGGCCTTTAAGGATTGATTTTGGTGCTGGTTTATCTTTTGCTATGTTGGTTGGATGCATATTAGGAAGCATGCCTATAGATTTCTTTTTGATGCAAGAAGCCTTATTGTGTTGTTAGAATCATGATGCTTGTTGGCTTGAGATATGTTTGGCATGTTGGTGTTGTGTTTTAAGCATGTTGGAGTGGTTAGAGTATTCTTTTGGGATGAAAAACTAGCAAAATGTGACATTACAGGCCCAGGCGTACCGATACGCGAGGGACCGTATCGGTACGGCTAGGCATTTTGAAGCTTGAGGGGTCTGTACGCGGGTTGGTGTTTCGATACGCCTAGGCCATTTTGGTCTTAGCATATCGGTACGTCAATGGGTGTTTCGATACGGGTCTCAGCTACTGGAAATCAACTTTTTTGTCCCAATCCCGTGTATCGAAATGCCCAGAGAACCATATTGGTACGATCATCAAGGTTTTCAAAAGTTTGGTATTTCAGTTAGGTGTATCGATACGGCATGAAGGTGTACCGAAGGTGTTTCAATCCGTATCGATACGGGTATAACTGTATCGGTACGGATGACCGTTAATTCTGTTATCGTCACTTTGGGCAGTTTTGCCATCTTTACAATTCAATCCCTGAATCTTGTCAATGCAATTGATGTGATAGAATGATCAGATTGAGCCGAAACTTGAGAGGAATGGTTGGAATCGTCAAATTAAATGTTGGTAACTTAAAAGTGAGCTTTAATCATGAAATTTTTGTAATTGCATTTTGGTCCCTAAATTGTAAATGTGATCAATTAGATGTCAAATTAATGCCCGATTGAGTTAGGGTTGCACCTGATGTTTGCATGAACATGTAGGATTAATAATTGGCATCTAGATAAGATAAAAAAGAAAAAAATGGACCGGGTTTTGTTGTATCTCTTCTGTTTGCTACGGTGAACCTAATGTGACCTTCTTGGTTCGGTTGGGCGTCAAGGGGGTTACAGTCTAGCAGCTACGTCCTAGCACTATGGTGCGTTTCAGTCACTTCAGTCATGTTTAGACACTTCGGTGTCGAATTAGATGCTACAGTATTATTCAGACACTTCGTGTTGTTAGCACAAAATGTACGATTATAAGGAGCAAAGAGCGTTCTCGAGTGTGTACTCATCTCAGTTGCTTCGGCGATGCAGACGCTACGGCGTTGTAGATACTACGGTGTCTGATGACTCGCGTACCATAGCATCACATGATTTTGTACTTTGGGCTATAATACATTAAATGCATTTATGCAGGCAGTTAAGTTAAAAAGCTTAACATATATTTGATTAATAAAATAAAGGTTTGATGATATGATATAAACTGCAATTGGAATGTATGAACTGCTCCAGTATGAACATGTTCTACATGATATAAACTGTTATTGGGATTTCTTGCCATTTTACAGGAATTGTTTTAAATGTTGCCCTTTGTAGTATAATATTAAGTATGACAGTATTGTGGTATACCATAAGAGTCTACCTAGCACTTAATTGTGTCCATAATTATTTGGCACTTAATTGTGTCCATAGTTATTTGGCACTTAATTGTGTCCACCGTTTGCACCTAAGGAAAGTGGCTAGTACTCTAGGAGTACATGACTCATTTACACGTCTCTTAATATTTACCTTGGGCCATAAGATTTTACAGTACAGTTACATGACTTTACAGTACAGAATTATTACAGTACAAATTTCTTACATGATTATTCCTGCATTACAGACTACATGATTTTACAGAGTAACCTTGCTATATGATTTTACAGAGCAACCTTGCTATTTAATTTTTTTCAGTAAAGATTTATACAGCACATATTTATTGCAGTACAGGTTCATTACATGAGTATCATGCTTTACCAAATATCATGCTTAATACAATTATTTCATACTACAAATAATTTTATACCGTATTTTACATGTTATGTACTTCTATGCCTCACTGAGATATACTCACCGTGTATTTATGTTATACACGTAGGTGATCGGGATTGGTAGATGACATCCTTTGCTTCATCATCATTCTGTATAGAAGATAATCGACAGTTATTTCGGCAATCATGACATCCGTCTTTTGTATGTTTAATAGTGGCATGTATTTAATAAATCTGTCTTTTTTGTTAAAGTAATTATCGGGGCCTATAATAGTGGTGTAAACTGTTTTTAATTGATTATTATATCTACAGTTTGGTGTTAATTAGTCTGATTTGATATATTTTATACGAATTAGATATCGAATAATTTTATTAGAAATCCTTTTGTAAAATAAATTATTTTAGTATATCTATATATTTTATTTAAAAAGTTTTATAATCGGAACTCGAATAAATATTTTATATCGGTAATAATTAAAGTTAAATTTGCTTGGGTTATAGAAATATTAAGATGGGTGACCACTGAGAAGTTTTTCCAAAATTTTTTAAATCACCCCAGATTTTGGTTAAAATATATGTTTTAAAAAGCTGTGACATTTTTGACACGTGTCCGGTGTACAGTCACGGGAATGGGGTGTTACATTGTCCAGTAGCAAGCCATTTGTCGATGCATCAACGATAGTTTTAGCATGAGTATTGAGTCCATTGTAGAAGGTCTCCATTTGGGTCTAGTTTGGGAATCCATGCATGGGACATCTTCTCAACATGTCCTTGAATCTTTCCCAGGCATCATATAGGGTCTTGTCATCAGCCTGCCTAAATGTAATGATCTCGCTTCTCAGCTTTGTAGTGAGTTTTGGTGGCTAGAATCGCAGTAAATTTTTTTGATATAGATCTATCTATCTCTTAGGGAAAATGTGAATAATTTCAGCTTCATTGTATCTTCTGACACTCCAGGCTGGTGAAATAGCGGGCAAACTTCCATAAATTACTTCAAGTGTTACCTCGGGTCTCCTGTAGGTGCTCCATCAAATTGTCCTACATTCAAAAGTGTTTGTATCATTACCGGTTTAAGATCAAAATTTGGTGTATTTACCTCTGGACCAATCAGTCATGGCATCAAATTGTCTATGTTCGGTGTCGAGTGTTCTCGGATAGCCTCCTCCGCATTAACGGCTGGGGCAGCAGGTGCGACCAGTATCCCATTTTGGTGTGGTGGATTTCCCATATTGTTTGGGTTACCATCAACTCCTCCATTACCAAGATATGCCATCACTCGAGCTTTTCTTTTAACCTCTGCAAGGTTCTTTCAATTTTTGGGTCGTATAGCCAATCTTCCACCACAAGGTGGTTTCTGGTCATACACCAGTAAAACTGAATAAATAAAAAAATAATAAATAAATTGAAGTAAAAAAATAAAACAAATAATTCCGTCGTAATCCCTAGCAACAGCGCCAAAAACTTGTCGACTTTTGCTAACACTTGCCAAACAATTGAATATTTAATGAAAAGTGCAAGAAAACAATGCCAATGAGAATCTTATGTGTGCAAGTATACACGGTCAGCAAGTAATATAGCAATAAGCTGAGTATCGAATCCACAGGGATTGTCCAAGAACTTATTTGCTTAGAGTTACTTGTTTGCAAGTAAAATGAAATGTTGGAATGATTTGGGTTTTGATCGAAGCTAGCGAAAACAGAGTAGTGAAAAATAAAAATAGTCTGCCAACAAAAGTGTTTAATTGAATAATGAGCGTTGGCAAAGGATGCCTGGATTTCACGCTACTTATGCCAGCTTTTAATAGTGTCCTGCCTTGGTTTTATTGTCGAGCTGATTAAAGGTAGTATTACCTCTGTCGATGACAATGCCCTAAGTTAACCATGATAAAACCCATATATGTCTATAGCAAAGTTTTTCATTAATTAACTTGATTAAGTGTCAACCATTACTCCTAAGGGGTACTCTCACTTCCAAAGTAAGCTCATCTACTTGAACTTCTTTTGTCGAAGCTTCTTGCCTTAGTATCTAGCAACTGGTCGTTGCCCCTTAAGTTTGTTAAGATATTAAGGTGCAATAAGCACACTATGCCAACTGTCGTATGGCAAAGGATTTGAGAAAATTAAGTATTAACAAATAGAAAACGCTGCCAAAGGTATTTTGAATTATTAAAAACCAAACATAAATTTAGCGTTCATCTAAAACATCCCCCAACCAACTGAAAAAGCTTAGTTTATGGTTGGGGGCCCATCTACAAAATATGATCGTATTTTAACATCACCATTCAAATAAAACTAAAACTAAGAGAATAGGCAAGAAGGAGATCCGTCGATGCAGCCCTTCGGTTGCTCTAGAGCTCTTGGTCTTAGCAGGTTAGACCACGTTGCCTCTTGGTTCACCATGGTGCAGCCTCCTCCGATTCGATCCCCCCTCAAGTGGCGACTTGAGCTTCTTTAAATAGGCTTGCGTGGAAATCCTAGGATAAGCTTCTTGAGTTTAAAATTTGAACGTGCAAAGAGATAAGATACGATATCTTCTTATCCTAATTTGAATCACAGGGCTATTGTGTACAGGGTCCAACGGCTATATTGACTTGTCAACGGGCATCAATCCTTTGCCAGTCGAGCTTTGGCAGTGTCTGGTCCATCCATGCCAACTGCTACTCTGCAATTCTCTTGCTTCATTTCCTGTATTCTTTGCCAGCGCCTTTCTGTCATGCCTGTCTACTTGTGTCCAGCATCAAAACCAGCAAAAAAACTCTTCATCCTGGCAACAAAATAACTCCCAACTCCTTATGCAAATGTATGGATTTTAACAACTAAATGCGAACATATCTACTTAAAGACAAGCAAAAGCATTGTGAAATAAGCGTAAAAAATAGTACTTTTAAGGAGTCAACAAAACCCCTTCTTCACAATCCACGTGGGGATAACTAATCCCTTGGGGGATTAATTAATTAACTAGTATTCTAATCTTCTATTCTATGCACTAAGGCTACCTTAGACTCCATTCTTGCATTGTAGTCATTATACAATGTTCCTTAAAGTTTCAATGCTTACAATGTAGCCTAATATCAATGACGATGTTTGTAATGCCCCAAAAATTTGCTAAGATAGTTCAGGGTCATTTAGTACTAAGGTTATAGCATAAGGTTAACTTAGTGATCAAAATGGCATCTTTGTAAAAGTTTGAGGACTTAAGTGTAAATTCTCTAAAAGATGATTTTTACTTAGTGTAAGGGTAAATCTAATCAAAATAAGAATGTTGATATCAGATTTGGGAATTTAGATGCAGTAGAAAGTATCAAATTTGGATAGAATAAAATTGTTAAGCGTGCTCAGACCAGAGTAAAACTAGGATGGGTGACCTCTAAGAAGGTCCCATATCTGTGTTTTTGATCGATAAGTGACTCTGAAAAACTAGGAATAATTTGTATGAATATTTGTTAAAGGAATTTTAAGGAAAAATTTATTCGATAGAGATTTCAGGTAATTATTGGTATTTTAGATCGAGTCAAAGTTTTGGAGTTTGACTCCATAAATATGGGAGATTTATTATGACAATATTATTTACTTATGGAATTTAGAGATATGAGATTTTTGGATTAGAATCGATAGTTCGATCAATGGGAAATCGTATTAGGTGATTATCGGGTAATGGATCGAATAAAAATCATAAAATAAAATTTTATGACTTCTTTGGGAATGGCCGGTTATGAAGGAACCATAGTTGATTCAAATTTAATGGAGTGACATTTTTGAAGAAGAATTGTGAAAATGAAAATAGTTGAAGGGCAAATTAGTATTTTGAATTAAAATGAATTTAATATTCATTTTAATTTGACAAGTGGAAAAATTAAATTTAATTTGGATAATATTAAGTCAAAAGTTGAACAAAATTTTGTTCAATCATTCTTACTTATGCCGTGGAGAAGGAAGAAAGAAGAGAAAGAAGAAAACTTTGTTTTCAAGCTAATTTTGAAGTTTTAAAGGCTAGATTCAAGTAAAATAAACTAAGGTAAAGTGATCTATGCTTAATTCTCTTCATTTTGATGGTAGTTTTGTATGAAAAGATTAAGTATAGTTTATGTTCATGAAGAAGATGATGATAGAATTTATGAACACTAGTTATGTTTAAGGCTTGATTTGATTAGAATAGATGTTGTAGACATGTAAACAAGCTTTACTTTGATTTAAATCCTATGTTGGAATCATAAACCCTAACTCTAGGAATTGGAAATTTGAATTAAGGATGGAATTGATGTGATTATGATGTTTCAAGTATAAAAAATGATGTTAGAATGATCAAAACTCCATGGTGTACCCAAGTGACCAATTTGGATTGTAGAAGAAATAAGGGGAATTATTTTGAAAAGATTTATTTTAGTATTGGAATTGAAGAGAATAGATCAATGCTAGCTTGAATTAGCAATTTAGGACCACAATGTACATTGTACATTGAAAATGACCATTTCGGCTCAAATGAAAAATAGAGAGATTAATTCTTGAATTTTAGTTTAGTGATGAATTAGAAGAGTTTGATAAGTTATAAGTCCATTTTGGTAATTTGGACTAAAATGGAACCTTTACAAAATTTAGGGATCCATTCGGCCTACATGAATGAGTTGGGTATTTAAATGTCAATTATGGAAAATTTATTCAAGCTTGAAACAACGTTGGTTGAAGGAAGAATAGACTTTGATAAATTAGTGACCATTTCGGTCAAGTGGGGAAATGTAAGGGTCAATTCGGCCATAGCCCTAAAGTAAAGGAAAAAATCAAGAAAAACTATAAGAATTTTGGAGTTAGTTATTAGTTTGGATTTGCAAGCTTGAATGGAAAAATTGGTGACTAAAATGTCACTTTAATGAAAATTAATGAATGAAGGACAAAAATGAAAGTTAATGATTGATGATAGAAGTTACAAGAATAATTGGACTCAGGCTTGAATGAGTTATAAAATGTTCAAAATAATCACTAATGACCATAAGGCCAATTTGGCAATTACAAAGAAAATTTGGGTAAATTTTAGAAATATTTTTATTTTTGAATGATTATGTTAAAAAGCAAGTTTAAGGTATTGTAAGATTTGAGTCTAACAAATATTTTATTGTATTTAGGTAATTTATGGATTCAAGTTCGAATCAGAGAAGGTTTGAGATATTATGAAAGAAAGGATCGAACTAGGACTTAGTGAGGCATCATGTTAAGTGGCCAAGGTGAGTGCATTTTTACCTATTTTATACATATGATATGAGGATGACTTGCGATGAGTCAACCTTGATATTAATGAAAAAGTATGTTGATCAAATTTATGCAAATGGCATGAAATATTAAATGGCATATATGATATATTGATATGGAATAAAGATTTATCTAAGATAAATCGGGTTTTAGATATTGGGTTTGAACTGCCTAATATCGACTATATGATTTACATTGATGCATAAAACAGTAATAGCAAGTACATATGAAAAATTATGATGAAATATTGGATGTGAATTGCCCGTTTACATGAATGATAATGATTGATTGATAATGAAATAAAATGCCCAAGTATTATGATATGAGAGTTTATGGTATAGTTGGATATCCATAGAGTCCTTAGCAACAACATCATGCAAGTTATGCTATGTTTCATGTTTTGTGACTACTACAGTGTCATACACCTTGGGAACCCAAGCCCTTGGTGTTGCACCCTAGGGATCCAAGCCCATAGTGGTAATGGCAGTAACGAGATGCTTTAATGAGGAGCAAAGAGCGTTCTCGAGTACGTACTCATCTGTCATGTTCAAGTTAGGCACTACGGTGTCACTTCCACCCACGGACCCAAGCCCTTGGTGTGCACCCTGGGGATCCAAGTCCACATTGCTAATGGCATTTACGAGGTGCTTTTATGAGGAGCAAAGAGCGTCCTCGAGTACGTACTCATGTTCATGTTATGTTAGACACTATGGTGTCTTATCAAGATGACCCACGTACCTTGATCTCATATTATATACTTTGGGCTATCTCTAAAGGAAAGTTATATTGCAAATGATTACATGATGACTGATAAATACTGTGAACATGATAATTATACTTGTTTTATGATATGATATATGACAGAAGAATGACTTGATAAGTCTATTTTATATGATTCTTTACATTGAAATTATTTACTTTAAATTATAGTTGCCTCACTAAGTAAATACTTAGCGTGTGATGCTTCACATGTAGGTTGTCTAGGAGCATAATTGAAGAGGAGCCAGACATGATGATCAAGCTGCAATCTGTCAAACATCAGTAAGGCATTCTACTTTATGATATTCTCTAGTGGGCATGTATCAATTTATTCGTTGGTTGTTTTAAAGGTAAAATTTTTAATTATTGTATATCACGTAACGGTTTGAACTTCAAGAAAGGGCCTAGGCAGTATACCTAGTTTTCACCCTGAGTTACATATTTATTTTAATAACTGACTAATATGTTTTATAAACCAATTCAGGGTCAAAACTAGCAATATGCGAATAGGCTATGAATACTTCAATAGTCGAGAAAGCATTATTTTATAAACTAATTTTAAGTCAGATGATTTAAAAAATTCAAGTTAGGAAATTAGTTAAATAATTTAGTAACACCTTCGATGTGTATTCAATCATCAAATATACGTTGAGGGTGTTACATTTAGTGGTATCAGAGCTACAGGTTTAGCCAGTTCTGGATGCTAAACCAAGTTTGTTATAAGTTTATTAATAAATACATGCCCCTAGAATGTCATATTACTGATGCGTTGATTGTATAACTTAATGCAACTCCTCAATATTCTGAATAAGATACTATTTAAAATAAGAAATGTTAATCGCTTCCGAATTTCGTCATATGATGAATCACGAGGGTCAGAAAAGACACGTAGTAACAATAGCAAAAGAAGAATGATCTTTTCTTTATTTCTGCTTTGGTTGAGCTACTTATATAAAGAAGAGCTCAATTATAAGAGTAAGAAATAGTACTTTAGATACTGAAAGAAGTATGCATGAAGTTAAAAACTTTGGCATGTGTATTTGTTAAGACAAAAACTTATTGAAGAGTTTAAGACTCTGAGTGCTTCCTTAAACTCGGAAGTAAAAAAGAATTGATGACTATTCATCTGAAGTTAGAAGATAAAGAGACTTTATTAGAAGTTCTAAAAAGTTCTAATACTAAAAAGTCAATAAGAATAACGTCGACATTAAAGGAAGTATGTTTGAATCTGGTAGAATTAATGTCACACTGTTAGTACTTGCCGTAGAGGCAATATGAAGAAAATTCTCATATAAAAAGATAAAAGACCCAAATATTGGTGACTGGGTATCGAAAGAAAAATATTTTGTTATCTTTTAAATTCTAAAAGATATTCATACTAGTTATGATTATTAGTATAAGATTATTAGGTTAAGCCAGAGTACCCATGGAATAAGTCTGAATAGAGAAATTCAGTATGTCTGTTAAAAATTAATCTGGTCATAGTACAAGGATGAAAGTAAGAATTATTCAAAATAATCTTAAAGTTGTCATGGATTGACAAGAGTCATATGTAGAAAAGAGAAAGAAATTGGAATCGAAGATGGGAATGAAAGTATCAATAAGGAAAAGATGCTAAGATTTAATATAAAAGTTTGAAAAGAGATGAATCAGTAGCTTTACTTCCAGAGAAGAATGAGATGCATGATGTATTCTATGTATCTATGCTATGAAAGTACTAATTAGATCCTTTATATGTCATCACTCTTGAAGAAATTGAATTATAACTGGGGACTTGACATATGAAGAAGAATTAGTGGAAATATTAGTATATGAAGCCAAAGAGTTAAGATATAAGAAAACTCTATTGGACAAAGCTTTGTAAAAGAATCACGAGGTTAAAGAAGTATTTGGGGAGCAGAGGAGAAATGAAGAAGCAATATCCATATATTTTCAATCGGGTTTATTCTAAAATTCGAGGACGAATTTTCTTAAGGGGGAGGAATTGTGTGCCCCAAAAATTTGCTAAGCTAGTTCAGGGCCATTTAGTACTAAGGTTATAGCATAAGGCTAACTTAGTGATCAAAATGACATCTTTGTAAAAGCTTGAAGACTTAAGTGTAAATTCTCTGAAAGATTATTTTTACTCAGTATAAGGGTAAATCTGATCAAAATAAGAATTTTGATATCAGATTTGGGAATTTAGATGCAGTAGAAAGTATCAAATTTGGATCGAATAAAATTGTTAAGCGTGCTCAGACCAGAGTAAAACTAGGATGTGCGACCTCTAGGAAGGTCCCATATCTGTGTTTTTGATCGATAAGTGACTGAAAAATTAGAAATAATTTGTATGAATATTTGTTAAAGGAATTTTAAGGAAAAGTTTTATCCGATAGAGATTTCGGGTAATTATCGATATTTTAGATCGAGTCAAAGTTTCAGAGTTTGAATCCATAAATATGGGAGATTTATTATGACACTATTATTTATTTATGGAATTTAGAGATATGAGATTTTTGGATTAGATTCGATAGTTCGATCAATGGAAAATCGTATTAGGTGATTATCGGGTAATTAGATCGAATAAAAATCATAAAATAAAATTTTATGATTTCTTTGGGAATTGCCGGTTATGAAGGAACCTGGATTGGTTCAAATGTAATGGAGTGGCATTTTTGAAGAAGAATTGTTAAATGAAAATAGTTGAAGGGCAAATTAGTATTTTGAATTAAAATAAATTTAATATTCATTTTAATTTGACAAGTGGCAAATTAAATTTGGATAACATTAAGTCAAAAGTTGAACAAAATTTTGTTCAATCTTTCTTATTTAAGCCGTGGAGAAGGTAGAAAGAAGACAAAGAAGAAAACTTTATTTTCAAGCTAATTTTGAAGGTTTAAAGGCTAGATTCAAATAAAATAAATTAAGGTAAAGTGATCTATGCTTAATTCTCTTCATTTTGATGGTAGTTTTGCATGAAAAGGTTAAGTATAGTTTATGTTCCTGAACAAGATGATGATGGAATTTATGAACACTAGTTATGTTTAAGGCTTGATTTGGTTACAATAGATGTTGTAGACATGTAAACAAGTTTTAGTTTGATTTAAATCTTATTTTGGAATCATAAACCCTAACTCTAGGAATTGAAAATTTGAATTAAGGATGGAATTGATGTGATTATGATGTTTCAAGTATAAAAATGATGTTAGAATGATCAAAACTCCATGGTGTACCCAAGTGACCAATTTGTCATGTAGAAGAAATAAGGGGAATTATTTTGAAAATTTTATTTTAGTATTGGAATTGAAGAGAATAGATCAATGCTAGCTTGAATTAGCGATTTAGGACCACAATGTACATTGTACGTTGAAAAGGACCATTTCTGCTCAAATGAAAAATAGAGAGATTAATTCTTGAATTTTAGTTTAGTGATGAATTAGAAGAGTTTGATAAGTTATAAGTCCAATTTGGTAATTTGGACTAAAATGGAACCTTTACAAAATTTAGGGATCCATTCGGCCTACATGAAGGAGTTGGGTATTTAAATGTCAATTATGGAAAATTTATTCAAGCTTGAAACAACGTTGGTTGAAGGAAGAATAGACTTTAATAAATTAGTGATCATTTCGGTCAAGTGGGGAAATGTAAGGGCCAATTCGGCCATAGCCCTAAAGTAAACGAAAAATTCAAGAAAAACTATAAGAATGTTGGAGTTAGTTATTATTTTGGATTTGGAAGCTTGAATGGAAAAAATACTGACTAAAATGTCACTTTAATGAAAATTAGTGAATGAGGGACAAAAATGAAAGTTAGTGATTGATGATAGAAGTTACAAGAATAATTGGACTCATGCTTGAATGAGTTATAAAATGTTCAAAATAATCACTAAGGACCATAAGGCCAATTTGGCAATTACAAAGAAAATTTGGGGAGATTTTAGAAATATTTTTATTTTCAAATGATTATGTTAAAAAGCAAGTTTAAGGTATTGTTAGATTCGAGTCTAACAAATATTTTATTGTATTTATGTAATTTATGGATTCAAGTTTGAATCAGAGATGGTTCGAGATATTATGAAAGAAAGGGTCAAACTAGGACTTAGTGAGGCATCATGTTAAGTGGCCAAGGTGAGTGCATTTTTATCTATTTTATATATATGATATGAGGAAGACTTGCGATGAGTCAACCTTGATATTAATGGAAAAGTATGTTGATCAAAGTTATGCAAATGGCATGAAATATTAAATGGCATTTGTGATACATTGATATGGCATAAAAATTTATCTAAGATAAATCGGATTTTATATATTGGGTATGAACTGCCTAATATCGACTATATGATTTGCATTGATGCATAAAACAGTAATGGCAAGTACATATGAAAAATTATGATGAAATATAGGATGTGAATTGCCCGTTTACATGAATGATAATGATCGATTAATAATGAAATGAAATGCCCAAGTATTATGATATGAGAGTTCATGCTATAGTTGGATATCCATAGAGTCCTTAGCAACAACATCATGCAAGTTATGTTATGTTTCATGTTTTATGACTACTACAGTGTCACATACACCTTGGGGACCCAAGCCCTTGGTGTTGCACCATGGGGATCCAAGCCCATAGTGCTAATGGCACTAACGAGATGCTTTAATGAGGAGTAATGAGCATCCTCGAATACTTACTCATCTGTTATGTTCAAGTTAGGCACTACGGTGTCACTTCCACCTTGGGGACCCAAGCCTTTGGGGTGCACCCTGGGAATCCAAGCCCGCATTTCTAATGGCATTGACGAACTGCTTTTATGAGGAGCAAAAAACGTCCTCGAGTACGTACTCATATTCACGTTATGTTAGACACTATAGTGTTTTATCAAGATGACTCACGCACCTTGATCTCATATTATATACTTTAGGCTATCTCTAAAGGAAAGTTATATTGCAAATGATTACATGATGACTGATAAATATTGAGAACATGATAATTATACTTGTTTTATGATATGATATAAGTTGTACTGGAATCACTTGCCATTTTGCAAGAAATGTATTGCACTGATATATTACAGAGGAATGACTTGATAAGTCTATTTTATATGATTCTTTACATTGAAATTATTTACTTTAAATTATAGTTGCCTCACTAAGTAAATACTTAGCGTGTGCTGTTTTACACGTAGGTTGTCTAGGAGCATAATTGAAGAGGAGCCAAGCATGATGATCAAGCTGCAATATGTCAAACATCAGTAAGGCGTTCTACTTTATGATATTCTCTAGTGGGCGTGTATCAATTTATTCGTTGGTGTTTTAAAGGTAAAATTTTTAATTTTTGCATATCACGTAACGATTTGAACTTCAAGAAAGGGCCTAGGCAGTATACCTAGTTTTCACCCTGAGTTACATACTTATTTTAATAACTGACTAATATGTTTTATAAACCAATTCAGGGTCAAAACTAGTAATCTGCGAATAGGCTATGAATACTTCAATAGCTGAGAAAGGATTATTTTATAAACTAATTTTAAGTCAGATGTTTAAAAAAATACAATTCAGGAAATCAGTTAAATAATTTATGAACATCTTCGATGTTTATTCAATCATCAAATATACGTTGAGGGTGTTACAATGTCTAATTGTCAATCAATACTTGTGAAATTAATTATATGGTCAATGGTCAATGATCATTTTGGATCACCAGAATTTAAATTTCCAATCACCGAAATTCGTTTTTTTCTATAGGTTGGCTTTTAAGGTGTTACATTTTGGATGATAGTTAGTACACTTCCAACATCCTTTGTTTCATGCACATCCTAAGGATGATGTTTTGTATGCTTGCTTTTGAAGATTTGAGTGTTTAAATGCTTGAAAATGGTTGTTAATGGTAAATCCAGGATTAAGTGTTAATGGCTTGTAAAAAGGGTAGTAAATCACCCTGAATATCTCCCACAAACTATAGGTTCAACTTAAGGGGTTTTAAGGTTCGAGTTGGAGGCTTGGGGATGATTTCTCAAGCCTAGAAAGCAATTCTTGGGCTTCAGCACTGGTACGTGGGGAACAATACCGATACCCTAGTGTTCTGGGTTTAAGAACACTATTCTATTGCTATAAAATGTGAAAGGGGTACCGGTACGGTGTTTAACCTAAATCAAATATCACATTTTTTCCTTTAACTCTCTCTCTATCTTTTATCGTTTCTCTGATTTTTTTGTCCCTTTTCCCAACCCAACTAACCACTTTAAATCAAATATCACACTTTTCAACATAAAATGGGTAAACCAATTATTGAACACTTAACTTCTTACTTGATCCCACTTTAGGCTCTCAACATTATCTCACATTTATTTTGATACTTAATTTTCTTAGAGAAAACTTTCAACTTTAATTATTTAAAATTGAATCTCCCAATTAAAAAGATCCGTAACTCAAATCCGTGACTCGATTACCAAATCTGAAAATTGGGGTAGTTACAACTCTCCCCTCCTTTAAGAAAATTTTGCCCTTGAAATTTATATCGATAAACTGGAGAATATGCTAAAACTCTTATAACACTCCAACATTCTCAAACATTTCCCGTTGCTCTACTTTGACCTCTCACAACACTTATCAATTATAACCCTTGTCTTCTAATGGTACAAACCTAATTCAACTGATGATTTCTTTTAATGAGATCCATTATTTTTTTGTGTATAACATAAGCCTTGGAACAAACCCAATGGTACCTTGATAGAATCGTCACACAAATACGTCATCAACAAAACTTAACTTATGCTGTAGAACCCAAAATGTTGTTGCACAAAAAAATCCCAATCTTCTACTTGGAGTATAACTAAAAAACACACAGGTACTAATATTGACCGATCAGCACCGACACCCAATGAATCGAGCACCAGTATTGTATGGATCTAGTATTGGTACTTTCTTACATGACCATCACTTGAGATCCTTGATCGCCCTACATGGGCAACACGATACTCCAACCTGAACTAATTTTGTACAATCCATCCCTTATCAATTTCACTTTACTTAGGTGGTAATTGATCACACGATCAACAATTCTCAATTACTTCGACTCACTTCGTTGTCCACAACTCAAATTCTTTGAAGGTTAAGTACCCAAAACTTCACACTATTGGGATGAACATGACCTTCCCTCTTATAGTACGAAAATACAACCCCAACAATACAACAAAGCATCCTCAAAGATTTCGAGATCTTACTCGACCTTGATCGAGTCAGCACCACTATCACAACAAAAAAGTCTCGCGTATCTAGGATCTCCACCAATGTTCCTCGACTCATCCCAATAAAACTGTGATAAAAATCAAAAGTATTTACGAAGTCTCGAATCCTTGCTTCCTTAACTGATCACATGATGACTAATCTTTCCCTCACTTAAGGTCATTTAGGTAATCATCTTGTTAACCCCTACATTTTCATATTACTCATACATTCACACATGTTACACAAAGTATCAATTTATATTCGAGAGAAATATGGTGGCCCTTACCCCATCATCACTGAAATACTTCAAACGTCACTGCAAACATCACACGTTACCACGACATACCCAAAAGAGAGAAATCCTCATACCAAAATTCATTTCGAAATCACTAGACTCCAACACTTTAACCATAAGCATCTCATTCTCAAAATAATCCCGAAAAAATATATGGGTACTTCACAATCAGTTAAATGAGTCATCTATCTTAAAATACAGGTAACGATCTTTTACTATCACTTAACAAGACATTAACGGTTTAAGCATCACCTTAACGAACCAACTTCTTACTAGTAAATAAGCTTAGTTCTCCCTTGGGCGAAACACTCAGACAAAAGAAACCTTGTTCAAGTTACGCCTTCGCAACTGAATCTTTGACTCTCTCAACTAGGTCGGTGTCTTCTGACAAGGGCAATGGGCACCTATGTCTAACCCGACCTTACCTTAATATCCACTCATGTTGTTGATAGGGAAGAAGTCTTGACGACCCCTCCAAGAAGCATAAACAAACACTCTGACATTCTGAAAGCTCCCGAGCATCGAACTACACATATTAACACCTATCAGATGGTCAAACATGTCTCACAACCTTGTTGTGTCATTCTCAAAATGACTACCACAAAAATCATGGTAGAAAAGAAATGGTCCAGATATTCTCATTACCATAGGTTGGGCTCCCACGAGGTCTGAAAGCCTCTTGGATAACTCTCGTCATTACTTGCTAGCATCGCGCATGATTAACCAAAACAATTTCCAAGGTGTAACAACTCTTCAGAATGTAGCTCTATCAAACTCGTAGAACGTCTAACTTCGGTCATACTCTAACGAACTAGTAGATCCTGAATCCACTATCTCTGAGAAATGCCTTGAGGAGGCGATGATACTTCCCAAGTATCAATAAGACTCTTTTTACACGAGCAAAGGGTCCTTCACCCAACGTGCATCTACTGATCAATTTCAAAAGCAGGTTATCCATATCCTCAGTATAAACATTATTCATATAAAGGTGACGATCCTTTGCCACAAACTCTTATGACGTATCTGAAGGCTTCAGAGTGACTACAACACTCAATGAAGACACCGTTCAGGTGGCAGAAGGAGGACATATCCTCGACTCTAGCATCATTCAACTAACTTGTATCTCAATAATCTAGGGTGGCCTCGGCCCCAGAATTGCTTCTATGAGCGGCTCAACACTTAACTCGACCCTCTCGACCATGATCATAACCATCTTAACGTCGTAACTTTGGATACACCATTAGGATTCCAGTCTTAAGGAGTACGAACTTAATTTAAGGGTTTTTATTAACTAGACACCTTACTAAAACGCATATAACACCCCGGGGTTTCCTAGAATCGGCTAAACCTAAGCTCTAATACCACTAAATATAACATCTTCAACTCGGATGTCACATTTGGGCCTCAAGCCCAACCCAAAAACATAAAATTTCTCAAAACTAGGTTTAGCCCAAAAAGGTATTTCTCAAAAACATTTAAAGCCAACAATTGAAAAAATATATATAAATAATCAAAACATTGCAAAGAAGCTCTAATTTAAATTTAAAACATTTGAACATTCGATTTGATTAATATAATTTCAAAAATAAGGATTACAGACTCTATCACGTAAGGTCCTATGAATACACAACCCACTAAATACAAGTATAGTACTTTGGAAAACATCACATGCTAGAATCTCGTAATGATAGTGCTCTATGATCCTATGATCAATCTACACATGAAAATAATAATTCTGAGCGTTGAGCTTACAAAGCTCAATGCTATACATCTACTTTACTATACTTCATACTAATCGTAAACATAAGCATGCAAGGAAGTACAAGCAATAAGTAGAGATAAATAGACACATGGCGCTACCACTAGCTGTCTAAACACATGCTCACATCATAGCAATCATCATATAAATATGGCGCTACCTCTAGCACCTAAACATATATCAACAACAAGCACATAGGCTTCACATATCATATAAGCATTATTCCACAATATAGGAGTGAAACCTAAGACCACTAAGCATCGGGATACATACACTCTGAGTGAGGCCCGCGACTACTAAGCATCGGGATACATACACTCTATAGGGTGAGGCTCACAACCACTAAGCATCAGGATACATACACCCTTGCTCAGAATCTCTCATCAAGCATCTTAGAATGAGGCCTGTGTCCACTAAGCATCGAGATCTTATATCCAGGAATCTTTAACCATGGTATTGCAACATACTTTTTCTCTCACTGGGTATTTGGATTCCATCAATCGATGGTAACTCAACCATCTAGGTGTGCGTATCAGCAAATAGCAAGCATAAATCTACCATACAGCACACAGAACATAGCATCACACGATTCACCAATGATCCATATGATTGCTATTACCATCAAGTCACCCAACGTTTACCAAGTTATTAATTATTATGGAAGTGTACATTAATCATCCTCATTAATTATCTTATTAATCCATATTATCTCATTTATATCCCATGTCAAATTCTATCTTTTATTAGCATTATATATTATTTCATTTAATGGGTACTGGTACTCAAACACGAGTATCGGTATGGTACCCTTTGGTACTGGTACTCATACACGTACCGATACTGGCATTACTTACTAGTAATCCTAGATTTCCACAAGTACTAGTACGGGTCGACCTGTACTGATACAACACTCAATTGCGTATTTGATACGGCTGAAGCTCGTATCAATACCTTATTCACAATTTCACACCCTTTCCTCGAATCACGATATTTACTATACTTTAATCGATCCCTAAAGCTTATAAAAGACATTAGGGTTTGTTTGCTAGCACATTTAATCATTTAATATAAATTCCTAGCTTTATGATCATTTATTCGAATATTACCAATTATCAGTCCATCTAGTATAATTTCCATCGAACATGCCAATTCATATCTCAAGCACTCAAGCAACACAAAATGTAAATCAACCAATCAAATAAATATTTGAATATTCAACAACCCTACATGGTCTGTAAAGCTCATAATAGACTCGAATGTTCTCAAGCTCATCAGGCATCTCAATATTATCAAGTTTCGTAATATCGGTCTCAACACATACTTCTCTATCATCAACCTATTTTGCAACCATTAACAAGCAAAGCAATTACACTTATAATGCTCACGAAGTATTTTGAAGTTTGAGGCATATTAACCTTAAGCCAAAACGATAAATCCCCATCTAACCTCCTCAAGTCATCTCTTTAATTCCAATATTTGAGTCCACCAATTCCTCGGATAAAACAAATACGACTACATAAGCCATTTTACACTATCGAACTACATTGTAGGATAAAATGCGTAAAATAGCTTACCGGGTTTAAATTTAGCAAAACAGACTATGCCAACAGACTCAAAACATCGAGAAACCCTCGAGTATGGCCCCTAGAAAAAGCCAACTCTGATAAAAAAGTTAACGGTCAACGGTGGCTCGATCAATGGTCAACGACAGCTCGGTTAACGGTCAATTGCATCTTTGTCAACTGCTTAGTTAACTCAACTCAACTCAACTCAATTAACCCAGTCTAGACCAGCTTGGCGGCTTGGCCCAACAGGTTGGGTGGCTCAAACCGTGGCTAGAGTACGCCCACGTATAGGCGGTAGTGTGTGCGACTGCTTTTGGCCTCGAGAATCGACTGACAAGCTCCAGTCCAGCATTTTCAACCATGTTGACTCCAATGGTAGCCTCGGATGTTGGCAGAGAACAATAGAGGGTGGTGTTTCAAGTTAAGATGCACCTTTTTCCCTATACCCCAGCGAACTGCAGTGACATCGGTGACTTGGGGACCACTGTTGGACTCGTCTCCTCCAGACAAAGTCGATAGTGCTGAAGGCGAGGTGAGTGATGGCGTGTACGGTGATGAAACGACCCTTAAACACTCTTTCTTTAAAACCCCTATTTTTCCTATAACTCTCTCTATCTCCTTTTATCTTTCCTATGATTTTTTGTCCTTTTTCTCAACCCAACCAGCCACATTAAATCAAATATCATATTTCCCAACATAAAATGGGTAAACTAATTATTGAACACTTAACTTCTTCCTTGATACCACTTTAGGCTCCCAACATTATCTCACATTCATTTTGGTACTTAATTTCCTTAGAGCAAACTTCCAACTTTAATTCTTTAAAATTGAATCACCCAATTAAAAAGATCCACAAACTGGATTTGAGACTCGATTACCAAATCCAAAAATTAGGGTTATTATATGTTAGCTCTAGCCAAGAGATTTGCAACTCACCTGCTCCAGCATTCCTCCAGCGTTCATTAGGTTTCTGCGAATGCCCCACAAAACACTACCTTTCCCGTTAAAAGTACCAAAATATATACTCTATCTGTCCCACTCAATATGTCCAGTATTGACTTTTTAAAAGTCAATTTTTTTTAACTTTGACCATAATTATTTTAAATATATTAATTAATTCAATTTTATAAAAAATATATTTTTAAACTACTTGATTGAAGGTTTCTAAAGCATATTTTTCACATTTTATCAATGATAAATTTAAAGTAATAATGAGTCAAAGTTGAAAAAAATTGACAAAAAAAGTCAATACTAGGCATATTGAATGGGACGGAGGGGGTAACATTTAAGCACATGAGTGTAACACCCTATCTACATACAAACTATATGCAATCTAACCTAAATACAACTAAATAAGCTCAAAAATATGCAAACGTCAAGTAAAAAGGGTATGCAAAATATGATATCTACACATACATCGGTTTTGAGGTGTTTTATGATGCCATGCTATACGTGTATGAATTGTGGTAATATCATACTTGTTCCACTGCCATGTCATATTTTCTAGCTGCATGCTTATGTTCGTGATTTGCATGAAGCATGGTAGAGTAGAGGTGTATCCACTGAGCTTTATGAGCTTAACGTTCGGAATCGTTATTTTCGTTCATAGGTATTTAGGTTGCAGCGCTGCATTGAAGGAGCCCATCAAAGTAGAATTTCAGCTCATTGATGTGATCAAGAGTACAATATTTAGACTTGTCGGGTATTGTATTCATAAGACCCTTGATTTTATGTCTGTAACTCTTATTTTGGATTTATTTGATCATGTCGAATGCTTTATTTATTGTTTTAAATTGGAGCTCCCATATAAATGATTTAACTATTTTGTACCGTCCTTTTCCAAAACGTTGTTGGATTTATGGAAATTTTGTGGTTTGGGCTAAATCTAGTTACAAAAGTTTACTTATGGGTTGGGCTTGATGCCCAAATGTGATGTCGAGTTTAGAACGTTACAGAAATAGTGTTTTCTTGGCTTTGTTTTGTAGTGTTCCATTTATGTTTTGTGTGTTCTCGTATTTGGTCTTGCACGTTTAGGTTCTACAATTATCGCGAAGTACTCTTTCCTCTATATAGGGCTAGAAAGGTTTTTAATGAGGCCCCGAATAATATTCGTATGATTTTCTCCTTAATAAAATCATACTTGATGATAAAAAAAAATAGTTATCAATATTTTGTATGTACTAATATTAATTAGATTATAAAAATTATTTTTTAATATAACATTACTAAATATATTTGAAATATATATATTAATTTCTTATTTATATAATTATCTTTTTAATACAATTTAATTAATTAAAAAATTTAAATGATATTTGAAGTATATGTATTAATCTCATATATTTAAAGGAAAAATAATTATTTAAATTATATATGAGAATATTTTTTATTTCAAAAGTAGATTTAAATTATTTGTATGCTTTTTGTAATTGTTAAGGATGAAATAGTCTTTACAACTCTTACGTCAAATCCCCTAAATTCAAAAACTTCAATTAGTAGCTTCTTTTTTTTTTTAATTTGAGAGGTTTCACCTAATTCGTTGTTACAATCCTCTATTTACAAAGCATCCAAGTAGCGAATTTAACTAGTCAAGCCTCTAAAAGTGATTTAACATTTAATTTTAGCTCAAAACATCGTTTACCAAACGGGAGAAATAAATTTACTTTTGATATTTATATCCCCAATAAATAGCCATTCAAAGCTTTAGTTCATGTACCACAACAATATCTATTCAAAGTCTTTTTTTCGAACAATATGTTGGTTGAATTTTATTAGAAATCAAAATAGAGAAGCAAACCAAAAGAAATAAAATTGTATCAGAAAAATAACAAAACAAAATAAATCTAAATTCAAAAAACTAGAAAAATGAAATATCAGACCAGCAAAACACGGTAAGTGTGCTGCAAAACAGTGATAAAGATGAAACACTAGAGAAATAGAAAGCAATGAGCAAGACTTCTTGTCTCTATCCACCTACACGCTTCAGAATTGAAGTGGGAGTGGTGAGCAAAACCAACAATCTTGGAGGTTGCTTTATAAATAGATCTGACTACATCGACAAATGAACCACAAAAGTGGATCAAACTACTGAAGACCACCGACAATATGCAAATCAGCTCTGAACGTCATGAAAAATATATCCACGAATGATGATCTACCACAACAGATAACATGCCATAAAGCAGAAGCGTGCCACAAGACATAGGAAAAACGTGCCACAAGACAAAAACAAACGTGTTGCAAGGCAGATAAAAACTAAAAAAAATCAAAATATAAAAAAGATTACCAACGATAACGACCAACATTAAAATTGATGCCACCATCAATAAATTAAAATAAAAAATAAAAAAATTGGGCTCTTTTCAAAGTCTCTTAATTGTTAAAGTTATGTTGTTTTTGTAATCTTACGTGACTCGAAGATATTAATTTTTATTTAGACGGAAGAGATGGATAACATTATTAGACTGTTATCGACATAAAAAATAATTTTGATTATTGTTTTATGAGAACATAATAAAAAAATTTTATTGTTAAAAAATTTTAGAAATTTAAATAAAAAAAAGAGGAAAGCTAATCAATTTGTTTATAATTGAAAACAAAAGTAGCGGAAGGTACTAGAAGTGCGTCTGATGGTGTGATTTGGGTCTCATCTATTGCATTACTAAACTATTATTTATTAGTGTGTGCTGGCCGCTGCAGCTTGCATTTCATGTGCGACAGATAAACAAAAATCCCTAACCAACCCATCTCTCTCTAGAAGGTAAAACCCCAAATGGATGCGGCGAAATTGAGCGAGCTCAAGAACTTCATCACACTCTACAAATCCAATCCTTCCCTTCTCAATGATCCTTCCCTCTCCTTCTTCCGCCACTATCTCCAAAGGTATTTTCAATTTTCAATATCTCTTTGTTTCACTTGTTAATAACAAGGAAAATCCGTCTCTCTGTGTTTATCAGTCTCGGAGCAAAGATTCCATCCTCATCTGACGGCCATGGTGCCAGCGACTCCAAATCGGCAACCCTTCTAACACTAATTAACTCCCGCATTTCTCTCGTTCCTTTTTTTTAAATGAGGATTTTGGTTTATAGAAGAGTTATGTGGTGGAAGAAAGTGACGATGAAATGGCGGGTGGAGGTGAGAAAATTAATGTAGAAGAAGAGGAGGAAGAAGAAGAGATTATCGAATCAGATATCGAGCTTGAAGGCGAAACGGTTGAGCCTGATAATGATCCTCCACAGAAGGTATTATCCTATCTAACACTTTATTTATGGTTTAATTTATTTCAGTTATTTCTCACTCAGTTGTTTTTGTTTTTGGTGTTTGCAGATGGGTGACCCTTCGGTGGAGGTTAAGGATGAAAACCGTGATGCTTCGCAATCGGCTAAGGCAAAAGCTATGGAGGCCATTTCCGAAGGTAAATAAATCGGAACTTAATATTTATTATTTGAATTTGTATTTTACTGAATCATTGTAAATTGTAATGCAGGGAAGTTAGAGGAAGCCATTGAGCATCTGACACAGGCGATTTTGCTGAACCCAACATCGGCAATCATGTATGGCACACGAGGTTAGTGTTTGTTATTTTGCATGTTAAATGCTCCCTTTCAACTTGTATTTGATACCTAGCTAGTCAACTGCTCTGTTACGTTTAGTTATTTGACATAGATTCTTATATTTGTTATTATGATTCAGTTGCTTGGTGTTTCTTCCCCTTTCAGCCAGTGTTTACATTAAGATGAAAAAGCCCAATGCTGCTGTCCGAGATGCGAATGCCGCTTTGGAGGTTTGTATATGCATTGGTGTTTGGCTTATTATGGATGCAGTTTTTTACATGATTGTATGATAAATTGGTTAATGGTAATTGTCAATCCTTTGAACTACGTGTCTTGCATTATTGCTTCATTCAAAAAATACATGTAAAGGTTTATGCTGAACAATATTGTGTTACATATTTTAGGGTTTTCTCGGAAATGGCAAAGGCGGCTTAGTTTGGGATTGCTTTTGAAAAGTGCGGTGAAAAAATGATTTTGAAAAGTTTGGTTTAAAATTTTAATGTTTGTCATTGATGTCAAAAAGTAATTTTGAAAAGATAAAATGTCTATTTTAACATGATATTATAAAGTAAAATAGTGAACTTAGGTGATGTTCAAATTCGTTAATATTATGATATATAAAATAAATCAATTTAAATTATAATAAAAATATAATTTTTTGTAAAATTTAAATATAAATTATATTATAGATTATATACGAACATAACAATTATAAATTTATAATAAATTTAAAATAAAATAATTTTATTCACAATGTAAATATTATAAAATATATATTATCTTATAATTATGCATGTTAAACATTAGTTTAGCAATCAATTAGAATTAAATAATAGAGGGTAAAAATCTAATTTTATTTTCAAACCAACTTTTTCACCCAAAAAGCTATAAAATATAGCTAAAAGCTAGTGATTCTAAGTTGCTAAAAGCAACCAAACACAAGCCCAAAGCCATATTTTGCTTAAAAAGTGATTCTAAGTTGTTTAAAAATCAAGTGTTTTGCATTGATTTTGCTTAAAAAAGTGATTCTAAGTTGCTAAAAGCAACCAAAAACAAGCCCAAAGCCATATTTGAGGAGGAGATTATTTTAGTTATCCTCATTCATGTCTTGCAGATTAACCCAGATTCTGCCAAGGGCTACAAGTCTCGTGGCCTTGCCCGAGCAAGAAGATAAAAAGATTGCTCTTTTTTATAGATTTTTCTAATTGAGTGATTTGATCAAAACCTGGCATATTAGGAACAAGCTTTTCCCAAGTAATAACTAGGGGTAATCATAAAATAGCAGTGTAATTTGCTGCCCCCAATTTAAACATTTTTGGCTGTACCTGCACCACTAAATACGAGTGTTAGGACTCCTGTTGTTGGGTGTATTCTTTCCTTGACAGCTCACATTGGCTCATTGATTAAACTGGTTGAACCCAATGCACACCGCATTGAGGAACATCGTAGGAAATATGATAGATTGCACAAAGAGCAAGAAGATAGAAAGATTGAGCATGAGAGGCGTCGTCGTTGTGCTCAAGCTCAGGTAATTTAATGGTTTTCGTCCTCTGATAATATTACCTTATTATTGTTTTCTTTGACTCTTATTACATTCCATATTATGCTCAAGGCTGAATATGAGAAGGCAAAGAAGCATGAGCAATCATCCTCTAGTAGAAAGCCTGGAGGCATGCCTGGTGGGTTCCCAGGTGGAATGCCTGGAGGAATTGTAGAAACTCGTGTAAAACTGTAAGTTTCACTCTACTTTTATTCACCATAATATAGGATATATATACAAGTAAAAATCCCTAAATTAGGTAACAAATAAATAAAATATAAATCCCTAAGATTAAGCCCCATAATCTGCCTAATAATATGTCTAAGATACAGCAAAGAGATAAGGTTTTATCCTTATCCTGAATTACAGATACATACTCACACTCCCCCTCAAGTTGGTGTGTATACATTGTATAGGCCCAACTTGGACAAAAACTTATTAAAGACTGGTTTGGATAGTGCTTTAAGTTCACAATTCCACCATTCACTTTTTCAGCAATAAAATGTCTGTCGATCTCCACATGCTTGGTACGTTCATGATGGACTGGATTCTTTGCGATCTGAATAGCAGACTGATTATCACTAAAGATCTCTAGTTTCCCTTCATGCTCTATATTTAACTCTCTTAGAAGTCTTAGCAACCATATTCCTTCACAAATTCCCAATGTAAGGCTCTATACTCTACTTCAGCACTGCTCCTAGAAACAACAGTCTGTTTCTTACTCCAAGTAACTAAGTTGCCCCATATAAAAGAACAGTATCCACTAGTCGACCTTCTATCAGTAACTTCACTAGCCCAGCTAGAATCTGTAAATAATTTTGATTCTATCTTGATTTTCTTGAAGAATAATCCATGTCGAGTACTTTTGGATACCTTAGAATTCTGTTTGCGACTTCTAAATGCCCTTCTCTAGGATTAGTCATATCTTTGACTAATTACATTGTGAGAAAGGAAATATCCAGTGCAGTCGAGATAAGTAAATGAGTTTTCCCACTAGTCTTTGAAATCGACCTTTGAGCTTGAGCCACCTTCCATAGGAGTATCGCAGGTTTACACCCCAAAGATACCACCTCTCCGAGAGTAAATCCAAGACATATTTTCTCCGGTTTATTACTGGACCCTTGCTCGATCTAGCAACCTCCATGCCTAGGAAATATCCGAGTTTCCCTAGGTTTTTTGTTTCAATTCTTTGCTCAATAAGTTCTTCAACCTGGTGATTCCACCTTCATCATCTCCTGTCACTACAATGTCATCAACATATACAATGAGGATAACTTTCTTCCTATTGAAAGATGCTTTAACAAACAAAGTATGATCGCTTGACATTGTTTATATCCATTCTCTCTAAGGACTTTTGTGAATCTGTCAAACCAAGCCCTAGGTGACTGCTTCAAACCATAGAGAGATTTCTCCGGTTTACAAACCTTCGACTTCCTAACTCGGACTTCATCCAGGTGGCATTCTCATGTAGACCTCCTCTTCTAATTTGCCATTCAAGAAGGCATTTTTATGTCAAGTTGGTGAAGATTCCAGTCTTTGTTTACAAAGAAGACTAAGAAGTACTCGAGCAGTGTTTAGTTTTGCTACTGGTGCAAAAGTCTCATTATAGTCAATACCATAGGTTTGTGTAAAGCCCTTGGCTACAAGCCCGGCCTTGTACCTTTCTATCTTTGTCATCCGAGTTATACTTTATTGCAAAGACCCACTTATCGCTAACTGGTTTTTTACCATGTGGTAAATCAAGAATGATCCAAGTGCCATTTTTCTCAAGTGCTTGAATTTCTTCTTCAACAACCTTCTTCCATCTAGAGTCTTTTAGGGCATCATCAATTGTTTTGGGAATCTCCTCCTTATCGACGCAAGTGTAAAGGTCTTAAAGAGGGCATTAACTTTCCATAGGCAACATACTATCAATAAGATACTTTGTACATTGTCTAACCCTTTTCTCTTAGCAATAGGTAAAATTTTCATATCAAATAAAGAAGGAGAAATTTCATTACCTCCATCATCCTCCAAGCAAATTTGGACTCAATTCCAACTCTCGGCAAGTGTCGATTGCAAAATGGCCTCAGAAGGAATGGTCTTTTTCTTTCTCGTGTAGACACTGAGTTTTTTTTTGTAGTCTGTGGGTTTTGAGGAATAGTTTTAGGAGGTGAAAGTCGGGAGGTTTTTGGTGAAGGAACATCAACGGGAATAGGAGAATGTCTTGGTGTAGTTGATTTAGGTGGAGACTCAATATCATGAGATGCGAGAGACAGAACATCTAAAGGTATCAAAGAAGATGGGAATGGGTATACGATGTTTTAGAGGTTGGAATTTCTGTCCAAGTCTCCCCTGAATTGTAGCTTTGGTAAAATAAGGTTCTGCTCAAAAAGGTTACATCCATCGAGACGAAGAATTTTTTAGTAGGAGGGTAGTAACATTTGTAGCCCTTTTTAAGTGAAGAATATCCCACAAAGACACACTTAAGAGCCCTAGGATCTAATTTTGATTTTGAAGGGTCCACATTTTTTACAAAAATAGTGCAACCAAAAATTCTAAGAGGAAGAACAGAGGAAAGAGGTTTGAAATGAGGATAACTCTCTAAGAAAACAGCCCTTGGTGTCTTGAATTTAAGGACTTTACTCGGCATTCTATTGATAAGATAAGTGGCAGTTAACAAAGCCTCATCCCACAGATATTTTGGTATATGTCCAAAAATAACAAGGATCTAGTTACCTCTAGTAAATGCCTATTCTTTCTCTCGGCAACCCTATTCTGTTGTGGTGTATCCACACAGAGCTAATTTGGACAATGCCTTTTTTCCAAAAAAAAAATTTACCCAAAGAAGTAGCAAAGAACTCTCCCCATTATCGGATTTGAATTTTACTCAAATTGATTTTCAACCATAGTATAAAACCTTTCAAAAATAGATATAGTTTCAGATTTATCTTTCATTAAATAAGTCCATGTCGTCCTACTATGATCATCAATGAAAGAAACAAACCATCGACACCCATTAATATTCTTCACTTTAGAGGGACCCCAAACATCACTATGGATTAAAGCAAAGGGTTGAGAAGATTTATAAGTAGATGGGAGATAAGAGGCTTTCGTTTGTTTAGCAAGAGGACAAATATGGCATTTAAACAAATGTGGTTTTTATTAATAAATAGAGCAGAAATAGTTTAGCAAGATAATAAAAACTAGGGTGGCCTAGTCGAAAATGCCATAACATAATTTCATCATGCTGCCCTAAAGGAGAAACAGAACTAGTAAAAGCTGAATAAGTTGATTTTGGAGTGCCATAGAGGATATAGAGCCCATTGTGCAATCTAGCATTGCCAATCATTTTCTTCGAATTCAGTGCCTGCAAAATACAACCATTATCATTAAACTTTGAGCAACATTGCAAATCCTTAGAGAGTTTACTCACTGAGAGTAAATTGCAAGTAAGATTTGGTACAAAAAGAACATCCTTAAGGAAAATATCCTTATTAAGAGCAACTGAACCAGACCCATGTATAGGGGATATAGACCTGTCTGCAGTTTTAATAGATTGCTTAGAGCATGAGGGTTCAAAGGCAGAAAATGATGTTTTGTTACCAGTCATATGGTCAGATGCTCCTGAGTCAATAATCCACGCTTGAGCATCTTGTGTAGCTAAAAAGGCTGTAGGGAAGAACCCAGTCTGTGTACCTTCTTCTGACAGAACCACATTTGCATTGCTAGTGCCTCTCATGTTGCCAAACATCTTTTGGAGTGTAGCAAGTTGCTCCTCTGAAAAAACACCACTGCTCATTGTCTTGTGTGAACTGGGTGTGATTCTCGGGGTGCTTTACGTGAAGTAGATCTCCAATCACCCAGGCTTGCCATGTAATTTCCAAAGACTGTTCCTTCAAGTGGCCCGAGTTTTTGCAAAAATCACAAACAGTCGCTTTTTTAGTCTTAGTTGAGGAGGAAGACCGAGTAATTAAAGCGAATCGGATGTGGGAACAACAGAAGCATAAAAGACCTTTCGCTTTCTTCTCTCTCCGACTTCGCAAAGACTTCGCGAATGGAAAGAGGAGGCTTTGTACCAAGAATCCGAGCCTTAACAAAGATCCCGGTCGGTGTTGAGACCATTGAGAAATTGAAAGACCCTCCATTTGTGCTTGTATCTTTTCGTACAAAGTTGCATCTTTAGGAGTTTCCCAATCATGTTCGCATATAGATCAAATTCTTTGCCAAAAGCTTGACAGAGTGTGAAAATACTCGGTAACACTCGACCATCTTGCTTCAAATTGGACACCCGACTCTCAATGTTAAATAGTTCGGAGGTGTTGTTTGTGTTAGAATAGGTCTCTGAGCGACTTGCCATATATATCTGCTTTCTTTGTTTCAGTAAAGGAGAAAATGTGTACCAATGTCGGGGACATGGTATTGATTAGCCAAGACATCACCCTACCATTCTCACGCACCCACTTTTCACATCCTGGATCTGTGGAAGGAGGTTTCTTACTCTCTCCTGAAATATAGCCGAAGTTTTCCTCGACCGAAGGGAAGATTTTGATGATTGGGACCATGGAAGATAATTATGGCCCGTAAATCGATGGCAAGTGACTGTTGTTCAGGGAGTTTCGAAAAATCATCGACAAGTAAAATGAGGATCTGTCGAAGGAGTAGCTCCAGAGGATGCAGTAGGAGAAACCAACGTTTTTAAATCAGAGAATCGATCCCTAGACTGATACCATGTAGAAACTGGTGTAAAACTGTAAGTTTCACTCTCTTTTATTTACCATAATATAGGATATATATACAAGTAAAAAACCCTAAATTAGGTAACAAATAAATAAAATATAAATCCCTAAGATTAAGCCCCATAATCTGCCTAATAATCTGTCTAAGATACAGCAAAGAGATAAGGTTTTATCCTTATCCTGAATTACAGGTACATACTCACAGGAATGCCGGGTGGTTTTCCTGGTGGCATGCTGGGAGGGATGACTGGAAATGTTGACTTCAGCAAAATATTGAATGTAAGTATTAATGTAATATGGAACTTGCATTTTACTTTTATAGCTATCAACTCTGTCATGCTTTTTTATGCTTATCGCTGTTTTTTTCTTCACATTATTTTTGGTTGGGATGATAAGAAAAAATATTTTACTTACGCTTGGAGAAGGTGAAATTTTATTCTAGTTCTTTTTGTGGTTTTTGATGTTGGTATTGTCACTAGGATCCTGAATTGATGGTCGCATTTAGTGATCCGGAAGTCATGGCTGCTCTTCAAGATGGTAATTATTTTCCTCTCCTACATTTGCAATTTATGGAGTATTCTTTCATATTTTGTCATTTTCATTGAACTAGGGCTATGCTTGCCAAGAAAACTCGGGAGAACATATTTTAGCTGATCTTAGTTTTCTATACTATTAAAAAAAAAAAGTTTTCTATGCTAGGTATTGTTTAGCAGATACATTATTCTATCAGGATACAGAGATAATGGGTCTCTTATAGGGAACTCCAAATAGTTCCGCTGAGGCTTTATTGAGATGATCACAGGTGTTGTGGGTTGTATAATCATATGCTCCGGTGTGCTGTAGTATAATTACGCCTTACCTTACATGCGCTTGATGATAGTATTTGGTATTGAATATCTTAGATCGACTAAGTGAGTTTTATACATCATAACCATATATTTTTGGGAAAATTTGTCGCAGTTCATTAAATCATTTGTCACTACTGCAGCTTTGTCCCGATTGTTTCAGTATATGCATGTTATTTAATGTTTTTGGTAATTTGCAAGTTTTCTTTTATTGTCATAATGCCGCGTAGCTTTAGGCATGGATGATCCATGGTCTTGGTTGTTTGTATAAATGGCTAGGTTCTATTACCAGATGGAAACTAAAGTATGCATAGTTTCACACAGTTATCTTTTCCTTAGGTGACAAATCTTTTTGCTGATCTGTATGCTTAAAATGACTTTGCCTCAGAAGTATTGTAAAGAAATTTTATGGTTTTTGATTCAGCAGAATTTCATACACGAATGCCTGTGACGGTTTTATGCATTGTCTAATGCTGCTATTGATGTTATTGTCAATGGGTTTGCAGTGATGAAGCATCCTGCTAATCTAGCAAAGCATCAAGCAAATCCCAAGGTGGCTCCTGTGATTGCCAAGATGATGGGCAAATTTGCCGGACCCAAGTAAGATAGTTTTTCAAATTGTCAATTTGTTTGGGGGGGGGGGGGGGTGTTCATGTTGTTTCCGTCTCTGAAGGAAACTATGTTTTTAAAATTTGTTAGTAAATCTACTCGCATGGTGTTTGTTTTGGTAATTTGTTAGGATTTTGTACTTTGGGTTTGTTAAATAAGAAAAAATAAATAAATCCCCATCATTTTATAAAAATGCAGTTATGTAGCAAGGGACGGTATTCCTATCGATATTTATTTTCTTACTAATTTGTATAATATGAAAAATGAAGTTGGGTCGTGTTTCGCAATATTTTCTTTTCAAGCCCGGCCCTGATATCGAAAGTGAGAGCCAGGCCTGGCTCCAAATAAGTTCTGCTCCTTCTTGTTGGAGATGATTTATTTTGCAGCAATTATCAAGCCTTTTGATTTATTTGGCAAATTAAAAAGAATTTCTTTATTGATATATTAAAACTAGAGTCTATTAGGATCAGTAAACCATTAACTTGGTTCCGATGCAAAACGTTGAATATTGGATATGTAAGGAGCGCATGTAGCGCAATCACTTGAGGCTGCCAAAATCAGTTGCAATTAAAGCAATGCGTATTGCGTACTTAGGAGGAGTTTGAACTTCTGAGAAAAGGGGAATCTGTATCCGTTGATAAGGGCATCAGGGGGTATAGCAGGCTAAAGCTGATTAAAATATCATTCTCGCAGATTTCAACGTTGAAGTTTAAGAAAAATTCAGTTCGCCATTATGCGAAAAATTATGTTTGATTTAATAGTTATTTAAGTCTATTTTTTAATGTAATTTAACCTTTAATATTTTATTTTGGATAAATGATTTTTATGTAGAAAATTGTTAGTCAATTAACAATAAATGATTTGAAATGACTTGATTAATTGACTGTGCACGTTGACATGACATTGTCATATAGATAAAAGTGTTAAACTTGAAAGAACGTCACATGAGTGAAAATAATTCTATGCAATTATATAAAATGTAAATTATTTTTTCTACTGATATTATTTTGTCAAGTTATTTTATGCTGTTTACAGTTAGTTAACTAATAATTTTCATTTGTAGGAGATTATTTTGAACCAAAATAAAATGTTAAGAATTATTCAAAAAAGAATAAGAGTCAAAATAATTATTTAGTTAAAAATTATAATACTCTTTGGACGGCATTGTTTTTTGGTTCTGGATCAATCACACTATTCATTCACCTGTAAAGCAAAACAAAGCAAAGCAGACCAAAAGGCCAAGGTTTGAGTGAAATACTTGTTAATGTGTGCAACAACTTGCATGCATGCTTCCATACAGATTAATCAGTCACCTAAGCTCACCTACCGCTCCCTTTCATTATAAAACCAAATTACATTGGTTGCATGAGTAAGTTACAATTCAAAAAAGAAAATAGTAAGAATTCTCTTCAAACCATTTAAAAAATTTCCCCTACCAAACACTATTATTTGTTACACACATTGTAATACCCTAAACTGGGCCTAGGAAAGTTACTACTATTTTAAGTCATTAACTAATTGAATTAGGTGTTAGTCAAATTGAAAGAATTGGAAATTAATTGAGAAAGAACATTAGCTAACATAATTAAAGGATTAAAATGTTATAGCCAACAAGTTAGAGAACCAAATTAAGAAGACCAAATTGAAATAAGAATAAACAACAAACTTGCATGTGTAATTAGACCATTTAGAGGTAGTGGAATACATGTGGCAAAGGAGATACCATTTTCTTCCTTGTTGGCCGGCTATTGTGAAGAAAAGAAAGAGAAAATCAAAATTGAATCATCTTCTTCATCCTTCAACCTTCCTAGCCGATTCTTGAGAGAGATTAGTGAGAGAGAGTTGTTTGTTGATCAAATTAGCTTGATAGGAAGGTATTTGAATTTCATGTTTAAATATTAAATTTTGATGTTGTTGCTGCCTAATTTGATTAGGATGGAAGATATGTATGTTATTGTGATGATAGTTCTAAGATTCTTTGAAATTTTGAATGTTGTGATCAAATTGCTAAGAAAGAAATATATATGTTTCTGGAAACTTGAATGTTCATGCTGGAAATTTCTATGATTGCTGGAAATTTAGGTACTAAATTGGTATGAATTGATTGTCACATAGAATGAAATTGTTTTGATCACATAGCTAGTGAAGATTGTGTAAACATGATTGATTTTGTATATAAAATGCCATGTTTTGATCACATTGGTAGGTGAAATGAACTGACCTAGACTTGTATGAGTATGTATATAAATTGAATTAACATGTTAGAAGTGTTATCTAAGTGATTAAAGAAGCTGGAAATTTAAGCTAGTGTAATCTGCCCAGAATACTCTATTCTGGGCAGTAACTTTGAAAAATCACTATAAATTGTACAAAGAAAATTTAAGGCTGGAAATTTTATGGACAATGACTTAACATGTCTAAAATTACTAGGAGAAAACGGAACTTAATTCTAGATTGTAGAATTAATTGTAGAAATGAAAAACTAAGGATAGTGCAAACTGTCCAGTGTTGTAAATTGCCCTATCTTTAAACAACAAACTGTATTAATTGGAAAAGAATTAAAATTCAAGGCCTATATGATTAGAAGGAAAATTAAGTTAGCTTTCCAACGGTGTAAACCAATTGAAATTCCGACGTATGGAATGAAAGTTATGCATATTTTAGTAAGTAATGCACAAGCTGCCAGACAACAGCCTTGATTGTTTTGAAATGAATGAATTATGAGTATTGTTGCCTTGTTTTGAAGAAATGAATGTACTTGTCTTGACCTTGATTTACTTGTATAGATTGTTAGGTCAAGGAGTAAAACTTGTGGAGGAAGAAAGGAGTGGCCAAACTAGTGGCAAACACAAAGGAATTTGGATCCAAGATTAGCTAAGCTTGGAGTATAGTGAGTGTAGTTTACAATAGGGTTAGGACTTAGGTCCTAACCAAATGTGCATGATTATCTTCTTGCCATTGATATGCCATGTTAATGATCACAATTTTAACTTGAATGTGAATAAAAGGGAAGAATGGACTAAGCTAAAATTGTGAATAAGTAATAGCATGCAAAATTAAGAAATTAATTAGAAAGAAAAGTGAAAACAAATGTATGTTTCCATGCCTTGGATATGACTTGTTATAATGTTTGCTTGATATTGCTCCTTGAAACAAATGCTTGAACCTTGATACCTTGATTGTGATCATTTAGAATGAGTGGCTATATGTACTTTTATGATTTAATTACTTGTTAACATGATATAAATCATGAACTTAAGATCTTGCTTGATGCCTAAGAGATGGCATATGTTAATTGCTTGCTTGAACGCCAAGATGAAATTGGAAAGTGTAGAGCTAAGGCTCAATTGGCCTAATGGCTGTGTATATGAACATGATCTTGCAATGTATCACTTGAATTGATCCTTTAATAAGCTATTGCTTGACATAAACATGTAATAGTTGAATAAGTGATTCATAATTGAACAAAACCTTGGTTATTAGTGGTCATAGGCAGAAGGGCATGACTTAGAGTCTAGAGCTCATTGTGTCAGGGTGGACTACGGTCTAGGGCTAAGGCCCCTAATTGGCAACAGACGGAGGGTACGTATGTATGGTCTTTGGCAACAGTAGGAGGGTTGACCAGTGTTACGGCACATCTTGTGGCGACAGTTGGTTGGAGACTCGATTACCTGGACAACTAAATACCAAGGGCATAAACTAAAGAAAACAAATAAGAAATAATTAAAGATAAAGCTTATTGATACAATGAATTACTTGATGCAATGAAATTCTTGATACATTGAATTGCTTGACACTTGAATTACATGATACTTGATTTAAGAGTAAAGCCTACTTGATACTTGAACTACATGATACTTGAGTCTCTTGATACTTGTTTTGCTTGTTAATTGAACTACATGATACTTGAGTCTCTTAATACTTGATTTGTTTGATACATGAAATACATGACACTTGAAGTTTCTTAATACTTGAAATTACTAATGCTTGATTTTCTTGCTACTTGAATGTCTTGCTTGAATGGATATGTTACAAAAATTGAATAATAAGTATATATATAAATTTTAGCTCGATTTCTACAAACCTTGACTAGGCTCAAACTTTGTTAATTGATTTATGTCTTATAAATTGGTTAGAACTAGTACTACCTCACTAAGTACATTTTTGTACTTATCACTCTCGTTTCCACTCATCCCAAACTACATGTTAGTTGATTTGAAGCATTCTCCTGATTTTGAAGCTTATTTCTTGCGCCCGAAGCAAAGTACAAGCCAAGTTAGAGTATGGATCCACACCTATACTTGTAATGCTCCTAGTTGGTGGCACCTAGTCTTGTATATAGTTAAACTAGGTCATGCATTTTGCTACTTGAAAGTTTGTATATATGTATGATTATGGCACCTAATATTTCGAATACTTAAGGAATGATAGAATGTATGTCATGCTATGCTTGGCCTTGTGATGGTTGAATGATGATAGAAATGAGCATGTGAAGTTAAACCTACTTGAATTGCTTACTTGTCTTGAATATGTGCTGCGCATATTGATAATGATACATGTATATTGATTGTCCAAAGACAATTGACCTAGCCTTGTACCATTCGAATAGCTTGTGATAAATGATAGTCTTGTATGGTCATACCATATGTATAAGTATTTCTATGACTTGAATGATAAATGCCTAAAGGTAAGGTTGGCATATTACTTGCTTGGAACCAAGGTACGTTCAAATGATCATGTCTAGTATATTAAGTATGAATTATTGTATGTATCAAGCTATGAAATAAAATTGGAAGCATGTTGCTCTTAGGCTATTCGAATGAATTTGAAATAATGTATGTCTATAGGTTTCGAAATGTGATGTTGTATGGTCATGATGATAATGTAAAGTGAAATTTTTGGTAACCTATAATGCCTTGTAAACAAAGTATGAGATAACTTACATGTTAATTAATAAATGCTTGGTTGCTTGTTAGTTAAGTAACTAATCTAATAGGGATGAGTTAAGCCTTTCCTTGCTCGATTTTGCTTGTATTGTTTCTTGGTAACGCTCCCGAACCGGTTTCTTGCCAACCCGGGTAAAGGGTGTTACATTTTATTAGTATCGGAGCTTTTTAGTCGATTCTAGGACTAAACGGGGCTCTCTTGCATCATATAGGATACTTGTGCCACCTAGGAGACTTGTATTGTATAGCTTGTGTCTTTGCTTAACTAAACCGAACCCCTAATTGTTCTCTTTAAATTTAGAATGTCTAAAACAAGGTTCGCTCGGGACGATGAAAGTCCCGTAGGCTCCTCAAATGAAGAGGATAGTGTGAGGATGGAGCAGAATCCTCCACAGTAACAAGCTGAACCTAGAGCGCAAGCTCAACCCCAAGCCCAAGCTGCTGCTCAACAGGAAGCTCCTGCTATAAATCATGTGCAGCAGGAATGTCTCCTGAGCATGAATGAGATGTTCGATCATCTTGTAACTACCTTGAAACGAGACCACCCTATTCTTACTCCAACTAGAGCTCTTATTGACAAACTGGCTCAACATCGGGCTTATACCTTCACTGGTACTGATGAAGCCAATCCCGAAGTAGTTGAGTATTGGTTAGAGGCCACTACTTGAATCCTGACCAAACAACTGCCCTATTCTGATGAACACAAACTCGAATGTGCTATAGCCCTGTTGGCAGACAAAGCTCTGAGCTGGTGGAAAACCACTATTCTGACTGCTCATGCTGAAGCTGTAACTTGGAAATTCTTCCTCGACGAATTCAAGAAGAAATACATTAGTGAAAAATACCTGGCTGAGCGTTGGAAGCATTTCTTGTACCTCAAGCAAGGTGGCCGACCTATCGAACAGTACGTGAGTGACTTCTGCAAGTATTGAAAATACGGGTCGAAATACATCAAGACTGATGCTGAGAAGTGTAGGATGTTTATTGATGGATTGAATGACGAGTTAAGTCCATTATTCACTGCCCTGGATATCACTGACTTCCAGAATCTGGTGAACTGGGCCATTGCAACCGAGGCGAAGATGAAAGCCTCTGAGAAATGTAAAAGTGGAAACTCCTGGAAAGACAAGCGATCCAGGAATGATGATAAGCCCTACTAGCAGTCAAAGAAGTCCAAATATTCTAAGGATCACTCTTCGAATTACACTTCTACTCAAAAAAGCAATTTCATACTAAGACCCCAATCGGTATCCAAGCCATCAGCCCCGATCATCTCTGTTGATAGTACGGGGAATTTCGGTAAAGCTGTTCAGTATCCTACTTGCAAGTTTTGCCAGAAACACCACACTGGTCAGTGTAGAACTCAACAGAACCTATGTTACTTATGTGGAGCCTCCGATCACTATATCAGTGATTGTCCTCAGAATCCTAACAAGGTTCTGAATCGAACTCCTGCAAATGCTAGCTTAACTCCTTCCATTCGAAACAAAGGCCCCAAACAAGCTTAGTCTGAAAATCAAGGGAAGGCAAAAGGATAGCATTCAATTGCACCTACTCACCAAGATTCTCGATCTCCTGCTCGAATCTATCAAATTTAGGGAAAAGAAGATGAAGAATAACCCGATGTTATAGCAAGTACCGTTGAATTAAATTCGACTCCTATTTATGCTTTAATAGACTCAGGATCCACTCATTCTTTTGTATGCTCAACCTTGATTGAAAAATTGAAATTAAAGCCTGAAATTGTAAAACAAAGCCTTGTAGTTTCGAACCCAATAGGGGGAATTCCAAACATAAGCCTTATCTGTAGAAACTGTCCCCTATTCATTCGAAATGTACCATTTCTTGTTGATCTATATGTACTACCAACTTGTGAATTCGATCTAGTACTGGGACTAGATTGGTTAAGCAAGCATGAAGCCTGGGTAGATTGCCTAAATAAGAGACTTTACCTATGGGGTTTAGGAAAGGAATCAATTCTTCTAATTAACAAGAAACCGACCTCATTCTTTGCTACTATGGTCTTACAAGATGAACTTGAATTCGGTTTACCTAGTGTGCCTATTGTATCTTAATATCTCAATGTTTTTCCCGAGGAACTCCATGATCTCCCTCCAACCAGAGAAGTGGAGTTCGGGATCGATGTCCAACCTGGAACAACTCTAGTGTCAACCACACCTTATCGAATGGCACCTGTTGAGTTGAAAGAACTCAAGAAGCAACTCCAAAAGCTACAAGACAAGGGTTTCATTAGGCCTAGCTCGTCTCCCTAGGGTGCTCCAGTCTTGTTTGTGAAGAAGAAAGACGGGACTATGAGACTCTGTATTGATTACAGACAATTGAACAATCTTACTACCAAGAATCGATATCCTCTCCCTAGGATTGAAGATCTTTTTGATCAACTCAAAGATGCTGCAGTATTCTCAAATATCGATGTACGATCGAGATACTACCAAATAAGGGTAAAAGAAGAATATGTACCCAAGACAGTCTTTCATACTCGATATGGCCATTTTGAATTCCTTCTAATGCCTTTCAGATTAATGAATGCTCCGGCTGCTTTCATGGATCTCATGAACGTGTATTTAAGCCCTATCTTGACAAGTTCGTGGTCGTCTTTATTGATGACATTTTGGTGTATTCTCGGAATAAGGAAGAACATTCTGAACACCTTCGAATTGTATTGCAAACCCTCTGAGAACGTCAATTGTACACAAAGTTCTCAAAATGTGAATTTTGGCTATCGAAAGTGTCGTTCCTTGGCCATGTCATCTCGGCAGAAGAGATTAAAGTAGACCCGAGCAAAATTCAATCTATCATGGATTGGATATCTCTGAGGAATGTTGATGAGGTCACAAGCTTTCTCGATTTAGCCGGGTATTGTCGACGTTTTGTCAAGGGATTCTCATCTATTTCCGCAAGTTTGACTAAGCTAACTCGCAAAGATACACCCTTTGTTTGGTCAAAGAACCAACAACGAAGCTTCGATCAGCTTAAATAAGCCCTGACTCATGCTCCGGTTCTCATCCAACCAGTATCGGGCAATGAGTACAATGTTTACAGTGATGCATCTCATTTGGGACTAGGATGTGTCCTAATGCAAGATGGAAATGTGGTAGCTTACGCTTCAAGGCAACTAAAACCACACGAGTCTAACTATCCTACTCACGATCTAGAATTGGCAGCTATCGTGTTTGCACTCAAAGTCTGGAGACATTACTTGTACGGGGAGAAATGCAATTTGTTCACAGACCACAAGAGTCTCAAGTATCTCCTAACTCAGAAAGACTTGAACTTGAGGCAAAGGAGATGGATAGAGTTACTTAAAGATTACGATTTGGTTATCGACTACCATCCAGTGAAAGAAAACGTGGTTGTTGATGCCCTTAGTCGCAGACCATACTCGGGTAAACCCTTAAATCTAAATCCTAGAATAATCTATTCGAATTAGACCTTTCTTGACTTACAAGTAACTATTCAAAAATCTCCCTTAATGATCTTTTCCATTCGTTTATAGCTTCCTTGGCTATAAATGCTCATTTCCGTTTATCCAAAGGACGGAAATTCTTGCCTGAACTTCAAGTTCAATCCAGTCTAATCTCGAGAATCAAAGAACTCCAACAAATTGATCCAGATCTTTAGAAGATCATGTCCAAGCTAGACTCTGAGTCTAATTCTGACTTCTCCCTCAAGTCGAATGGACTCCTCTGTTTTAAAGATAGAACATGTGTTCCTAACAAAGAGGAACTAAGACATAAGATGTTACAAGAAGCTCACCAAAGCTCTTTCTTGATTCACCCTGGATCGGTTAAGATATACAAGGACCTAAAGCCACTATACTGGTGGCCAAGCATGAAATCAGCTATCACAGACTTTGTTTCGAAGTGCTTAACTTATCAGAGGGTCAAATCTGAACATCAAGTCCCTACTGGATTGCTCCAACCAATCAAATTCCCTCAGTGGAAATGGGATCGGATTACAATAGACTTCGTTACTGGTCTTCTTTCCACTCCAAGAAAGAATGATGCTGTGTGGGTGATTGTTGATAGATTCACAAAGTCTAATCATTTCATCCCTGTTCGAATGAACATGATCTTGGAAACCTTAGCCGAGCTATACATCCGTGAAGTGATTTGATTACACGGTGTACCTACAGCTATAATCTCCGATCGATACCCTAGATTTGTTTCCCGATTCTGGAATTCATTGCAAAAAGCCCTTGGAACTAAAGTTCACCTTAGTACATCCTTTCATCCTCAATCAGATGGACAATCTAAAAGAATCATCCAAGTACTTGAAGACATGCTACATGCTTGTGTTATAGATTTTAGAAAGAACCGGGAGAAATCTCTACTCCTAGTAGAGTTTGCTTACAACAATAGCTACCCGACATCTATCCAGATGGCTCCCTTCGAAGCTCTATACGGAAGAAAAATGTAGAACTCCCTTGTGCTGGTCTGAACCGGGAGAAAACAAAGTATTAGGACCTCAATTGCTTTGAGAAACCGAAGAACAAGTGAAGATCATTCATGATCGATTGAAGCAAGCCTTTGATAGACAGAAAGCCTATGCAGACTTGAAAATGAGAGACATCCAATACAATGTTGGAGACAAGGTCTTCCTAAAAGTGTCCCCTTGGAAGAAAGTCTTTCGATTTGGAAGAAAAGGGAAACTCAATCCTTGATTCATTGAACCATTCGAAATCATTGAAAGGATTGGTCCAGTGGCTTATCGATTGGCACTCCCCAGTGAATTTGACAAGATTCATAATGTCTTTCACGTATCCATACTCCGAAGATATCGATCTGATCCATCCCATGTCCTTGAACCTAAAGAAGTAGAGTTAAATCCCGACCTATCATATGAGGAAGAACCAATACGAATACTTGACAAAGAAGTTAGAAGACTCCAAAACAAGAATGTTCCCTTGGTGAAAGTGTTATGGAGGAATCATAAAATGGAAGAGGCAACTTGGGAACCTGAGGCTACAATGAGAGATCAATATCCTCACTTGTTCAACTCAGGTAAATTCGAGGGCGAATTTATTTTAAGGAGGGGAGAATTGTAATACCCTAAACCGGGCCTAGGAAAATTACCACTATTTTAAGTCATTAACTAATTGAATTAGGTGTTAGTCAAATTGAAAAAACTATAAATTAATTGAGAAAGAACATTAGCTAACATAATTAAAGGATTAAAATGTTATAGCCAACAAGTTAGAGAACCAAATTAAGATGACCAAATTGAAACAAGAATAAACAACAAACTTGCATGTGTAATTAGACCGTTTAGAGGTAGTGGAATACATGTGGCAAGGTTATTATACATGTGGCAAAGGAGATACCATTTTCTTCCTTGTTGGCCGGCTATTGTGAAGAAAAGAAAGAGAAAATCAAAATTGAATCATCTTCTTCATCCTTCAACCTTCCTAGCCGATTCTTGAGAGAGATTAGTGAGAGAGAGTTGTTTGTTGATCAAATTAGTTTGATAGGAAAGTATTTGAATTTCATGTTTAAATATTAAATTTTGATGTTGTTGCTGCCTAATTTGATTAGGATGGAAGATATGTATGTTATTGTGATGATAGTTCTAAGATTCTTTGAAATTTTGAATGTTGTGATCAAATTGCTAAGAAAGAAATATATATGTTTCTGGAAACTTGAATGTTCATGCTGGAAATTTCTATGATTGCTGGAAATTTAGGTACTAAATTGGTATGAATTGATTGTCACATAGAATGAAATTGTTTTGATCACATAGCTAGTGAAGATTGTGTAAACATGATTGATTTTGTATATAAAATGCCATGTTTTGATCACATTGGTAGGTGAAATGAACTGACCTAGACTTGTATGAGTATGTATATAAATTGAATTAACATGTTAGAAGTGTTATCTAAGTGATTAAAGAAGCTGGAAATTTAAGCTAGTGTAATCTGCCCAAAATACTCTATTCTGGGCAGTAACTTTGAAAAATCACTATAAATTGTACAAAGAAAATTTAAGGCTGGAAATTTTATGGAAAATGCCTTAACATGTCTAAAATCATTAGGAGAAAACGGAATTGAATTCTAGATTGTAGAAATGAAAAACTAAGGATAGTTCAAACTATCCAGTGTTGTAAATTGCCTTGTCTTTAAACAAAAAACTGTATTAATTGGAAAAGAATTAAAATGCAAAGCCTATATGATTAGAAGGAAAATTATGTTAGCTTCCCAACGGTGTAAACAATTGAAATTCTGACGTACGGAATTAAAGTTATGCATATTTTAGTAAGTAATGCACAAGCTGCTAGACAACAGCCTTGATTGTTTTGAAATGAATGAATTATGAGTATTGTTGCCTTGTTTTGAAGAAATGAATGTACTTGTCTTGACCTTGATTTACTTGTATGGGTTGTTAGAGCAAGGAGTAAAACTTGTGGAGGAAGAAAGGAGTGGCCAAGCTAGTGGCGAACACAAAGGAATTTGGATCCAAGATTAGCTAAGCTTGGAGTATAGTGAGTGTAGTTTACAATAGGGTTAGGACTTAGGTCCTAATCAAATGTGCATGATTATCTTCTTGCCATTGATATGCCATGTTAATTATCTCAATTTTAACTTGAATATGAATAAAAGGGAAGAATGGACTAAGCTAAAATTGTGAATAAGTAATAGCATGCAAAATTGAGAAATTAATTAGAAAGAAAAGTGAAAACAAATGTATGTTTCCATGCCTTGGATATGACTTGTTATAATGTTTGCCTGATATTGCTCCTTGATACAAATGCTTGAACCATGATGCCTTGATTGTGATCATTTAGAATGAGTGCCTATATGTACTTTTATGATTTAATTACTTGTTAACATGATATAAATCATGAACTTAGGAACTTGCTTGATGCCTAAGAGATGGCATATGTTAATTGCTTGCTTGAATGACAAGATGAAATTGCAAAGTGTAGAGCTAAGGCTCAATTGGCCTAAGGGCTGTGTATATGAACATGATCTTGCAATGTATCACTTGAATTGATCATTGAATAAGCTATTGCTTGACATAAACATGTAATACTTGAATAAGTGATTCATAATTGAACAAAGCCTTGGTTGTTAGTGGTCATAGGCAGAATGACATGCCTTAGAGTCTAGAGCTCATTGTATCATGGTGGACTACGGTCCAGGGCTAAGGCCCCTAATTGGCAACAGACGGAGGGTACGTATGTGTGGTCTTTGGCGACAGTAGGAGGGTTGACCAGTGCTGCAGCACATCTTGTGGCGACAGTTGGTTGGAGACTCGATTACCTGGACAACTAAATACCAAGGGCATAAACTAAAGAAAACAAATAAGAAATAATTAAAGATAAAGCTTATTGATACATTGAATTACTTGATGCAATGAAATTCTTGATACATTGAATTGCTTGACACTTGAATTACATGATACTTGATTTAAGAGTAAAGCCTACTTGATACTTGAGTCTCTTGATACTTGTTTTGCTTGTTAATTGAACTACATGATACTTGAGTCTCTTGATACTTGATTTGTTTGATACTTGAAATACATGACACTTGAAGTTTCTTAATAATTGAAATTACTAATGCTTGATTTTCTTGCTACTTGAATATCTTGCTTGAATGGATATGTTACAAAAATTGAATGATAAGTATATATATAAATTTTAGTTCGATTTCTACAAACCTTGACTAGGCTCAAACTTGGTTAATTGATTTATGTCTTATAAATTGGTTAGAACTAGTACTACCTCACTAAGTACATTTTTGTACTTATCACTCTCGTTTCTACTTTTCCCAAACTACATGTTAGTTGATTTGAAGCATTCTCCTGATTTTGAAGCTTCTTTCTTGCGCCCGAAGCAAAGTACAAGCCAAGTTAGAGTATGGATCCACACCTATACTTGTAATGCTCCTAGTTGGTGGCACCTAGTCTTGTATATAGTTAAACTAGGTCATGCATTTTACTACTTGAAAGTTTGTATATATGTATGATTATGGGTCCTAATATTTCGAATACTTAAGGTATGATAGAATGTATGTCATGCTATGCTTCCATGCCTTGGATATGACTATTCAAAAGTTTCCATGCATGGGTTGTTGTGGGGGCGCAAGGGAACCACTATTCGAGAGCATTAGGGTTTTTAATAAAAAAATTTCAAAAATTAAATTTTCATTTTTATTAACCAAACATGTTTTTCAATATTTGGAAAATTAAAAATAAAAATTATTTTTTGAAAATGACCATAAAAATAAAAACATTTTCTAGAATCAAATAGACGCTATATTTTTCACAGTAGTAATATTGAAACCGGCTACCAACTCATATGTATTTTATTGTCGATGTGGTATTACTTTGTCTTATATACCATTTCAATGAACAATTTTAAAATTATAATTTTACAATTGGTTTATTGCAAAATAGTTTAAAGTGACGCAATCTGCCAAGTAAATAAAATAGTATTACATCAATAACGAAATACATGTGAATTGTTGTACGATCTCCGCACCAATGTTGTAAAAAATTTAATAATTTAGTCAAAATTTTCGCCAAAAACATAATAATTAGTTTATTTTTTATATTAATAAAAAATTAAAATTTAATTCAAAATCCCTAGATAAATTGACAAATGATATAAACATTGATAGTTAAATTTATCGCTATATTTTTTAATAATAAAATTCTAAAAAACATGATCACAATTAGGTAAAGGAAATATGTTATCTTGAATTTTTCTGTGATTGCATTAATTAGTAGGGTGAAGTCTTATATTTTCTTATTTTTTTTCTTGCAACTTGGTAGAAAGTTGGTCTTCCCTTTTTAAGCTATTGATTGTACCTTTATTATGTATTACTATTTTTTATTTGATGACGATTGCATTACTCATGAAGTATGTAATTGAACAGCTCTATCAAACTTAAAATATGGTTTATTTATTTAATCAAAATGATAATAGTTTAACATCATTGTTCCCATGGAGAATAGTAATCACAATGTTTTTGAATTGAATTACCATTTGGTAGTTCCTTAGTCGCTTTAAGCTATGCCTTATAGTGTTCATGCCATAATGATGAGCATGTATTCTTTTCTTGTTCAACAACACACAGGTGGGCTTATATAATCAATTGATAGCATTTTAAAAATAAATTGCTATTTATTCAAAAAACATCTCCACAATAAACTTTGATAAGTAAATCCAATATTAATCTTACAGTCACTAAAATGTTGTGGAATTAAGTAGATTTGATATAATGGAAGTATTGTTATTAAACTCTTTATAATATATAATATATTTGTTGAGTTAGATATTGCAAATTGTACAATAAAATTCTGATAAACGAATATTCTATCGATGATTTCATCATTTTGAACATAAAGGGCTAAAATATTAGTGAAATGTAATCATATGCAGAATTCTTTTTTATTTTCATATGCATCGTGTTGGTTCACATGCTCCCACCGAATGGGTTAGTGGAAAACTGATAAAGGAGCAAGAAATCCTTTAATGAAGGAGAAATTTCAACATCATGCAATGACTAAATAACAAGTGTATATTAATGAAAGGAAAATTTGTTAATTCCACTAACGTTTTAGTTTTAGAGTTTAGGGTTTTAGTTTAGAGTTTAAAATTTAGGGATTTAGGTGTGGGGATATAGAATTTAGGGGTTGTGGTTATAATTTAAGGTTTATGGTTTACAGGTAAGAGTTTAGGGTAATATATTAGAGATTTAAGTTTTAACTTATAAATCTTAAATTTTAACCATGACCCTAAATTCTAACCATAACCCCTAAATTCTAAATCCTTACATCTAAATCCATAAACTTTAAACCCAAAACTAAATCTCTAAAGCTAAAAATTAAGACACTTGGGGAAACAAAAAGTTTTCGTGTATGGTATAACTACCCATTAATAAATAGCGAAAAATATTGCAGATTAGAGAATATGATCAATATTGTGGAATGTAAATATTATATTATATATATATTGTTAATAATATAACTGAACAACATTTAAAGCTAGGGTCATTGAAGTGACGATGAACTCACAACTGCTACAGTATGGCTGAGCTTAAACCAGACAGCCCCAATTCTACAAGCAATGCCTTGCTCCTCCTTAGCTACCTTACCTCAATTTGTATTAATTTTCAATTGTTCTCTACCTAAATATTTAATGATACAACAGCTTCTTCAACTCTAAAGAAATGAAAAATAAAATACTCTTTAGAACATTAATCATAATTTTGATTAATGTAATATGCTAGAATTAGTTGTTAGACCATGGGCATTAATAATCCAAGAATAATAATAATTATTAAGTAAAATCAAAATATTTACATTATTATTAAAGCAAAAATTATTAAATAAAATAAATCGAATAATACAAAATCGAATGAATCAGAACATTTAGATCATCTCTTCGTTACTGCTATACTTGAATCTGATTGTACTACTTCTCCCACGTGTTCCACTAAATACCAACACGTAGCTTCTCCCATATTTACTTTATTGCAAGTAATAATAAATTTTCAAGGAATTAAAAATAATAGAATCTAATAAAGTAATTGAAAATAAACCTTAATTAAATTTAGTAGAAAGGAGTTGAGGCTTGTGAGAACACAGTTTTCTTAAGACAAATTTCCGGCCACTCCTATGGTGCTTGAGATATGTTGGTCATCTGTCTCCCAAGATACAATAACTATATGATCAATTGTAGTAGCACATCTGCAGAAATTACGAACTGTAACCTTTCCTTCCTCTATCACCGAAAATACTTTAGAAAATCACAAAGTAAAAATAGTAGAAAATCTCTGTGTTTTGTCGTAGTTGTTAAACCTAGTTGGTTTGTATGCTATTTATAGGGGTAGGAGTTTCATTGGAAATAAAACTTGTGAATTATTTAAATTTATTTGAAATAAAATTTATTAATTAAATAGCATTATCACAATAACATCTGAATTAAAAGATAATATTTTATCCTTTTCATTTCAGAATATTCAAAAAATAATATCCAAATTTAAAGATAATATCTTATCATTTATCCTTTTATTTGTGATATTAAAAATACTACATTTAAGGAAAATTTATCTCGTAATGGGTTAGAATATCCGCAAGCCCACAGAGGGCCTGATCGATCCTGACATTTACGTCACCCATATCATATCAGCTTAAGTTACTCAATAACCACCAAGTAGAGTGTAAAACTAATATTTGATTTTGATATAACAAGTAATTTCAAGGACCAATTTGTAAAATAAGATAAATTTTTAAGTACCCAAAAATGTCACAAACTGACATGATTTCGAGCTTAAAATAATTTCTAAGTCAAAAACTAAAACCCCAAAATTTTCTAAGTGTTTTTCATACTCTAAATAGCCAAGATTGCCCAAGCATATTGATACCCAGTAGGCCATATCGATACGGTGGCTCGACACTAGAATATGTTTTTAACTTAATGGCTATCAAACCGGTATGCTGTTTTGATATGCTTGTATCCGTTTTGATACTCCATTCAACCTGGGAAATAACGGATATATGAGTATCGGTACGACTTCATGCGTACCGATACATGGCATTTAGATTTTCCAAATCTTTTGTAAAATTGACAACTCGTACTGATATGCCCTTCCTGCGTATCGATACCCCTTTGTACAACGATTTTCTCTTTTTAGGCAGGTACCGGTACGACTCCCACCGTACAGAGACCTGCTGTTAGCAGACTGCATTTATTGTGGAAAAAATGAAGTCCAACGGCTCTATTGATGATCTCAGCTACCCAAACGGTTGGAAATCAGCGAGGGGGCATTTAAACTAGTCTCCAAAGCTACAACAACAACTAATCATCAACTTTCAAGCATTCAAGCACAAATCCAACATCTTTGAGCCTGTTAGAGTCAAATCCTTGTAACCCTCTTGAGTGAGCAAAATTGTAATATTTATTTTCAAGATTAGGTTGAGTGAACTTGTATTGGGGAAAATTTATTACCTTTGAGAGGATTTTATCATTTGCCAATCTTTTCTTGTAAAAGAGTGAGTTCATCAAAGCTTGGGTAGAAAGCTTTGATTGTGTAACGGTTTCCTCTAAGGCCTAGAAAAGGGGATGAAATTCTTTAGTGAATTTGTGAAAATCCTTAGTGGGAAGCTAAAGTAGTGGATGTAGACCTTGTTAGAAGGTTGAACCACTATAATTCCTTGTGTTCAAATTTTTCCAAATTTTCAAATTGCTTTCACCAAAAAAATTTTATTTGTCAATTCACCCCCTCTTGGCCTTTTCACAGTCGATTAATTACTCAATAATTAGTATAAGAGCCACACTCAATTGAAGGTCTAATCACCGTTGAGATGGTCCTAAAGGTGTTCAATAAATCAATAAATTAATCCAAGGCCTCTAACAACCTCTATGAGTCTCAATCCATCACCAAACCCCCTTATTTCAATAGGGATACCTATCCTTATTGGAAGAATCGTATGAGGCTCTTCATCAAATCCAACGACTACCTCATTTAGGATGTAGTATAAGATGGACCAACCATTCCAATAAAGAGAGAAAGAGACCGGCTCATTCTTAAGTCCAAGCATAAGATGACCGATGAAGGTCGAAGGAAATTGCAAATCAACGACAAAGCTATGCACATGATCTTTTACGCTCTTGGTCCGGATGAGTACTCGAAGATGTCTTCTTACACAAGTGCAAAGGAGATATGGGATAAGCTAGAAGTGACGTACGAGGGCACAAACGAAGTAAAGAAGACCAAGACTGGCCTCCTAAATCTAAGCTACGAGAACTTTAAAATGGAGCCGGATAAAGACATTTAAAAATGTTTGATTGATTCTCCGTCATCGTCAAAGGGCTAAAAGGATTCGAAGAAGTCATTCTGGAAGAAAAGCATGTCCGAAATCTTATATACTCTTTTCCCGAGACATGGAATGGAAAGAGGATCGTCATCATAGAAGCCAAAGATCTCAATACCTTGAAGCTCGATGCTCTTATGGGGTCTCTTCTTACTCATGAGATCATGAAGAAAGGAAGAGATGAAGAAAAGAAAAGAAAAGAGAAGAAGATCAAAAAGAAAGAGGTGGAGAAGAAAAAGATAGGAATTGCTCTCAAAGCTTCACAAGATGAGAGTGATTCTTGTGAGGAGGAAGATGAAGAAATGGCTATGCTAGCCAAAAGGTTCACTCGGTTCATGAAATCCAACCGGGGAATAAAGTTCCATCAAAGTGGGGATTTCAAGAACAAGAACAAGGAGGAAGAGAAGGATTAAATAATTTGTTATGAGTGCAAGAAACTGGGGCACATCAAGACTGATTGTCCCTAACTCAAGAAGAAAAGTTCGAGAAGAAAAAAATCATAAGGCTCATGTAGCCACTTGGAGTGATGGAGAATCTTCAAGCGAGAGGAACAAGAAGTTGTAAATCTATGCCTCATGGCCTTTGAAGTGGATCCTAAGGTAACCTCCAACTCATCTATTGAACTTACATTTGATGAATTATATGATGAGTATAATGAGTTGCAAGAGGTGTATGATGAATTAGTTTTAGAGTTTAAAGAATCAATTAAAAAAATAAAAAAATTATTTTCAACATGAAAAATGAAAAAGATTCTTTAACTAAAACTAATTTGGAATTAGAAAGTAAAATTGGAAATATGCAAGATAAATTAAGTGAACTAGAAAAGAAGAATCTAGATTTGCATAATTTACTTTCTAAGGTTAAAGATGATCACCAAAAAGAAGTGGGTGATCTCAAAGTTTCATTGAACAAAGTTGGGAACACTCATTATGAAAAAGGAACTTCTTCAAAATCCAACTATGTAAAAAGAAACTTTGGTGGTTACAAACATGGAGGTTTCCCTAGACCTTATTATGGCAAGAAAATTTGAAGTGTATGGATTCCTAAAAATGTTGCTGCTTCTTGGATTCCCAAGGGAACCAAGATTTTTGGAACTAATGTTCATGGACCCAAAAAGATTTGGGTACCAAAAATCAAAAATCAATTCCATGTTTGTAGGGGGAGCATTACTACAAGGCCAATTCTACAAGTGCAAATTCATGGTACCTTGATAGTGGATGCTCAAGAAACATGACTGAAGACAAGAGTCAATTTCTAGATCTAAAACTGAAGAGTAGAGGAGTAGTGACGTTTGGTGACAACTCCAAAGGCCACATTGAAGGAATTGGTTCTATCGATAATCACTCTTCTATTCTTATTGAAAATGTTTTATATGTCAATGGTCTAAAATATAATTTATTAACCATAAGACAACTTTGTGATAAAGGTTTCAATGTGCTTTTTGATTTAAATGGTAGCAAAATTATCAACATTGAAACCAACAAAATTGTGCTTTTTGGTCATCGCATAGGAAACATATACATGGTGCATTTAGATGACATTCATATTTCTAATGCATGTTTTGTAGCTAAAGATGAGCATGATTCATGGTTATGCCATAGAAAACTAGGGCATGCAAGCATGAGTATTCTAGAAAAAATGATTTCAAATGATCTTGTAAGGGGTTTGCCAAAAATAAAGTTTTCATATGACAAAATTTGTGATGCTTGTGCTAAAGGCAAACATAAAAGAGTTTTTTAAACATATTAATGATGTTTCTACAAGTGGAGTTTTACAATTGATCCACATGCCTCTTTTTGGCCCTATTAGAACAATGAGTTTGGGTGGAAAATCATATGCATTTGTTTTAGTTGATGACTACTCTAGATATACCTGGGTTCTATTTTTAAGTACCAAGAATGAGGCTTTAGAAAAATTCATCACATTTTCAAAAGTAAATCAAAACGATTTTGGTTACTCAATTGCACATATTCGAAGTGACCATGGAATCGAATTTCAAAATCTAGGTTTTGAAGACTTTTGTAACTCAAATGGTATAAGCCATAATTTTCCACTCTTTGAACACCTCAACAAAATGGGGTCGTTGAGAGGAAAAATCAAACTTTAGAAGAAATTTTTATAACTTGTGAAAATAATTTGCCTAAGTATTTTTGGGCGGAAGCCACTAATACAACTTGCTATATTGTAAATAGAGTAATGATTATGCCTATTTTAAAGAAAACTCCTTATGAACTTTTCAAAAAGAAAAAGCCTAACATTAGCTTCTTTTATCCATTTGATTGTAAAGTTTTGTTTTAAACAATGGAAAAGATAATTTAGGCAAATTTGATGCAAAAAGTGATGAAGTTATTTTTCTAGGCCACTCTTTAAATTCTAAAGCCTATCGTGTATTTAAAAAAAGAACTTTAGTTGTAGAAGAGTCTATACATGTGGTTTTCGATGATAAACTCCTTCTTAGGAAGGATTCTTGTGATGAGGATGATGTAGGAATTTTTGATGCCAATGATGGTGGAGGGCAATCATCAAAGATAGATGAAGTTCAATCAAAAGATGAACCACAAGATCCACCTCTAGAAGCCTTGAAGGACATGACTCTAGAGGAAAATGAGGTCACTTACCCAAGGGAGTTCAGCTATGTCAAAGGTGGTGAAATTTTGGGTAATCCATCCAAAGGGGTAACCACTAGATATTCTCTTAGAAATACATGTAATTATGTTGCATTTATCTCATGCATAAAGCCTACAAATATAAAAGAAGCATTAAATGATGATTATTGGATATTGGCTAAGCAAGAGGAGTTAAATCAATTTGAGAGAAGTAAAGTATGGACATTAGTTGATAGGCCATGTAATAAATCTACTATAAGAACTAAATGGGTTTTTAGAAACAAACTAGATGAGAGTGGTAACATAGTGAGAAACAAGGCTAGGCTTGTTGCTCAAGGTTACACTCAAGAAGAAGGAATTAATTTTGATGAAACCTATGCACCTATAGCTATAATGGAAACTATTAGGATGTTGCTTACATTTGCATGTTATCATGAATTCAAGCTTTTTCAAATGGATGTAAAAAGTGCTTTTCTAAATGGTTTTATAAATGAAGAAGTATATGTAGAACAATCACCCACTTTTGAAGATCTAAAATACCCAAACCATGTTTTCAAACTTTCAAAGGCTTTATATGGTTTGAAACAAGCTCCTAAAGGCTGGTATGAATGTTTATCAATTTTTTAATTAAAAAATATTTTAACAAAGGAAAGGTGGATACTACACTTTTTATAAAAAAGATAAAGACATCTTATTAGTACAAATTTATGTTGATGATATAATTTTTTGTTCTACTAATGAGCTTCTTTGTCAAGAGTTTGCTAAGTTGATGCAAGGTGAATTTGAGATGAGCATGATGTGGGAGTTATCATTCTTTTTAGGGCTCCAAATCAAACAAAGGTAGGATGGCATCTTCATCAATCAAGCTAAGTACATCAAGGATATGCTCAAGAAGTTTAGCTTGGAGAATGTGAAACCTCAAGCCACACCAATGAGCTCTTCTACAAAGATTGACAAAGATGAATGAGGTAAGTGTGTTGATTTAAAGCTTTATAGATCAATGATAAGATCTTTGCTTTATCTTACCGCAAGTAGACCAGATATTATGTTTAGTGTTTGCTTATGTGCTAGATTTCAAGCAAGTCCTAGAGAATCACACCTTAAAGCCATTAAGAGAAACTTTAGATACCTTAGAGACGCACATTGTTTAGGTCTTTGGTATCGTAGAGACTCATCTTTTAGTTTGCATGCTTATTCGAATGAGGATTATAGAGGTTGTAAAATAGATAGAAAGAGTACCTCCGGTACATGTCAATTTCTAGGTAGTTTGCTCATATCATGGTTTTCTAAGAAGCAAAATAGCGTAACATTATCTACCACCGAGGCAGAATACATTTCGGCCGGAAGTTGTTGTGCTCAAGTCCTTTGGATAAAGAAACAACTTTTAGATTATGGAATTGATGCAGCTACCATCCCTCTAAAGTGTGATAATACTAGTGTCATTTGTCTCACTAAGAATCCCATCCAACATTCAAGAACCAAGCACATAGAGATAAGGCATCATTTCATTAGAAATCATGTCTTAAAAAATGATGTAGTTCTAGAATATGTAGACACCTTGAACCAATTAGCGGATATCTTTACCAAACCTTTAGACAAAGAGCGTTTTGGTCTCTTAGGAGAGAGTTAGGGCTTACTAGTCTTTCTTGAGCCTTAGAGCCATTTTGGTGTTTAAATTTTTCTTGAATTTGGTTAATTTCAATGCTTATGCGTTTTTGATCCTATGTGCATCTATTCATATTGTTAGAGAAGTATGCATCTATTTTTGACCATACATGATAATCTCATATCATTCAAATGCATATAGATTCGATTAAGTTCGAATTTTTGGGTCCTCTGTAGCCAAAAATGTCATTTTTGGTCAAAGGGTATCGATACGGTTATTCGTGTATCTATACGGGTAAACATGCATTGTTTCTGTATAGGTGAAGCCCGTATCATTATGAGACAAGGATTGGTACGCCTATATAGCGTACCGGTATACAATTTTGATACGTGCTTTTGTGTATTGGTACGCGTAGCTGCTAGAGCTTTAAATAGAGTTTTAAATGTGGTTTTCCTATTTTAAACCAAACTCTAACTTTTCATAAAAACCCTAGGTTGAAAATTATCTATAAAAAGCTCTCAAATCTCTTGTTTTTCTCACAAATCTACACAAATTATTTGGGGGCTTTTGTTTTCAACATCAAACCCAAGCAAAATTCATCACCACTTTAATCCATACTACATCACTAAGCTAACTCGTTACACTCATACCCTAAAGTTTTTGTTGGCCTGAGAACTAAGAGGGAGCAAACCAAGAAGCCCCAAGTTACTTATTGTCTCTAAGGCAGAGGAGTGTTCTAAAATTTTTCTTGCCTTTGGCAAAACATTGTTGTAATATCCCAAATTTTGGCCAGTGACCGAAATGAAAATTTTGAAAGTTTTGGGGTTAAAAGTATAAACTTTGGAAAAGTTTAGGGACTAAAGTGTAAATTTCTCCAACAAGTGATTTTATTCAGTATAAGAGTGAATCAGATCGAAATAAGTACCTTGATATCAGTTTTAAGAATTAAGATGCAGTAAAAGGTACTAAATTTGGATCGAATAAAATTGTTAAGGGTGTTACAATTGTTGCCTATTTTTACCCTAGCATCATTTTTTTTATTATGAGTTCAGCTTCAAGAATCCTAAGATTGTCTTGGGAACTAGATGCATACTACGTGTTTAAGTGAAACTAAATTTCCCTGAGGTAGATATCAATTGCCAAGCAAGCTGACATTACTAATCTACTGGCTCATTCTAACTAGAGATTCTAATTTCATCATCGGACAGGGCATACTAGTGCAAATTCTAACTATGCTTGCAATGTTTTGGCAAAATTATTAGTTCAAAATCAAGCCGTGGCAAAAAAAAGATTTAATGGCTTGGTATGCATGGTTCTATCTAATCTACATGACAATAATAGAATGCAAACAGAAACATAAAAATGAGTGAATGCCATGGAAATAAATGTGAGAAAACATACCCCCAAAGCCAAAGGTATGCATTATCCTCAATGCATGAGAACACATATATATACCCTACGAGTGTCCTACTCGACACCTAACCATACATGATCCATACAAGTGCCCTATCTGGCACACCACATCAAACGACCCACCACGGGTCCCTATTGTTGCTATTACAACAAATCAAACATTACCGAATTATTACATTTTATGGAAGAGTATACAATTTATTCCAATCAATTATTTCCATCAATCCACATTATCTCATTGATTAGGGTAATAACCGCTTCGTTAATCATATTCGTCTATTTCTATCTTAAACTGGCCTTTAAACTAGTTAGTGTTGATTACCAGTTTCATAAGCAATTTATCGAGTATTTTCCGGTATTAGTTCATTATTACAACCCCTGTCTTTAACTAGCATTATAAGCCATTAAGCCTGACGGCATCAATATTAATTATGGGGCCGTATTCTACCCCTAAAGTTTATGAAAGTCATTAGGGTTTGTTGCTAGTGCATTTAAATCATTTAATATTAATTACTAATTTTTAAGCATTTAATCGAATATTTATTAGTATTATCTCTTAACTGCCATTTTAGTCGAACCAATCAATTTATTCAAGCTAGCATTCAAGACATCATCATTTATCAATCAATCAACCGATATCAGATAATCGTACGAGTATTCAAACAATCCTACACAGTCTCTAAAGCTCATAACATACTCGAACATTCACAAACTCATCAAGTATCTCAATCACTACCAAGCCTCATAATATCAGTACCGACGCACGCTTATTACTCATCTCCAATTTTGCAACCACTAACATGCAATGCAATTACACTTATGATGCTCATGAAGCATTTTAGAGTTCGAGGGATACTAACCTTAAGCCGATATCATTAAAATCCTCATCCAGACTTCCCGAACAATTCACTTGATCCAATATCCAAACTCGAACAATCCTCGCATATCAACAAATACGGAATACTTAAATTCTATGCATCTCCTCCACGAAACGAAAGGTCAAACACGTAAAAACAGCTCACCGAGTTCGAATTTGGCAAAACGGACTGCACCATTAGATCTGAAACGTCGAGAAATCCCAAAATAGGGTCTCTCAAAAAAAGTCAACGTCGGTCAACGACGGCGATCAACTGTCAACGATGATTGATGGCGGCGGTCAATGATGGCGGTCAACAGCGGCAGCTGTCAATGGCGGCTGCAGCTTAGCTTGGCTCGACGTGGCTCAGGCTGAGTTAGCTCAGCCTGACTCAGCCGAGTAAGGCCGAGTCCACTCGGGTGACTTGGTCCACTGAAGCAGGACAACGCCCACGCGCAGCGGCGGCGCGCGGGGCGTGTGACGGTATTTTCGGCGGCTTTCCAGGACCAAACTTCATCGCCCGACTGTTATCGAGCCAGTGAACTCGATAGTGGCATCTGTTTCTCGATTTGAGCTCTCTAACCGCTTCAACTCAATAACATAAAACTTTCTCTCTCTTACCTCCTCTGACGACGGCTCTAATGACTGCAATGATGGTACCGGTGGACTCGTCTCGGAGAGATAAACACAATGGCGAAGGTGGTGTCGTGATTGGACGGCTAGATCTTTGTAGATCGAAGATTAAAAATCTCCCCCACTATTCTTTCTTTTTCTCTCTCTTCCACTTTTCCTTTTTCTCCTTTTTTTTTCTCTCATCCTCCCTCCATCAGCACACTTTAATTCAAAATATCCAACTCATCTTTTTTTTTTCTTTTTTTCTTTATTTATCTAATTAATTTAATAACACAAGGCCCAAGGCCAAACACCCTTAGTTGGGCTCTCAATCGATGGCCCACAACTCAAGTCCAAGACTCAATTTATTAAACCGAAAATCGGGTCGTTACAATTTTCATCCTACAACAACAACAAAAAAGTAGATCTTCCCCCTTTGTTTGCCTTTTCTTCTTTTATAAGTAGAGTGGTGAAAGGTTTGTATACAAATTCTTGTCTTATATTTAATTCTCAAATAAATATTTTTAGTTGGTTAATTTAAAATTTCATTAGTTTTATATTCAAAGTTTGATGTGCTTAGTATCTACTTAGATCGTTAAATAGATAAACTTAGAATATACATAAAAATAATAAAATATCCATACTATTTCTTTTATGATATTTAATTTTAATTATGATTAATGATCAAATTAATTGTTTTCTTTTTTTTATAATCCTAATTCTACCTAGAGGGGGAAATGGGGGACTCTAAAAAAAGGAAGAGGGTTTTTTAGTGGGTCTATAACCCATGACCTAAAAGAATATGAGATAACAAAGATAAACAACTTGACCAACATGATAAATATGCTTGCTCGAACAGAAGTCACAAAATTTATCCAACAAAGATGTTGAATTAGGTGGAAGATATAAATTATTTAGCAACTTCATGATTTAACGATTGATTAATATGCTAAAAGGTTAAATATTACGATTAAACTAGCTAGGGTTTTGTGTGCTTAGATACGCAATGAAGTCCGAAATTGAGTTATTGAGGAAAGGGTCCACTTTGACCTATACACCACCTAAGCCAAGAGATACAAGTCGAATAACCCAAAATTTTGAACATATAGTATATAAATTATTTCCCGTCGTTATCAACAAAATGTATTTGCATCATAAGGTAATCAACTGTAGAAATAAACTTTGAAATGGGGGATTACTTGGATAGGACACGTGTAAGAAAGTGCCATTTTTATAATAAAACCCATTTAGAAAATGAAAATCTTTTGGATTATCTCGAACAACACTCAGCCCTACGATTAGGGTGACGTAAACCACTATCAACGGCTAAGACTCTAGTTCTTTAATCAATAAGTTAATCAAGTACGTGATATAATTTTTTTAATATACATGTTCTTCTTACTATCTATATTCGGTGTGCGAGGTTGCTCCTTCTAATATTGTCATCTCCAAGGTTAGAATTTGTGTTCTCTCATTAAGAGTGCAATGTGTTCACCATTGTACCAAACACTTGTTGATAAGTATGTGTTATATTTTAATTAAGTAAAAAAACAATTATTCACAAGGTAAATGTCGAGATTCAAACTAATACAAGATGAGACAATATAAATATCATTGACTACTAAATCAATTAATAAATCTCAACGAGCGCATTATTAATATATAATGATAATATTAAAAAACGAAAGATTAATAACTCACTCACTTTAATAAATATTTTAAAAATTTAATGGAAGAATCCATAAAATATAGTACGTGTCTTTCAGGACATAATGGTACGTATAATAGTTAACATTGTTGGATTATTTAAAGACTATTCTGAAACACTACAGTGTATAATAGTAAGAGAATACGAACCAAAACATATTAAGGTTTTTGCAACTCATGAAGATCGTATAAGTACATATGGTCATTTTATAAAGATTTATAACTTAATTCATTACAATTTTGTTGGCCAGCAATTAATTTGGTCACGTATCATTTATATTAAACAAACTCCGAAGGCCAAAGCCAAGATAATTTTCTAATTGAATATTTAGAATTCAAAAATAGTATAAATTGAGTGATAATATAAGTAAAAAAGTAAAAGACTTATAATTATATTTTTAATTCATAATTCTACAGTAAATTTGAAATTCCTAAAATATTTAAGATTTCGACAAATTCATACATTTAAACTATTTAAATTAGATTTTTATCACAATCATAATGGGTTGTGCCTCCGCCAAACATCCCCGAAAAGCTCTACTTCCAAAGAACCTCACCCCAAGGAAAACACCTTTGGTGCCACACCCCCGTCTATGTGCCACACCCCAAACAATCCAGACGCCCGAAGCCTTGACAACCCTGCATCTTTGGATCCATCAAGCCTCCAAAGACTCCCACACTCGACCATCGCACCGAGACAAGACATCCATCAAGTCTAGCTGAGCTCGCAGCCTGACAAGCCGAGCTATCGCATGTCAGTCTACCAACAACCATCACTAGGCCTGGCACAGTGTAACACCCTAGATTTGGGCCTAGAAGCTTGCTATTTGGTTTAGACGGTCCGTTGGATCGAATTAGGGAATTTGAGTCAGTTTCGGGATTTAAATTGGATAAAATATTTTTGGAAGGGTTAAAAATATGGAAAATTATCTAAAATCATTATTTAATATGGAAATGATTTTGGTGAAATAAATTTTACAAAAAGGGGTCTCGAAAGTGGAGATTTTGGGTGGTGACCAAAATGTAAAGTTTTAAAACTGTTTTTAGTGACTGTTTTGTAAAAGGGTCAAAACTTTGAATCTTTAAGGAGCTATTTACCCTAAAGTCTAATATCAGACTTTTTCCCTTAATTGGCTATTTTTAATTGTTTTAAAATAATATAAATGGGTTGGAGAATTAAGTGGTTAATTAAAAGCTTTAAAATAAAATCTACATTACTAACTTTTTACAAGAGGATTTTCTCTCCAGTTCTCTCCAGCCAAACACCTTTTCTTTCTTTAAAATCTTCAGGTAAAATCTTCTTTTAATCAATCTTTTGATTCCAATTGAGATTATAATGGTTTTCTAACAAAATAAACTTGATTTCTCATTGTTTTGGCTTTGGAATCCATCTAATCAAGGGAAAAAGCAGCCATTAGAGGTGAGGTTCGTTCTTCTCCTCTAATAAAAGGTTATTTATTGAAAATACCAAGTTATTGATCATTTACTATGATTTTTGACTTGTTTCGGTGATTTTATTAAAGGAAAATGGTTGAATCAAGGTTTAATTGGTGAAATTGATTTAGTCTCATAATTGTTCCATTTTCTCATGATTTGGATTGATATAGATCATGTTTTTTGATGTTGAATGATGTTAGTAAGATGGTTTAATCATAGGAATCCTGAAACTAATTGAATTCCTAATTTTCTAGGTTGCTAGTTATGTGTTTTTGAGGAGTTGTGAAAGTTTTATGTATTCTGGAGGTATATGGATGTTTGTGATGTGTTTTTAGATGTTGTTTGGTGTTAATTGATGAGTTGAAATGTTAAGTTATGGCTGAGTTAAGTTTGGAAGATGTCAGAGGTTAGTTTCGGTTGTTGTGGAGTGTTTTGTGTTGAAGGAACGTTGAGGATTTGTGTGGCTGTGTTGTTGATTTCATTTTAATGTAATGTACCTCTATTTTGTGTGGATAAAGCAGGGGAAGTTGGTCCTCAAGCTTGAATCTTAGTTTCGGATGTTTTGGAGGTGAGATTATCGTATCGGCAAGCGAGGCTTTGTGTGTCGGTGAATGAGAATGTGTTTAATAGATTTTCAAAGGTTTGAAAGTTGTGTTTGGGAGTTTAGATCAAGCTTGAAATGCTAGTTTAAGCTCAAAAGTAAGTAAAGGATGAAATCTCTCTCTCGAACTCGGTTTGGCAATTGATTTTATGCACTTTTGTTAAATGGTTTAATTACTCACTGTATATGCATGTTTAGAGCATGGTTTGATGCTCGAAAATGTTTACAAAATGATGTGGATGCATTTGGAAGTAATGCACATTTTGTTAATGTTTATGAACATTGTTAAATGCAAGGCTATGTTGCATTGGTTAAATGATTTTGGTGATGCATATGAAAAACAATGAGTTGTTGTAAATAAAATTAATTATATTGGCAAATGATGATAAGAAAAGGTTTGGAAATATTATCGGATATAGTTAGCCGGCCATAGAATTGATAGTACACTATAAAAAGTCGCCTTGGATGTTAAGGGGTTTATGTGTACCGAATACTCCATCCATGTACCCTAACGATTGAGGGGTTTAATTGTACCGAAGACTCCCGTTAGTGGATTATACATCTGATCGATGAGTGGTGTTGAGGGGTTTATGTGTACCAAAGACTCCACCACAGGTGTCACAAAGATGGGGGGTTTATGAGTACCTAAAACTCCCGTGTGTGAACCTTGTAATGCCGATAGATTGTATGTTAAGTGTTGAGGGAACACTTGTTAAATCCGTGTATCTGATGTTACGTTTTGTAAAGTGGAACTTGGTTAATGATCACTTGTAAGCCAATATAATTGATCATGTATCATGAGATGGATTATGTTGTTTAATGTGGTTAAACATGTTTTACTATTTAAGCCTTGCATTGGTAGTATGCATGGTAAAGCTTAAATTGAGGGTAGCAAATGGAATTTTGCTGTTGAATTCATGATACATGTTGCATATGGTTTAATATGCTGTTTTGGAAATGTTAAGTGCATGGTTTTGTTAAGGCATGGTGTTGGGTTGATATTTTTAAAAGTAACTTGGAAAATGTTTATCAAATAATGGAAAATGGTTTAAATGCATTGATGGTTGTTGGTTTTGAGCATTCCTCACTAAGCCTAGTGTGCTTACGCTCTCGTTTTCCATCAATGCAGATAATTAGAGATTTCATGCACCAAGGAAGGATTTTTGAAGACTCATTTTCAAAGTATGGTTTAAACGTACATAGTAGTAATAAAGACAATGTGTCGGATGAGGTTTTGGGAGGGTTTTTGATGAACTTCCCGCTGATGCAAGATTTAATTGTTGCATTTGGACTTGTAATAAGCTTTAATTAGTTATGGAGTGAATGGTTTTGTGATTTGGTTGAGGACTAGGAAGCATGCCTATAGACTTCGTGTTTGTATTGCTAGTCTTGCTAAGTTGGTTCAAAATGCTGATGGGATGATGTTTAAGTGTAATCACCAATTTTATCCGGGGTGTTAACCCACTTTTATGTTTTTGTTAATATTTGGGATAGTGGGCTTTGGGCTTTTAATACCTTATATATATTCCATTATGATTAAAAAACCCAAAATATCATTATGGTATTTATTACAATTAGTTTATTATGATTTGAAAAATACAAAAATATTATTAGTTACTACTATTATCATTTGTTTTATCATTTGTTTTACATTATTACAACTATTATTGTTCCGATTTATATTTTATACTAGTACTATGTTATTATTATTTATCGTTATCAACTCAATTCATTATTTATTTCAATGTCATTATTATTATTTTATTATTATTATATAATTATATTATTATTATATCTAAACAGAAAATCCAAAAAGATTATATATATATATATAAATGAATAAATAAAATAAAGTAACAACATAAATAATAAAGTCCAATGTTTACAACTAACAGTCCATATTACAAAACCCTTTTTAAATATTACAAACAGCCCATTTTGGGCCCAAATGGTTGAAACCCTAAACCTAATCCATCTTTGGCTTCTTGCACAGCCACCCCAGGGTCGTTAGATTTGGCCCTTGATCTAACGGCCGAGAATGAAACAAGGGAACTTTCCAGATTCCTCACGCGCCCACGCGCGACCCTCTAGCTGGCACCACGCGCGCGTAACGCTCACGTCCTTGATCCCTTAGCCTCTCGTGACTGTCTTTCTACCACGACCAGCTCCACGCTAGACCGCCCTCTGTGCCACTGAGCCAGGCGACACTGCCCTGCCTCTGCATCTACTCACACTAACAGCTCCAGCCTTCATTGCCCCCTTCCATGACCGGTGCGCTTGCAAAACAAGACAAATAAATAAATGTCAAAAATGGCTGATAAACAAATTGCAATAATCAGATAACAACTTTTTTCATTTTTGTTTTATCATTGTAACACCGGTTATAAAAACTGCAACCAAACTCTTATAAACCCTAACGGGGAAGGCATTCGAAAAAAGCAATACAAAAAAATAAAATTTGAAAGGTACCTCTATTCTTATTAGTGCATGCATTCGAAAGATAAAAAGGAGGGCTTAGGGTTACAAGTTTCTTTTACGTTCATAACTGTTGTCCTTTCTTGCCTCTTCGGATCCCGCCGGTGAAAAGCCTCTCGACTTCCGTCTAAAAGTCGTGCATGGTGAGCCGTTCGTGGATAGGGAAAATAAGGTTCCTTTTTTAAAAAGAAAATAGGGGTTTTGAAACTATTTTCAAATGTTTTTTGACTCGGCTTTTTAGATCTAGGCTAAAAGAGGTTTTTTGGGGAAACAAAGGTCGTCTTTGTTTTTGGAAGGAGGAAAAGAGCATTTTAGTGTTTTTGGGTGGTGTGCCGGCGCCGATGAACGGCAAGCGGCGGTGGTTTGTGACCATCGGTACGGTAGAACGCTGGATCTGGATTTAAAGGCGGTGTTCATCCCCAATGTAGAGGATTTTCCAGAAATAGATGGGGGTGAATTTTTTTTAAAAGATCAAAGGCTGACTTTTGCCCAAAATGTCGAGTTTATACCCCTCCCCATTTTTTAAAAGGTCTATTTACCACATAACCCCCTCCACGTATTTTAATTATGCGCGAGAGGGGCTCCCGCCTTTTAAAATCTCACCCTGGGTCCTTCTATGATTTTCAAACATCGCAATTTCATCCTAAAATCTAGATCAACCCAGTTTTTTTAAATAGTTTATTCCTAGTTTAGTCCCCCCATGTTTTTAAAATATCCCCTAAAGCCATTTCATTTTTTATTTCCTTCCATGGCCCCTCCCATTTTCCCTTGCCTTTTAATTACGGCCTCCCCTTTAATTGAACCAGTTTTTAGAAGGGATAATAACCCATTAAGACTCTATTTTTTAATATCTCCAGTTTTGGTCCTTTTCAGTGTTTTAATTACCCTATTGGTCCCTCTTTCTTGTTTTTGTCTTAATTTAACCCTTGCATTGCATATTTATTCGATGCATTTTAATTTATGTTATTTATTTACTCGTATGCCTTTATTTACATTTGTTTATGTGTATGTTTGTTTTTTAATGTTGTTTAAGATAGGCCTTTTATGTTAGTTTAAGATAATTTAATATAATTAATTTAAATTATGCGCTCGTTTTATTGAGGCATAAGTTTTAAATTGATTAAATTAAATTTAGGATCAGTTTTTAGAGCCGTAGTTAGATTTAATGTTCGAATTAATTTAATTAATTTAAATTTATCATTGGCTTATTGGGATAAATGTTAAATTCATTAAATTAATTGAACACTTCTTAATTACCCTTTAGGATAAATTTGATATTGACTTAGATGAAAATTATATAAAATCATAATTAATTAATTCGATTTGTTTAAATAAAATCCTTGGCTTATTGGGGTACTAGTTTATGATTGATCGAATTAATTATTATGATTCAAGATAATCCATAAATTATTAGGATTTTCTAGTTTTTAGGATTTAATTAATTTAGGGTTAATATTAGACTAACCTAGTTAATAATTAGATCACTAATTGATTTTTCATAATTTGGGCCTTTTTAGGTTAGGACTTTAGTGGGCCTAGGTTTTATTTTATGTCTTTCTATGTCATGCATTTCAATTGTCATTCATATGACTTTAATGTTTTAATGGGCATGTATATGGTTAATTAACTTAACTTATAAAATGGAGGTATTTATTAATTCAGATATTTGTGTCGTAACAGTCATGATTCATTGGATGTTGACCAAATATTCGAATTAATTCTTACTGTCTAAAGGTAAATGTAATTTGAGATAAAATTTTGACAAGTCATAACATCATTCTTAATCGCTTGCATCATGCATAAAGGTGATGAAAGAAGTTCGAACCATAAATTAACACGGCAGTCAGGCTTATTCAATGTCGGTTTAATCTATGGTCCGAGGTACCGTCACCCTTATTAATTAAATTTTAACTAATTCGAATTTACCAATTTGACAAAGCCCGTCTAATTAAAGTCTAATTCAATCGTGAACAATCTAATTAAATTCAATTTAAATTTCAATAATTTTCATCAATTAAAAGCAACATATATTTTAGTATCGATTTTCGGGCATGATGGGGGTGCTAATCCTTTCCCACATGTAACCAACTCCCGAATCCGTTTTTAAACAAATCTCTGGTTTTTATGGTGTTCGGCCTACCCTAGTGGCCGGTGGCGACTCCAAGTCTTTTATTTTCAAAAATATGAAAAGAATTCCCCAATTTTCTAAAACCCTAATTTTCAAGGAAATTTTCAAAGAATTTGACTTTTTCTAGCAATCGGAAAATTTAGGTCGCTACAGCTTGCGACTCCGCTAGGGACCAATTTTTGTTTTTTACAAAACAAAAAAAGAGAGTTAAGCTAAGAAAATATATGTTGCTTTTAATGATGGAAATTTGGAAATTTAAATTGAATTTAATCAGGTTGTTCTTTCTTGAAGATATAATTTTAATTATACGAGCTTTGATATTTGGTGGTTTCGAATTAATTACTCATTTAATTTATAAGGAATCACTAACATGTGTTGCATCACGATCATCAAGCTCTATACCCGAGCTCTGTCCCTTGAGTGGGAATGAAACAGCACATACCTACGTGAGTAGCCCTCCACGGGTCGGTAATTCACTTCCGCGATCCACGCCTTTTGAGACGTGAGTAGACCTTCACGTCACTAGGTCGTGCTTTCCCTCGAATCGAATCTAATTCTCAAGCCTGTAATGGGCCAAAATTTTGGGTTCTTGTTGCCTTAGTAGGTAATAAGATAGGTTCGAGTACCTTTTAGAACCAAACCCATGTGTGAGAATTTAGGAACCCCACCCGATTAGAGCCATGCGGACAACCATATTAAGCTAGAATTCATGTGGTTAGGGTTTTCTTTTTCGTGTCTTTTTGCATGTTGCTCACTAATTTATGTATTATTTGTCTTTCAATTTTGGATTTGTCATTTGTTCATTTATTTTATTACTAACATGTTTCTTTTTGTTTTTATTCTTTTCCCTTTTATATTTTGTTTTGCATATTTTATCATATCATGAAAAAAACACTGATTCAGAAATAGTTTGAAGTTAAAGACTCGATCAATGGGAGACTTGGTCCGTAGCAGTGATGAAATGAACTCCAAGGTACAAGTATGGTCAGAAGTTGAACAGCTTCATGATGGGGACAATATTTCTACCGGGTATAGGTCTGTGATGTTAGTCGAAACTTTCATGAACATAGAATAAAATGATGTGTTAGGATTGAGATCAGTATGGCATAGTTGGGATTATGAGGCGAAAAGTATTTTCAAAAGCAAATATGGTGACATAGCATACTTGTTGGATGTCCAAGTTGATCAGTCACTACTCTAAGCCTTGGTATGATTCTAGAATTCGACTTACAATTGTTTCACGATTGGCAACATTGATTTGACCCCAACATTCGAGGAGTATCTAGCCCTCGTGAATTGCAAGAAGAATGATGAGAATCGAGTCTACTCCAAACCACCCAAGAACAAGCCCTTCCGGGCCAAGCTAGCTAGGTTCTCCGACATTTTGCCGTCTTGGGTTGAAAATCAAGTGACCACTTGGAACAAGGAGTACCTCAAGTGGGAAAGAATCTTACAATTAGCTTCGGTACATCCAGTGGATCGAGTCCAGCAAGACCTTTTTGCATTATTGATCTATGGATTAGTTTTGTTCCCCAAAGCATTATGGCTCATCGATCTATCAGTATTAGATTTGTTCAACTGCTTGGGTGGAAAGACCAACCTGGTGCCTGTTATCTTGGCCGAAACTTTCCAGTCTTTGAGGTTCTGTAGAAGGCATGGTGGGGGTCGTTTCTTAGGATCCCCTCAGCTTCTAACAGTCTGGTTTTACAATAATCTTTGGTCTGAAGTTCACTTTTCGAGGCCTCTCCTCGATGGCAAATTCTCACCATTAGAAGAGTTCTTACAAAAAGAAGATTGGCCAACGGGAAGATCCAAAGAGGTGTGGTTAGACGTTTTAAAAAACCTAAAAGACGAGGATATAGTCTGGAAAGCTCTGTGGCTACTCATGAGGAATATTCTTTATAGATGTGGGGAGCATTTGTGGGTACCACTACTTGGTCTTTGAGGGCATACTGCTTACGCACCCCTTTTGGTTTTGAGACAGTATGGTTCTAAACAATTTGTGCCGGCCATGAGCGGACTAAATAAGTTCAACGTAGACTATGAAACGAAAAGGGCTACAAGAGGAAGGTGTATGGCATTTCTTCTACATGGAACAATGCGAGACGAGTCAAGGTTTTGAGTGCTCTATACATGATGACTCCCGAGTATGAAGTATGGCGGTTCAATCGCGTCAACGACAATATTTATAAGTTGAATCTTGATGGTATGCGGTCAGTTCAAGAAATGTTTGCTATTCTTCCCCCAAAGTTGACTTGATGAGAAAGCAACTTGAAGAGGAGCAAAAGAAGTTTATTCAGCGAGGAGCAAAAGCCGATCAAGATAGGTTCAACTTCGATTTAGATAAGACAAAACTCGAAGGAGAAATTAAAAGTCTATGAAGGAGGAATGATACGTTGGAGCTCAAGCTTAAGTCAGAAAAAAAGAGATTCGGAAGTTGCAAAGGTAAACAAGAGTAAGAGGATCACGAATGACGGGCCAAGCGAAGGATTGGAGCTTAGACTTAAGGAGGAGAAGGCTACAGCCGAAACTTATAAGAGGAAGTACTACGAGCACAAGGACCAAGTGCTTGCTATGACACAAGAAATGGAAAATCTACGGACTACTCACTAGGAGCAGCTTGAAAGTGAACGACGCCAAAGCGAGGCATTATAGGCTCAAGTAAGACGGCTAGAAAAGTCTCTCCTCAGGCATAAGGGTTCCACCGAAAAGCTAAAAGCTAACAGTTCAGGAAATCGAGCTTTGAAGGGTCTGATCGAGGATATAGAGACCGAGGTCCAACAACTCAAAGATCAAGTGCAGAGCTTTAGGGGAGCAATTCAAGTGCATCAGATGCCGATAATGGAACAACTATAGTTTGCCGCCTATACCATTTGGAGGCAAGAGAAACAATTGGCACACTTGATGACTCAAATGCAAGGGGTCACCCGAAAGCTACAGTTCCTAATCGAGGATGCAACCGAGCTTCAAGAATGCGTGGACGATGAATCTGAGGAGGGAGAAAGGCTTGTTTGGGTCTTGAGGGAGATTGTTGACTTAGGCGCTAGCTTAGAACCATACGCGTACCATATTTTCTTTGAATTGTTGTAATGAAACAATGTTTCCATCGATGCCAATCATTTAATGATGATATTTGCCGGAATTAGTGTTATTCTTTGCATTCATGCATGACTTATTTATTTGCATATCTTATTAAACTATCGAAATTAATTAAAAGATGTCTTATTTAAGAGCATTTTGGTTCTTTTAATTGCAAACATTCCACATCCATACCACACATGTCTGCAAGCCCGAAAAATGGTAGAGAGCTTTGCCAAGTTGGAGGCTGATCTTAGGGGTCAGTTGGAACAAACGCAACAAGAACTACGGGACACAATCATCAAGTCCCAAAAGGATATGATGAAAGAAATATCATAAATGCTACAGCTCAGTCTGGGAGAGGACCCGAGAGGAAAAGGCACCGCTGAAAACCTTGCTCAAAACCCGGGAGACCCTTCATATTCTCTAGTCTTCAAAAACCCTCTTTTGATCAACCCTACACCTAGACCTCTGTAAGGGGTATCTTCGTCACACTAGGTCGGCACCTCCGTCCCAACTCAACCAGGAGTAACCTTTGCAAATACCAAAAATGTTGGGGATAACATCTCGAACTTTGTTAAGTTGGAAAAGTTAAACCAAGTGAAGGCAGAATTCTCGAAATAGTTGGAGAAAACTAGAAAGGATCTTGAAGAGAAGTTTCAGGTAAAAGAAGAGAAAGATGGTTCTTATGGACTGAACGCTAGAGATCTCAGTTTGATCCCAGATGTAGAAATCCCGTACAAGTTCAAGACCCTAGAATTTGAGAAGTTTGATGGGACAACTTGCCCCACCGCTCATGTAACCATGTTTTGCCGCAAGATGGTCGGGTTCACTAATAATGAGAAGCTATTGATACACTGTTTCCAAGATAGTCTAGTGGGACCTGCCACGAGATGGTATAACCAGTTAACGTGAGCCCAGATTAAGTTGTGGAAGGATTTGTTGAAGGACTTCATCGACCAATATAAACACATAACTGATATGGTTCCCAACCGGCTTTTATTCCAAGGAATGGAGCAAAGACGCAACGAGAGCCTCCGTGAGTACGCCCAAGGTGGCGTGACATAGCAGCACAAGTCCAGCCACTTCTTCGTGAAAATGAGATCTCTCCTATGGTCGTGGACACGCTAAAAGGGACACTCTATGACCGTCTGATTAGTAATCCTATTAGCAATTTTGCTAACATGGTAATGACCGACGAGCGTATTGAAGTCGCCATTAAAAGTGGGAGAATTGATGGATGGGAACTGTCACACAAGCAGTTCAAGAAGAAAGATCACGAGATCAACAACACCAACACCTATGACGTTGTCAAGAATTTCACTATATCCCAGCCCCAAACCACGATGAAAATTCCCAAAATTTCAGGAAAAGGGAAGATAAAGGTAGAAAGGAAGGTGAGGGCAAGTTTTTTACTCCATTGCCAATTACTTACAAAGAAATCTACTCACAGCTGTACAAGGCAAATTTAGTTCGACCTCATCATGTTACCCTTTTCAACCCTCTTATCCGGCATGGTATGACCCTAAAGCCCATTTTGAATACCATGCCGATATCCTGGGCCATACGATTGAAAATTGTGTAGCATTTAAAAAGCTTGTTCAGAATCTGATCAAGACAGGAGTACTACAGTTGGGGGGAGCAAAGTACAGCCAACAATCCCTTACCAAATTACGTAGGTTCGGGTGTAAACGCTGTGGAAGAAGGGTACGCCCGAAAAGCAAAAGCTAGTGCGTCTGAGGTAACATCGCCATTGAGGTGGGTCTTTCAACAGTCGTGTATGGCCCGCCTTGTCAATCGGGGGATGGTGGTTGTGAAGAATGGTTGTGGTCTGTATTGCGAGTACCATCAATCAAGGGATCATGAGATACAAGACTGCGAAGAGTTCCACCAAGTAGTTCAGAAATTAATGGATGATAAAGAGGTGGAATTCTTTGAGAAAGAAGAAAGAAGCAATGAGTTAGAAGTTTGCACGTTGGATGGTCCAGACTTTAAGTACAGTGTAAAAATGCCGTTTGTACTTGGTTTCAAGTCAAGTGAAGAAAACACACCACGAGAAGAAGGCCTAGGGTGGCCCCCAAGATGATAATTTCTACACCGGCGTCCTTTCCCTTCGAGGATACTTGGATGGTTCAATGGAATTACACCGCCAATGTTTCAATTTTGGGGTGTTCAAGTTCACAATTAGATGAGAAGTCAGTTGCGGAAGTAAAGGCTGCAGAAGTGGAGCCAATGAAACATACCCCGAAAAGATAAACAATGTGGGGCATTTCACGAGGAATGGTTGGTGTTACGCTCTAGAAACTTTAAAGGCAATAGAAGAGCTGAGGGGTAAAGGCAAGGCAACCGAGTCTGAACCCGTGAAGATATTCGGAGAAGAGTCATCTCCGAAATTCAACGAGCAGGTAACTGAGGCTCAAGCTCAAGAATTCAATGAGCAGGTAACTGAATTTTTGTGCTTAACCTCCTGTTAAACTCGAAAAAGCACCACGAAGTACTGTTGAAGGTTTTAAACCAGACTTTCATTGAAAGTAACATCTCAGTCGGCAAGCTAGGCTAAATCATTGACCATATCACTGCCGATAACTATATTACCTTCAGTGATGATGAGATTTCGGATGGGTGCATGGGGTCCACCAAGGCTTTGAATATCACTACCCACTATAAAGGCCATATGCAGCCGGGAGTGCTTATCGACAACAACTCCGCCTTAAATGTTATGCCTTTAGCTACCTTGCAATGTTTGCCCATTGACAGCTCTCACATGAAGCCTTGTCTGAATACCATACATGCATTTGATGGGACTCAACGAGAAATGGTCGGGAAAATTAAAGTACCCCTACTCATTGTTCCGAGTGAGTATACTGCTGATTTTGTAGTAATGGACATCCGACCCTCCTACAATTGTTTGTTGAGAAGGCCTTGGATACATTCAGACGGTGCCATCCCGTCCTCTCTACACCAAAAGTTGAAGTTCATTATCGAGGGGAAGCTAGTAACAGTTATTACCGAACAAGAAGTCATCGCTTTCATAACTTCAGACGCTCCATACATTTCGATCGATAAGAAGGCAGTGGAATGTGCCTTTAGGGCCTTAGAGTTCATCAACACCACTTTTGTCACTGAGGGTAGCCGGATTCCTTGTCCTAAACTATCAAACTGTACCAAGATGGTAGTGACAGAAACTCTAGGAAGAGGAGCAAAAAAGGGAAAAGGCTTGGGAAAGAATTTGCAAGGACGTCTGCAACCTATGAGTGTTATCCACAAGCATGACCATTTTGGGCTCGGTTATAAACCTAATTTTCTGCAAAATAAGCAAGAGTGGAAGAAAAGAGAAGGAAACAGAAGGCCCAGCTCAGAGGGAAGGACATTCCGTGGGAGCCCATCACTTATGTGGATCTCAAGAAAGTTTTTGTATTTGGAGGAATTGTGAACCCTGAGCTAAAAGTCCAAGAAGCGGGACGGGAAAGCGAGAAGTACCTCAAGGAAGAATTGATCTGTGAAGCATTGTAGGGGATAGAGGTGAACGTAATCTACAAGGGTGACAAGTTTAGCCAGCCTCTGGCCGAAATTCGTCCGTGCCTCATGAGAGAGAAGCTCAACAACTGGACTAGCGTGGATATGCCTATAGTTTTAGGTCCAAATCAGAGTAATGCCCGGAACCACCCTGTTGCTTTTTCTCGAGAGTAATAGGGATCCTTTGTAAAATGGCTACTATGTCAACTTTTATTTGCTTTCAATGAAAAAATATGTTTTCTATAATTTCTTTCTCAAATGGCAAACATAACATTCATTCATTTATTTAATCATTACGTAAGCTACTCATTTCCATTCCCAATGCATATTTTCAAACTTGTGCAGACTCCTTAACATTAACTATATGAATGATTCTGAATGTAATCCCGGGGTAGATTTTAAACACCCTATATGCTCGGCAGAAATTGATGAAGATGATAAAGTAGAGTATGAGATCCAGATGAATTATTAAGACTGATAGCAAGTGAGGAGAAACAGATTCTGCCATATCAAGAAGAGTTAGAAGTCTTGAATTTGGGAACTGACGAAGAAAGAAAAGAGGTGAAGATCAGTACTACTTTATCATCAAAAGTTAGACGAGATTTGGTAGAGCTGGTCCTAGAATTTAAAGACGTATTTGCATGGACATACCAAGTTTAAACACATATATTGTGGTTCATAGGGTCCCTATAAGATCGGAATGCAAGCTCGTTTGAGGCTAGATTTTTGAAAGTTGCCAAGTACCCGAAGTGGGCAGCCAATATAGTCCTAGTACCCAAAAAGGACGGAAAGGTGCATATGTGTGTAGATTATAGGGATCTCAACATAGCAAGTCCTAAAGACAATTTCCCTCTTCCTCACATTGATAATCTAGTTGACAATACTATGGGGAATTCGTGGTTCTCATTAATGGGTGGCTTCTCGTGGTACTACCAGATTAAGATGCACCCTAAGGACATGAAAAGACCACTTTTGTGACCATATGGGGCGCATTTTGCTATAAGGTAATGCCTTTCGAATTGAAGAACGCCTGGGCAACCTATCAAAGATCCATGGTGACCTTGTTCTATGACATGATGCATAAGGAGGTTGAAATGTGGGTGGATGATATGATAGCCAAATCTCAGACCGAGGAGGAGCACAATCAAAATCTGTGAAAACTTTTCCAAAGGTTAAGAAAATACCAGTTAAAACTCAGCCTGACTAAATGTACATTTGCAGTCACCTCGGGAGAGCTCTTAGGTTTTGTTGTTAGCCGGAGGGGAATTGAGATCGACCCTGATAAGGTGAGATCTCAGGATCTCCCACCGTCTCAAACTCAAAAGGAGGTCAGAGGATTTTTGGAAGGTTAAATTACATCTCTCGGTTCATCTCCCAATTGACCGACAAATGTGATCCTATCTTCAGACTACTTCGAAAAAATAACCCATGAAAATAGGATGAAGATTGTCAAGAGGCCCTAGAAAAGATTAAGAAGTATTTGACCAATCCCTCAATCTTACTAGCACCAGTGTCGGACAGACTGTTAATTCTATATCTGACAGTTTTTGAGAACTCAATGGGCTGTGTGTTAGGGGACAACATGACGAGTCTGGCAAGAAGGAAAGGTTCATTTATTACTTGAGCAAGAAGTTCACTGAATGCGAAGCACGGTACCCACTAATCCAAAAGTTGTGTTGTAACCTGGTGTGGGCTACTAAGTGACCCAGGCAATACATGTTGTACCACACTACTTGCTTGATTTCTCGAATGGATCCATTGAAATTTTTGATGGAAGCACCAGCACTATCTGAAAAATTGGCCCATTGGCAAATGGTGTTATTGAAATTTGATATTGTTTATGTGAGCCAGAAAGCGGTAAAGGGAAGTGTAGTGGCAGATTTTTTGGTAAGCCGCGCGTCAGGTGACTACGAGCCATTGGATTTCAATTTTTAGGATGAAGATATGATTAGTGCGTTGTTTGAGGAAAAGTCTATTTTGGGGGATGAGCCTTGGAAGCTCTATTTCGACGGAGCATTCAATTCCTTAAGCCACAAGATAGGGGTAGTGTTAATTTCTCCCGAAGAGGTCTACTACCCCTTTACAAGTAGGTTGGAATTCTTCTGTACCAACAATATAGCCGAGTATGAGGCTTGTGTTATGAGACTCTGGGCGGCCATTGAAAGAAAGATCAATGTGCTTCAGGTCTTTGGGATTCGTCTTTGGTGATCTACCAGCTCTGGAAAGAATGGGAGACAAGAGATCAAAAGTTAGTCAAATACTACGATTTGATCAAAGAGTTGGTCAACAATTTTGAAGAAATCAACTTTGCCTATTTACCTAGAGAAGGTAATCAAATGGCCGACACCTTAGCAACTTTGGCCGCCATGTTTGAGGCAAGCCTGAAGGCCGAAATGAAGCCAATTGAGATGCAAATTTTTGAGGTGTCAGCCCATTGTTATAATTTGGAAGAGGTAGAGGATGGCAATCCATGGTACTATAATATCCTCTAGTACATCAAGTTCCAGGTTTACCCAAAGAAGGCCAAAGATAACGATAAAAAGACCATTAAGAGGTTGGCGTTAGGTTACATCCTTGACGGAGAGGCTTTGTACAAGATAAGTAAGGACAAGATATTATTGAGATATGTTAACGCTGGGAGGCTGAAGCTATTTTGGTCGAGGTACATGATAGTTTGTGCGGGACCCATGCTAACGGTTTCTCAATGGCTAGGAAGTTCATGTGGTACAAGTATTTCTGGTCTACCATAGAGGGAGATTGCATCAAATATACAAAGAAATGTCATAAATGTCAGATCTATGCTGACAATATACATTCTCCATGTATTCACCATGGCCTTTTGCTGCTTGAGGCATGGCCTTTTGCTGCTTGAGGCATGGACGTCATTGGTCAGATACACCCGAAAGCTTCTAATGGGAACCGCTTCATCCTAGTAGCTATCGATTACTTCACTAAGAGGGTAGAGGAAGCTTCTTATGCTAGCATCACAAGAGAAACAATATGTAAGTTCTTAAAAAATGAAAGTATGTGCCGCTATGGTTTTCCGGAAAGAATCATTACCGACAATGATTCCAATTTGAACAACAAGATGATGACTGAAGTGTGTGAATAGTTTAAAATCGTGCACCATAATTCTACTACCTATCGTCCCAAGATGAACGGGGCAATGGAAGCGGCAAACAAGAATATCAAGAAGATCATAGCAAAGACTACCGATACTTTCAGGGATTGGCACGAGAAACTACCTTTTGCCCTGTTCACTTACCGGACATCTGTGAGGACATCCACGGGGGTAACGCCATATTCTTTGGTCTATGGAACGAAAGCTGTATTACCTATCGAGGTAGAGATTCCATCACTTCGAATTTTGAATGAAGTGAAGTTGGATGATGCCGAATGGATGCAAGCGAGGATTGATCAGTTGAACCTCATTGAAGAAAAAAGATTGAGGGCCATCTGTCATGGCCAAATGTATCAGAAAAGGATGATGCAAGCTTATAATAAAAAAGTTCGTCCAAGAGAGCTTCAAGAAGGGGATCTAATGCTTAAGAAGATATTACCAGTTCAGAAAGACTTTCGAGACAAGTGGATGCCTAATTGGGAAGGGCTGTATGTTCTTAAAACGGCCTTCTCGGGGGGAACATTAATTCTAGCGGAGATAGACGGGAAGGAATTGAGCAATCCTATAAATTCGAACTCTGTTAAGAAGTACTACGCTTAAAAAAGGAAGGTTCAAGATGGAAACTTGGAAATAGGCATTTTGAAACCAAAGAAGGATCTGAATTAAAAATCTAAAAAGGATGGTTCAGATAAATTTTGAGGTTTGGCATTTGGTTGATAGGCTCTATTCCAGTTGAGGGCCCCTATTTCAACTTATGGTGGAATCCCTTTTGGTTATCGAGAATTTCAGTTAAGGACGGCGAGTGAGAGATCTACCATGGTCGATGGGCTCTCGCATCATTCATACAGTTGATGCTCGGGATGTTGCACCCTATACTACTTATTTCTTTTTCATTTTCTCATGTTTGCCATGACTTTCAAATTATTCCAACATCTCTTACATTAATAAAAAAATTATTCACTTCCTTCCTTTTTTATTTCATGAGTATCCTGCAAATAGATTGACGTAGATTATTGAAAAACAAAGGATTTCTTGGCATTACTATGATTTAACCTATCAAGTGCAGGTTACTCCAAGACAAAAATCGATTCTGCCAAAAGAAGTCTGATAAAGTCAAGGCTAAAGGACATCACATACAATAGATGAAAAATTCCCTCCATGCTGAAGTTTAAGACAGAAGAGCCAGAGGCGGAAACCCAAAAAGGCGCCCTCAAGGAAAAAGAAAAAGAAAACAACAAAAGCAAAAAGGAAGAAAAAAGAAAGAAACAAAAAGAAAAAAAGGAAGAAAAATAATAAAATTCAAGGTGAAAACCCGAAATGGCGCTTTGGAAAAGACTCTAAAGTGAAAACCCGAAAAGGCGCTTTAGAACACGATTTTAGAGAATATGAGGGTTGAATGGGGGTTGAGTCCTGACGCAATGAGAGACAACAAATATGCAAAGACGAAGGGGAAAGTGAAAGAAAGCCAAAACGAGAAGCCAAGAAAGAAGGCACCCGAACATTGACTAAATTTTATCATGCATCATGAACAGTTAGGCATGCTTAAGGTAGGAGCATGCTAAGTAACATCATCGAATCATTGTGTCTGTTTCTTTCAGGTATTTGAGAAACAACGGAAAAGAAGAAGTAGATACCAGCAAAGAGTCAAGAAATCTTTTAGCTATTTGAGAGCAATGAATATCTTATACGAAGGTGACAAAGATCGAGGGCAATCTGGTAGTCTCAAGGCAATATATCATTTGGTGTTAAGGTGACCAGAAATTGGGACATCATCAGTCGGGATCTTCAAGGCAGGGTACTACCCCGTTGCAAGACGATAAAGATCGAAGGGCATTCCAGTAGTCTCAAGGTGAGGTATCATTTGGTGTCAAGGTGACAAAAAATTGGGACATCATCAGTCGGGATCCTCAAGGCGAGGTATCACCCCATGCCAAGGCGATAAAGATCAAATGGCATTCTAGTAGTCTCAAGGCGAGGTATCATTCGTTGTCAAGGAGACTAGAAATTGGGACATCATCAGTCGGGATCCTCAAGGCGAGGTACCACCTTATGTCAAGGCGATGAAGATCGAAGGGAATTCTAGTAGTCTCAAGGTGAGATATCATTCGGTGTCAAGGCGACCAGAGATCGGGACATTATTAGCCGGGATCCTCAAGGCGAGGTACCACTCCATACCGAGGTGATAAAGATCGAGGGTATTCTGGTAGTCTCTAAGCGGGATATCATTCAGTGTCAAGACGACCAGAAATCGGGACATCATCACTCGGGATCCTCAAGGCGAGGTACCACTCCATACCGAGGTGATGAAGATCGAGGGCGTTTCGGTAGTCTTTAAAAGGGATATCATTCGGTGTCAAGGCAACCAGAAATCGGGAAATCATTAGTTGGGATCCTCAAGGCAAGGTACCACCCCATGCCACGATGATAAAGATCGAGGGCATTCCAGTAGTCTCTTTGCGGGATATCAGTTGGTGTCAAGGCAACCAAAAATTGGGACATCATTTTTTGGGAATCTCAAGGCGAAAATTCTAGGAAGAGGAAGGGCAGACAGTTCTATGTAGGAGGGACTCGCAACTCGGAATCTTCAGACAGGGAATTCGAATAAAATTAGTGCTTATGGTCTTTGCTTTATTCTTGTTCTACAAGGATAAGCAAAGAGGGGCAGCTGTAATCACCAATTTTATTCGGGGTGTTAACCCACTTTTATGTTTTTGTTAATATTTGGGATAGTAGGCTTTGGGCTTTTAATTCATTATATATATTCTATTATGATTAAAAAACCCAAAATATCATTAGTGTCATTATTATGGTATTTATTACTATTAGTTTATTATGATTTGAAAAATACAAAAATATTATTAGTTACTACTATTATCATTCGTTTTACATTATTACAACTATTATTGTTTCGGTTTATATTTATACTAGTACTATGTTATTATTATTATTATTATTTATCGTTATTAACTCAGTTTATTATTTATTTCATTATCATTATTATTATTATTATATTATTATATAATTATTATATCTAAGTAGAAAATCCAAAAAGATTAATATATATATATAAATAAAATAAAGTAATAACATAAATAATAAATCCAAATATTTAGCATTAACAGTCCATATTACAAAAACCCATTTTAAATATTAAAAACGGCCTATTTTGGGCTCGAAGGGTTGAAACCCTAAACCTAATCCATTTTTGGCTTCTTGCGCAACCGCCCCAGGGCCGTTAGATCTGGCCCTTGATCTAACGGCCGAGAATGAAACAAAGGAACTTTTCAGATTCCTCGCGCGTCCACGCGCGACCCTCTAGCTAGCACCACGCGCGCATAACGCTCACAGCCTTGATCCCTTAGCCTCCAGTGACGGTCTTTCTGCCACGACCAGCTCCATGCCGGATCGCCCTCTACACCACTGAGCCGGGCGACACTGCCCTGCCTCTACATTTGCCCACACCAATCGCTCCAACCTTCGTTGCCCCCTTCCACGACAAGTGAGCGTGCAAAATAAGAGAAATAAATAAATGTCAGAAACGACAGATAAACAAATTTCAGTAATCAGATAACAACTTATTTCATTTTTGTTTTATCATTGTAACACCGGTATATAAACCGCAACCAAACTCTTGTAAACCCTAACGGGGGAGGCATTCGAAAAGAGCAATACAAAAAAAAAAGAAATTTTGAAAGGTACCTCTATTCTTATTAGTGCATGCATTTGAAAGATAAAAAAAGAGGGCTTAGGGTTACAAGTTTCTTTTACCTTCATGACCGTTGTTCTTCCTCGCCTCTTCAGATCCCACTAGTGATAAGCCTCTCGGCTTCCGTCCGAAAGCCATGCATGGTGAGCCGCTCGAGGATAGGGAAAAGAGGGTTCATTTTTTAAAAAGAAAAGAGGGGTTTTGAAACTAGTTTCAAATGTTTTTTGACTTGTTTTTTTAGATCTAGGCAAAAAGAGTTTTTTTTGGGAAACGAAGGTCGTCTTTGTTTTTGGGAGGAGGAAAAGAGCATTTTGGTGTTTTTGGGTGGTGTGCCGACGCTGATGAACGGCGACCGACGGTGGTTTGCGACCACCGATACGACAGAACGCCTCCAGGATCTGGGATTTAAGGGCGGTGTTCATCCCCAATGCAAAAGATTTTCCAAAAATAGATAGGGGTGATTTTTTTTAAAGATTAAGGTTTCATTTTTGCTCAAAATATCGAGTTTATACCCTTCCCCATTTTAAAAGGTTTGTTTACCATATAAACCCCTTCGCGTCTTTTAATTACGCGCGAGAGGGGCTTTCGCCATTTAAAATCTCACCCTGGGTCCTTCTATGATTTCAAAAATCGCAATTTCATCCTCAAATCTGAATCAGCTCAGTTTTTTAAATGGTTTATTCCGAGTTTAACCCCTCCGTGTTTTTAAAATATCCCTTAAAGCCATTCCGCTTTTTTTATTTCCTTCCTTGGTCCCCTTTAATTGAACCGATTTTTAGAAGGGATAATAACCCATTAAGTCCCTATTTTTTTATCTCTCCCATTTTGGTCCTTTCCAGTGTTTGAATTACCCTATTGGTCCCTCTTTCTTATTTTTGTCTTAATTTAACCCTTGCATTGCATATTTATTTGATGCATTTTTAATTTATGTTATTTATTTATTTACTTGTATGCCTTTATTTACATTTGTTTGTGTGTATGTTCGTTTTTTAACGTTGTTTAAGATAGGCCTTTAGGTTAGTTTAAGATAATTTAATCTAATTAATTTAAATTATGCCCTCGTTTTATTGGGGCATAAGTTTTAAATTGATTGGATTAAATTTAGGATTAGTTTTTAGAGCCGTAATTAGATTTAATGTTCGAATTAATTTAAATTTATCCTTGGCTTATTGGGATAAATGTTAAATTCATTAAATTAATTGAACACCTCTTAATTAACCTTTAGGATAAATTTGATATTGAATTAGATGAAAATTAAATAATAATTTAAATTTATCCTTGGCTTATTGGGTACTAGTTTAAGATTGATCGAATTAATTATTATGATTCAAGATAATCCATAAATTATTAGGATTTTCTAGTTTTTAGGATTTAATTAATTTAGGGTTAATATTATACTAACCTAGTTAATAATTAGATAACTAATTGAATTTTCATAATTTGGGCATTTTTAGGTTAGGAATTTAGTGGGCCTAGGTTTTATTTTATGTTTTTCTATGTCATGCATTTCAATTGTCATTCATATGACTTTAATGTTTTAATGGGCATGCATATGGTTAATTAACTTAACTTATAAAAAGGAGGTATTTATTAATTCAGATATTTGTGTCATAATAGTCTTGGCTCATTGGATGTTGACCAAATATTCGAATTAATTCTTATTGTCTAAAGGTAAATGTAATTTGAGATAAAATTTTGACAAGTCATAACATCATTCTTTATTGCTTGTATCATGCATAAAGGTGATGAACGAAGTTCGAACCATAAATTAACACGACAGTCAGACTTATTTGATGTGGGTTTAATCTATTGTCCGAGGTACCGTCACCCTTATTAATTAAATGTTTAACTAATTTGTATTCACCAATTTGAAAAAGCCCGTCTAATTAAAGTTTAAATTCAATCGCGAACAATCTAATTAAATTCTATTTAAATTTTGATAATTTCCATAAATTGAAAGCAACATATATTTTGGTATTGAATTTCAGGCGTGATGGGGGTGATAATCCTTCCCCACACATAACCAACTCATGAACCTGTTTTTAAACGAATCGTTGGTTTTTATGTTGTCCGCCCTACCTTAGTGGCCGATGGCGACTCCAAGTCTTTTATTTTCAAAAATACGAAAATAATTTCCAGATTTTCTAAAACCCCTACTTTTCAAGGAATTTTTCAAAGAATTTGACTTTTTCTAGCGATAAAAAAATTTAGGTCGCTACATTAAGCATGCCCATAGTGTTATATGATGTTTGGATATGTGCTAATGTTGTTTTGATTGAGCCAAAGTGTTATATGTTGCACCTCGAGGTCATTACAGGCCTTTGTGTACCGTATGAGTATCTCAAGATCGGTACACAGGGTCCTATTAGAGGCTCAGATTGTTGAAATAGAGTTACGAGTACTGGTATACTTAGCCAACATATATGTACACCTTAAGAGAAATGAATGCTTGTACCGGTACACGGGTTTGAGGATCGGTATGATCCCTTCAATTTTAGCATGTCGTACCGATACCCTGGGTACTGTATTGGTACGCAAATTGGTTACTGGATTCCTGAGTTTTGAGAAAATGTGAAGGGGATCGGTATAGGTAAAAGCCGTACTGGTACGGGATGGTCAGCACACGTATCGGTACGGGCACAAGTGTATCAGTATGCTGAGCTGTTATGTCTATTAATCCGTATCAGTACGGGCTTGCCTGTGCTGGTACGCTAGCTATTTTTATCCAATATTGTTATACTGAAGTTGGAAATCTTGCAAATAGTCCTGTCGACTATTGCTAACGCTTGGCAAAAGAGTATATTTTGTAGTGTAAAAGTATGCCAAAGAGTAGTTACAAGGTGAGTCTTATGCGTGCAAGTATACACAATGAGCTATTCAAAATGAATGATGAGTGTTGCCAAGGGGATGCCGGATGTTACGCTACTTATGGCAGCGTTCAATAATGATCTGCCTTGGTTTATTGCCAAGCAGATTAAAGGTAGTGTTGCCTCTGTCGATGGCAAAACCCTAAGTTAACTATGATAAAAACCCCTATATGTCTATAGTGAATGTTTTTCATGAATTAACTTGATTAAGAGACAATCTTTACTCCTAAGGGGTAGACTCAATTTCGAAGTAAGTTCATCTACTTGAACATCTTTTGTCGAAGCTTCTCACCTTAGTACTTGGCAACATATCGTTACCTCTTATGTCTGTTAAGATATTAAGATGCAATAAGCACGCAATGCCAACTGGCATTTGGAAATGGATTTGTAAAAAGATTAAGTATATGCTATAGAAAACAATGCCAAGGCATTTTCATTATTAAAAAATAAACATGAAATCAGCATCCATCCCAAACATCCCCCAACCAACTATAAAAGTTTAGTTCATGGTTGGGGTTTCCATCCAAAAAACATTATCGTATCTCTACATCATCATTTAAACAGAATAAATAAAAATGAAAAGAATAATCAAGAAGGGGGTTTGTCGATGCAGCCCTTCAATGGCTCCAAGCTCTTGGTCTTCATCTGGTCGGACCACGTCTTGGTTCAACATCGTTCAGCCTCTTCAATCCGATATCTCTAATCCTATCCTCTCGATCTCTTTAAATAGGCTTGCGTAGGAAACCCTAGGATAAGGCCTTTGAATTTAAATTTTGAATGCACAAGGGATAAGATGATAGCATATCTTATCCAGATTTGAATCCTAGGGATGACGTGTATAAGGTCCAACGGAAACGTTGACCGGTCGGCTGATGTCACTCCTTTGCCAGCCGAGCTTGGCATTGATTGGTCCTTCTGTGCCAACTGTGCCTCAGCAATTCTCTAGCTTCCTTTCTTGAATTCTCTGCCAAGCTTGCCTGCCTAGCTTGTCATCCTTTGTCCTGCATCAAAAATAGCAAAATAACCCTTTCACACTGGCAAACATAATAGCTCATAAACTCCTTATGCAAATGCATGATTTTAATACCTAAATGCAACTAAATGTACTAAAAGGGCAAGCAAAGGCATTGCAAAATAAGCATAAAAATAGTACTTTTAAGAAGTTAACACACCCCAAACCTAGCTCATTGCTTGTCCTCAAGTAATGCAACTAAAAATAACACATAAAAACAAAAAGATACCTCGACAACAAATTGGCGTATTCACTAACACCTGCTATCAAAATATGATTCTAGGTTTGTCCTCGGATATTCAGTATATCAATGCCAAGCATATAAACAAATTCAAGTGCAGCAATATAGCTCTAGTATGAGGTCATCAAGTGTGTGTGAAGTGTGGGCAATATGCATCTAATTTACTTAACTCTCTTAGCCACTTTACTACCCAAACTCAGAATCATTTTCATCATTTTTTCTTTATTTTCTTTATTTACCAAGGGTGGTTTTATGCTGGCATTAAATTAGGGTTGCGTCATGCACTATTTTACATGAGACATAAGAGGGAGAAAACCACGAATACCCACATTAATCCATATTACATGACTAATCTAACCTATTACACTCATACCCTAAAGTTATGTTGGCTTGAGAACTAAGAGGGAGCAAACCACGAAGACCCAAGTTAATTATTTTCCCTAAGGCAGAGGAGTATTCTAAAATATTTCAGCCTTTGGCAAAACATTGTTGCCTTATTCTTTCTACCCTGGCATTGTTTTTTTCTTTTCTAAGTTCAGTTTTAAGCGAACCTAAGTTTATTATGCTGATTGGATACATACTGCGTGTATCGTGAAACTAAAGTTCCTTAAACTAGAGTTCAATTGCCAAGCTACTTGGCAATGCTACCCTACTGGCATAGAGGTTCTAAATTCCAGTTTCTTCATCAGACAGATAATCTAGACAAATTTAACTAAACTAGAAGTGTTGGCAATTTAAACAACTTATTGACTGAGACAAATTTTTTTAGTGGTTTGGTATGAAAATTTAAATCCTACATGGTGAATTATTCTATATGATAAATTGAAAATTAAACATGAATGTCATGGCAATAAAATATGAGGCAACTCACACCCCAAACCTAAGGTGTGCATTATCCTCAATGCATGAAAACAACACATGTATACAAAAGAGATTTAAAATGAATGAACATGTGAATGAAAATGAAATGAAAGGAAAGGAGTTTAAGAGGAGGAAGACTCCCCTTCGGAGGGCTCTGGTAGTGAAACACGTGTTTTATTCTTGATAAAACTCCCTCTACTGGGGGCATATGCTTTTTGCGCTTCAGGCTGGGTTTTGATGCGGCTGTGGATGCTCCAAGGTCTCGAAGAACTTCCTTAACAATCTTCATCAGCTTAAAGGTAGTCGGGGCATCAGTGGCAGCAGACGATGCAAGTGCAACATGTGTTGCGATAGGTTTTGTTTATTCTTTAGAGTCAGATGGTGTGGTTGTGCTAGCAGATTCAACTTGAACATGGGCTACTGGAACAGTGGCATCTGATGGAGTATGGACTGAAGGAGGACTGGCTGGCATAGCAGTGCTAGCAAATAAGTCAGCAAGGAAATCTGGGAAAGCTAGCAAAACACCTCAGAACATCCTCTCAAGAGTTTCTTTGTTGCACAGTCCCTAGCGTTAGTGTAATGCCAAAGCTTGATATTTTGCTCCACTGCTTTCTCTAAATTTTGGAGAATGGTCTCCTGCCATTAGAAAATTTTGGAAAGCATTGCCACTGAGCTGGCTGGCATAGGAGTGTCAGGCTCTGCCTTGGGCAGCTTGGCCTTGGTCATTGGCTCTGTCGCCTTTCCCTTGCCCTTGTCTTTGGACTTGGTGGCAGTGAGTTGCCTTCATAGGGCAAGCGTAATTGTTGTTCCCTTAGTCTTGTGGACCTTGTCGGATCAATCTTTTGCACACCATGCTTTATATAAATATTATAAATCAATAAAGGGAAAAACAAACTCCCACTACTCTTACCTGTGCATTTATAAGTTTCATCGATAATGATATGACCGTTGTTGATCTTGCAGCCCACGATGATCGAATCTAGTAAGGCCTCCTCTCCTCTGAAATAGTCTCGTTATGAGTCGTTGGCATTAGGTTTTCCTTCAAGAAGTGGTTTTACCCTTTTGGCTGTGGCTTCAATGCCAGTCGCTTCACCGTGTGGTGGCCCTTGGATGACACGTTCCACTTGGTTCCAGGCTCACATAAATCCTTTAGTAGCTTTTGCCTCTTGGCCGCGTGTAACGAGTCAGCAAACTCAGAGTTCTCCTCCCTTAAACCATTCAGTTTAGACATAGTATTAACATACCCTCATCAAATCTGACACAAGTACCTCGTATGAGCAAGAAAGGCGAATCTTTAGTCGTGAGGTGTGCATAAAACTTTCAAACAATATTGGAGTACACTTCCCCAGTTTGTTGGCAAAACAACTCCCACTTGTGCTTTTTGACCACGTTCATGAACTCCGATGAATAGCCCAAGTTGGGTTCGTTCTTGAACTTGAAATTCTTCTCGTAGCAAAATGTTCATATGCTAAAATTCTCCTCATATTTCTTGTGAATTTCTTCATTAAAGAATATCTTGAAAGGTGTTGAATAAGATGCCATAGAAAGAAGTTGGATAACTTGAAGGATTTTTATTGAGAGAATGAGAAAAGATTCTTGGTGTTCTTGTTGATAAAGCAACTAGGGTAAAGGTGAAAGGTTATAAGGCTTGGATTGGTTAGGGTTTTAAAGAGATAAAAAGGGTTGAGTGTTTAATTGGAGTTGTTTAATATGATCAGTTAAGGAGGGTAATAATGGGCTTTTGCGTGTTTAAGGGAAAAGAAGAGGTTGATATGATAAGGATAAGGCATGCAAAGAGTGGAGGGATAAGTGAATTGAGTTGAAATTTGAATTTCCACTTATCACTCTTTGGGCGGCTAGGCTAATTTCACACAAAAAATCTCTCTCCTTCTTTTTGGGCTGAACTTCATCAAGCCTTGGGCGACTAGGGTAAAAACTTTTTCTCCATTCTTCTTATTGTCTCATGCCAAGATGCCCTGGCATTCTACCTGCAGTTTGCCTTGCACACGGACTTGCACTCACTCAAAGGAAAGCCTTTTAACGCAGCAAGGAAAAATAAAAACGAAAAGAAAGAGAGAAAGAAAATAAACAAATACAATTCTAAAAAAGAAAAAACATCTATCTTACTATATACAAAAAGCAAACCAAAATGAAGATGCTCGCGGGATCTCTGCCAAGAGCACAACCTCCTTGGCATCCTTTTGAGTACCTTCCCAGTAGTGTTTCAAGCGTTGACCGTTCACCTTGAAAATTGTTCCCATTTTCAAATCCTTAATATCTACTACTCTATGAGCATATGGCTTTACAACTTCAAAGGGACCTGACCATCTAGACTTGACCTTTACTGGAAACAACTTAAGCCTTGAGTTAAATAATAAAACATGTTGACCCAACTTAAAGTGCCTTGGCAATATTCTATTTTCGTGCTATCATTTTGTTCTTTCCTTGTACAGTTTGGCATTCTCGTAGGCTTGTGTTCTGAATTCCACTAACTCATTCAAATCTAATAGCCTCTTCTCAGCAGCAGTTCTTCATTTCTTGTCAAGTGTTTTGATTGCCCAGTATGCTTGATGCTCTAATTCCACTGGCAGAATGCATGTTTTTCCAAAAATGAGCCTAAATAGGGATGTTCCCAAGGGAGTCTTAAAGGCTGTTCTGTAAGCCCACAAGGAATCATCTAGTCTCAAGGACCAGTCTTTTCTCGATAGATTCAAAGTCTTTTATAGAATATTTTTGATCTCCTTATTCGATGTCTCTACTTAGCCATTCGTCTAGGGATGGTAGGCTGTGGCAATGTATTGCTAGATTCTGTACCTGCACAGAGCTCTAGAGATTAAATTGAACTTAAAATACGTACCTTCATCATGAATGATGGCCCTGGGAGCACCGAATCTAGTGAAGATATACTTGTGCAAGAACTTGGCAACCGCCTTGGCATTGTTTGTTGGCAAAGCTACTACCTCTACCCATTTTGAAACGTAGTCTACATCTACAAGGATATACAGGTTCCTGATGATGGGGAAATGGACCCATGAAGTCTATTTACCATACGTTAAACAACTTTACTAGCATGATATTTTGGAGCGGCAATTGATGTCTACTAGAGATGTTACCCGTTTGTTGGCATCGATCACAGGCCTTGGCAAAGTAATGAGCGTATCTAAAGAACACAAGCCAAAAGAATCAAGACCGTAATACCTTGGCAGCGGTCTTTATTCCAGCAAAGTGTCCTCTATACGATGTTGTATGTCATAATTTCAAAATGTTGTGCTGCTCATTCTCTGGCACACATCGGCGAATTACTTGGTCGGCACAATGTTTAAACAGAATGGGTTCATCCCAATAGTACTACCGCACATCTCGTAGAAAATGCTTCTTTGCATTGCTTTCCAAATTCGGTGGCATGATATTACTTACCAGATAGTTGACTATGTTAGCATACCATGGCATATAACTGACTGCAAGCAGGTGTTCATCGGGGAATTCATCTCTAATGGCAGCGGCTCTACCTTCCTCAAGGTGATGTTCTAACTGAGATAAATGGTCAGCAACTAAGTTCTCATTCCCATTCTTGTCTTGAATCTCAAGATCAAACTCTTACAATAATCCATCAAATTAATCTGGGCTTTGCATCTTTTTTGTCAATAGGAATTTCAATGCCGAGTGATCTGTATACATAACAACTTTGTTACCAACTAAATAAGATCTAAATTTATCAAATGCAAATACAACAACAAGAAATTCCTTATCAATTCTTGTGTAGTTAAGTTGGGCTTCACTCAATGTCTGGCTAGCATAGTATATGGCATAAAAAATCTTGCCATGCCTTTGGCCCAATAAAGCTCCAATGGCATAGTCGCTGGCATCGCACATGAGCTCAAAGGGCTTATTCCAATCCGGTGCCACAACTATAAGGGCATTGATTAATACGTCTTTAAGTTTTTGAAACACTTGTAAACAAGAATCATCAAACGCAAAAGTGGCATTTTGTTCTAAAAGCAAGCATAAAGGTTTAGAAATTTTTGAGAAATCCTTAATGAACCGACGGTAAAAACTTGCATGTCCTAAAAAACTCCTGATACCTTTTACACTTGTAGGAGGTGGCAACTGTTTGATTACCTCCACTTTCGCTTTATCTACTTTTAAGCCTCTCTTGGTTACTCTATGATCGAGAACGATGCCTTCCTTCACCATGAAGTGGCATTTTTCCCAGTTTAGGACTAGGTTGGTCTCAATACATCTTCTCAATACAAGCTCTAGACTATGTAGGCATTCTTCGAATATTTTGCCAAATGCTGAGGAGTCATCCATGAAAACTTCTAGGTTATTTTTAATCATATCTGAAAAGTTAGACATCATACATCGTTAGAATGTTACTAGCGTATTAGACATTCCAAAGGGCATTGATCGAAAGGCAAATGTCCCATATGGACAAGTGAATATGGTTTTCTCCTGATCTTCAAGAGCGATGGCAATCTGATTATATCCTGAATAACCATCTAGAAAGCAATAGTATGCTTTGCCTGCCAGCCTATCCAATATTTGGTCGATAAAGGGCAGGGGAAATGATCTTTCTTGGTGGCATTATTCAGCTTTCTACAGTCCACGCACACTCTCTATTTGATGATAGTTCTGGAGGGAATCAATTCATCCTTGCTATTTTGAACTATGGTCATGTCATCTTTCTTTGGCACACATTGCACCGGGCTGACCCACGAGCTATCAAAAATGGGATAGATTATCCCGACATCTAGCCACTTGATAATTTCTTTTTTTACTACCTCTTTCATTCTTATATTCAATCTTCTCTTACCTTCAATTGTTTTGCCATGATATTTTTTGCGCGTAATAAGTGCTACGCAATTGTGCAAGTATACACGTCGCAAGTTATAGTATAAAAGATATCGTCTCCACAGAGATTGGTGCCACTTCAAGAATCTAATCTATTGCACTGTAAAAAGTAAAAGAAAACACAAGTAGAAGATTATAGGAGTTTAAACTAATAACTAAACTAGGAAGCAATAAAGTAAAAGAATATATGAGATCAAATGAGAGAGATAGGCCAAGTTATCGTGAGTTGAGGTGTGATAGCCGATTGGATCGTCTTGGTAAAAGAGTGCAAGGGCAACTCAGTTTCCGTGGCAACCTGCACAACGGGGTTGCCTTGGTAACTAATCGATGGTTAGTTGGGCAACTACTTGGGCGTTTGGGCAGCAACCTTCAAGGTTCGGAAGAGCGTTCTTCAATGGTTTCTTCTTAATCCTAAGTCGAAACTCTAGCTACTTGTGCATGCCTTGTAATACATCCCTGCGTGAATCAAGGGTGAACAACAACTAATCTTGCGCTCCTCTTAGCCATTAAAATCCTTAACTTATTCCTAAGCCGGATTAATCTTCACCATCAATAGATTAAATAAAGATCATACTCATTTGTTTCTTGAATCTAACTTTCCCGATATTAGATAAATAGATGAAGTTACGAGATCCTCTCCCAATTCAATCGCAAACAAGAATAAGAACCAAGAATGAATAAACCTTGAATAGAAAAGTGCAAACTCTTATAACCTAAACAAAATCCAATTGTTTCTCACAACCACAAAACACAATAACCTTAGCCAAATAGATTTAGTTCATGGCTAGGTTCTAAAGAAACACAAGACAAAGAATTCCTAGCATGAACCTAATTGAACAAGAAAGAAAAAGATGAAGAATGGATGAAGCCTTCTTGTCGAGATCTCCCCTTGAAGCTTGTCGAAAATTCTCTCCTCTTTCTCCTTGAGTTTTCAAAATCCTCTCCCTTCTCTCCCTTTGGAGTTGACGGCATGGCCTCTAATTTATAGGGCTAGGTCAAAGTCCTTCTTTGAGGAGGAAGTTAAGTTGGAATTAAATTATCTTTAAAGAATATAATTCTTTATTATAAATATATTCCTTCTAGAACTTCTCCTATCTTCTTGGGATTTAATTCTTTGTTAACCTCTTCATGGAAATCAAACTCCTTTGGGATTTAGCTTTGCTCCACGTCATCTTGGGCTTGTCTAGTCATCAATTTTGACTACCATATGACCTTATTCTTTGTCGACAATTGCCCTGGCAACTGGCTCGGCGTCTCCTTCATGCATTGCCCTGGCAACTGGCTCATCGTCTCTTTCATGCATTGCCCTGGCAACTAGCTCGACATCTCCTTCATGCATTGCCCTGGCAACTAGCTCTAGCCTTGCTTTGGCAAGTGATCCTGCATATACACACAAAACACACCAAAGCAACATCTTTTCCCACAAAAATCACCAAGTTATGTAATCAAGCTCAACGGTGGAAGGAAACATGAATTAATGCATGAATGACTAATTATGCAACTAATATGAGCCTAAGTCTAACAATAATATGAGTAAAAAGGGTAAGAAAAATAGTACATTTGAACTCTTATCACACCCCCAAACTCAAACTATTGCTTGTCCTCAAGCAATGCAAACTAATAATTACCTGCCAAGACTTCAATTTTCACAAAATTAGCTTTGAACTTGATTTCAATTCTCAGAACTGGGGCACAAAGTATGATTGGCTTTTCATTTTTCGGACAACTTAGGAGTTACTCGGAATCAAACTATAATGCTTGTGAGTGTGTGAGTTGTGTGCAAGTTGATTTCTTGGATTCTATGCAAACACGAGGTTTTCAAATTACTTCATTGGGTTCTTTTAATATGTTTTAACTAGAGCCGGTTTTGGGCACCTCTGGTGTTTTTTTTTAATTTTCTTAAGTTAATTAATTTATTCGACTAGAGCCGGTTTCGGGCACCTCTAGCGATCAATTTTTAGCGCATACTAGAGCCAATTTCGGGCACCTCTTGTATTCATCCAATTTTTATTCTAATCCCCCAATTTTTTAACTATCAATCTAAATTTGCTAGAATTCCTTAAATCAATCAAACCACAACAATGTTTCATCAAAATTTAGCATTATAGTAAAATTCTAAGTTTTTCCATGGTTATCCTAGAATAAAAATTCTATCAATTAAGTGCATTGGCAAAGTCATCATCGGATATTCATCAAATCTAGGCAATTCTTGTTCCAACTAAAGGCATGGCAAGCAATTTATGTATCCTAAATGCAATACTTAAGATGAATGCAGCTAAACATGGTAACTAACTACTAACAATCTCCCCAAACTCGAGTGAGGCATTGTCCTCAATGCATGCATTAAAAAGAAATAAAAATAAAGAAATGTAAAATGCAAACGAGGACTTACTCCGAGAGTTCGGCGTCGTGGATGATTAGTTTCCTTTTGGTCGGTGTCTTGATTCTCTTGCTTGAACGCGATGGTTGTTTCCTTGTTGCCGATGGTGGAATCGATCCTCGTACGGGGTTGTCCTTATTATCCTCTTCATCAATGTCATTGACTTTTCGCTTGGGCTTGGAGGATTCGATTGGTGCTGTCTTTGTTGGTGCAATGGAGGACTCATCCGAATCTAAAAATATCAGAAAATGATTCCGTACGAGTTGATTCGGCCATAGGTGTTTTACCTTTGGCTTTTGCAGTGGTTGCCAGGACGTCTTTGGCTTTGGTTGCCGTGGCATCTTTAGGTTTGGTTGCCATGGCATCTGCTTGGGCAGGCGCGGTGTAGGTTGCCGCGACATCATCTGTTGTGGTTGCCATGGCGACTGCTTCATTGGTTGCTGGGGAAAGGATCTCGGCAGGAAAGATTGGGAACGGAACGCTGCTGTCTGGGTACTTTTCTAGGATGACTTGAGTGATGGCATTGTTGTGCTCCTTCATGTACCGCATGAACATTAGTTGCCGGTCTTCAATTTGCCTAAGGTGGCTCGCCAATGGTTGCAAGAGTGCTTCAAAGTGTCCCGGGGTTGATGGCGGAGTTGCTCGGGCATTAGGGGTTGCCGAGGCGGCAGGGGTTGCCGCGGCAATTGGAGGCATTGAAGATTTTACCGGTGCCTCTCCCATTAGCTTTCGGGTTTGTGCTTGATTCCAACTGGACTTTGGTAGGACATTTTTCATCAGTGGACTCACTTGGGACATGCATCTCCTTGCAAAGATTAGAAATTAAGCAAGGGAAGAAAAGAGAACCCCTATCTTTTGAGCTACATACAAAAATCTCATCACAAATAATTTTTCCAATGTTAATGATACGATTATGCAAGATAGAATGTATAAGCAAAAGACGAGGTGTATCAACGGTAGTATTATGTGTGGTGGGCATTAATGAAGTTTTAACAAACTTATTCCATAATTTTGCCTCGGGTTTAAGCCGAAGGTGATTTACCGTGTCCTTGTATTTACCATCGTTCCATTGAGTTCCCGGTAAAGTGAGTTCTTGAAGCACCTTGTCGAGTTGCTTGGGCGTGATTTGATCAACAAAGGCTTGATGCTCGTCCTTCTCAATGTAGAGCCCGTAAAAGGTGTTGATATTTTCGGGGCTTATGAGTATGGCCTTGTCACGAACAAAAACATAAGGATTATCCGGGTTAGGTGAGTGAGCATAGAATTCTCTTACCCATGAGATGTTACCCGGTTCCGATTGATGGCAAAAGATTTGCCACTTTTGATGTGCAATCTTCTCGAATATGAATGGTTCAAGGCCGAAATCTTGATGAGAGTTGGAGTATTCAAAGCCTTGTTCTTCGTAAATCTTCCGGCTTTCAAACTTGGCGTGAAATCTTTCTTGAACCACCGGTGTAGCAAACTTCTTGTATCTTGGTTCTTTGGAGGAACTTGGATGAACCAAAAATTTAATTTTGGATGCCATGGATGATCTTGGTTGTGAGTTTTGTAAAAACAAAGAAAATAAAATAAAAGAAACTAAAGAGTTGCAAGATGAAAAGTAGGAATAGGTTTCTTGGAAGTTAAGGGTGATGGATTATATAGAAAAGATAGGTAGTAAATATGGTGGGTGGGATTAATTTTGGATAGAAAATAAAGGGGGTTTCGGTTTAAGGGAAGGGTGACGGCTAGGGGGTTTAATTAGGGTAAGTTGGAGGCTTTATATAAGCCTTAGATTCAGCCCATTAATTTCCTTGTTGAAGATGTTTTCCTTCTTGGATCAAAATTCCTCTTTATCTTGAACTCTTTTCCTACTATTCAAAGACAAATCAAATAAGGATTAAAATTAAAGATAAACTAATAAAAGAAAATAAATAAAGATGTGTAAAGGGATTCTTAAACTTAAAAAGATAAAAAAAGAAAATAAATCTATCCTAAAAATATAATAATAATCAAAAATAAAAAAAATAATTAGTTCAAAAATAAAAAAAAATAAAAAAATAATCGAAAAAAATAATAATAAAAATAAAATATCGAAAGGATAGCATGCTCATGCATCTCCTAAGGTGACCACTTCTTTGTTACGTTCCACATGGGCACCATTGTAGTGCTTTAATCTTTGTCCTTTAACTTTAAATTCATGTTTGTCAGTGATGGACTTGATTATCACGGCACCATGGGAGAATAGTTTGACAACTTTGAATGGTCCCGACCATCTTGATTTCAGTTTTCCCGGGAAAAGTTTTAGCCGAGAATTGAATAAGAGAACTAGTTGCCCTGGCATGAATTGTTGCGGCAATAGTTTCTTATCATGCCATGTTTTCTCCTTGTAGATTCGTGCATTGTTATAGGTGCATGAACAAAATTCTTCTATCTCGTTGAGGTCCAACAAACGCTTTTATCCGGTACTTTCCCAATCCATATTCACGGTCTTGATTGCCCAATATGCCTTGTGTTATATGCCCAAAGTGCGTCATCTAGTCTTAATGACCAGTCCTTCCTAGAGGGATTTACAACTTTCTCGAGTATACCCTTCAATTCTCGGTTGGAAATTTTTGCTTGCCCGTTGGTTTGTGGGTGATATGCTGTGGCAATCTTGTGTGATACGCCGAAGCGTTGCAACATCTTGGCAATAAGTCTGTTTTCAAAATGCTTGCCTTTGTCACTGATAATTGCTCTCGACATCCCAAACCGTGTAAATATGTTTTTCTACAAGAATCGTTGCACCGTCTTGGAATCGTTGTTGGGAACTGCAGCTGCCTCAACCCATTTAGACACGTAGTCGACGGCAAGTAGAATGTAGAGGTTTCCGAATGAAGATGGGAAAGGTCCCATAAAATCGATCCCCTATACATCAAACAATTCCACCTCGATGATGTTTTGGAGCGGCATCTCATGTCGCCTAGAGATATTGCCCGTCCTCTGGCAACGATCACATTGCTTATAAAAGTCTTGGGCATCTTTTTACAATGTTGGCCAATACAAACCGGATTGCAAAACTTTGGCTGCGGTACGAGTTCCTCCAAAATGTCCTCCATAGGGTGAAGAATGGCATTGTCGGAGTACATTCTGCTGCACCTTTTTAGGGACACATCAGCGTATAACCTGATATGCACATTGTTTAAACAAAAGAGGCTCGTCCCAAAAGTAATGCTTAGCACCATGGCGAAACCGCTTCTTCCCTTGGTGAGTAAGGCCATAAGGTAAAATACCATAAACAAGGAAATTAACTAAATCCGCGTACCAGGGTATTATCGAGGCATGTGCTACCGTGGCGACTGCTCCCAAAATTGCCGAGGTGTGTGCGTCTAGGGTTGCCGAGGCATGCGCATAAAGAGATGTTGCAGCGTCGAGAGTTGCCGAGGCGTGCGCGTCCATGGTTGTCGAGGCATACGCGTCCATGGTTGCTAAGGCAACTAAAAGTTGCTCATCCGAGAATGCATCATATATCTCTAGATCCGCATTCTCCTCCCTATTGCGTTCTAAATGTGATAAGTGATCGGCCACTTGATTTTGTTCCTTTCCTGTCCTTAATTTCAATATCAAATTCTTGTAAAAGTAATATTCAACGAATCAAACGAGGTTTGGCATCCTTTTTAGCAAATAGATATTTGATTGCCGAATGGTCCGTATGAACAATTACCTTTATACCAATAAAATAGGATCGGAACTTGTCAAATGCGAAAACTACAGCTAGTAACTCTTTCTTCGTTGGTGTGTAATTCACTTGAGCACTATTAAGAGTTTTACTAGCGTAGTATATCACATGGAAGGTCTTACTTGTGCGTTGGCCTATGACTGCTCCTACCGCAAAATCACTTGCATCACACATGAGCTGAAAAGGTAGCGTCCAATCAGGTGGAACGACAATGGGTGTCGAGGCAAGCTTTTCCTTTAGGGTTTCGAATGCTTGGGGTGCAAGAATCATCATAATCGAAGACTTTATCCTGTTCAAGCAAATTGCACAAGGGTTTAGTAATTTTAGAAAAATTATGAATGAACCTCCTGTAAAAACATGCATGTCCAAGAAAGCTTCAAATTCCTTTAACCGAACTTGGTGGGGGTAATCTCTCGATCACGTCCACTTTGGCTTTGTCTACTTCAATTCCCTTGGATGAAATCTTGTGGTCGAGCACTATTCCTTCATCTACCATAAAATGGCAGTTCTCCCAATTGAGGACTAAATCAGTTTCTTCACATCTTGCCAAAATCTTCTCTAGATTGCCGAGGCAGCTATCGAAGTCATTACCAAAAACAAAAAAATCATCTATGAAGATCTCAAGGAAGTCTTCGACCATGTCTGAAAAGAGTGCCATCATGCATCTTTGGAAGGTTGTCGGGGCGTTACACAATCCGAACGGCATCGTTCGGAAAGCATAAGTACCGTATGGGCATGTGAAGGTTGTCTTTTCTTGATCTTCTGGTGCTATGGCAATTTGATTGTAACCTGAATAACCATCAAGAAAACAATAAAAGGGTTTACCTGCAAGACGGTCAAGCATTTGATCAATAAAGGGTAATGGGAAGTGATCTTTCCTAGTGGCTTTGTTTAGCTTTCGATAATCCATACAAACCCTCCAACCGGTCACAGTCCCGGTTGGAATGAGTTCATTATTTTCATTACTTACCACCATTATACCTCCATTTTTCGGTACACATTGTACCAGACTTACCCATGTACTATTATAGATAGCGTATATAATGCCGACGTCAAGCCACTTGATGATTTCTTTCATTACAATCCCTTTCATGGCATGATTCAGTCTCCTCTGGGCCTCAATTGAAGGTTTGTGATCATCTTCTAACAAAATCTTGTGCATGCACACTGTCGAGCTAATTCCCTTCAAGTCGGCAATTGTCCACCCTATTGCCTTCTTGTGTAGCATCAACATTTTGATCAGCTTCTTTTTCTGCTCAGGCTGTAACTTAGAAGAAATAATTACAGGCAATGTATTATCGATTCCTAAGTATGCATATTTTAGTTGCTCTGGCAACTGTTTCAACTCAAGAATCGGTGGTTGTTCAATAGAGGGCTTTTCGAGCTTACCTTCCTTACCTGAGTAATCCAGTGGTTCAAAGTATGTACCTGGTCGATTGACTAGCCAATTTGCCTCTTCTTGTTGTTCCTTATTAACCGGTTCTTCATACTCCTCAGGTTCCTCTTGATCGGCAACGTAGTTGCCGAGGCAACTAAATTCCTCGTCGAAGTTAAACTCTGTCGTGGCATGAAGAAGTTGGCATTCTTCTGGATCATCGGCATGCCTTAGTGTTTGGAACACATTTAGTTTAACTTGCTGGTCATTCACCCTCATTGTGAGTTCTCCCTTTTCAATATCGATCAAGGTTCTCCCTGTTGCTAGGAATGGTCTCCCGAGAATGATAGGTGCATACTCATCTGCTTCACAATCCAAAACAATAAAGTCAGCGGGAAAATAAATTTATCAACTTTTACCAGTATGTCTTCGATTTTTCCCTCTGGATGCACATAGGATCTGTCGGCTTGCTGTAGTATAACTGTTGTAGGTCTTGCCTTCCCGATTTCTAGTTTCTGGAAAACATATTTAGGCATCAAGTTTATGCTAGCCCCAAGGTCGCATAATGTTTTCCCGACATAGTGGTTTCCAATGGAACAGGGTATTGTGAAACTTTTGGGATCCTTCAATATAGGTGGCATACGATTGTGCAACATGACCATGCATCCCTCTGTTGCGGCAACTGTTTCAAACTCTCCTAGCCTTGTTCTCTTGGACATAATGTCTTTAAGAAACTTGGCATAGTTCCGCATTTGTTCAATTGCTTCCACCAATGGAAAGTTGATGTGGACTTGCTTTAGGATATCAAGAAACTTCTTGAATTGATATTCTTGCTTTTGTCGCTTCAACCTTTGTGGGAATGGTGGTGGAAGTCAGATATCTGATTGACGGTATTACCGAGACAACTGGAGTTGCCGAGGCATTATCAACTGGGGTTGTCGAGGCATGCTCATCGTAAGTTGCCGAGGCATCCTTATCGTCGATTACCGAGGCATGCTTATTGCCGGTTGCCGCGGCAATTCCTGGTTCAGCATCTGAGGCATTGCCGCTAGGTTCGTCTTGATATTTTTGTGGAGTTTTGTTTGATGACAGGGCTGGAGCCTCTTTAAGTTATTGGCCACTTCTAGTGGTGATTGCCTTACATTGCTCATGGACAGTTCCTCTTGCGACTTCAGTATCGCTAGGTAAACCTCCTTGCGGTCTAGTATTCAGGTTTTGAGCAAATTTTCCGACTTGATTTTCCAATGATTTGATTGTCACCTCTAGGTTTTGCAATCTCATCTCGGTCTTGTTAATAAAAGCATCAGTTCTTTTTATGAAGTTACTATTCTCAGCCATATAAGATTCAGTTTTCATCATAAAAGCATTTAGAGAATTTTCCAAAGAACTAGATGTTGTCGGTTGTTGCTGCGGCAACTATTGCCGTGGCATATTCTGCTGGAATCCCGATGCTTGTGCATTCTGATTGTTCTGGTTTAAAGCATTGTTGGGATTACTCCATGAAAAATTCGGGTGCTTCTTCCAAGCTGGATTATATGTATTGGACATCACATTGTTGTTCCGGTTGTAATTCCCCACATAGAAGCTGGATTCCGGATTCTGCATACATTCAGAAGAATCATGGTTACCACTACATAACTCACAAAAAGAATTCATTACCTTGACCTCATGTGTGTTGTTTGGTTTCTGCATGTTCTGGACCATCTTGGTTAAAGTGGCCAATTGTGCCGAAATTGAGTATGATGATCCTAGTTCATGTATTGTGGCTTGGCGTCTAACTCCTCCTCTTCTAGTAGAGGGGAATTGATCATCATTCTTGGCTAGCCTGTTTAGAATTTGCATTGCTTCCTCCGGTGACTTATCTAGGAGTATGCCATTTGCCGAGGCATCTAGCATCATCCTTGTTGGTGTATTCACGGTGTTGTAAAACATTGTTACTTGTGTCCACATTGGGAATCCGTGTAGGGGGCATTTATGTAGAAGTTCTCTGTATCGCTCCCAAGCCTAGTACATGGATTCATCATCTGCCTGCCGAAAAGAAGTAATGTCATTACGAAGCTTATCAGTCAAATTTGTAGGATTAAACCGAGCAAGGAAATCATGAAAAAGATCAGTCCAAGATCCTATTGATCCGACAAGAATGCTATTCAACCATGCTTTCGGCCTATCCCTCATTGAATAGGGGAATAATCTTAATCGTAAAACATCGGGGGTGACTTCATGTATTTTGAACGAGTTGCAAATCTCGAGGAAAGATTTAAGATGTTGCCGTGTATCTTCAGTTGCTGAGCTGCCAAATTGACCAATTGTGTCGATCATATTAAACCTCACCGGTTTCAACTCAAAGTGGTCGGCTTCAATTTCAGGTGCGACAACTCCTGGATTAAGTTCATCAATATCTTCTTCAAGATAGTCTCGAATAGTTCTGTTTCGTGCAAGAATCACTCCTCCTCCTGCTGGTACATCTTGATTCATATTGCCGTCTTGATTAGCCATTGCTACTTTTAACCTTCGTCTAAGTCTTTGTAAGGTTCGTTCGATTTCTGGATCAAAGGGATATTGTGGTGTAATCAGTCTCGCCCTGGTCATATACCAATGTAAAACCAAAGTTTGTTAGCCCTTTGAATTTTAAATAAGAAAAATAAAAAGTGCAAGAAAATAAAACAAAGTCGCTACTGCCAATCCCCGGCAACGGCGCCAAAAACTTGTTGCACGTAATAAGTGCTACGTAATTGTGCAAGTATACACGTCGCAAGTTATAGTATAAAAGGTATCGTCTCCACAGGGATTGGTGCCACTTCAAGAATCTAATCTCTTGCATTATAAAAAGTAAAAGAAAATACAAGTAGAAGATTATAAGAGTTTAAACTAATAACTAAACTAGAAAGCAATAAAGTAAAAGAATATATGAGATCAAATGAGAGAGATAGGCCAGGTTATCGTGAGTTGAGGTGTGACAGCCAATTGGATTGTCTGGGTAAAAGAGTGCAAGGGCAACTCAGTTGCCGTGGCAACTTGCACAACGGGGTTGCCTTGGCAACTAATCGATGGTTGCCTAGGCGACTAGTTGGGAAACTACTTGGGCGTCTGGGCAACAACCTTCAAGGTTCGGCAGAGCGTTCTTCAATGGTTTCTTCTTATCCCTAAGTCAAAACTCTAGCTACTTGTGCATGCCTTGATAATATATCCCTGCGTGAATGAAGGGTGAACAACAACCAATCTTGCACTCCTCTTAGCTGTTGAAATCCTTAACTTATTCCTAAGTCGGTTTAATCTTCACCATCAAAGATTGAATAAAGATCATACTCATTCGTTTCTTGAATGTAACTCTCCCGATATTAGATAAATAGATGAAGTTACGAGATCCTCTCCCAATTCACTCGCAAACAAGAATAAGAACCAAGAATGAATAAACCTAGAATAGAAAAGTGCAAACTATTATTACCTAAACAAAATCCAATTGTTTCTCACAACCACAAAACATAATAACCTTAGCCAAATAGATTTAGTTCATGGCTAGGTTCCAAAGAAACACAAGACAAAGAATTCCTAGCATGAACCTAATTGAACAAGAAAGAAAAAGATGAAGAATGGATGAAGCCTTATTGTCGAGATCTCCCCTTGAAGCTTGTCGAAAATTCTCTCCTCTTTCCCCTGGAGTTGTCAAAATTCCTCTCCCTTCTCTCCCTTTGGAGTTGACGGCATGGCCTCTAATTTATAGGGCTAGGTCAAAGTCCTTCTTTGAGGAGGAAGTTAAGTTGGAATTAAATTATCTTCAAAGAATATAATTCTTTATTATAAATATATTCCTTCTAGAACTTCTCCTATCTTCTTGGGATTTAATTCTTCTTTAACCTCTTCATGGAAATCAAACTCCTTTGGGATTTAGCTTTACTCCAAGTCATCTTGGGCTTGTTTAGTCATCAATTTCGACTACCATATCACCTTATTCTTTGTCGAAAATTGCCCTGGCAACTGGCTCGATCTCTCCTTCATGCATTACCTTGGCAACTAGCTCGGCATCTCCTTCATGCATTGCCCTAGCAACTAGCTCTAGCCTTGCTTTGGCAAGTAATCCTGCACATTCACACAAAACACACCAAAGCAGCATCTTTTCCCACAAAAATCACCAAGTTATGTAATCAAGCTCAACGGTGGAAGGAAACATGAATTAACGCATGAATGAATAATTATGCAACTAATATGAGCCTAAGTCTAACAATAATATGAGTAAAAAGGGTAAGAAAAATAGTACTTTTGAACACTTATCAATATTCCTCCAAAATTATTTTGTGCATGCAAATAGTTGGGCTTATTCCTTGGATATCAGCCAAGGTCCATCTTAATGTTTGCTTGTGATTACGTAGAATTTCCAACAATCTTTCCTCCTGATCATTAGTTAGATCAACAACAATGATCATTGGCAAGGTTGAGTGTTTACCTAAATAAATGTACTTAAGATGGTCTGACAATGGTTTTAGTTCCAATTTAGATGGCTCTTTAGTGGATGATTTAGGTGCCACGATCTCTCTGCCAGGCAACTCTAGTGGCTTTGGTTGTCCAAAGTAACTCACTTCTTCTCTCTCTGAGAATGTTCCTTTAGCGTCTTCACTCATCTCTTCTTCACTATCTAACTCGTTGGCATCATCATCAGTATCTTGGCACAGCTATGCCATGTCCATAGTGAAAATAGACTTCATCATCTCGTCATCTTGGCATCCCTTAGGTTCTTCTACGCATTTAAGGGCTTGAAACACATTAAATGTAACATGATGATCATTCATGCGCATAGTTAATTTTATTTTATGAAAATCAATCAAAGCTCTACCTGTGGCAAGGAATGGTCTGCCCAATATAATTAGAACATTCATATCTACCTCATAATTTAAAATAATAAAGTCAGCTAGGAATATAAATTTATCTTCCTTTACCAACACATCCTCAATTTTACCCTTAGGATGTGCAAAGAATCGGTCTGCCAACTGAAGTGTTACCATGGTAGGCCTTACTTCGATGCCGAGATTTTTGAAAATCGACATTGGTATCAAATTGATGCTGGCTCCCAGGTCACACAGTGCCTTACCTATGAATATGTTGCCAATGGTACAGAGAATAGTAAAACTCCTCAGATCTTTCAACTTTGGTGGCAAACGATTGAGTATCACTGCACTGCATCACTCAATGAGAGTTACAGTTTTGAAATCACCTAGTTTTCTTTTTTTGGACAAGATGTCCTTCATGAATTTCAAATAATTAGGCATTTACTCGAGATCTTTCACCAGCAGTATGTTGATTTGCAATTGCTTAAGGACTTCCAAGAAGTGCTTAAATTGCTGATCCTACTTGTGCTTCTGTAATCTTTGTGGAAATGTTGAAGGTGGATAAGCATATGTTGGCTCGACCGGTTTTGCTGATCCAAGTTCCACATACATGCTGCAAACTTTGGATAGTTGCATCATTCCTCTCCATGTAATTTGCCAAATTCCCTGGTTGTTCCTTTGCCCTGCATAAAAATTATTTTGCGCACCATAAAGAGAGAAACAAAACAGACGTGATAGCAAGTACCTTTACCTTGCATTCTATGTCGTTATTATCTTTGATAGATTCTTGTTCCACACGTTCATATATTTTGCATGAGCATGCACATTTGCTTGGTATACTGGTAGAAATGTTTGATGCGGTATGCAAGTAACGAGTTCTTTTGGTGAGACGGTTGTTATGATGCGGTATGCGGGGATGTCCTTTAATGGTTCAAGAGTATGTGTTTGCAGTTAATCTGATAGAGCTATCGTTTCACGATTTTGACGTGATCTTAGGTATGGATTGGTTGTCCGAGCATCGGGCTGTGGTGTATTGTGAGACAAAGCGGGTTTTGTTGAAGTTTGTTGATGATTACGAAGTTGTGGTGGTGGATGAGAATGTTAAGTTCTTATCCAATGTGATTTCGGCCTTGGAGGCACAAAAGTTGCTAGAATGCGGCTGTCATGCATATCTAGCTTATGTTATGAATCCGAATATGGAATAAGTGTAGACTAGGGATATTTGTACTGTTTGTGACTTTCTGGGTGTGTTTCTGTAAGAGTTATCTGGTTTGCCACCAGATAGGAAGGTGGAGTTCTACATTGAGACATATGTTGATTCGGCTCCAATGTCGATTGCACCATATTGCATGGCACCAAAGGAGTTGAAAGAGTTAAAGACTCAACTCCAGAAGTTTTTGGATTATGGTTTTATCCATCCTAGTGTTTCTCTGTGGGGAGCACCGGTGTTGTTTGTGAAGAAGATGGATGGCACTTTGAGGATGTGCATTAACTACCGACAACTGAACAAGTTGACGATTAGAAAAAGTATCATTTCCACGAATTGATGACTTGTTCGATCAATTTCAGGGCGTTATGAATTTTTCCAAAATCGATTTGAGATCTGGATACTATCAGTTAAAGGTTAAGGATAAAGATGTGTTGAAAACTACTTTTCATACGCGGTATGGCCACTATGAGTTTTTGGTGATGTCGTTTGGGTTGACAAATGTGCTTGCAGAATTTATGAACATGATGAACCTAATGTTTCATGAATTTTTGGATCAATTTGTAGTAGTGTTCATTGATGATATTTTTGTGTACTCTCTACCGAGGAGGATCATGATCGGCACTTGCGGATTGTGTTGCAGACCTTGTTGGATAATCATCTTTATGCCAAGTTGAATAAGTGTGAATTTTGGATTAAAGAAGTGGTTTTTCTTGGCCATGTGGTATTTGTGGAAGGTATCTGGGTGGATACTAAAAAGATTGAGGAAGTTGTGAGTTGGAAGCAACAGAATTCAGTATCAGAATTCTATAGTTTCTTGGGTTTGGAGAGTTATTACCATCGTTTTGTGGATGGGTTTTTTAGGGTTGTTGCTCTGTTAACCAAGTTGTTATAGAAGTATGTACGTTTTGAGTGGACAGAAGCTAGACAACAAGCTTTTGATAAGTTGAAGGAAGCTATGACACAAGCTCCAATCTTGATTCAACCTGAGTTAGGGAAAGAGTTTGTGGCTTAGAGTGACGCATCCTACGTCAAGTTGGGGTGTGTGCTGATGCAAGAAGGGAAAGTGGCCGCTTTTGCATCGAGACAATTGAAGGTTCATGACCACAACTATCCTATGCATGATCTTGAGCTTGTCGCGATAGTGTTTGCGTTGAAGATTTGGAGACATTACCTGTAAGGTGAGAAGTGTATTGTATACACGGGTCACTAAAGTCTGAAGTATTTGATGTCACAAAATGAGTTGAATCTTAGGCAACGTAGATGGTTGGAGTTGCTTAAAGATTATTATTTGACAATCAAGTATCATCTAGGCAAAGCAAATGTTGTGGCTGATGTTTTGAGTAGAAAAGTTGTTGTAGAGTTGAGAGCCATGTTTATGAGGTTGAGTGTGACTCATGACGGGGTCTGTTGACAGAATTACATGTAAAACCATATTTGTCGCAGTTGACTAAGGAAAAGCAACCTTATGATGAGGCATTGGTACCACATGTCAAATATATCATGGATGGAAATCCTGCAGATTTTCACTTTAGTAATGATGGGGTGTTGTCTTTTAAAGAACAGATAGTGGTGCCTAATGATATAGAGTTGAGACGGATGATTTTGACCGAGGCACATGATATTCCGTTTGCTATGTACCCTGGTAGTACCAAGATGTATCGAGGTTGGAAGGAAGAGTACTATTGGGTGGGTTTTAAAAAGGATATGGCTGATTTTGTTGCTAAGTGTATGGTATGTCAGTGTGTGAAGGTCGAACATCAATTTCCTTCCAGGTTGATGCAGCCATTGAAAATTCCAGTTGAAAATGGGAGAGAATCACCATGGATTTTGTGTCGGGGTTGCCTTTGACACCGACTAAAAAGGATTCCATTTGGGTGATTGTTGATTGGTTTACGAAGTGTGTACATTTTTTGCCAGTGCATACGATGTATACCTTGGATAGATTGGCGGATTTGTATATTGCTGAAGTTGTGAGGTTGCACAGAGTGCCCAAGTCAATTGTTTCAGATATAGATCCACAGTTTACATCGAGGTTTTGGAAATGTTTGCATCAAACTTTGGGTACTCGCTTACATTTTAGTACATCATATCATCCCCAGAAGGATGGCCATTCTGAACGTGTGATTCAGATTTTGGAGGATATGATGAGATGTTGCATAATTGAGTTTCAAGGAACCTGGGAAAGGCAGTTGCCTTTGGTTGCGTTTGCGTACAATAACAGCTATCAAGTAAGTATAAAGATGGCGCCGTATGAAGCCTCATATGGAAGGAGGTGTCATACACCTTTGTGTTGGGCTGAGGCTGTGGAAAAGTATGTTTCCATGCATGATATTTTAAAAGAAACGAACGAGAAAGTAAAGCTTATCTAAGGTTGATTGAAAGAGGGCTTGGATAGGCATAAATCCTATACGAATTTGAAGCGTACAGAGGTTAAGTACGCTGTTGGTGAGAAGGTTTTCCTAAAAGTCTCACCTTGGAAGAAAGTGTTGCGTTTTGGGTGCAAGGGAAAGTTGAGCCTGAGGTTTATTGGACCGTATGAGGTGTTGAAATGTGTTGGTCATATGGCTTATCAGTTGATTTTTCCTCTTGAGTTGGAGAAGATTCATGATGTGTTTCATGTGTCCATATTACAGAGGTATCGTTCGGATCCGTCGCATGTAATGCTAGTTGAGGATGTTGAGTTACGACCGAAATTGTCTTATGATGAGGAAACTGTGGAGATCCTTGACTCCAATAGTAAATTTCTTCGTGGTAAGACGATATAGCTTTTTAAGGTGTTGTGGAGACATCGCGGTGTTAAGGAGGCCACGTGGGAGAGTAAGTCGGACATGGTTGCTCAGTTTTCGCATTTGTTTCCATCAGGTAAATTTCGAGGATGAAATTTCTTAAGGGGGAGAGTAGTAACGCCCCAGTTTTGGGCCTAGGAGTTTTCTAAGTGGTTTAGACGGTCTGTTGGATCGAATTAGGTAATTCGAGTAAGTTTTGAGATTTAAATTGGATAAAATCTTTTTGAAGGGTTAAAAATATGGAAAAATTATCTAAAATCATTACTTAATATGGAAATGATTTTGGTAGAATCAATTTTACAAAAAGGGGTCTTGAAAAGTGGACATTTTGGCTAGTGACCAAAATGTAAAGTTTCAAAATTGTTTCTAGTGACTGTTTTGTAAAAGGGTAAAAACTTTAAATCTTTAAGGAGCTATATACCCTAAAGTCTAATATCATACTTTTTCCTTTAATTAGCTATTTTTAATTGTTTTAAAATAATATAAATGGGTTGAAGAATTAATTGGTTAATTAAAAGCTTTAAAATAAAATCTACGTAACTAACTTTTTCCAAGAGGATTTTCTCTCCAATTTTCTCCAGCCAAACACCTTTTTTAAAATCTTCAGGCAAAATCTTTTTTAATCAATCTTTTGATTTTAACTAAGATTATAATGGTTTTCTAACAAAATAAACTTGATTTCTCATTGTATTAGCTTTGGAATCCATCTAATTAAGGGGGAAAGCAACCATTAGATGTGGGGTTCATTCTTCTCCTCTAATACAAGGTTCTTTATTGAAATTCCCAAGCTCTTGATCCTTTACTTATGATTTTTAACTTGTTTTGGTGATTTAATTAAAGGAAAATGGTTAAATCAATGTTTAATTGGTGAAATTGATGTAGTCTTGTAATTTTTTCTGTTTTCTCAAGATTTGGATTGATATAGATCATGATTTTGATGTTGAATGATGTAGTAAGATGGTTTAATCATAGGAATCCCGAAACTAATTGAATTCCTAATTTTCTAGGTTGCTAGTTATGTGTTTTTGAGGATTTGTGAAGGTTTTATGTATCCTAGAGGTATAAGGATGTTTTTGATGTGTTTTTAGATGTTGTTTGGTGTTAGTTTATGAGTTGAAATTTTAAGTCATGGCTGGGTTAAGTTTGGAAGATGTTAGAGGTTAGTTTCGGTTGTTGTGAAGTGTTTTGTGTTGAAGGAATGTTGAGGATTTGTGTGGCTGTGTTGTTGGTTGAATTTTAATGCAATGTACCTCTATTTTGTATGGATAAAGCAGGGGAAGTTGGTCCTCAAGCTTAAATCTTAGTTTTGGAAGTTTTGGAGGTGAGATTATCGTATCGGCAAGCGAGGCATTTCATGTCAGTGAGTGAGAACATGTTTAACAGCTTTTCGAAGGTTTGAAAGTTGTGTTTGGGAGTTTAGATCAAGCTTGAAATGCTAGTCTAAGCTCGGAAGTAAGTAAAGGATGAAATCTCTCTCTCGAACTCAGTTTTGCAATTGATTTTATGCACTTGTGTTAAATGGTTTAATTACTCACTGTATATGCATGTTTAGAGCATGGTTTGATGCTGGAAAATGATTAAAAATGATGTGGATGCATTTGGAAGTAATGCATATTTTGTTAATGTTTATGAACATTGTTAAATGCAAGGTTATCTTCCATTGGTTAAATAATTTTGGTGATGCATATGAAAACAATGAGTTGTTGTAAATAAAATGAATTATATTGGCAAGTGATGATATTAAAAGGTTTGGAAATATTATCAGATATAGTTGGTCAGCCATAGGATTGATAGTGCACTATAAAAAGTCGCCTTGGATGTTGAGGGGTTTATGTGTACCGAATACTCCATCCATGTACCCTAACGATTGAGGGGTTTAATTGTACTGAAGACTCCCATTAGTGGATTATACATCTGATCGATGAGTGGTGTTGAGGGGTTTACGTGTACCGAAGACTCCACCACGGGTGTCACAATGGTGGAGGGTTTATGAGTACTGAAAACTCCCGTGTGTGAACCTTCTAATGCCAATAGATTGTATGTTAAGTGTTGAGGGAACACTTGTTGAATCCGTGTATCTGATGTTATGTTTTGTAAATTGGAACTTGGTTAATGATCTCTTGTTGTTTAATGTGGTTAAACATGTTTGACTCTTTAAGCCTCACATTGGTAGTATGCACGGTAAAGCTTAAATTGAGGGTAGCAAATGGGATTTTGTTGTTGAATTCATGATACATGTTGCATATGGTTTAATATGCTATTTTGGAAATGTTAAGTGCATGGTTTTATTAAGGCATGGTGTTGGGTTGATGTTTTTAAAAGTATCTTGGAAAGTGTTTACCAAATAATGGATAATGGTTTAAATGCATTGATGGTTGTTGGTTTTGAGCATTCCTCACTAAGCCTAGTGTGCTTACGCTCTCATTTTACATCAATGCAGATAATTAGAGATTTCGGACAACAAGGAAGCAATGAAGGATTTTCGAAGACTCATTTTCAAAGTATGGTTTAAACATACATAGTAGTAATAAATGCAATGTGTCGGATGAGGTTTTGGGAGGGTTTTTGATGAACTCCCTGTTGATGGAAGATTTAATTGTTGCTTTGGACTTGTAATAAGTTTTAATTAGTTATGGAGTGAATGGTTTGGTGATTTGGTTAAGGACTAGGAAGCATGCGTATAGACTTCGTGTTTGAATTGCTAGTCTTGTTAAGTTGGTTCAAAATGATGATGTGATGATGTTTAAGCATACCAATGGTGTTATATGATGTTTGGATATGTGCTAATGTTGTTTTCATTGAGCCAAAGTGTCATGTGTTGGACCTAGAGGTCATTACAGGCCTCTGCGTACCAGTACGAGTATCTGAGGATGGGTATGCGATGTCCTATTGGAGGCTCAGATTGTTGAAATAGAGTTACGGGTACCGATATGATTAGCCACTATATCGGTATGCCTTAAGAGAAATGAATGCTTGTGCTGGTACATGGGTTTGAGGATCGATATGATCCCTTCAATTTTAGCATGTCGTACCGGTATGCGGGGTACCGTATCAGTACATAAATTGGTTATTGGAATCCTAAGTTTTGAGAAAATGTGAAGGGATCGGTATAGGTTAAAGCCGTACTGGTACATGATGGTCAACACACCGTATCAGTACGGGTACGACTGTATCAGTATGTTGAGCTGTTATGTCTTTTAATTCGTATACCGGTACGCTAAGCTATTTTATGCAATATTGTTCTGCTGAAGTTGGAAATTTTGCATATTAGTCCTTAAATGTTATGAATGCAATTGAATTAGTGAAAATGATTGTTTTGGGTTGGAATGTAACCTGAGAGAATGAAATTGAATTAATTAAGATTGGTAATCATGATTGAAACAAAGGCCTTATAATTTATCAAAAGTTACATTTTGCTCCCTTAATGTGAGTTGTTAAGCAATTGGTTTTTGTTTTGCAATTTGATCGAATGGTGACGTTTCAGCTGAAGCATGAACATATAGGATTATAATTAAATGCATTTAGAAAAGATAAAAAGAAAAAAATGGGCTTGGTTTAGGTTATTAGTTTGGGTTTGCTTCGGCAAACCTAATGTGATTCTTTTAGTCTAGTTTTAGCTAGGCTGGGCTAAGGGGGTTAAACGTTGTCTCGTTAAACGTCCCACCATCCACAACTACAAGGAAATATAAATACCCTTAAGATCGAAGGAAAAAGGGACGCTCCCTCAACTCTCCAAGGACTATCAAGCCCATCTTCTTCACTCACTAACCCTCTATCTCGACCGATGGCTCTCCACCCACATCAGAATGGGTGAACCACCACCAACTGTAGCCAATCACTGCCCGACCATCTGCTAGGCCCTATTAGAGACTCTCGACCCTAAATTAACCCTGGGTAAATCGCCTGATTCAACGACCAACCATGGTCCTTCATGTTTCTTGACTCATCTTTCGATAAGTGAACGACCCATCGTCGTCCTTACAGCTTCCTCATACCACAATCTCCAACTCCCTATCTGGTGTCATCCAAAATCAGCATCAACAATTGGTGCATTGAGCATGGAGATCCTTTCTACCGAAAGAATCAGTCGCGATAGCTTTCCTACTCGCGACTATTGACATGGATGACAAAGTCGACGCTGATGATGAACAATTCAAGATCACAGACCATCTTTATGTCAATCTGGCGTGCCTTGTTTTTTCGGTTATTAATGATAATAAAGAAGCCTCGAACTTCTTTAAGCGTGAGAAAAAGATGCATCTGGCGTCTACCATCAACGTCTCTAAAATGCGTCAAGGCCACGATCTAAGGGTCTATGAAGTACCCCCACCATCAACCTCCACAAAGGCGTTATAAGTTTATAAGATCGTGAAGGGTATTTGACTTTTCTACTTGACTATTTTAGGAAGGAGCATTACATCCTCCGTACCTCTGGATCATCCATCTTCCCAAAATATGCACTTATTCCCCCGTAAAAGTGTTGTAAGTTTATGAAATCGTCAAAGCCATTTGGTACTTTTTCTTGAGTGTTTCGGGGAGGAAAATCGTGTGCTACATGCTTCAGAACCTTAAGGGAATGCATCCTCCACATACACTCTTGTTTTACATGAGCGTAGATCCTAAGCCAGACGGTATTGAGTTGTCCACTCCAGTATTAAGCTCTATGTGAGCATCAATCATCCATCGTAGTACATTCTGTCATAGAGCACTATATGTTGGTATCTAGCAGGGTCTACAAATGTTCAAATGAATGTATTTCATTGCAACATGTTTCTACAAGGGCATGGAGATGACTCCACCCATATTCCATTTATCTATATAGAGGGCATGGGGATGACTCAGTCCATTTTCCATTTGTTCTGAACGGCGTAGAAATAACTTCGTCCAACCTGTATATATTTCTACAAAAGTATGAGAGCACTCTAGTTTAGTTACAAATGTTTCTACATGTCTCAAAATATTTCCACCCAGTTTGCGTTTCTAATGACTCAGATTTCAGAATTCGAGGGTCAGTTTAACCCGAGTCGAGGGCCTTGGGTTTGGACCATGAGTTGGGCCTTTATGAATCCTTGTGGGCTTATTGTGGTTGTTGGGCTTGAGTTTTTAGGTTTGGACATGTGTTGGGATGGAGAATGAGGGACAAAGAGGTAATTCCACCTTACTTTTGAAGGGAAAGTTGAGAGCCCTTATGTTCTCTGCAGAAAAGTTTGGATGATATCATCCTTTGTCTCCCTTATCTACCATCCTCAACTATTCCATTCCCCAACTCCCACACTCAAGCAAAGGTTAAATCTTTGAGTTTAGAAGTGTGAATCTCGGAATTTCAGTTAAGGGTGTTGTAATCAACTACCAAGGATCTACATTTTGAGGCAATGATCATCAAGTTTGGTGAAAAGGATTTTTGGTGAGGGTTTAGGGTGAAGAACGAGAATGAGAGTTTTGATCTTATTTCCTGTAGTAGAAATCTTCTTTCAACATCTTTTAAGTTTCCAGCATTGTTGTAACTCGTTTTACAGCATCTCCTTATAGTGAAAGAAGTTGGAAATTCTTCCAAGGAGCAAGGGAAGAATAAAGCTTGAAGCTTAGGCTAAAAGCTTCAATCTTAGTTGTAAAAGTAAGGTTAGTACATTACCAACTCCTTTATGTTCCTAGAATTCATAAATTTGATTGCTTTGTTGCTTGGTTGATATTTTGGTTGCTTGAGAGCTTGAGATCTCTCTAATGGCTAATTCTAAAATTGGTGTTAAAATGGCTTAAAATGGTATCAAACTACTTAAACTACCTTCTATAACTTATAGGTTTGTTTTGAGGTCTTGCCTTTAGGTTTTTAAGGTATGAGAAGTGATTTACGAATCCAAAAACATGAATTATGAGTTCGAGTATCGATATGGGTTGAACGCATTTTGGTACCCTATGTTTTAACTAATTAACATAGGCAATCCTTGAAAGGTGATCAGTACGCCAAAGGTGGGTATTGGCGCCCCCTTGTTTCAGTAAATTCTAGTAGCAACAAGGTGTATCGGTACACTTGGAAGCATGTCAGTATCGAAGGGGTATCGGTACACGACCCCCATGTACTGGTATGGTATTACTAGTTAAACCCATTCATGTGTGAAGCTGAGTATTATTATGCATAAGGTGGGTATCGATACCCATAGAGGCGTATCGGTACACTTGGGTGGGTGTCGGTACCCACTGGGCAATCTACCCAAAAAATGAATTTTGAGACAAGTCTTTAAATATGGTATAATAAATGGTGAAACTGAGAAACAACGATTTAACCCTCATGTACGAGCATAATGTGTAATAACTTGGTAAACCTTGGGTAACTTGTTTGTAATAGTAACAATAGGGATCCTTGGTGGATCGAGTATTGTTGTGTGCCAAGTAAAGGCACCTGTATGGTAGAGTCACCTTGGTTATTGGGATTCGGATAACTAAAGAGCATGTTGCAACACCATGAGATGAGATTCTAGATGGACGTTCCCGAAGCTGTGTGACACTGGGCCTTATCCGATGATATACGAGGAGAGATTTTGTGTACGAGTCTATGTTCCTAAGGTTGTGTGACACCGGGCCTTATCCGATGATATACGAGGAGAGATTTTGTGTACGAGTCTATGTTCCTAAGGTTGTGTGACACCGGGCCTCACTCCGAGTGTATGTTCCCAAGGCTGAGTGACACTTGGTCTCACTCCAATTTTGTTGGTATGATGTATGTGGGATATGTGAGCAGTGGCGGAGCCAGAATTTTTATATAGTGGGGTCATAGTAGGGTATAGGATTTGAGAAATACCTATAGCACTACAATAAGTATTGTTGATCCCGTATCCCAAAAAATCAAGTGGGGTCAATTTTTATGTTTTCTATGAAAACTTCTAGTTTTTTATACTTTATAATGGGTTTGAAGGACATTTTAGTTAAATTAGTGGGGTCATTTGCACCCTAAAGTTTCTTAATGCATCCGCCCATGTGTGTAAGATTAGTGCATCCTTGCTGTTTGCTATGTGTTAGGTGGCTAGAGGGAGCGCCATATATATTGTTGTATTGCAATGTATCATCTTTAGCTGCATGCTCACATTTATGATTAGCATGAAGCATGGTTGAGTGGAAGTGTATCCACTGAGCTTCGTTAGCTCAACATTCAGAATTGTTGTTTCCTTTCACAGGTTAGTAGTTTAACGTGCATCGTTAGAGCACCATCGGTGTAAGACTTCAACATCAACTTGTTCCTAGTATAGTATTTAGATTATTGGGCTATATATTTGTGGAACCCTATGTTGTATTATAACTCTTATTTTTTGATTTTAAATTATGAGTCGAATGCTTTAATTATGTATTTTTTTAAATTGAGCTCCCATGTAACGCTTTAACTATTTATCTACCTTGAAATATTTGAAATTAATGGATTTTATGAAATAGATGTGGTTTGGGCTAAACTAGGTTAAAACTTTATGGTAATGGGTTGGGCTTGAAGCCCAAATATGACATCCAAGTCGAGGGTGTTACAACGTCTGTCTCTCCAATGGTCATATTCAGACCATTACTTTTGACTGATTCTACAAAAATAGAGGATGTATTCATCCCATCAATGCTTTGAGTATTGTGATTCTACAATGAAGCCCAAATATGACATCCAAGTCGAGGGTGTTACAACGTCTGTCTCTCCAATGGTCATATTCAGACCATTACTTTTGACTGATTCTACAAAAATAGAGGATGTATTCATCCCATCAATGCTTTGAGTATTGTGATTCTACAAGGACGGAGAGGACTACAAATCCTATGCTGGCCAAGGCATCTGAATTCTATGGATATATGATTGCCTCCCCAAGGGAGATGCCTTCGTCCAATCGTTGCTCAGGGCATCGAGATTCTACAAGGATAGAGAAGCCTACATATCCCATGCAACAGAAGCATGTGGACCCTACAAGCAAACGACTGGCTCCTAAGGGGGATGCCTCCATCCAATTTATGCTCCAAGCATCGCGATGCTACAAGGATGGAGAAGTTTATATCCTATGCCAGCAGAAGCATATAGGCTCTACAAGTGAACAACTACCTCCTAAGGGAGATTTCTACATATTTTGTTTCTACAATCAAACAGATACAACTAAAAGAATACCTCTGTGCTTCTTAGGAGAAACCCTCCAAAAGCATAAAAGGAGATACATTCACCCATAGTGTTCGATGCTACAAGAGTGTTGAGAAAATTTCCACTCAATAAGAGCTCAATTCTAAAAGGGTGCAGTATGCTTCACCTCATATACGATAATCCCTCCAAGAATAGGAGACGCCTCCACCCGTAACACTCGATGTTACAAGAGTGTTGATAAAAGTTCCACTCCATAAGCGCTCAATTCTATAAGGGTGTGTAACACCCTTAACGTATACGCGTACTCTGAATCTACATTAAAGATGTTACGGAATCATCGGAAGAAATCTTGACTTGAATTTTTTTTCTTTTTTATACCAAAATTTAATTTGTAGTTTAACCCTTTCTCGCTTTTAAATTTAAAACTATGTCGTCTAGGTGCAGCTAGTTTTGACCCTGAATTGGTTTACAAAATTTATAGTTGAATTACTAAATTAAAAACAATATAATTCAGGGTGAAAACTATGTAAGCTGTTTAGACCCTTTTCTTGATTTTAAAATTTTTACGCGATTAGGGCTAAACAACATTTTAACCATACCAAAGATTTTGCTATTGCTAACAATTCGTATTTCTAAATGTATTCATCCATAAAAGCATATAATTACGTTGTAAACTTATATTGTAGACAGTTCAACTTTAAAATACTTACATGCCCACTAGTCCATCAAATTATGATAAAGACGTTCTTACTAAACTTATTATAATAACTTGATTTTTCCCAAGTTTCTGGTCCTCGTTGATAGACGGTTTCCAGAAAACCTACATGTAACATAAGACACACGCTAAGTACGAACTTAGTGAGGCAGCTAAACTTATTTATTTTAAAAACATGAAATAATGTAATACAATATGTCATATATAAAAGTGCATTTTGTTTTCTATAACATGACAAGTATATCACAATGTACATATGTTATGTATCATAACTATCATATAAATCATTTTATCATTGTATAAAATATTCTCTATTATGGACATGCTTTCATCATGTAATCATTTACATATCATATACTCTATCATGGTCATGCTTCTTTATGCCATCATTTGCATAACATGGATTCTATCATATATCATGTAACATTTCTATCTCATATGTCATGTACTTCTGAGTCATGTAACATGTGACTTCTTTTTCATGTATCATGAAATCATGTAACATCTTTTTCATGTATCATGTAATCATGTAACGTATGTATCATGAATTATGTAATATCTTTGTCATGTATCATCTCTATCATATGAATCATGTATCATCATGTAGTCATTTGCATTCTCATTATCTACCATGTAATCATCTTGTTATTTTTATCATCGTGTCTGGCTAGAGGCCCATGGACCCCGTAGCCTATTTGCACCGTAGTGCCTTGTGGACTACGTACTCGAGAGGACGCTCTTTGCTCCTCATATAATGCCGCTCTTTGTTCATTATATTAAAAACACCTCGCTAGTGCCATTTGCACCCCAAGGTGTATCTTGTTTCATTTTAATCTTGTAATTATCCACATTTCATGTATGCATAACGCATCATCATTTATGCAAACAATAATTCGTACCTGGTATTCCATCAAGCTTGTCATGTCGAGCAATGTATCATATCATGTATTATAGAGAAATGCAATGCCATCTTCATTGTAATGAAAACATTTAGAAATGCACTCACCTGGGCCATGTAATAGTATGCCTCACTAAATTCTACTCGATCCTTTCCTTTATAGTACCTCAAACTTCCCTTGATTCGAACTTAACTTCATAGATCACATAAACAAAATATTTGTTAGATTCCAATCTAACAATATCTTAGACATATTGTCCAATATATTCATTCAAAAACAAAAATTTCCAAACATATTCTTTTGTTCCTTGTATTGTTCACAAACTCATTTTTGGTCCCTAATGACCATTTTGATCTTCAAATAATTCCTCCAAGCTTGCTAACCAATATTAGACACAAATTGTCTCAATTTCCATTTTCTGTCAATTTGCACTACGACCAAAGGAATATTTCTATAAAATAATATAAAACTCAAAATTTGACTTCGTTTGTTCTAAAAGAAACTAGATTCAACAAGCTTTTCACCCGTATAAATTAATAGCCCAAATTCAACTTGTACGATTTATGGCGAATTTTCAAAGTCAATTTCCAGTGCTGATTTCGGAACAGACTGCCATACTATTTTCTGACCTTTCACCACTTAAAAATTCATATCTTTTTACTCGGAACTCGAAATCCGATTCCGTTTGTTTGACACGAAACTATACGAACAAATATTTACATCGGTATAAAATTCACCTTCTAACCATTTTTGTATAATTTTTGGTGAATTTTCAAACCTACTGCCATAATCCAGTTTTCTACACTGCTTCCATAAATAACTCCAAACTTTATACTAACTTCTCCTTACTTCTATACTTTTCAATTTAGTCCCAATAATTGATCCAAACCATTAATGTACCATTTTATTCATCAAATAATTATTCAAAAATAATTCTCTCTAATTTTTCCTTCTTTTCGAAATAGTCACTAAAAATGCAAAGATAAGGATTCAAGCTTCCTAACTTTGCAATTTATTCCTCAAATCAACATTACTATCTTAATTCCATCGTTATAACTAAAATTCAGATTTAATACTTCTCTAAAACCTTATTTCCGAATTGGTCACTTAACTTTGACAATTTCTCAAAATGGTCACTAATTCGATTCAACATCGGCTTAACATTCTAACTTCAATTTCACATCTCCAACATCATTAATAACATAAATACACTTCAAATTCTAAAAATTCAGATTTAGTCCTTCAAATTTTAAAATTTTTTAATTGGTCCCTAAACAATTTAACTTACGGTTTTGCTTCCAAACAACAATTCAAGCTTACTAGATCACTAATCCAACATCACAAACCCTAAGTTAAACTTGAACCCATAAACCCTAATCATCTTCATAATAACCTAAATATATAGGGTTTAATCCCAACTCAAAAACATGATTTTAACATCATAACAACTTAATTTCGACTTAAATTTCAACATAAAATCTCAAAACCCCCAGTTTAGTCCATAAACGCTAATTTATTTTCGTACAAAATTCTCATCAATAAAGCATGTTTTCAATGAATTATCTACACCAAAAAATAGAGCTTGAAGAGTAGAACAACTTTGTAGTTGAAGAGATTACCTGAAAACTGAGTTTCGGGGCTTTAATCGAGCTTGGAAAATTTTTCTCTTTCTTTCCCTAGCTCTCACATTCTTTACCGGTAAAGATGAACATTTTGTTCATCTTTTCACCATTATTTTACACATATAACTATTAAATGAATATTAAATTCATTTAATAGTGAAATTACAATTTTACCCTTTTTATCCAATAGTTGAGATTGATTTTATCATCAATCAAGGGCCAAGATTTAATCTTCCATTTCCTCTTTCCAAAATTTCCCTTATAACTTTTTAAATATTTCAAAAATGCCATCCATGGCAAATGACCAATTTGCCCTCCAATTAAACTTTATTTACTCACATGTCTAAAAAATGCCATTCCATAAAAATTGAACTAAATTGGTTCCATTATAACCAGCCTCCTTCCCAAAATATCATAAATTTTAATTTATGATATTTATTCGATCCAAATATTCGAATTTCATTCAATACGATTTCCAAATTTTCTTTTTTTGAGCTTTATTGCTTTATAGCCACTCCATTACAATTCAACTAAAATAATTCATTCCCAATTGGTTACTATACCTTAAATATTATTTTATAACTTTTCCATGGCTTATGGAACAACCTCTGGAATTTCAATTCGATCCGATCTCTCGATATTCGTAAAATACTTCTACTACGATTTTACCTTTTCTGAACTATCGGATCTATTCCAAAAAAATTCCATACTTCCATATTCGGGAAATAAACTCTATTATCTCATAAAAACTTCCTTCCCCAGAACTTAGACTGAATTTTCCTAACTCGGTCTAAATTTTTCTAACTCAGTCTATTATTCCGATAATTATCGAAAATCTCCATAGAATAAAATTTCTCTTAGAAATCCTTTATTGATAATCCATTCGAATATTATTTACTTTTACTGTGTCCAAAATATCGATTAGAAATACTTTTATGGGACCTTTCTAGAGGTCATCCATCCTAGTATTTCCCTAGCCTGAGCACGCTTAACAATTTTATTCGATCCAAATTCGATATCTTCTACTGTATCTTAATTCTCAAAACTAATATCAAGGTTCTTATTTCGATCAGATTTATCCTTATGCTGAATAAAATCACTTATTGGGGAAATTTACACTTTAGTCCCCAAACTTTTCTAAAGTTTATACTTTTAACCCTAAAACTTTCAAAATTTACATTTCGGTCACTGGCCAAAATTTGGGATATTACAATTCCTCCCCTTTAAGAAAATTCGTCCTCTAATTTTCAATGTTTACCTGTTCCAAACATTTACGGATATTACTTCCCTATTTTCTTCTCAGCCTCCCAATTGGCTTCTTCAACCTTGTGATTTTTCCTCGAAACTTCAATTAATGAAATTTCTTATTATATAATTCTTTAATTCCATAAACCAATATTTCTACTAAACCCTCTTCATGTATCAAATCTAATTGCATCTCAATTTATTCAGGTGTGATGACATGTAAATAATTCAGTCAATGCCCCCAAAATATAAGTATATATACTATAGACTTTTGCTCACTTCTAGAGATAAGACCCATTAATATACTCTTGGTCCAACTTTTTCACAATTCTTTGAGGTATAACAATTATGGAACCAAGTTTTTCCTTCTTCTTTTTCTTTTTTTTGACCTATACAAATCATCATTCCTCGAATTTTCAATATTTACCCGTTTCAAACAATTTCATGTATTACTCCTGCATTATTCTTTTAGTTTCCCATGTGACTTCTTCCACTTTATGATTTCTCCAAAGGACTTTAACCAATGGAATTTTCTTGTTCCTTAACTCTTTAAGAACATAACGCTAGTTGATAAACCACTAGTTCAACTCCTTTTAGAATCCCGTATGGCCCAATAATTCTGGGACTAAGCTTTCCTTTTTGACTAAAATGTACACCTTCTTCCAAGGTGAAACCTTTAAAAACACTTCGTCCTCAACTTCGTACTTAACATCATTCTCTTCTTGTCTGCATAAGCCTTTTTGTCAATCCGCGACAGCCTTGAGATTATATTAAATAATTATTATTTTATCCTCTATTTCTCGTGTCAAATCAACCCCTCCAACTTTTGGGTTATACCAAACATTTTGATCTTGTAGCTCAAACCAATAACGAAGAGTTCGACATATTCTTCCATACAGTATTTCAAATGGTGTCATCTTAATATTTGTCTGATAACTATTGTTACTGGTAATCCTATTACAAGTTCCATTGTTACTCGTTCTTACTTCCATTGGGGAAAAGAAATAGGCTGAATCAATCCAGAAGTTACTTGATGTTTGGCTTTTACTTATTCGCATGTCAAGCACTTTGTCATAAATTTCAAAATTGTCTTTTTTCATTCCTGGCCACCAATACTGAGTCTTTAGATCTTAATACATTTTGCTACTTCCAGAGTACATAGTCAATGGACTATGACAAACTTCAGTCAAAACTTCTTTCTTCAAATCACTATCATCAGAAAAGTAAACTTTTTCTTGATAATATAAACAACCATTTGACATAATTTCATAATCATGTGTTTCTCTTGTTTCAATTTACTTCTTTTCTCTTCTTTTTATGAGTTTTGAGCTGCCTTGATTCAAGGGCTACTACATTAATCTTCTCGAAATGGTAATCTATAACTACATTGTAGTCTCTTAGGAACTCAACCTATCTTTGTTACTGTAGGTTCAATTCTTTTTGCATCATTAGTTGCTTTAAACCTTTGTGATCAGTGTAACTAGGACACTTCTTACCATTCCAATGGAATACCTCTTTACGATAGTTGAGTAAGTAGCAGAGTAATAATAGATAAATTATACACAAAACATTTATAATATCCAGCTAATTTTCAAGAAACTCCAAACTTTAGAGACATTCTTCGGTGCCTCCTATTCATGAATAGACTGTACTTCCTTGGAATTCAACTCTTATTCCTTCAATCGATACTACATGTCTAAGAAAAGTTACTTCTGATAACCAAAATTCATATTCAAAAAACCTTACATAAAGCTTCTTATCTCTTAATGTTTGTAATACCACTCAAAAATGATAATCATGCTCAACTTCCATCTTTAAGTATACCAGAATATTGTCCATGAAGACTACTACTACAAACCGATCTAAGTAGTATTGGAATACCCTATTCATCAACTCCATGAATACAGCAGGGGCATTTGCATGTCCAAATGGCATTACCAAGAATTCGTAATGTCCATAACGAGCCCTGAATGCTGTCTTTGATACATCTTCTTCTTTGACCTCAAGTTGATAATAACCCGATCGAAGATCTATCTTTGAGAACACTATTGCACCTCTAAGCTGATCAAATAGATCTTCAATCCTTGGTAGTGGATACTTGTTCTTAATAGTTACTTTATTCAACTGCCTAAAATCTATACATAATTGTAGAGAACCCTCTTTCTTCTCTACAAATAATACCGGAGTACCCCATGGTGATACATTCGGTCAAGTATAATCCTATTCTAGCAGTTCTTGCAATTGAGCTTTCAGCTTTCTCAACTCAATTGACACCATCCTATATGGTGCTATCGATACTGGTTCAATTCTAAGATAGACATGAATTCCAAACTGTACCTCTCTATCCGAAGGTAATCCTAATAACTCATCCGAAAACACATTTGAAATTTTCTCACAATCGGAATATCTTTAATCTTCTTAGGTGACATTTGTATAATCACCACATAAATTAAACACGCCTGACATCCATTTTCTTAACAACCTCTGGGTTGTTGTCATAGAAATCACTGACTCTAAACAGTTAGTTCTTTCTTTCACATTTATTTCAGATCCATCAGGTTCTTGAAGCATTAACCTTTTTTTCCACATCACTTTCTTAACAGGTACTAACTCCGTGGCATTAGACCTCTAAATATAAACGTGTTCCCTTACCAGGATACAACTTCTTCTAAACGTGTTCCCTTAGCAGGATACAGCTTCTTCTAACTTCTTAATATATATTCAGTTTAATTTCTCTATAACATGACTTTAACATCTTTATTTGTTAGATTCCAATCTAACAATATCTTAGATTCCAATCTAACATGACTTTAACAGCTTCTTCTAAACGTGTTCCCTTGATTCGAACTTAACTTCATAAATCACGTAAACAAAATATTTGTTAGATTCCAATCTAACAATATCTTAGACATATTGTCCAATATATTCATTCAAATACAAAAATTCCCAAACATCTTCTTTTCATCCTTGTATTGTTCACAAACTCATTTTTGGTCCCTAATGACCGTTTTGATCTTCAAATAATTCCTCCAAGCTTGCTAACCAATATTAGACACAAATTGTCTCAATTTCCATTTTCTGTCAATTTGCACTACCACCAAAGAAAATTTCTATAAAATAATATACAACTCAGAATTTGACTCCGTTTGTTCTGAAAGAAACTAGATTCAACAAGCTTTTCACCCGTATAAATTAATAGCCCAAATTCAACTTCTACTATTTATGGTGAATTTTCAAAGTCAATTTCCAGTGCTGATTTCGGAACAGACTTCCATACTGTTTTTTGACCTTTCACCACTTAAAAATTCATATCTTTTTACTCGGAACTCGAAATCAGTTTCCGTTTGTTGGACACGAAACTAGATGAACAAATCTTTACATCGGTATAAAATTTACCTTCTAACCATTTTTGTAGAATTTATGGTGAATTTTCAAACCTACTACCATAATCTAGTTTTCTACACTGCTTCCATAAATAACTCCAAACTTTATACTAACTTCTCCTTACTTCTCTACTTTTCAATTTAGTCCCAATACTTGATTCAAACCATTAATGTATCATTTCTTCATCAAATAATTATTCAAAAATAATTCTCTCTAATTTTTCCTTTTTTCTGAAATAGTCACTAAAAATGCAAAGATAAGGATTCAAGCTTTTTAACTTTGCAATTTAGTCCTCAAATTAACATCAATATCTTAATTCCATTGTTATAACTAAAATTCAGATTTAATACTTTTCTAAAACCTTATTTCTGAATTGGTCACTTAACTTTGACAATTTTTCAAAATGGTCACTAATTCGATTCAACATCGGCTTAACATTCTAACTTTAATTTAACATCTCCAACATCATTAATAACATAAACACACTTCAAATTCTAAAAATTCAGATTTGGTCCTTCATCTTTTAAACTTTCCGAATTGGTCCCTAAACAATTTAACTTAGGGTTTTGCTTCCAAGCAACAATTCAAGCTTACTAGATCATTATTCCAACATCACAAACCCTAAGTTAAACTTGAACCATAAACACTAATCATCTTCATAATAACCGAAATATATAGGGTTTAATCTCAACTCAAAAACATGATTTTAACATCATAACAACTTAATTTCTACTTAAATTTCAACATAGAATCATAAAATCTCAAAACCCCCCAATTTTGTCCATAAACCCTAATTTATTTTCTTACAAAATTCTCATCAATCAAGCATGTTTTCCATGAATTATCTACACCAAAAAATAGAGCTTAAAGAGTAGAACAACTTTGTAGTTGAAGAGATTACCTGAAAACTGAGTTTCGGAGCTTGAATCGAGCTTGGAAAAATTTCTCTTTCTTTCCCTAGCTCTCACATTCTTTGCTGGATAGTGAAATTACATTTTTGCCCTTTTTATCCAATGGTTGAGATTGATTTTATCATCAATCAAGGGCCAAGATTTAATCTTCCATTTCCTCTTTCCAAAATTTCCCTTATAACTTTTTAAATATTTCAAAAATGCCATCCATGGCAAATGACCAATTTGCCCTCCAACTAAACTTTATTTACTCACATGTCTAAAAAATGTCATTCCATAAAAATTGAACTAAATTGGTTCCATTCTAACCAGTCTCCTTCCCAAAATATCATAAATTTTAATTTATGATATTTATTCGATCCAAATATTCGAATTTCATTCAATACGATTTCCAAATTTTCTTTCTTTGAGCTTTATTGCTTTATAACCACTCCATTACAATTCAACTAAAATAATTCATTCCCAACTGGTTATTATACCTTAAATATTATTTTATAACTTTTCCATGGCTTATGGAACAGCCTCTAAAATTTCGATTCCATCCGATCTCTCGATATTCGTAAAATACTTCTACTGCGATTTTACCTTTTCTGAACTATCAGATCTATTCCAAAAAATTTACATATTTCCATATTTGGGAAATAAACTCTATTATCCCATAAAAACTTCCTTCCCCAGAACTTAGACTGAATTTTCCTAACTCGGTCTAAATTTTTCTAACTCAGTCTACTATTCTGATAATTATCGAAAATCTCCATAGAATAAAATTTCTCTTAGAAATCCTTTATCAATAATCCATTCGAATATTCTTTACTTTTACTGAGTCCAAAATATCGATTAGAAACACTTTTATGGGACCTTCCCGGAGGTTATCCATCCTAGTATTTCCCTGGCCTGATCACGCTTAACAATTTTATTCGATCCAAATTTGATATCTTCTATTGTATCTTAATTCTCAAAAATGATATCAAGGTTCTTATTTCGATCAGATTTATCCTTATGCTGAATAAAATCACTTATTGGGGAAATTTACACTTTAGTCCCAAACTTTTCTAAAGTTTATACTTTTAACCCTAAAGCTTTCAAAATTTACATTTCGGTCACTTGCCAAAATTTGTGATATTACAGGGTGCGAGATGCCTTCACCTCATATGCGATAATCCCTCCAAGGATAAGAGATGCCACTACCTATAGCGATCGATGCTACAAGAGTGTTGAGAAAAGCTTCACTCTATAGCGCTCAACTCTACAAGGGTGCGAGATGCCTCAGCTTCACATACAATAATCTCTTGAAGGGTATGAGATGCCTCCTAAGGGAGATGCCTCTGTCTCACTAACACCATGAACACCGCAATTCTAAAAAATGGAGAATCCCATTATTTGTGCCAGGGAAGGCATGAGATGTCAAAAATACACGGTTGCCCTAATGAGATGCCTCTGCACTTCCCAGAAGAAACCTTATAAGAGCATGAAAGGAGAAGCATCCACCACAACGTTCGATGCTACAAAGAGTGTTGAGAAAAGCTCCACCTCATAGTGCTCAGTTCTGTAAGGGTACAAAATGCTCCAACACTGCAGATAATAATCTCCCCAAGAGAAAGAGACCCCAGCACGGGGATGCCCCGCCCATATTTACAAGCGATTCTGTAAGGGCAAGGGGACGATCAACATGGTTCTCCAAAGGGCATCGAGTAAGGCTCCTCCCATTTGATATTTGATTCTCCAATGGGTGTCGAGCTAGGCTTCGCCCAACAAAGCTCCACCTCTTTATATATTTATTTCTTCTTGGACGTCGATCAAGGCTCTTCTTATTTTATATTTGAAGGGCGTCGAGTAGGGTTTCACCCATTAAATGTTTGTTTCTCCAAGGGTGTTGAGCAAGGCTTAACGCATTCAATATTGTAAGGGAGTTAAGCAAGGCTCTGCTCGTAATACTCGTTTCTCTGAAAAGCATCGAGCAAGGCTCCGCTCATATGATATTTGAAAGGTATCGAGCAAGGCTTTGCCCAAAGTATTATTATTTTTCTAACATGTGTCGAGCAAGGCTATACCCATTTTACATTTGAGGGTGTCGGAAAAACTCCACGCATTATATGTTTATTTCAATAACAGGTGTCAAGCAAGGCTCCCCCACATGATATTTTAAAGGAATTGAGCAAGACTTCGCCCAATGTATTATTATTTCTCCAACAGGCATCGAGCAAGGCTCTACCCAATGTATTATTATTTCTTAAACAGACATCGAGCAAGGCTCCTCCTATTTTACATTTGAGGGGCATCGAGCAAGACTCCACCCATTATATGTTTATTTCTCCAATGGGCGTGTTGAGCAAGGCTCCACCCACTATATGATTATTTCCTCAGAAAGCATCAAGGATTACCTCAGCTGAATTCACGATTTTTCCTCTAAGAGCATCGAGACATCTCTGCTCAGCTCATATTTATACTATTTCTTCCAACCGTTCATTCCAAAACCTTGAAATAACTCTCAACAAGGGTTAAGTAGAGACAACCTCCTCCTTATTATAAGGGAGACAAAGACTTGCCAAGGCGCGTTCGTCTCCTGAGATGAAATAAGCGAACGACACTCCACCAATGACCTCGCAAGGTCGATTCCTTCATTCACTCCCAAGGCCGAGTCATTCACTCGCTCCCTAATGATCTCTCAAGATTGAGCCCTCCACTCGGCGAATATTGTTTCCCTACATGACTATGGTCCTAAGCCTGAATCAATAATCGGACATAATCCTCCCAAGAAGCTTATTCTCTAGGAAATATGAGGATTTATTTCAAAGAAGTCTTAGGAGCTTTCTCTTTTAAAGAAGCCTATGGCACTTACATAGTGGGAACCTTCCCTCAAAAGGAGGTCCCCTCCCAAGCCACGGTACCGCCACTCAATTAGTCTACTTTGTGGTTCTCTGTCCTAATTTATAAGGGGTGAACTACCTGAATCTGCCAGCATGGCTCTGCCTAAGCTCCGACTCTAGCAAACAAAAGCAACCTACTGCGATTCCTTTGATCAAAGCTTTGTAAAGAATATCTTCTGCAAAGAACACAACACCGAAACACCAACGCTCTAGCATATATCCACTCCGAGACCAATAGATTAACAAGGTCTCAATTCATGTCACTTTATGACGCTTCTTCAACTAAAGGGGGAGTGGTGTTGTGCCTCCGCAAAGCAACCCCGAAAAACCTACTTCCAAAAACCTCACCCTCAAGGAAAACGCCTTTGTAGACATCACCACCATCTTTGAACCACGCCCCAAACAATTCGAACACCCGAAGCCTGAACAATCTTGCATCTCTGGATCCATCAAGCCTCCAAAGATTCCCACACTCGACCATCATGCCAAGACAATACAACCATTAAGTCCAACTAAGCTTGTAGCCTGACAAGTCGAGCTACCTCCTGCCACCCTACCAGCAACTATCACTAAGCATGGCACAGTCTCGTAAAGCATCCCACCATCCATAACTCCAATGGGATATAAATACCCCTAAGACCAAAGGCAAAATAGAGGCTCCCTCAACTCCTACGGGCTATCACGCCCATCTTCCTCACTCACTATCCATCTCTCTTGACCAGTGGCTCTCCGCCCATATCAAAATGGGTTAACCACCACCAACTGTAGCCAACCACCGCCCGACCACTGGCTCGGCCCTGCTAACGTCCAACAATGATTCTTTGTGGCTCTTGGCTCGTCTTCCGATGAGTGAACCACCAATCGTCATCCTTACATCTTCCTCATACCATCTCCATCTTCATGTCTAGTGTCTCCCAAATTTAGCATTAACACAATACAAGTGAACAAACGAAGAATATTTTATGTAAAAAATGCATATATTTACAAAATTAATTATTATAGTTGGAGTGATAAGAGATTTATAAATAGATCCATGTGATTTGTTTTGAATCTTGAATAATATGTTTTAATTATTTTATTTAAATATTATATAACTGCAAGACAAAATCATCTTTATGATAATTTTATTTATATTAATGCTCTCATTTTCTTCTAGACTTGACATTATCACTCATTCAATCTCGTAACGCGCTCGTCATAGACCACTTTCACGGTTGTTCACTCTATCTACTCCATCTACCGGACGCTCAGCGTGTAATCAAACAGTTAAGGGATAGTTATAATACTAATTGTCACGGGTGTAATAACCAAAAAAGTGAGTCACCACCAATCTTTTAATTAAGTAGATCGGAAAACTTAAGGAAAACCAGAGAAACTAAAAACTTGGGTTCGAGGGCACGGTTACGTGTGGGGAAGGATTAGCATCCCCACAAGGCCTGCAAAATGATGCTTACTTGATCACTAATATTTTGTTTCGTGGTATGAATGTATGCATGCACAAGATTAATATAAAAAATCTTAAAGTTTCAAGGATGGCCTAGAGTTCGCTCATGGTTGAGAAAACCTAGGCCAATCCCATACGCGTTGAGAATTGAAATATCAGTCTGATAAAATTCGAGGGCATAGTCTCTAATGGGAGTTTTCGAACATTTTACCAATGGCTAGAGGAAAGACGAGAGTTAACCCCACTCGAGAAAATGTCTTATTTTCATGGGTATTCCCAAAAGTTTGAGCTGTGATCGCTTGTAAATTATCTTAATATTCCACAATGACTAGTGAAACAAAAAGAATCTATTTTACACGGGAAGATATCTCGTTTTTGTAATGCCATGTCGGCATTAATATTAAAAATAAAAAGATTAAAGGCATAAAATAAAGGAAAAGAAAAAGTGTGAAGTACAAAAGGAGGCTCTTCCTCAGAGAAAATCCAATTTTATTATTTACTGAAAATATTAAGGCACAAATTTAAATATATTGATCGAACTAACTAAGAAAGTTATAAAAAGCAAATTGAGTATGATATCCAAATTTTTAGTAACATGCAATAGTTCAATTTAAAATACAATATAAATAACTACCATAAATTAATAAATAATACTTATAAGGTATAATATATATTACTTTAAAAATATGGTTTGCATATAAACGAAATAAATATATATAATATGAATTACTATTTTAAAATGTATATTTAAAACTATATATAATATATGCTACATAATATATAATATTTAATGAAAACATATTGATAAAGACATAACAAACATATGTAACTATATTACACATTATGTACACACCAATAATCAAATTGAAATAATTAGAAACATGGAGGTTAAATTAAAAATTCACAAAAATACAAAAAATTAAAGATTAAACAAAGGAGTGTGTTGGACTATATTAAACAATGAGTCACCCTCTAATTACCAACTTGTTATTAAACAATGAGTCGCCCTTTAGTTACCAGCTTGTTATCCATTATGCTCGTTAATATGGGTGAAACTTTAGTTACTAGGTTATTTATGTCAACCTACATCATAAGGAGTGTTTTGGACCATATTACCTCTAGCTCAAAATCAATTTTCTTAGGCAAAATACTCAATGGGTACCAGTACTGGTCCATGAGTATCAGTACGATACCCTCGGGTGTCGATATTTACATGCGTACTAATACCAAAACTACTTATTGGAATTCTACAAGCCTTCAAGTATCGATATAGGTTGACCCGTACCGATACAACCTTAAATAGCATATTGGTACCCTACACACAGTTCATCCTTGTTCATCACTCTGAACAAAGGGTTATTGATACGAATTCCTCGCGTACCAGTACTTAAGCCCAAAAATGGATTCCCAAGGCTCAAAAATCATCCTCATTTCACTCAAACACATTATTACGGGGTCCTATAATGTTCCTACAAAATATAGGGTTATTGGAAATGATTTTCTACCATTTTTACACTTTGATAACATCAATTATAGATTTTAGCCATCAAACGCGTCATTAAACCCAAATCAACCAAAAACACCAAATCTAAGCATACAAGGCATCATCCTTAGGATGTGCATTAAACAAATGAGTTAGAGTACTAACCTTACTCATATAGTTGGAAGGAAACCTATTTCTCCAAAATCCTCAAGCTTTTTTCTTTCCTTGAACCTTGGAGGTCTCTCCTACTTCTTTCACTACACAAGGAAGTTGTAAAACAAATTATAACTTGGTTGGTGATGAAATATTGACCAAAAAGGATTAAAGTCTAAAAAATTGGAATACAATCTCCCCTATCCCATTTCCTCCACCCCAGAAAACCTATAAGCTCACTTTCCCACCATTAGAGATGATTCTTACCTTGATTTGAAGCCCTTGAGATGCTGATTAAAATATCTATAATCTTAATTCCAGAAATAACTTCTAAAATGATAAAGATGAAATCTTTATCTTGTCTTGGGAAGGAAGATGGGAAAGAGAGAGAATAAGGGGTTATCTTAAATAGGATGATGGAAGCATGTCTTTCTATTACTAAGCCCAACCACATGGGTCTTTATGAGAAATCATCCTTTGTTTCAAAATATGGTTAAATCGCCATATAAGACCCCCCCCATAAACCTTCTTGTTTCAAATTAGGCCACCCACTAGGTCCAATAGACAAGTAGAAAGCCCATTAAGGTTCCCTTAAGCACCATATGGCCCAAAACTCGGCCCAACACCCAAGGCCCAAGGACTGGGTGAGGCTAATACGTGGATTCAAATTTTGGATTGTTACAACCGTTGCTCAAATGGATAAGCAATGGCTTAATTGAAAAGTAAAAGACCAGGGTAAATCCCCTAAGAAACATCATCAACAGAAACGCAACAACCGTAAACTAAACCCCTCATCTCACTCCAACTATATGCTTGATAAGTGATGAAGGAGTGGTGAACGAAACCAATTGTGTTCCAGGCTACTTTGGTGAATAAATTTGAATGCATCGGCAAACAACCACAAAATGGGATCAAACTACTGAATGACCACTAATAATCACACATCAGAACTGAGCGTAGTCAAAAACTCTACACGAACACAAATCTATCGCAAAGGTAGGCGAATAGCGTGCCCTTAAGTAGAGGCATGCCACATGGAAGAGAAAAACCATGCCAAAAAGGCAGAGAAAAACAAGTGCAACAATATGTGCGAGTATGAATCCGAAACAAAGAGATTCTAATATAAAAATCTAAAAGAAAGCCAAAGAAAAAACAAATGTAAAAATAGGGTATACAAAAGTAAAAGAAAAGAATATCGACAGTAGGCAACTAACACTTCAACTAATACCGCCATCGGTCAAGTAAAGTGATAAGAAAAGTGTAACGTCATAAACGTATATTCGATTTACAAATACCCATTAAAGATGTTACTAACTAATTTACACTGATTTTCAGACTTTTAAATTTTTTATAGCCAAACTAATTTGATTAAATAAACCTTTCTTGGTTTTCACTAAATTACAAATCTATCTAAAGCCAACTAGTTTTGACCCTGGATTGGTTTATAAAATATTTTAAGCAGTTATTAAAATGAAAATATAATTCAAGGTGAAAACTATGTGTGCTGCCTAGACCCTTTCTTGATTTTAGAATCGCTACGCGATAAACAACCAACTAAGTTTAAAATCGTTTGAAGCATCTTTTCTAAGATTCTTAATTCCTCAAACTAAGTCATGTTTCTAGATTATACATCCACATTAACTTATAAGTGGCGTACGAAAATTTAGACATACAAAATAGCTACTTATTTAAACTCTATACATGCCCCACTAGACTAGGATGTGGTGATACTTACTGATAATGCAGATTAACTTGATCCAATGATGTCCAGCTCCTCCTCTGCTATCTTGTCCGAAATACCTACATGTGATACAAGACACACGCTAAGTATAACTTAGTGAGGTATAATCATAACAATGTAAAACAATGATTATAAATATCACGGCCCTGCAAAATGGCAAGCGATTTCCAATTGCAGTTGATAACATTTTATCATGTATAGAACTACCTTACATGTATAGTTCATTTAACCAATATAATATTCAAATCATAGGATTTGATCTGTCTTACCAGTCTTGTGTACATTAAGCTTTTTAGCTTAACTACTTGCATAAATGCATTTCAAGTATTATAGCCCAAAGTATAAAATCATGAAATCTGTAATACAAAAATAATCATGTAAGAAATTTATACTGCAATAAATTTTGTACTGTAAAAGTTATGTAATTGTACTTTAAAATCTTATGGCTCAAGGTAAATATCAAGTCATTCCTTTTGTCATATAATAGTGCAATACAGTTCTTGCAAAATGGCAAGCTTGTCCCAATTGCAGTTTATATCATATCATCAAACCTTTATTTTATCAATCAAATATACGTTAAGCTTTTTAATTTAACTACCTGCATAAATATATTTCATGTATTATAGCCCAAAGTATAAAATCATGTGATGCCATGGTACGCGAGTCATCACGACACCACAGTGTCTATGACACCGTAGCGTATGCATCGCCGAAGCGACTGAGATGAGTCCGTACTCGAGGACGCCCTTTACTCCTCATTATCGTACTTTTTGTGCTAGTCGACATAGAAGTGTCTAAACATCACCGAAGTGACTGCAACGTCGTAGCGTCTGATATCAACACGGAAGTGTCTAGAACACACTGTAGTGCTGGATTGCAGCTGCTATGACTCTTTGGATATCCAATTATACCAAAGACTCTCACACTAGTACTTGGGCATAACAATATAATATTTTCACATTTAATATCCAATTCACCAATATTATCATCCATAATTCGATAATGGTTAGTTCATTCCCAAATATCTAAAATCCGATTTACCTTAGATAAATCATTACGCCATATCAATGAATCACATATGTCATTTACATAACTTTGATGAACATACATTTTCATTAATATCAAGGTCGACTTTTCGCAAGTCTCCCTCATGTCATATATATAAAATAAATAGACATGCACTTACTCATATCACATATATAATAAATAACTAAAAGTGCGCTCACGTGGGCCATGCATGATATTAGCCTCACTAAGCTATTTCGATACTTTTTCCTTGCTTTTCTTTGATCTGGTACCTTTAGCCTCGTCAATAGATGTACAGTACCATTTGAACATACATAACAATATTCTTGTTAGATTTTTAATCTAACATTGCTTAACTATACTATACTAGTATAATTATCCGAATATATAATATTTCCAAAAATTTGTACTTTTTCCTTTAATAATGTCGAATTGTTCATTATGGTCTCTAGTGACCATTTTGCACATTTTGCAATTTATTTAAGCTCGAATCACAATTATTCAATAATTCCATCATTTTCACTAACTTTTATTCAATACCCTTCCTCCGCTAACATTTTAGTCACTAATTTTACACATAAACTTGCAAACTTGTATCAAATAATTAATCCAACATTTCTATAATTTTTCTCACATTTACCACTACTTTTAGACCAAAGTTAAATTGGTCCTTGAACTAACCAGGGCTATTGAAATGGTCCCTTTCCATTTCCTTTCATGTCAATTTAGTCCCTTGGATTCTAATCTCAATTCTAACTTCATACAACATATTCGAATCATAAAATCTTATAATCATAATTTCATAAAATTTTCCCATTATTCTTCCATGTGGCCGAATTGGTCACTTAGCTTCTCTAGGCTCAATTTTTTCATCCAAACAACATTCTAACATGCTCAAATTAATTTTTCCAACATATATTCTTCATTTCCAAGAATTAACACTTAAAACTCCAATTTCTTCCTTCAAGCCGAATTGGGTGTTTAAACTTTTCAAGGAATTTATTTTAGTCCAAAAGCCATAATCAAGCTTCTAAGTTCATAATCTCTTCAAATTCATCACTAGGATAATTTTTACAATATTTCTCCAAATTTCCCCATGTATGTCGAAATGGTCACTTAAAGGACTAGTTGAGAATTTTTCATTCTAATATCAAAATCAAGCTTCTAATATCATCAATATTTCATTTTCATCATCAATTTCAAAATCCTAAATAAAATCCCAAATTCTAAGGTTAGGGTTTTTAGTCCTTAAGCATGAAATTAATCACAATCTAAGCTTGATTCATCTTTACAACACTAGATTTGCATAGATCAAGCTTCAATCTAAACATGAAATATGAAACCCTATTTTCTCTCTCTTCAAGAACATAATCAAATCTTCATAACTCTTGATAAAATTACTATCAAAATAAATAGCATTAAGCACAGATCATTTTTTCCAAAGCAACATACCTTGATTCTAACTTTGGAGCCTTCAAAATGCATAGGAAAAATTTTGTGTATTTTCCCCTTTTTCTCTTGTTTTCGAAATGGTGGAGAGAAGATGAACAGTTTGTTCATCTATTTATGCCACATTTATTTGCTAAATTGAATTTTTTATTCAATTTAGTCCTTATTCCAAAATTAACCTCCAACCGAATCACAATTTACAAGTTGCCATTCTAGTTCAATTCCAACCAAATTCCATTCAACTCTAACCAAACTAGAGTAATGTTTTCACATGGGAAATTACCATATTACCCATGGTACTTTCAATTTTTTTCAAAATTGCCATTGTGACCAAATTACTAAATTACCAAAACTAGTCACTTAAATCACTAATTTTGCCATTGTGTAAAAATCCAACTATTCTAGTTAGTTGACAATCAACCAATTAATAATTTATTCATAAAATAATATTTTATAAATTTTCCGTGACTTATGGTACAACCTCTGAAATTTCGATTCGATCCGATTTTCTGATATTCACTTACTACTTCTTCTGCGATTTCCCCTTCACTTCTATCAAATAAATTCTAAAAATTGCTTATTTCCATATCTGAGAAATAAATAATATTATCAAATAAAATATTCCATATTTATGAAGTCAAACTTAAAATTTTGACTCGGTCCAATACACTGATAATTTACCCGAAATCTTTATCAGATAAAATTCTCTTAATAATCCTTTATCAGATATCCATACGAATAATATTAACTCGAACTGATTTCTTTTTATTAGTCTCAAGTATTGACATAAAATCTTCCCAAGAGGTCACCCATCTTATGCCCTGAGCACGCTTAACTTTGTAGTTCGATCGAAATTGGATATCTTATATTGCATTTTTATTTCCGGAATCTATATCAGATTTTTATCCATAATACGTTTAATCCATGTACAAGATAAAATAATTACTGATAAATTCTCCATGTAATTTTATTTGAATCAAATATCTGCTCATTCCCCTAATTGTTCGATCGAGAATAAATTTCTACATAAATCTTATACCGGAAATATGACTATACAGATCATTTTCCTGCAACATGTATTACTTATCTGTGGAATAAAAATTATTAATGGTAAAATTATACATCAGGTGCCTATACTTTTCCCATCTTTAGACTCTAGACACCAACTTTTGACTTGCTGTCATTTTAGTCACTAAGTTGGCTTTTAAACCCTTATCTTAGTACTAAATGACCCTTAAACAACATAGCAAATTTTGGGGTATTACAAAAAGAGCGCAAGTGGTGCTGGAGAATGAAATAAACCTAATTCTCAAAACTCAACTAATTTATTCATAATATATATATATCATTATTACAATTTACAATTATATAATAAATGAAATCAAAAATCCAAAATTTGGAATTAAGATTCCTAAACAACATAAGTGAAGTTGATTGTCACGGGGCTAGAGTCTAACTAGCTGATCCGTGCGGCCTTAGTCGGTGATCTTAAGTCGAAGACTAAGTCAGCCTTCAAATCACTAAGCTTGAATGCTTAGTATAGAGGAAGCCTTTTGGAAAAAGTCTCTATGGCAAGGCAAGCAAGGAAAAATAAAGAGGGAATGTGGAGAGAAATTCTAAACTCTTTACTTAAGAAATGTAGAAATGATAGAATGCTTTACAATGGTGAGAGTGAGGATCTATTTATAGGCTAGAATGCTTTACAATGGTGAGAGTGAGGATCTATTTATAGGCTCACCTCCTAACATCTAACGGTCTAGATTGGATTGATGCAATAGCTAAGGATCAATCTCTAAGATTGACATCTCCTAACTAGGGAAACTATATCACATAAATACAATGTTGCCAAATGTACAAAGGGAAAGAATCACTCAATGATATTATGCCTAGGTCGCAAGGATACTTTCCCCAAGTGTGGCTCAAAGGATGATTTATTTCCTTGTTTGTTGGTTAAAAAATGATCATCATTCCATGGTCTTCGTCTCTTGGGCGGATTGGACTTGCATTGGCCCGGTTTGCTTGTCCAGAACCTCCTCGCTAGCATGCTTTGTGTTGAATCGGGCCCTAGGGTCATGGGCAACTTGGATGGGGCTTGTCTGGGGCCCCATGTGTGCACAACAGGTGCTGACAGGCTCCATGGAGTGGGCAACATGGAATGTGCTCGATTGGGCTCCCTTGGGTGTGTGAAGGGTGCTAGCTCAGCTTCTTTGGTTGCAGGTAGAACATAGATGCTTGTCTCGGCCCCATGGTATGTAATATTGCTGCAAACTTGGGTCCCTCGGTCGGGTAAAGCACGTGGTATGCTTAGACATGCCTCTTGGTATGCGGCCATCTCGGTCATGGGCTGACGGCCCATGACATTCTCCCCCACCGGATCTAGCGACGTCCTCGTCGCTTGTTGGTGATGAATCTCGACAATCTTTTCCTCAAACTGTCATGGATCCTTGGTAGGTTCCCCCTTACTCTCGGCTTTGGGGAGTCTCTTTTAAAGTGCAAGACCTTCGTGCCTTGTACTAGGATATTGTGCTTGGTCCATCAGGATGGTTGGTGCCTCGTTGTCATAGAAGACCTTCTATCCACTCCATGCTTGGCTTAGTTCGCTTTGCTATGGGTCCTTAACATCCTCGTCCAATAGCTTGGGCAAGACGGTGTGGGTAGCATGGTCCACTTGTAGCTTTGGCAACCACTCTATTTTGTAGGCCTCCTTGCCTACAAGCTCGTTTCCTCGATCTGATTCCTCATCCGGTCTCCCAGGCAACCTGCGAACAACAGAATTGCCTTGTGTAAGGTTCAATTCATCAAATATTGAATCACTTACCTCAGACATAATGTCCTTGCGGCTTTGATCTATCCGCTACTTGGTATTTATTGGATTGGGCTCTACAACGTCTTGTTGGTGCTCAAAACAAGTGATATTGCAAAAGGGTCATAGGATGGGCCCTCTTCAGTGCTCTCTAGCACTTTTCTTTTGGGTTGGATGATGGTTTCGGTTGGAGACTCTCCACATGCTCTATCCATCATGGTGCTTGTCTCCATCGGCTTGGTCTCCATGGGTTCATCAAACTCATCTATGGGCTCTTGCCATCTAGCTAATTGCGCTAGCAAATCTTTGAAGAAAATGTCTAGTGCCTCGAATGGTTTGGTGCGATCTGGCAGCACCAACTCTGGCTCTCTCACCTCTACTTGCTTTAACTCTTTAAGCCTTGTAGATGTTATCAGATGTGGGCCTTTGGGTGGTGTCACTACACTCGAAAAGGGCTCAACCTCGTGGACCACCTTACTCTTTGGTGGTAATGCCTTGAGCAACTCAAAAGGCTTCACGTCCTTAGACTCATCAAGGACTTGTCCCACTGCCTCAGGGACTTTCATGGTCTCTTCATCTTTGGCTATCTTTTCTTTGCGCACTCTTTTGACAAATTAGATTGTTGATAATGCCTTGGTTGTTTTGCTCGCATCACGGCTCACTGGTATAACACATTGTTGGTGTGGGTCAAGGATACACACAACATCAGCATAAGGCAAGACATGCGCGTTAATCCGATCAAGAAAAGGTAATCCAATAACAATGTCATAATCATCAAGTGGGATTACCTATGTGAAGGCTTTACCGTTCCATTCACCAAGTTGAAGGTCCATTCCCTTTGCAATCCCCACAATTGGCTCTTCCTTGGAATTGACAGTCTTGATCCATCCATTAGCCTTCTCAACTCTAAGGTTAAGGCGTTTGGCAACTTGCTCAGACATATACAACTCAAATGCACCAGTATTAACTAGTGCTTTTAGTTTTTTGCCTGCAACTACAACGTCCACGAACATAAGCCCCTTCTTCTTACGGCCACTCTTGGCTTGAAGTGAGCTTACGATCAAACCAAGTTGTAGAAACTCCTCTTCTACTCTAACGTCTCCTTGGATGGTAGAAAGACTTGTCTTTTTCAGACAATCTTTGATATAGTGTGGTCCATCACAATGGAAACACCTTACTGGTTCGCGATTCTCCCATGGCTTAGTTAACTTGTTGGATTTGTCATTTGATGGCCTTCTCTCGCCACTCGGGGACCTCTCATTTCCAACTCTGTTCGATCTCTCTCGATCTCCCCAACCATTGTCGTTGTACTTTGGCTTTGACTTGGGTGACTCAACCCTTTGTTGCTCGAGTAATGAAGCTATCACCTTGGAGAGCTTCATTCCTCCTCTCCGCTGCAATTCAGTCTTGGCCCAAGGCTTCAATCCATCTAGGAATGCAAATAGTGCAAAGTTGTCTCTCATCTTGGGAATTTGGAGTTGCAACTCGCTAAACTCCCGCACATAGTCTCGATACTTCCCGCATGTCTAAGTTGTCTTAATTTGGATTACGCTTCATCCTCCGCTTACTCAGGGTAAAACCGCACTTTCAACTCATCTTGGAACTCGCTCTAAGTTTGAATTGTAATGCCACCTTTCTTCTCATCGATGCACCTACGATGCCACCACAAAAGAGCAACGTCAGTTAAATATATTGACGTAATACTTACCTTTTCGATATCCTCCTCGATACCTACGACTTTGAAGTATTGTTCTAGTCCCCATATGAAGTTCTCAACATCATGGGCATTTCTTGTCCCCTTGAACTCTTTCGGTTTTGGGACTTCAACTTAGATTTTTGGTACACTGGTGATCATGCCACTAGTCACCGTTGCCTTGTACACACGTAGCTCTCCCTTGAGTTATTCAATCTCCTTATAGAGTGTCGCTACATCGGCTTGATAATCTGTTAACTCGGCTTGATGAACAAGTTCCTCCACGATCTTTTTAAGTGCAATCATCTCATCTTCGAGGAAACTGTCTTGTTGATCGACATGCTCCACGATCTCGTTAATCGTCCCCTAGAACTCCTCCTTGAGTGTGTCACCCCTCATGTCCAACTTCTCTAGTTTGGCCATTTACCACGTCGAGCCCCCCTCTCGCATCGCTCGTGGCATCCTCAAGGTGGGTAACCTTGTCCTCAAGTGTAGTGAGTCGGTCCTTGGAACTAGCCCTCTTGGCTTTGTCTTCTTGTCGTGTAGCACGGCGGCCCTCATACTCAGTGTCAGATCCGTTGTTGTCTGCCATCTCTTTACTCGATTGTGTGCGAAAATTTGGCTCTAATACCAACTGTCACGGGGCTAGAGCCCGACTAGCTGATCTGTGCGACCTTAGTCGACGATCTTAAGTCGAAGACTAAGTCAGCCTTCAAACCACTAAGCTTGAATGCTTAGTATAGCAAAAGCCCTTTGGAAAAAGTTGCTAAGGCAAGGCAAACAAGGAAAAACAAAGAGAGAATATGGAGAAAAATTCTAAACTCTTTACTCAAAAAATGTAGAAATGATGGAATGCTTTACAATGGTGAGAGTGAGGCTCTATTTATAGGCTCACCTCCTAACGTCTAACGTCTAGATTGGATTGATTCAAGGGCTAAGGATCAATTCCCAAGATTGACATCTCCTAACTATGGAAACTATATCACATAAATACAATGTTGCCAAATGTACAAAGGGTAAGAATCACTTAATGATATTATACTTAGGTGGCAATGATACTTTCCTCAAGTGTGGCTCAAAGGATGATATCTTTCCTTGTTTGTTGGTCAAAAGATGATCATCATTCCATGGCCTTGGTCTCTTGGGCAGATTGGGCTTGCATTGGCCCGGTTTGCTTATCCAAAACCTCCTCGGCAGAATGCTTGGTGCTGAATCGGACCCTAGGGTCATGGGCAACTTGGATGGGGCTTGTCTGGGCCCACAGGTGTGCACAACGGGTGCTGACTCGGGCTCCATGGCGTGGGCAACATGGAGTGTGCTCGATTAGCCTCCCTTGGGTGCGTGAAGGGTGCTAGCTCAGCCCCATGGTGTGCAACGTTGGTGCGGACTTGGGTCCCTCGGTCGGGTGAAACACATGGTGTGCTTGGACTTGCCGCTTGGTGTGCGACCATCTCGGTCATGGGCTGGCGGCCCTTGACATGATGACCTAGTCCCAAAAATTACTACTGCAATTAGAGTACACGTAAACTTAGTGATGACGAAATGGGTGATGGAATGGTTGAGTAAGAGTGCAATGAAGGAGAGTGGGGTTGTGTAGGAAAATGGGAAGAAATATTTTTCTTTTCGGATGGGGGAATTGCTTACATCTTAGCCATCGATGTCTTTGGCTCATCAATCATCATCATCATCTCTCTCTCTTCTCTGCATCTATTTACACCAGAACACCCCATTTTAGTTCCAACATCGTTCTCATAGCTCAATGGTGGACCCGGGGCCGGGAATATCCGTCCTCTCATCTCTCTGTAATCCTGCATTTTATTTGTATAAACATATGTTAAATTGCATAATCTCAGGTATTGTATTTTCTATTTATATCACCAGCATTTTGAAAGCTCAAGGACATTATAAAAGGGTGGGTGTGGGGCTTTTGGGTCTTTACAGGTGCAGAATTGGTGAACCTAATTACTTTGTTATCTGTGTTAGTTTGTGTTTAGTGGGAATCAAGTTATGGGTAGGCAGCCTTGTTGTGACAAACTGGGTGTGAAAAAAGGGCCATGGACGGCTGAAGAAGACAAGAAACTCATCAACTTTATTCTCACCAATGGTCAGTGTTGCTGGCGCGCCGTCCCTAAGCTTGCTGGCCTCCGCCGCTGCGGGAAGAGCTGCCGCCTTCGCTGGACCAATTACCTTCGCCCTGACTTGAAGAGAGGCCTTCTTTCCGAGACCGAAGAGCAGTTGGTCATTGACCTTCATGCCTGTCTTGGAAATAGGTTCATCCCTCTCTATTTTATCTCTCGTTTCTGAAACAGATTCCTGCATATAATCATCTCTTTTTCAAGCTTAATATGGGTTATTATTGTTCAGGTGGTCGAAGATTGCAGCCAGGTTGCCCGGCAGAACTGATAACGAGATCAAAAATCACTGGAACACCCACATCAAGAAAAAGCTTGTTAAAATGGGAATCGATCCAGTTACTCACCAACCCTTGAACAAAGAAGCTAAGGCCGAACAAAGTTCTTCCCGTGCTCATCATTCTGCAGATAATCATATTACAGAAAACGACGGCATAGGCGCCAATTCGTCGGTGGAAAACTCCAGTACACCAACTGACTCCGATTTGTTAGACGCCATTTGCAACGATGAATCTTTATTAAGTAGCTTATGGACGGACGAACCGCCGCTAGTCGATGCATCTTGGAGCAGTATACCGGAAGGAGAATCTTATTGTAACATCTCAAGTTTGCCATCTTGGGACAGCTGTTCGTGGTTGCTGGATTGTCAGGATTTTGGTGTTCATGACTTTGGCTTCGATTACCTAAACGACATTGAATTAAACACTATGAACATGTTAGAGATGGGTGACAAAACAGTGGCCTGATGCATCATAGTTGAAGTTCTGAGTAAAGGAAATATCAAAATTAATTACTCAAAGCTTCAAGTTAGGTGCATATGTTACCAAAAGTATTAGTTAGGTCTCAGTGTTGATATTAACTTCCCGTTTTTTTTCCTTCATAATATTATTGTTGGAAGGTCCAAGGTATCTACCAAATTAAAAAATGATACCATTACCAACCCTAATCAATCCTCAAGATGTCATATTCCTCGGTGCCTTGGAAAAGTTGTCAACTTTCTTCTGCAAAAGACAGGGAAACTGTAATTGAATGAAAGAAGAAGATCATAGAGAGACACAATAAGCATGATAAGTGTCTGTGGGTTTTGTGAACATGAAATATCTTTTATATATTTAATATTTACTATATTTATATATGTTATGCACGAATAAAGATAAAACAACAGTTACTTGCAATTTAAGTGCTTCAAGAAACCCATGCTGTTATTTTGAAAGAAAAACAACATTTTGTAGGACGAAGATTATCTTTTTTTCGGAGCCACTCATTAAGCTAAGGGAAAGGGTATTTTTTAACATTATGTTGGCTAAACTTTATTAAAAAGAAAAAAGAAAAACAATCTAAAAGAACTAAAATTCTAACATAAAATAATAAAACAATAAAACTAACTAGAAAAAACTTCGGACCAGCAAAATACTTATAGTGTGCTGTAAAATAAGAATAAAAATGAAACACTGAAAAAATAGAAGTATGGCGCAATACTTCTTGTCTTTATTTATGTACACATCTTAGTATAAAGTAAAAATGGTGAGTAAAACCAATAATTTTAGAAGTTGTTTGGAAAAGACAGTTTTAATTGTTAGCTCAACTGATCGTAGTATATACAACATATTGTTATTCTCTCTAATACTTAAAAACGGTGGACAACTCAAAACCTGATGATTTGCGGCCAAATTAAGCGCACTCAAATTCTGATGGCAAAAGCATTTATTTTCCAAAAATAATGTATAAAGAATAAAGAAATTTGTTATACCTATGAATATAAACCCTCCATCTATCTCGGGCAAAGTAAAAAAAAAAAAGTCTTAGGGGCCATAGTTGAATTATAATTATTTGAGTTATGCCAAAATACAATTTTACCATTCGATTAACTTACATTTTTATAATTTGTAGGGTTAAACCACATTTTTTACATAAAGTCAAAAATAGCTCTCAATGTTTGACATTTTGGCTACTTTAACCCTTATTCTTTTTTTTTGGTGCAAACAACCTCTTAACGTTTCAGTTTCATGCAATTTTCACCCTCATTGAATGAAAATCGTCAGTCAACAGACGTTAACCGTCTATGAATGATGTGGCGTGCAAACGTAGCTTGGGGAGATGACATGACAATGCAACGTGGCATCACTGCCACCTAAGAAAATATATTATTTTTTAAAATCATTTTAAGAAATAATAGCCACTAAAAAGATTACACGTGCCATTTTTCATTGCTTGATTTTGAACAAATAAAAAGAATGTTGTTTTGAGGTCTCAAACCCAGGTCGTTAGGAATGAAAGACGTTCCCCAAACCATCATGCCAAATCACTCATTTGGTATATGCATTCACAGATAAATTTATATAATGTTATTTTTGAAATTTAAAATAGTGAACATAGTACACGAGCTACAAAAGAAACAATCTCCCTCATTCTTCCTCAAAATTAACTTACCTAAAAATTTTAAAATTCTAATTTTTTTTTTGGGAAAGAAGGATGACAAAGATATGGTTGCGTCAATAGAGAAATCTAAACCACCCATTGTTGTAAAAAGGTCTTCAGCTGTAGCATTCTATTGCTTTATAATAAAGTAGTCACGGAACGCAAGACCACCCAAACTCTTTCAGGAGGCAAACTTGCCTTCAGCTTGAAACAGAAATAGAAGCTTGTAGTAGCCCTTGTTAAGTTGGATGTAGATGAGGATGAAGAAGACCAGGATGCATGAAAGTTGGTGGATAAAAAACCAATTAAAAAGCAAAAATTGGATCGAGCAGATGCCTCTGAACAAACTTAACCTTAGATCGACCTAGAGTATTTGGGAAAAAAATTTTGGCTTTGAGAAAGATTTAATTCACTAATAGAGGGAAAGAAAATTTTTAAGGTAAGTAAAAATTTAGGAAAGAATGGGGAGGTTGTTTCTTTTGTAGCTCGTGTATTGTGTTACTATTTTAAAATTTAAAAATCACATTATATAATTTATCTGGGAAGGAATATACTAAATGAATGATTTGGCTTGATGGTTGGGGAATGCCCTTTATTCCTAACGACCTGGGTTTGAGTCCCTCAAGCAACATTCTTTTGATTTGTTCAAAATCAAGTCATTGGGAAGATGCCACATGTCATCTTCTTAGTGGCTGCCATTTCTTAAAATAATTAATATTTTTATTAGGTGGCAGCAATGCCACGTCATATGACACGTAGTAGTGCCGCATTATCTCCCCAAGTCATATGTCTGTTGAGTGACTTTTTTCATCCAACGAGGGTAAAAATTGCACGAAATTAAAACCTTAAGAGGTTGTTTGCACAAAAAAAAGAATAAAAGTGACCAAAATATCAAACGTTTGAGCTATTTTTGACTTTATGCTTTTTTTTGCATAAAAACTTTGCATTAGACTATAATAATGGGGCATCAAATCACGAGTGGGAGAAGTAACCCATGAACGGGACATAAGTTTTTCTTAAACGATTTTATAACCCAGTCCGCAGTCCGGTTGTATGATCGTGTAACAAAAGAAAAAATAAAATCCCAAAAAAGGTTACAAAATAGAATAATATTATTTTCAATAGAAGCATATTTCCGATAGAAATGTATGGATTTTATAATGTAAATATACATGTTTGTGTAACATAAATTTTACACAGTATATGTAATAAAATTTTACCCTTACTAATGCCCATCTAATACGTCACTTCCCAAATACTTTTTCCTACTTCTCAAATTTGACTTCACCTTGAATGAGCACTTTAAGTAAGCTCTTTAGCATCTGATTCTAAGATAAATTAAATGGGAGATCACTCAATTATTAAAAGTTATAATTAAATCACTTAATTATTAAAAGCTACAATTTGGTCAGTTAATTAAAAGTTTAGTTATGGTCGAGTCACCCCTTCATTAAAATACAAACAAACATCTAACATGGTTTAATATAATGATAGTTTTAGTCCTTAAAACTTATATTTTCTATCAATTTAGTTTCAATTCAAAATAATTCATTAAATTTAAACTTTCATATTAAAAAATATATTAATTTTGGTTATTTTTCTTCTCCTAAATTGTTTGTTCTTCACCGTTCGTCAGCATTCCTACTTGGATACCCTCCGTAACATGAGTTATACCAAGCTTGATATTTTCAATTAATCATAAACATGTATATTTTTCTATTATTATTATTATTATTATTATTTCTAGCTTTATGTTTAGAGTAATATTTTTGTTACACTACAACAAAAAATGTTTTTAGCGGCGTTTTTATCCCTATAGCGACGTTTTTAAGCAACGGTAAAAACCATCCTGACACTAGAAAGAGCACAGCTAGATCAAATGCCGCAACAATTAGCGGCGTTTGTGAACAAAAAATGCCTCAAAAGGTTGAGTTATATAGTGACGTTTTTCCTCCAAACGACGTTATATACATTGTCTTTAGTGGTGTTTGAAGGAAAAAATGACGCTATATACCTCGTCTCTAGAGGCATTTGATCCTCCAAATGTCACTATATACATTGTCTTTAGTGGCGCTTATTCCTCCAAAAGCATCTACATACTTTATATTTAGTGGTCTTTGTTCCTCCAAACGTCGCTATATATATTGTCTTTAGTGGCGTTTGTTCCTCCATATGTCACTATTGACTATGTATGTTACGCGATTTGTGTAACGACCTGAAATTCGGTTTAGTAAAATGGGTCTTGGACCGGGTTTGGATATTTTATTTATGCTAATAAAATAAATAGAATTAAATTAGAAGATAAATTTCATGAAAATTTAGGGATCAGATCGTACAAGGATTTTAAGTTAGAGGGCCTAAGGTGTAACTTACCCAACTTCTTTTGGAAGACAATGATTTGAATTAAAGTGGTATAGGAGTGTGGGAAAATAAGATTTTTAGAATTTCCCTTTCTCTTCATTTTTCTTTTTTTTTCCTTTTCTTCTTCCATCTTGGGTTTTTCTTCCAATCTACGACCACTGAAGACGTCATTTGCCTTACCCTTGTCATCATCTTGCTTCCCTCGTCATTCGAAGTCAAACGGTACCAATGGCATCACCGTCCGGAGTCGCCATCATAAGAGGTGAGAGAATGTAAGTTTTGGGCTTTTGAGATAGGGTAATTCGAGCGGCTAAAACCTAAATTTGAGGGCACCAGCTTCTCACCGGTCTTTGGACAACGAGACTAGAGCTCGCTGCCGTCGTCTGACCACCAGAGGGCACCGCACGTGTCTCCACGTGCCATCACTGAGAATGGGTATGTGCAGCAGCAAGTAGGTGTTCATAGCTATAGTGCACTGTACCATACTAGATCTTGCTCATATGGTGCATCGAAGCTTACATGCACCTGTACCACACCAGATCACATGTTCTGTTTAATGGTTGTTGACAGTCGTTGATCACCGTTGACTTTTTTGGAAAACCCTACCCTAAGTTTTTTAACATCCCGAGTCTGTTTTCGCAGCATGTTTCACCAACTTCGATCCCAATAAGATGTTTTTAAGCGTTTGACCCTATGAATTATTTAAAGTATATGGTTAATTAATATATCATGTATTCGTATTTATGTAAGAATTGTTTGGGTTTGAATACCTGATCAAGAGAAGAGTTTGAGGAGCTTAATTAAGGAATGGTTGGTAGCGCTTGAGGTTAGTACACCTCGAACTCTGAATACTTCATGAGCATCATAATTATAATTTTCTTTCTTGTTAGTGTTTGCAAAATAGGTAGACGAAAAATAAGCACGTGTAGAGACCGGTACTATAAGACTTGATAAATATGAATTGCATGATGAGATTTAAGGATATGACGTGGCTTGTACGGGCTTTAGAGACCGCATAGGTCGTATAATTATTTGTTGATTGGTTGATTGATTGATAATTTGTGATGCCTTGTATGCTAGTTTGAATAGATTGACGTGATTTGATGGAGATTATGCTAAAGGGATAATATCGATAAATATTAAATTAAATGTTCATAAAGATGTAATTATTATTAAATAATTAAACGCTCTGGCAAACAAACCCAAATGACTTTCATAAGCTTTAAGGAGCGAGTAAGGCCTCGTAATCTCGTGCTATGCTAAGACGATCTAAGCTAGTGAGTAGGGTATCAATATGGGCTTCGACTGTCGGTACGCTATTCAACATCGTATCGGTACAAATTAACCCCTATTGGTACTTGAGGAAATTTAAGATTTCAGTAAGCAATTTCATTATCGGTACATGTGTAAGTACCGGTACCCAAGGGTACCATATTGATATTCGTATTCGAGTGTCAGTACCCGATAAACAGAATAACCTATAAATGCGAAATAAGAAATGGAAATAGATGTGTACAATTAATAACCTGATTAATGCCTACATAAATAAGATAATATGAATTAATGGAGATAATTAATGAGAATGATTAATGTTCTCTTCCATAATGTATTAACAACTCGGTAATGTAAAATTAATGATGTGTTAATGATTAGCAGCAATAGGAAGATCCTTGGGATCACGTTGCTTGTATGCCGGGTTAGCATTTGTTTGGTTGAGCCAATGATTGATGGCGTCTGGATACCTAGTGAGATTGTTGTAACATCATGGTAAAAGATGCCGAATGTATGTTCCCGATGCTATGTGGCTTCAGGTCTTATTCGAAGTTACTCGAGGGGGATTCTGAGTTTAGAGCGTACGTTCATGATGTTGTGTGGCCTGGGTCTCACTCCAGGTTTGTTGTTCTACTTTGTATGTCTTTGCCTTGATGATCTGATGAGATCTCGGGTATGTTTGGGCCGTGTGTGCCATGATGATGACTTGCATAATTTGAGCATGTGTTTATGCGACTAGTGGTAGTGCCATATATTTATTTTCCTACCTTATTGCTCGTACTAACTTGCATGCTTATATTTATGATTAGCATGAAGTATAGAAGAGTAGATATGTACCTTTAAGCTTTGTAAGCTTAGCGCTCGAAATTGTTGTTTTTGTGAGTAGGTTGGTAGATCGAGCGAGAGCTCGAGGAGAACTATCAGTACGGGATTCTAGCAAACAGTGATTATCATAGTACGATACTTGTATTTAGTGGGTGTATTCGTAGGACCTTACCGAGTAGAGTTTATAAATATTTTGTTACATTCAAACCATTTTAAATTGTAAGTTGTTGAAACATATTCCTATGTTTTGTAAATTAAATAATAATTGCTTAAGTGCAAATGTTTTAAAATGAAAATGATTTCATTTTCATGGCTTAATGATGGTTGAAATTTTGGCGGGTCGGGTCGACGACCCAATGTGACATTCAGATTATCAGATCAGATCAGATGTATAGGTGTATAGGCGTATAGGTGTGTACGAGTCGTAGTAAGGTGTCTAGTGAATACAAGCCCTTAAATTAAGTTTGTACTCTTTTAAGACTGAAATCTTGATGGTGCGTCCAATGTTGTAATGTTGAGATTAGGGATGATAATGAGCCTGACCGGCTCGACTCGTTCTCGTTCTCGACTCGAGACCATAACAAGCCATGCCGAGCCAACCCACATAAATAAGCTCAAAATAATTAGATATATATATATATAATATACATTGCATATACACTAAAAGTAATCTATTTAGCAAAAGAAAAACAATAAAATAAATATGGAAAATCACTAAAATCAAATTAACTAAAATAAATTGGGCAATTTCCTTGGTTGTTGTTTGATTTTGTATTTTCTTTGATTATTTGTTTGTATTGTAAGAGTATTTGTTGGTTATTTGGATTAATCTAATTTTTGGGCACTCTTTTCCTTTTTCTCGATATTGAATTTCATTTTAGTGTTGGTTATGAAAAAGGCTTTTAACGAGGCCTTGTCTTTTATAAAAAAAATTATATCATTGTTAATTTTGAGCCGAGCCAATTTAAGCCAAGCCCAACGAGCTTCGAGCCCAAGCCTAGCCCAATAGTGTTTTTTGAGCCGAGCTTGAGCCTAAAATTTCAAGCTCGATGAGCCTCGAACCCGAGCCGAGCCCAATAGTACTATTTTTTAGGTGAGCTAAGCCAGGCCAGGCTCTCGCTTGACTCGGCTTGTTATCTCCCCTAGCTAGGATAGTTACGACGATGGCCACGAGGGCTGAGTTAAGCTGAGTCGCTCATGGGAGCAATTTTAAGGGAGAGATTGTCCCAGACTGTTGAGATTCGAGTTCATTGACAGATGCTAGAGTTGAGGATGTGTCCTCATCCCGCAACTTGAATGGTGTTTTCATTGTAGACAACAGTCATTCTGAATCCTACGTATACATTATGAGAGTTTGCGATAGAGAATCTTATTGAATAACGTGGATGGCATTTATGAGGTGGGCATGGATAACCCGCAATCAAATCGGCTAATGGTTACATGTTAGCCAGATAACCCTTCATTAGTCGAGAATGAGTCTTGTTGATACTTGGGAGGTATCATCTCCCTTCCCAAGGGCATTTTCTGAGGATAGTGGACACGAAATCCATTAGTTGGTATGAATATGGTCAGGTTACTTGTAAGTTGAGTGAACCAGTCGAAGACTCAAAGTTTGGAAAAAAGAGATTTATCTTAGAATCTCATTACATATTGGGGTTATACGTTCTTGGAATTTTGATAGGGCTACCTTATTAAGAGTTGTTATACCGTGGTCATTGATTTGGTTAATCAAGCATGACGCTAGTTTGTGATGTCGAGAGATGTGCTCGAGGGAACTAACCTTTAGTAATACGAATGTAGAACTGATTCCTTTCTACTGTGAATTCCTCAGTGGTCATTTTGAGAATTGCACAACGGGGTTGTGAGATATGCTTGACCATGCAATAGATGCCAATGTAGATAGTTCAATGCTTGAGAGCTTTCCAATTTTTAGTGTATTCATTTATGCTTCATAGAGGAGTCGTCGAGACTTTTTCCCTGCGAAAGACGTGAGTTTATATTGAGATAAGGCCGAGTCTGGCATTGATGCCCATCACTCTTATCGAAGGACACTAACCAAATTGAAAAGATAGAAGCTCAGTTGTGATGGCGCAACTCGAGCATAGTTTCATTTGTCCAGGAGTTTCACTTAGGGGTGAACAGGATTGCTGCACCAATAAGAAGTTGGTTCATCGAGATGGTTCTTAAACCATCAACATCTCGATAAGTGATAGTGAAAGATCGTTATCTGCCTTGTAACGCCCTGAATTTGGGTCTATATGTTAGCTATATTGATTAGATGGTTCAGGGGAACCAGATTAGGCGATTCAAGCTAGATTCGAAAATTAATTCATAATAAATTGATTTTGGATAAAATAAAATATGAAAAAATATTAAAAAATGTTTAGTTAATATTCTAAGGGTTTTGGGAAAGTCAATTTGAAGAAATAAAATCAGATTTTGGGACATTTTGGTCTGGTGACTAAAATGTAAAGTTTTAAAACTATTTTGGTGACTATATCGTAAAAGGGTCAAAACTTAGAATCTTTAAGGAGCTAATTTACCGAAGTCTTAACCAGTTTTTTCCCTTAATTTAGGCTATTTTCAAAATGATTTTTAAAAAGGTTATTAAATAAAACTAAAATATATTTGATTAAAAGGATTTTAATAACCAAATTTATTTTCATACGTAACTACTTTTGCTCTCAACTTTCTCAGCAGCCAAACTATCAATTTTACTCTAAAATTCTTAGGAACCATTACTTTTTTATTTCCTAATTGATTCATTTGATTTCTACACCAAATTCTATCTGCTTTCTTAAATATTTCACTCAAATCTTACAAATTAAGGGAGAAATTAGCAATTAGAGGTAATTTTCATTTGTATCCTCTAATTAAAGATTCTTTACTGAAATTCCCAAGTTCTTGATCCTTTACAATTGATTTTTGTTACGTGTTGATGATTAAATCATGATTACAAGGTTTAAATTGAGTTTTGATGAGAATTTTGGTGGATCTTGATAATGGATCATTTTTTGTTGATTCTAATTGATTTAGATCACATTTGAAATGTTTTTTAATGTTGTGAAAAGAGATTAATAAAAAGAATCCCGAAGCTAAGTGAATTGCTAATTCTTTAGGTTGTGAATAGTTAGATTTTGAAGTGATTTTGGTGTTGAAAGGTTGCTGGAGGTATAAGGTTGATATATTGTTGTTTTGTATGTTAATTGATGATGTTAAGTTGTTAAAATAGTTAGGTTTTGACTGGGCTTTATTTAGGTTGGGTTTGGTGATGATTTCGGTTGCATTATATGGAAGCCTTTGATGTTTTTAGGGAGGAGAACTGGAGAACTGTTGTTTCTGTGTTTAGAGATGCATGGAAATGCATTAATCCTCCGTTTTTGTGTGGGTAAAATGGGGGAGATGGATCCTTCATTTTTAGAGAGGTTTCGGAGGCTTTGGAAGCTTGAGTTTGCATCGGCAAGTGGAGCGTTGGGTTATCAATGAGTAGAAACGTATTTTACTACTTTAAAAAGGTTTGAAAGTGATTTTAGGAGTTTAGATTGAGCTTGAAACACTTTTCTAAGCTTGGAAGTATGTATTAGATGATTTCGCTCTCAATTTCGACATGGCAAAGTTGATTTTCTTATGCCTATGCTATGTTTTGATACCTACTATTTTATGCATGTTTTGGAAGTGGAATATGATGCAAATGATCTTATATTGATGACATTTGAGTATGGCAAGTGATTTGTGAAAATAATTTCAATGATGTAGAAAGCATGTTTTGTTGCATTGGAAATTGGTTTGAATGATGCATATGAAAAATAGTGACGTATAATATTTAAAGTGGAATATATTGGCTAAGTGAAATGAAATAAATGTTATCAGATATAGTTGGCATGCCATAGGGTTTAAAGTGCACTATAATAAGTTGCCTCATGTGTGTCAAGGGGTTAATTGTGTCATTTTCTCCACCATGGGAACCGTAACGGTCGAGGGGTTAATTGTGTTGTATTCTCCCGCTAGTGGATTAAGCATCACAATGGTTAAGGGGTTAAATGTTCCATTTTCTCCCATTGTAGATTTTATACATCATAGACGTTGAGGGGTTAATTCTCCCGTTTGCTCTGGTTATAGATGTATGTGAAGTGGTCGAAGGAACCACTTGTGAAATCCGTGTATCCTATGTGTTTTTGATAAGGAAAGATTTTGTTTGGGGGTCACTTGAAAGCCAATATATGAATTAATGTATCATGATGGATACGTGTGTTTTGTATAATGAGATTTATACATGTTTTGCTCTTTAAGCTTTGCTATTAGTTGAAAAGAATGTGAAGGCTTAAATGGAGTTTTTGCATATGGGATTATGCATGAGATCCATGATACATGTTTTGCATAAGGTTTAATATGCATGTTTTACAAAGGTAAAAAGGGCATGAGATGTTTAAGCATGATGTTCAAAGTGTGTTTGACTAAAATGATTTCAAAAGCATTGATGAGTGTTTTTAGAGCGACCCTCACTAGGCATTATTTGCTTACGCTCTCCTTTTCTCATCAATGCAGGAAAGTAGCTATTGAGGCAGCGAGCAAGTGAGGAGGAATGCAAGTGTTGAAACATTTCAAGTATGGTTTTGATAAGTGAACTTGTAGTAAATAAAGGGTAATGTGACCAAGATGTATTTGGGAGGGTTGTATGCTTACTCCCTATGTTGGACAAGTTTCTTTTGATGTTTTGGACTCGTAAGATGCTTTATGGATTGCTTTGAGGGGTTGGGATATGATTTGCATGCTTGGGTAGAGATCATACCTTTAAGATCTTTGACTGAATTTGCTATGGTTTGATTGATCCTCTATCATGCCTATTTGTTTGTGGAAACGTTGTTTAAAATGTTATATGATGTTTGTAAAGTGTTTAGAGTATGTTAGATTGAGCCAAAGTGTCATATGTTCAACCAAGAGGTCATTAGTTGATCGATACGCGAAGTAGGAAATTAAGACTAGTGTCGGTACACGGGCAACCGTATTGGTACACCCTTTAGCCACTAGAATCCCCTATTTTTGTTATCGAACAACAGTATCGGTATGCTTGACGACCGTGCCGATACCTTTTTGTGAAATAAACCAGTATTGATACGGGAAAGGGGCATATTGGTACGTTGTTAGTTATTTCTGGTAATATGTTTGCTGAAGTTTGAATCTTTGCAATTTAGTCCCTATTTCTTGATCATGCAATTAAATTAGTTTGGATGATTATTTTAAGTTGTAATTTAACCGGTATGTATGAAACCTGATTAATTAACGTTTGATAACTTTGAGTTTAAGGAAGACCTCTTAATTTTCCAAAATTATAATTTTCCCTCTGGAGTGTGTTTTTGACTAATTGGATGTTAATTCGACGACCGATTTAACTACATATTTCACCGCTGCTAGCATGATCACCTTAGGACTTAATTATGCATTTAGACAAGATAAAAGAAAAAAAAGGATCGCTTTTTGTAATCACTCATTTTTTATCGGGTTTTAGTGTTATTAGTATTATTTTAATAATAATACTATTAATATAAAATTAATGAATATATATATATATTAAAAAAAAGAAAAAAAGGAAGAAATTGCGTGGAGCAGGGTGCTCCACGTCACCCTATTTCACCCACCCCATGCCTATAAATACAGGGCATGGGGGCAGCCAATTTCACTCTCAATTTCACACACAACAAATAGATGCCCAATTGGACGCCATAAATTGCCAACAAATTGGCAAGTAAAATTGGCATCCAATTCGTGGGAGCCATGCCGGGGTTGGGGGCAGTGCCCTCAACCCCCGTTGGTTCGATTGAACATTCGATCGGGGTCCTATTTTGGATCCGATCTAGTTAATATTTTTGGAGGGGTCGCGGTAGATCTCGGTAGGGTTCAGTCGGAGTTCGTCATTCGAGCTCCTAGTTAGGTATATTTTCTTCCCTTTTTATTAGTGTTGTAATTTTTATAATTTAATGAAGTATTAGTTATTTTAAAATTGTAGTCTTATTTTTTTAGTTTGTATGTTTATGTTTTAGATTAGTATTTAATATGTTTTAAATTTGTGTTTTATATTAATATTTTATTTATGTTAGATATGTTTTTATTTATGAGTTAGATTAATATTTATGTATGTATGTTTTAGAATAGTATTTTATTTATGTTGAATTTGTTTTTTATTTATGTGTTAGATTAATATTTATGAATGTTAGTATTTTATTTATGCTAGGTATGTTTTTATTTATGAGTTAGATTAATATTTATATATGTATGTTTAGATTAGTATTTTATTTATGTTAGATTGATATTTTATTATGTTAATATTTATTTGTATTGTATTTAAATTATTTGCCATTTTTATATTTTTCTCACTAAGTTTGCATAATGGAATATATAATGTCAATGCGGTGCCCTTTTATCCGAGCGTAAACTGGGCCAGTATCAGGCGTAGTGATAGTGGTTGGGCGTTTACTCTCGGATAACGGGGCCTTTAAAATTTATTCGCAATTATAACCGAATTTTAAACTAATCGTCACTTTAACCCGGAAAATCCAATATTAATAAAGCGGTAATTATTAAAGTACCAATTTTGGGCGGTGTGGGGGTGCTAATCCTTCCCCATCCGTAACCGACTCCCGAACCCAACAGTTTTTGAATCTCTGGTTTTATGGTGTCCGGCCTACCTAAGTGGCCGGTGGTGACTCCAATTTCTAAATAAAACGCGGTTTTTTTAAAAAAAAACCCCCACGGAATAAACGTTTTATATCCGAAAAATCACAAACACTTCAAAAACTCAGTATTTTTTAGGGAAAAGGACATCGCTACAGATGGCGACTCCGCTGGGGACAATTTTTTGTTTTTCGAAAACAAAAAGAGAGTTAAGCTTTTTAAAATAATTACCGTTTTATTAATATTAGAAATTTCGGGTTAAAATGACTATTAAATTAACATTTGGTTATAATTGCGCGTTTATTTTAACGCATTTAAAATATGGCATATAAACTCATTTTTTTAAGTGGGGGGAAAACGCTAATGCTTTCGTGGAGATATCGTTCTCCCGTATGGGCCTAGCAAGTACCTTCGGGGCTCGAGTACCTTATGCTTTCGTAAGGATATTGTTCCTTCGTATGGGCATAAGCAAATGGGTCCCCTTGAATTGAACCCGGTTGAAAGGAGCCTATAATGGGTGATGATCGGGGGCCTTGCTACTCTTAGTAGGGGACAGCAAGGACAATTCGGGTACCTCATAGAACCAAGACTGTATGTAGAGAATACATAGAAACCCACCCCTTTAGAGCCATGCGGATAACCTTAGGTGTTTTAGACTGGATAAATAGGGTTGTTTTGTTTGTTTACCTTATTTAATTTGTCCTTTTATTTATGTATTTATTATTTTTATCCGGTACTAACTCATTTTTTGTGTTTTATTTTTATTTTTATTTTTATTTTACATATACTTTTGTTGCATTATCATTGCATCCACATTACATAGAGGCGTTGATTCAAGTGGTTTGCCCGATTAGAAAATCTTTCATCATGGAAAAAAGGTTTCTTAGGAAGGACAACATCGATCCAGTCTCGCGACATTGGTCAGAGATTAATCAATAGATCCGAAGTAACGATTTGCCGAGCAAGCGTGTAGTGCCAAAGTATACACACGAGACCCTGATGGTGGACATACGACGAGTTCCAAGGCGTAGCTACCGAAGCCGCGACTCTCCGACCTTTCGTAACCCCGGACATAGAATAAGCACCAAGGTTTATCAAGTTGCTCAGAGCTGTCGAGGAGCTAGGAGGTAGAGCTAGGGCTTATGTGTAGAATTTTATTTTGTAATTAAGACTTTTTGTAATAGACTCTTTTTTGTAATAGGGACTCCTTTTGTAATATGAACCTTTTTGTAATATGGACCCTTTAATTTCCATGAAAGTCATTCGAAAGGGTGATTACCAGCGGAATCAACGCCTTTATTTGCATTCATGTTGCATATCATGACATGGTGTTGATTCAAGAACAGTTCTTTAAAAGGCTTTCAAAATAGAAAAGTCTGCTTTGCCAGAAATGATAATATAACAGTATCAAGTTAGGCCGAGCAAAGACCAATCGAGAAAGAAGATGGTACGATAGTAAGGCACGTGCGACGCAAAAGATTCAGTCAGGGCCGCAGAACCCCAATTTTAAATCTTCACATTTGACCATTTTAAAAAAATCTCAGATTTTAATTTAACTCATTTTAAAAAAATTTGAAAATATTATTATTTTGCTTTGAAACTTCTTCTCTCATAAAACTTTCAGAATAATAATAATAACAAAAAGAAACCTAAAAGTTTCATTTTTAAGTAAGTTAAAACCTTTTGATAATAAAAAAGGGGAATTTTTAAACCAAATGATCCTTGAAAATTTTAATTTAAACCCCAAAAAGTTTTAAAGTACTCCCCTAGGATCGATAGAATCCATCCCTATTTAGACGTACCCAGATCTACAGAAGAAAATATATTGTCTGATGTCATTTTTAGAAGCTACAAAAATAAAGATCACGACGTCACGAGTTCATAGAATAGAATAAGAGGAGAAGACGGAGTCATCCATCATCCTGAAGACGACGTCGAGACGTGGAGCACAGGTTTTGCTTCCGGAAGTCAAGGTCTCCAGAATAAATTCAACTGTTGCCTGTAATTCATTATTAATTTCTTGCAAACATACATTTTCTCTATTGAAAGTTTTTCAAAGACTATTCGAGAATCAACATCGCATTTGTATGCATTCTCGCAATTATAGGGTATTGATTCCCGAAGTGGTTCCTCAAATCTCAGAAATCGTTCATAATTGGCAAAGGGTCGTCTGGTCAGATATTAGAGGGCACGGATCCGTGGTTTTGTCCCGAACAATATCGGAGATAATAGAAGAGGAACCATCTAAAGACTTCAGGTCAAACACGATAAGGAGACAGATGTGATCGGGTAATGAGCAAAGTAAAGTGCAAGAGTTGAAAGAAGCAGAGGGAAGACGTGATGAATCAGATGGATACCTTTGACGAAAGGTAAGCGATCCATCAGACCGAAAGAAGAACCGATTAAGGATTAGAATAGAGAGCGAGATAGTCAGAATTCTACCTCTAAGTCAGCCAAATACGACAAATTAAACCCTTTTTGTGATCTGCATCAATAAACAGGCGGAAGGTATGCTTGAGTCGGGCTTTCAAAAAATAGAGTTCGGTCCAGAAGAAACTTGAGAAGCAAGTAATGAAAAGAAGTATATCTCGATTCCTGTGAGGTACACCGAACTACTCCTAATGTTCATCGACAAGAGCCTTATTACCTTGGTGAAGTCTCTAGCAAAGAGACCGTCTTATCCGAGAGATTACGACACACGTGCTAGAGGCAGTTATCGTTTAGGAAGTTTAGGTCACGGTATTGAGGATTGCGGGGCCCTGAGGAATGAGTTCAAGATCTTATCGCGATGAGGATTTCAGGTTTCGAAGATGGAGTTCCTCAATTCTATAGTGAACTAACAATCACCCGAGGGGCAAAGTTGAGGAGGAATCGATATCCAGGACAAAGTTCGAGTAATACCGAAGTGGGTCACTCAAGCGAGTTAAATTTGAAGATCGGAGATAGGGGCATCCCAGGAGAGGGATATTCTTTCGAGTTCAGCCAGCTCGGATAAAGAGAGATAACTTGGATAAAATTGAATTTGCAGAATGATCACCAGAAGCTTTCCTGAGTGTTTAAGAATATCATATTGGGTCACCTTTAAAGAATAGATGAACGGTGTTGTCCAGTTGAAAGACGACTCAGAATATTGGAAGAAGAGAAACTAGTCAAGCAAGAATCAAGTCAGACTGTTATTAGGTAAGTTTGAGGAAATTGGGAATAGGTACGACAGTCTCCAGAGATGAGCTACAGAATAACTTAGCCATTAACAAGAGTTTTGGAAACAAGTTTACGACAAAGCAATGACAATCCAACACTCTTCAGTAGGAAAGAACAACTTCCAAGCTGTGAAAAACTAAGCATGGGATAGATGAAGACCCGAAGATCGATATTACCCGAGCAGGTAAGGCGGCTCAACAAGATGACAGGCTTTTTCAGAACATGGACCAAGTGTTGGACTACAGAGGCAAGCTGACCGGACTACTGGATAAAGTTAAGAAAGTAGGCACTGAAGCTTATCAGTAACTGTAAATATCTAATATCTGATTTAAGGAAACCTTTTGGCCTCAATGAACGTCGTTCTATGGGATCACTTTTGGAATCAATACCTTATTGCATTCATGTTTATATTTTAGGATTGCATTGCATTGCTTTGCACGATCCTGGCATGTTTTACATGACATTATCATTACCTTGCATTATTATTACCTTGCATTAACTTTATGAGGAGTAATTCAAAGACCAATTAGGGTTTTATCATGGATAAAAGAATTGAAGACACTCAAAAATCAATATTCGAGCAGTTAAAAGATGGGCTCGAGAGAAAAAGAAAAATAAGAAGTTTGATGCCTTCGATGCAAGAAAACTCTGTTTGAACCCTGGTTTGGTCGTTCCTCCAGATTCCAAAGATTCCCAGATTTACGCATGATAACGGAACAAGATGCCCCAAGATTTACTCGACCATATTCTGCAAAAAGATGGAGGGCTGCATTGAAAATTGTCGATCCACTACTTCCCCAATAGTCTAGCAGGACCTACCGTGAGATGATATGCTTTGGACCTAGCACCAAGTTGTTAGTATCTCTAGGGTACGAAGATGAAACCTGATGAAAGCTTCAAGGAATGTGCTTGAGGTGTTTGTGTTTAGCGACCCAAGTGCAGCCTCCCGTAGATGAAGAGAAAAGTGACTTCCATACCACCTTTCTTATTTCTTCTTTAATAAGATGCTCGAGAAAACGAAGGCCAGCTTTGAGGACTTCATGACAGTCGGAGAGAGAAATGAACATGCACTCCGGGACCTAAGTTTAAAGACCAGACCTACCTAGGAGCATAAGGAAAGAAAAAGATAAATGGGTACCACTTTCGAAGGTTCTCGTGATCGTAAGAGAAGAAGACATGTAGATTCCTCTGAATTGCCGAGAAATATTCCTCGAACAAGTACATATTTAGAGATATTCGGAGTATTCCATCTCGGACATATGGCCTTATCTGGTCAAGGTATATGTGAGTTCTACATTGAGGCGCTGGGGCATGGCACTAAGAAATTTGGGGTCGTTAATAGAAAAAAATCAAGAACCTGGTTGACGAGGGAGTCATGACAAGAATTGATCCAGCAAGGAAAAACAATAGAAATGGCACAAGCCTACACTACAAAGGACCGAAATGAGTTAGTACTCGGGAGGTAGTCCGGAGGTCCCTATGGTTTCCCATCAGTTCACAAAGAAATGCTCAATGCTTTGAAAAAAAGAAAAAAGAAGAAAAAAAACTCTCAAACAGATATTTTTAGAATTAAAAATCACATTTCCATTTAGAAAAGCATTTTTACATTCTTGATTCTTTAAACATTTTATTTTTATAGGGTAGTTTTGTTCTCCCATATGCATATACACGCATTTTTGAATAGACATATGTATATATCATTTCTATACCAGGTCTTTGAATTTTGAATGCAACAGTACATTTGTTTCAGACCCAAAGATCAACTCTGAGTTGCATATATTTAGAAGAGACTGAATGTTGTGGGGATACTGTAAATGTGAGTATCTGCTAGTTTACTTAGGCCAACAGAGGAGCAAAGCGAGTGTTTAGACAATGGGCACTTCCCATTTTAAGAATTTATCTTCTCAGGCACTTGTCGTTTAAGATCCTTGAAACGAAAGTTGACCCTAAACCTCTACCCCCTAAAGGCATTCTCAGGACATCTGTGAATTTGACAACGAATGATATTCTTTTACTTTACCAGAAGACAGAGATGAGTCCAGACAGATTGGATACGAAGATCAGAAAATCATCAGAAGAAACTGGTTGAAAACAAGGATATGTCCAAACGAAAAACCAAAAAAAGAAGAGAAATGGTAATCATAAGGCCGAAGCAATCCAGATCGAGTAAATATCAGAAGAGCTGCAGAGAGGCAAGTAACTTCGAGCAGAAGATATTATCAATACCCTGTATAGATACGTGTTGATTCGAGGATACATTTATAGACTCGAATAAGAAGAAAGAGATTCAATGCTAAAAACCCAAAATGGGCAGTCTAAAAAAGAAAAAAAAGAAAAGAAGAAAAGAAAAATAAAATAAAAAAAGAAAGAAAAAAGAAAAAAGGAAGAAAAAAGAAAAAAAGAAAAAGAAAGAAAGAATATTGTATATGCTTCACACACAGATCAAATAATACAAGAACAAGACTTCAACTATGAGCAAGACTGTATGTAGAGAATACATAGAAACCCACCCCTTTAGAGCCATGCGGATAACCTTAGGTGTTTTAGACTGGATAAATAGGGTTGTTTTGTTTGTTTACCTTATTTAATTTGTCCTTTTATTTATGTATTTATTATTTTTATCCGGTACTAACTCATTTTTTGTGTTTTATTTTTATTTTTATTTTTATTTTACATATACTTTTGTTGCATTATCATTGCATCCACATTACATAGAGGCGTTGATTCAAGTGGTTTGCCCGATTAGAAAATCTTTCATCATGGAAAAAAGGTTTCTTAGGAAGGACAACATCGATCCAGTCTCGCGACATTGGTCAGAGATTAATCAATAGATCCGAAGTAACGATTTGCCGAGCAAGCGTGTAGTGCCAAAGTATACACACGAGACCCTGATGGTGGACATACGACGAGTTCCAAGGCGTAGCTACCGAAGCCGCGACTCTCCGACCTTTCGTAACCCCCGGACATAGAATAAGCACCAAGGTTTATCAAGTTGCTCAGAGCTGTCGAGGAGCTAGGAGGTAGAGCTAGGGCTTATGTGTAGAATTTTATTTTGTAATTAAGACTTTTTGTAATAGACTCTTTTTTGTAATAGGGACTCCTTTTGTAATATGAACCTTTTTGTAATATGGACCCTTTAATTTCCATGAAAGTCATCGAAAGGGTGATTACCAGCGGAATCAACGCCTTTATTTGCATTCATGTTGCATATCATGACATGGTGTTGATTCAAGAACAGATTCTTTAAAAGGCTTTCAAAATAGAAAAGTGCGCTTTGCGAAATGATAATATAACAATATCAAGTTAGGCCGAGCAAAGACCAATCGAGAAAGAAGATGGTACGATAGTAAGGCACGTCGATTTAAAAGATTGATCGGGGGCAGAACCCCAATTTTAAATCTTCACATTTGACCATTTTAAAAAATCTCTGATTTTAATTTAACTCATTTAAAAAAATTTGAAAATATTATTATTTTGCTTTGAAACTTCTTCTCTCATAAAACTTTTAGAATAATAATAATAACAAAAAGAAACCTAAAAGTTTCATTTTTAAGTAAGTTAAAACCTTTTGATAATAAAAAAAAGGGAATTTTTAAACCAAATGATCCTTGAAAATTTTAATTTAAACCCCAAAAAGTTTTAAAGTACTCCCTAGGATCGATAGAATCCATCCCTATTTAGACGTACCCAGATCTACAGAAGAAAATATATTGTCTGATGTCATTTTTAGAAGCTACAAAAATAAAGATCACGACGTCACGAGTTCATAGAATAGAATAAGAGGAGAAGACGGAGTCATCCATCATCCTGAAGACGACGTCGAGACGTGGAGCACAGGTTTTGCTTCCGGAAGTCAAGGTCTCCAGAATAAATTCAACTGTTGCCTGTAATTCATTATTAATTTCTTGCAAACATACATTTTCTCTATTGAAAGTTTTTCAAAGACTATTCGAGAATCAACATCGCATTTGTATGCATTCTCGCAATTATAGGGTATTGATTCCCGAAGTGGTTCCTCAAATCTCAGAAATCGTTCATAATTGGCAAAGGGTCGTCTGGTCAGATATTAGAGGGCACGGATCCAGGGTTTTGTCCCAGAACAATATCAGAGATAATAGAAGAGGAACCATCTAAAGACTTCAGGTCAAACACGATAAGGAGACACGGTACTGGTAATGAGCAAAGTAAAGTGCAAGAGTTGAAAGAAGCAGAGGGAAGACGTGATGAATCAGATGAATACTTTGACGAAAGGTAAGCGATCCATCAGACCGAAAGAAGAACCGATTAAGGATTAGAATAGAGAGCGAGATAGTCAGAATTCTACCTCTAAGTCAGCCAAATACGACAAATTAAACCCTTTTTGTGATCTGCATCAATAAACAGGCGGAAGGTATGCTTGAGTCGGGCTTTCAAAAAATAGAGTTCGGTCCAGAAGAAACTTGAGAAGCAAGTAATGAAAAGAAGTATATCTCGATTCCTGTGAGGTACACCGAACTACTCCTAATGTTCATCGACAAGAGCCTTATTACCTTGGTGAAGTCTCTAGCAAAGAGACCGTCTTATCCGAGAGATTACGACACACGTGCTAGAGGCAGTTATCGTTTAGGAAGTTTAGGTCACGGTATTGAGGATTGCGGGGCCCTGAGGAATGAGTTCAAGATCTTATCGCGATGAGGATTTCAGGTTTCGAAGATGGAGTTCCTCAATTCTATAGTGAACTAACAATCACCCGAGGGGCAAAGTTGAGGAGGAATCGATATCCAGGACAAAGTTCGAGTAATACCGAAGTGGGTCACTCAAGCGAGTTAAATTTGAAGATCGGAGATAGGGGCATCCCAGGAGAGGGATATTCTTTCGAGTTCAGCCAGCTCAGATAAGAGAGAGATAACTTGGATAAAATTGAATTTGCAGAATGATCACCAGAAGCTTTCCTGAGTGTTTAAGAATATCATATTGGGTCACCTTTAAAGAATAGATGAACGGTGTTGTCCAGTTGAAAGACGACTCAGAATATTGGAAGAAGAGAAACTAGTCAAGCAAGAATCAAGTCAGACTGTTATTAGGTAAGTTTGAGGAAATTGGGAATAGGTACGACAGTCTCCAGAGATGAGCTACAGAATAACTTAGCCATTAACAAGAGTTTTGGAAACAAGTTTACGACAAAGCAATGACAATCCAACACTCTTCAGTAGGAAAGAACAACTTCCAAGCTGTGAAAAACTAAGCATGGGATAGATGAAGACCCGAAGATCGATATTACCCGAGCAGGTAAGGCGGCTCAACAAGATGACAGGCTTTTTCAGAACATGGACCAAGTGTTGGACTACAGAGGCAAGCTGACCGGACTACTGGATAAAGTTAAGAAAGTAGGCACTGAAGCTTATCAGTAACTGTAAATATCTAATATCTGATTTAAGGAAACCTTTTGGCCTCAATGAACGTCGTTCTATGGGATCACTTTTGGAATCAATACCTTATTGCATTCATGTTTATATTTTAGGATTGCATTGCATTGCTTTGCACGATCCTGGCATGTTTTACATGACATTATCATTACCTTGCATTATTATTACCTTGCATTAACTTTATGAGGAGTAATTCAAAGACCAATTAGGGTTTTATCATGGATAAAAGAATTGAAGACACTCAAAAATCAATATTCGAGCAGTTAAAAGATGGGCTCGAGAGAAAAAGAAAAATAAGAAGTTTGATGCCTTCGATGCAAGAAAACTCTGTTTGAACCCTGGTTTGGTCGTTCCTCCAGATTCCAAAGATTCCCAGATTTACGCATGATAACGGAACAAGATGCCCCAAGATTTACTCGACCATATTCTGCAAAAAGATGGAGGGCTGCATTGAAAATTGTCGATCCACTACTTCCCCAATAGTCTAGCAGGACCTACCGTGAGATGATATGCTTTGGACCTAGCACCAAGTTGTTAGTATCTCTAGGGTACGAAGATGAAACCTGATGAAAGCTTCAAGGAATGTGCTTTGAGGTGTTTGTGTTTAGCGACCCAGGTGCAGCCTCCCGTAGATGAAGAGAAAAGTGACTTCCATACCACCTTTCTTATTTCTTCTTTAATAAGATGCTCGAGAAAACGAAGGCCAGCTTTGAGGACTTCATGACAGTCGGAGAGAGAAATGAACATGCACTCCGGGACCTAAGTTTAAAGACCAGACCTACCTAGGAGCATAAGGAAAGAAAAAGATAAATGGGTACCACTTTCGAAGGTTCTCGTGATCGTAAGAGAAGAAGACATGTAGATTCCTCTGAATTGCCGAGAAATATTCCTCGAACAAGTACATATTTAGAGATATTCGGAGTATTCCATCTCGGACATATGGCCTTATCTGGTCAAGGTATATGTGAGTTCTACATTGAGGCGCTGGGGCATGGCACTAAGAAATTTGGGGTCGTTAATAGAAAAAAATCAAGAACCTGGTTGACGAGGGAGTCATGACAAGAATTGATCCAGCAAGGAAAAACAATAGAAATGGCACAAGCCTACACTACAAAGGACCGAAATGAGTTAGTACTCGGGAGGTAGTCCGGAGGTCCCTATGGTTTCCCATCAGTTCACAAAGAAATGCTCAATGCTTTGAAAAAAAGAAAAAAGAAGAAAAAAAACTCTCAAACAGATATTTTTAGAATTAAAAATCACATTTCCATTTAGAAAAGCATTTTTACATTCTTGATTCTTTAAACATTTTATTTTTATAGGGTAGTTTTGTTCTCCCATATGCATATACACGCATTTTTGAATAGACATATGTATATATCATTTCTATACCAGGTCTTTGAATTTTGAATGCAACAGTACATTTGTTTCAGACCCAAAGATCAACTCTGAGTTGCATATATTTAGAAGAGACTGAATGTTGTGGGGATACTGTAAATGTGAGTATCTGCTAGTTTACTTAGGCCAACAGAGGAGCAAAGCGAGTGTTTAGACAATGGGCACTTCCCATTTTAAGAATTTATCTTCTCAGGCACTTGTCGTTTAAGATCCTTGAAACGAAAGTTGACCCTAAACCTCTACCCCTAAAGGCATTCTCAGGACATCCTGTGAATTTGACAACGAATGATATTCTTTTACTTTACCAGAAGACAGAGATGAGTCCAGACAGATTGGATACGAAGATCAGAAAATCATCAGAAGAAACTGGTTGAAAACAAGGATATGTCCAAACGAAAAACCAAAAAAAGAAGAGAAATGGTAATCATAAGGCCGAAGCAATCCAGATCGAGTAAATATCAGAAGAGCTGCAGAGAGGCAAGTAACTTCGAGCAGAAGATATTATCAATACCCTGTATAGATACGTGTTGATTCGAGGATACATTTATAGACTCGAATAAGAAGAAAGAGATTCAATGCTAAAAACCCAAAATGGGCAGTCTAAAAAAGAAAAAAAAGAAAAGAAGAAAAGAAAAATAAAATAAAAAAAGAAAGAAAAAAGAAAAAAGGAAGAAAAAAGAAAAAAAGAAAAAGAAAGAAAGAATATTGTATATGCTTCACACACAGATCAAATAATACAAGAACAAGACTTCAACTATGAGCAAGAGACAGAAGTAATCCACATTTCAAGTAAACATCAGTTTTGAAAATTAGTATAGAAGCTCGAATTGAAGCCAAGCCAAGACAAGTCGGCCTGAAGATTGCCAATTTTGAAAAAGGAAATAACCTCTAGGGTGAAAACCCAAAAATGGGCAATCTAGAGTGATCCTGAAAATGAAGAAAAAGAGTAGTCTGCCTGAGCATGCTGGCATCAATATCCAACCAAAATACACTGATTCGAAGGTACAGAAGAAGGAAGTGACCTCTAGGCTGAAAACCCAAAAATGGGCAGTCTAGAGCGATCCAAGAGAAAAAGTGAAAAAGAAGAATAGAAAAAAGAAGAGAAAAGTAGAAAGAAAGAATAACATTTCATCTGGGCGTGCCAATCACGAGAATTCCCAGAAATGTATTCATAGTCCTTCATTCAAGAAATCTCAGTTTCGAGGAGTATGGAAGGATCAAACATTATTGAACAGAAAATGAACATCAGTATATAGCCAAAATGCAAGACAGCCTACAATAAAAAGAAAGGAAATGAACTCTAGGGTGAAAACCCGAAAACGGGCAGTCTAGAGTGATCCAAAAAAGGGAAGGAATAATGGGCATATCCAAGTTACACAAGTACGTAAATCTTTGTTTCACTTAACCATAAACCAAATGCCTACATTACAAGCCCCAAAGACTATTCTGGTCATCCATAGATATCCAAGTTGAATGAGAATGTCTTCAGATTTCATTCCGCCTATAAGGGTTAACTTTGCTTCAAGGAACGTCAAACTTCAAAGTGCTTGATCGACACCCAAATGAGGGAAGGATGGGGCATGGTGAGATAGCAAGATTAAGAGAGCCACCTTAAACGGGGTAGAAACTAGGTAGGGTTGTTCCTCTCAAAAGCATATTAGACCAGAAGAAACTATACATTGGCATATATCTCCACAATGGTCAAGATCTTATAAATATGCGCTTCATTTGAGTTGATCTCTGGCAACATGAAGCAGATGCGCTATGGTGTTTGATATTTCGGGGGCAAACATGTTTTAAAAGGTTTGACATTTTCTCCCAAAGTTTTGATGTTTACCATTTCCCCCAAACATTAGTTTTTAAAATGTTTGGAAATATACTTCAAATTTTGTTTACCGTTCTCCAAACAATATTTTTAAAAAAAATGTTTTGTCCTTAAAAAAGAAGAAGAAAAGAAAAAGATGTTTACCATTTGTTCCAAACAATGTTTTCAAAATGTTTGGTACCCCCTCCAAGTTGTGATTTTCGAAATGACTGTTATCTTTTCAAACAATCATTATTTTTTGAAATATACACAAGTAAATTGCCTTTTGCATTACTTTAAAAATGAATGATGATAGGGACCGAGAGTTAGTTCCCGTCGAAGTGCTACGAGAAGATCAAGGATGAGCTCAGCGGATGGAAGCATTTTGGCTCACCCTGATGACTAGAAATAGATCAAGGCTCTGTATGATGGGTCAAAAAATTCAAAGCAGTGGAGCCCGTGGTTGAATGGGGTAACGCCAAACGAAGAAGATGACAATGGTTCTTATAAGAATAATATAAGAACCAGAGGATTATTTATGAAGATGGGTGATAACCCTGAAGACAATAAAGCCTTCCGCACAAAAGGTTTAAAAGCATGTTCAAATGAGGATTTAAGAGCATACAGTGAAGAAGTAAAGAGATGAAGAAATCTGAGGAACGACCTTTCAGGGTGTAAGACTTTAGAACAAAAAAAGGCTGAAAAAAAGAACAAAAAGAGAGAAAGAAAGAGAAAGTGAAAAAGGAAAAAAGAAGAAAAGAAAAAGAAAATGAGAAGAGAAAAAGAAAAAAAGAGAAGAAGAAAAAGAAAGCATGACATTGCATGCATCATATAGATAGAGACATGCCAATTTTTGCTTGTTTTTGGACAGGTACTTGAAGAATTGTCAAAGAGTATTAAGAAGTGGATTTCATGGAAAGATTGGCGGCCATTTTCGGCGTGAGTCCCTAAATTTAAAGAAAGTTTTGGCGGCCATTTTCGGCGTGAGTCCCCAAATTTGAAGAAGATTTTGGCAGCCAGTTTCGGCGTGAGTCCCCAAATTTAAAGAAAGTTTTGGCAGCCACCTTCCGCGTGAGTCCCCAAAATTGAAAAAAGATTTCGGCAGCTATAGTAGCGTGAGTCCTAGAAGATTGGTAGCCATTTTCGTCGTGAATCCCCAAATTGAAGGAAATTTTTGGCAGCTACAGCAGCGTGAGTCCTAGAAGATCGGTAGCCATTTTCGGCGTGAATCCCCAAATTGAAAAAAGTTTGGCAGCCATTTTCGGCGTGAGTCCCCAAATTTGAAAAAGATCGGTAGCGATTTTCGGCGTGAATCCCCAAATTGAAGAAAGATTTCGGCGGCCTTAGCAGCATGAGTCCTAGAAGATCGGTATCCATTTTCGGCGTGAATCCCTAAATCTGAAGAAAGGTCGGTAGCCATTTTCGGCGTGAGTCCCAAATTTGAAGAAGTTTGGCAGCCACTTTCGGCGTGAGTCCCCAAATTTGAAAAAAATCGGTAGCCATTTTCAGCGTGAATCCCCAAATTGAAGAAAGATTCCGGCAACCTCAGCAGCGTGAGTCCAGAAAGATCGGTAGCCTTTTTCGACGTGAATCCCCAAATCTGAAGAAATATCGGTAGCCATTTTTGGCGTGAATCCCAAAATTTGAAGAAATATTGCGGCAGCCTTAGTAGCGTAAGTCCAAAGATATCAACAGCCTCGTAAAAAAATAAAAATGAGATAGAAAAAAGAGAAGAGAAAAATGAAAAACAGAGAAAAAGAAAAAGAGGAAAAAGAAAAAGAAAAAGAGAAAAAAGAAAAGAGAAATTTGAAGATAAAGGTTCTATATAGGAAGGGCCTATATTTTCAAGCTCCCGTAGCAAGAGGTTCTATGTAGGAAGAATCTGCCGCTCCGAGGCTTCAGGAGTTGAAAGTTTTGTATAGGAAGGGCTTGCAGCTCCAGGGTAAAGACTAGCAGTTCTATATAGGAAGAACTCCCAGCCGAAGGAATTCACCCATGATACACAATGTTTTATATAGGGAAAACCTGTTGTGTTGAAAGCGAAGAGTCCTATATAGGAAGGGCTCCGAGCTTTGCTGTCTTAGAGTGAAAGGTTCTATGTAGGAAGAACATGTAGCTCCGAGATTTCAGAAGCTAAAAGTTCTATATAGGAATGATTGACGGCTCCAAGGTGAAGACTAACAGTTCTATATAGGAAGAACTCTCAGCCGAAGGAATTCACTCATGATACATAAGGTTTTATATAGGGAAAACCTGTTGTGTTGAAGGCGAAGAGTCCTATATAGGAAGGGCTTCGAGCTTTACTATCTTAGAGTGAAAGGTTCTATATAGGAAGAACCTGTAGCTCCGAGATTTCATAAGCTAAAAGTTCTATGTAGGAAGGACTGACGGCTCCAGGGTAAAGACTAGCAGTTCTATATAGGAAGAACTCCCAGCCGAAGGAATTCACCCATGACACATAAGGTTTTATATAGGGAAAACCCGTTGTGTTGAAGGCGAAGAGTCCTATATAGGAAGGGCTCTGAGCTTTACTGTCTTAGAGTGAAAGGTTCTATATAGGAAGAACCTATAGCTCCGAGATTTCAGAAGCTAAAAGTTCTATATAGGAAGGATTGGCGGCTCCAGGGTTTGAAGACTAGCAGTTCTATACAGGAGGAACTCCCAGTCGGAAGAATCCATCAGTGACGCAAAAGGTTTTATATAGGAGAAACCAGCGTTGAAGGTGAAGAGTTCTATATAGGAAGGACTCCAAGCCTTACTGTCTCAGAGTGAAAAGTTCTATATAGGAGGGACTCATAACTTGAGGCTTCACAGTGAAGGGTTCCATATAGGAAGAGCCTATAGTTCCAAGATCAGAAGGTGAAGAAGTTCTATATAGGAAGAACATACAAGCTTGAAGATTCAGCTAAGGAAGAGCGGAGAGTTCCAGAAGAACACGTGATTCCGAAGCCAAAGACGAGAAAGTAGGTAAAAAATGAGTACTTTTGATCTTTGCTTTGTCCTCGTTTCACAAGAACAAGCAAAGAGGGGTAACTGTAATCACTTATTTTTTATCGGGTTTTAGTGTTATTAGTATTATTTTAATAATATTATTATTAATATAAAATTAATGAAAAATAAAAATATATATATATTAAAAAAAAGGAAGAAATTGCGTGGAGCAGGGTGCTCCACGTCACCCCATTTCACCCACCCCATGCCTATAAATACAGGGCAAGGGGGCAGCCAATTTCACACACAACAAATAGACGCCCAATTGGACACCATAAATTGCCAACAAAATTGGCAAGTAAAATTGGCACCCAATTCGTGGGAGCCATGGCGGGCTGCAAGGCTGGCCGGGGTTGGGGGCAGTGCCCTCGGCCCCAGTTGGTTCGATTCAACATTCGATCGGGGTCCTATTTTGGATCCGATCTAGTTAATATTTTTGGAGGGGTCGCGGTAGATCTCGGTGGGGTTCAGTCGGGGTTCGTCATTCGAGCTCCTAGTTAGGTATATTTTCTTCCCTTTTTATTAGTGTTGTAATTTTTATAATTTAATGAAGTATTAGTTATTTTAAAATTGTAGTCTTATTTTTTTAGTTTGTATGTTTATGTTTTAGATTAGTATTTAATATGTTTTAAATTTGTGTTTTATATTAATATTTTATTTATGTTAGATATGTTTTTATTTATGAGTTAGATTAATATTTATGTATGTATGTTTTAGAATAGTATTTTATTTATGTTGAATTTGTTTTTTATTTATGTGTTAGATTAATATTTATGAATGTTAGTATTTTATTTATGCTAGATATGTTTTTATTTATGAGTTAGATTAATATTTATATATGTATGTTTAGATTAGTATTTTATTTATGTTAGATTGATATTTTATTATGTTAATATTTATTTGTATTGTATTTAAATTATTTGCCATGTTTTATATTTTGCTCACTGAGTTTGCATAATGGAATATATAATGTCAATGCGGTGCCCTTTTATCCGAGCGTAAACGGGGCCAGTATCAGGTGTAGTGATAGTGGTTGGGCGTTTACTCTCAGATAACGGGGCCTTTAAAATTTATTCGCAATTATAACCGAATTTTAAACTAATCGTCACTTTAACCCAGAAAATCCAATATTAATAAAGCGGTAATTATTAAGTACCATTTTTGGGCGGTGTGGGGGTGCTAATCCTTCCCCATCCGTAACCGACTCCCGAACCCAACAGTTTTTGAATCTCTGGTTTTATGGTGTCCAGCCTACCTAAGTGGCCGGTGGCGACTCCAATTTCTAAATAAAACGCGGTTTTTTTAAAAACCCCAACGGAATAAACATTTTATATCCGAAAAATAACAAACACTTCGAAAACTCAGTATTTTTTAGCGAAAAGGACATCGCTACACTTTTGAATAAATTGTTCAGGTTTATCTTGGCAAACCCAAAATAGCTCACTCATTTCAATCTGACGTCTAGGCCAGTTAAGGGGGTTACATTTGGTGGTACCAAAGCCAGGTTATGACTTGTGGGAGGTATGCTGGGTTGTTTATGATAATGTTGATTGTTGTATGATATGAACGGTGTATGATTTTGTGTGCTTATGTTTGAAATGAGATTATTTGGGGTAGAATCCTGAGGACACATTGCCTTATTACTACAAGTGTAAAAGAATTTTTTTTTAAAAAAGTGAACGTCTTGGATCCTTTCTTGAAGCTAGCCTAATTATATTTTTGCTTATATTTTCATGCTATAGATACATATTTTGAGTATGCCACCTAGACGGGAGCTTAGGTCAAACTCGAACAACGTTGTCAGAGGGTAAGGAGTTGAGGGTGGGATAGTGCACCTTGAGGGGTTACCACCTCATTTTCCTGATCTGCTAGCTAGTGTGGATGTTGGGCAAGTGCCACTAGTTCCTCCTGGACCAGTTTTTGGGAATATGACGTTGTTGATTCGGGCGATAGCAGGGGCTTTTCAGGTAGCTGTGGCTTGGGTGCATGTTCATGTACCAACACTTGCAGTAGCTGTTAACAAGTCACTTCCATTGTAGCGTTTGCATAGCTTGAGAGGTTCTAAGTTTAGAGGTTTAGCTCCTGAGGCAACTGAGGAGTGGTTTGCGAGTACCGTGAGGATTCTTGGTAAGAGGGAGCGTATGAATGTGCGTAAGTTGGGCTGCATTGTATCTTTGCTCCTGGGAGATACCTATAGTTGGTGGATTACCACTATAGCAGGATTGGCACCCAAGGATGTGACCTGGGAGTTCTTTTGTGCTGGTTTTTGGAAGAAGTATCTGGGTTCCTGATACCAAGATGAAAAGAAGCGAGAGTTTATAGCATTGGTCCAAGGTAGCATGTCTGTGTCAGAATATGAGGTTTAGTTTATTCGGTTAAGCCAGTATGCACCTGAACTGGTTTCTGATGAGCGTCAATGATGTGATTGTTTCTGTTATGGGCTGGTTAAGGAAGTGAAGGTGTATGCTAGCTACAGATTACAAAAAATTTGATGTCTTGGTTTTTTGAGCTAAGGATATAGAGCAAAATCTAGGATTGTCCTCACGTTCGGGTAGTTTTAGTATTGGGAAGAGGATTTTTAAGTCAGATACTAGTAGAGAACGGTATAAGAAGCATCAGGATAGGAGATATCCTCCTAATCAGAGACGTGGTAGAGGTTATGTCGGACGAGGATAGCAAGGTCAGAACACCTATGCTGGAGTACCCGAGTGCAAGCGCTATATAAAGCATCATTCGGGAAAGTGTTGGGCTACGTATGGTACATGTTGGAGTTATGGTTTGCGTGATCATTTGAGACATGATTGTCCGCATATTGCTAGGGATAAAAAGGCTCTTGCACCTTTTTTTGCACCACAGAGAGGTCGTGGGCGTAGTCGAGGGAATTTCCAGCGTAGGGAGGAAGGTCAGAGGACTGTTGCTCGAATAGTGGCTATTTAGCCCGAGGGTGGCGGACCTGTGAGGATTTATGCACACCGCTAGGGGAGGATTAACACATGTGTGATTGCAGGTAATTTTACTTTGCAGTACATGTCATTACTTTCTTTGATACATTCTAGTTCTACATATTCATACATCCTGCGCTAACATGCATGCTTGCTTGATATACATGTAGAAGTGTTCGATGTGGGTATGCACGTAACTAGTTCTTTTGGAGAGATAGTAGTCGCTAGGAGGTTGTATAGGAGATGTCCTTTGATGGTTCAAGGTTACGTGTTTGTGGCTGATTTGATGGAGTTGTCGTTTCATGGTTTTGATGTAATCTTGGGGATGGATTGGTTGTCTGAACATAGAGATATGGTTGATTTTGATACCAAGCGAGTTTCGTTGAAACTTGCTGAGGATTACGAAGTGGTCATTGTGGGCGAGAAAGTTAAATTCTTGTTCAATGTTGTTTTGGCTCTAGAAGCACAAAAGTTGTTAGAGCTTGGGGGTCAAGCGTATCTAGCTTACGTTATGAACATGAATATGAAGGAGGTACATGCCTAGGATATCCATACCATTTGTGATTATCCAGAGGAGTTGTCTAGATTACCATCGGATAGAGAGGTTAAGTTTTGCATCGAGACATATGCGTATACGACTTTGGTGTCAATTGCTTCGTACTACATGGGATCGAAAGAGTTGATAAGGTTAAAGAAGTAACTCTAGGAGTTGTTGGATCGTGGTTTCATTAGGCCTAGTGTGTCACCATTAGGAGCACCGGTGTTGTTTGTGAAAAAGAAAGATGGCACGATGAGAATTTGCATTGATTATCAGCAACTAAATAAGTTGACGATTAAGAATAAGTACCCTTTGCCGAGGATTGATTATTTATTTGATCAGTTTCGAGGTGCTACGGTGTTTTCTAAGATAGATTTGAGATATGGGTATTATCAGTTAAAGGTAAAGGGTAAAGACGTGTCGAAGATAGCTTTTTGCACACGTTACGTACATTATGAGTTCCTAGTGATGCCGTTTGGGTTGACTAATGCACCCGCAACTTTCATGGACATGATGAATCGGGTATTCCATGAAATCTTGGATCAATTTGTGGTAGTGTTCATCGATGACATTCTTGTGTACTCTCGTACCGAGAAAGATCATGAACGACACCTACAGATCGTGTTACAAGTTTTGTTGGATAATAAGCTTTATGCCTAGTTGAGCAACAATGAGTTTTGGATTAAACAAGTATTTTTCTTGGTCATGTGGTTTCGGCGGAAGGTATCTGTGTGGATCTGCAAAAGATTGAGGTGTTCGTGAGTTGGAAGCAACCAAAGTCGGTGACGGAGGTTCATAGTTTCTTGGGGTTAGCAGGTACTATCTTCGTTTTGTGGATGTTTTTCAAATATTGATGCTCCTTTGAAAAAGTTGTTACAAAAGGACATAAGTTTTGAGTGGACGGAGAGTAGACAACAAGCTTTTGATAAGCTGAAGAAAGCTTTGACACAAGCTCTGATCTTGTTTCAACCTGAGAAGGGGAAAGAGTTTGTAGTTTATAGTGATGCATCTTATGTTGGTTTAGGGTGTGTGTTGATGCAAGAGGGGAAAGGTTGTAGTTATGCATCTAGGCAGTTGAAGGTGCACGAGCGCAATTGTCCTACACATGATATAGATCTTGTCGTGGTGGTGTTTGCCTTAAAGATTTGGAGGCATTATTTTTGTGGTGAGAAATGTACCGTGTATACAGATCACAAGAGTTTAAAATATCTAATTTCGTAAAAAGAGTTGAATCTTAGGAAACAGAGATGGTTGGAGTTGCTCAAGGATTATGATTTGACGATAGAGTATCATCAGAGTAAGGCTATTATTGTAGCTGACGCCTTGAGAATGAAGGTTGCAGTTGAGTTGAAGGCAATGTTTTCTCGATTGAGTGTGACGTGAGATGTGGGTTTGTTGGCTGAGTTACAAGTGAAGCCATCGTTGTTATAGTTGATCAAAGAGAAAAAACCGTATGATGATTCTTTGGTACCACATGTAAATGATATTATGGATGGTAATCAGACAAATTTTTGTTTTGATGATGATGAAGTTTTATGTTTTGAAGGTCGAGTAGTTGTGCCGAAGATGAGGAGTTGAGGCACACTATTTTGACAGAAGCTCATTTGAGTCCTTTTGCTATGCATCTGGGGAGTACAAAGATGTATCAAGATTTGAAGAAAGAGTATTTTTGGGTTGGTTTGAAGAAGGATATAGCAGATTTTGTTGCTCGATGTATGGTATACCAGTGTGTTAAGGCTTAGCATCAATTTCTTTTCGGGTTATTACAATCGTTGAAGATTCCAAAATAGAAGTGGGAGAGAATTACCATAGATTTTGTGACCAAATTGAATTTGACACCATCGAAGAAAAATTTTATGTGGGTGATTGTGGATAGGTTTACGAAGTGTGCACATTTTTTGGCTGTACATACGATGTATACTTTGGAAAAGTTGGCAAAGTTGTATATTACTGAGATTGTGAGGTTGCATGGGTTGCCTAAGTCTATAGTATTGGATAGAGATCCGCGCTTTACAATGAGGTTTTGGGAGTGTGTGCATAAGGCTTTGGGTACGCAGTTGAATTTCAGTACTTCATATCATCCTCAAACGGATGGTTAGTCTGAATGCATTATCCAAGTGTTGGAAGATATGTTGCAGTGTTGCATCATTGATTTTCAAGGAACATGGGGGAAGCAATTATCATTGGTGGAGTTTGCCTATAACAATAGTTATCAAGCTAGTATTCAAATGGCTCTGTATGAAGCTTTGTATGGTAGGAGGTGTTGCATGCCTGTAACACCCATAACGTATATCCATAATATGAATATACATTACGATGTTACTAAAAACATATACTGAATTTTTTTTACTCTTCGATAAATAGCATTTTCTATAAATTTCAACTGAAAACAATTCTATACAATTGTAGCTAGTTTTAACCCTGAATTGGGCTATAAAACATAAAATTTAGTTATTTAAAAGGAAATATTGTTCAGGGTGAAAACGTTGCTCGTTGCCTAGACCCTTTCTTGGTTATAAAAATTATGAGCGATAAGATTTAAATTTCGGTTAAATCGTTATACTTTTACCTTATTGGTAACATTAGTTCATTTTCATATTCCATGTATCCTTGTACTATCATACTTCGAAAATATATATACTTTAAAGCTTGCAAAACAGTTTTCTTGAAAATATAATTACATGCCCACTAGTTCCTGACATTTTAAAGATGTACGTACTTTCACTTACCGATAACTTGACTTCCAAATGAGTGGCTCCTTCTTGCTAATTCTGATCTGAAGAACCTACGTATGAAATAAAACACACGTTAAGTACGAACTTAGTGAGGAAGTTAAACTTATTTATTTTAAAAACATGAAATAATGTAATACAATGTATCATATATAAAAGTGAATTTCTTTTTCTCTATAACATGGCAAGTATATCATAATGTATATATGTCATGTATCATAACTATCATATAAATCATGTTATTATTGCATATTATATTATTTATCATAGACATGCTTTCATCATGTAATCATTTACATATCATGTACTCTATCATGATCATGCTTCCTTTATGCCATCATTTGCATAACATGTATTCTATCATGGTCATGTTTTCATTATGCCATCATTTGCATAACATGTATTCTATCATGTATGTCATGTCCTTCTCGGTCATGTGACATGTAACTTCTTTTTCATGTATCATGTATTCATGTAACATTTGTATCATATATCATATAACATATGTAGCAAGTAACATGTAACATCAGAATCATATGTCATGTAACATCTCTATCATGTATCATGTAACATCACATTTCTATCATGTATCATGTTCTTTCATGTAATCATTTTGTTATATTATCATCGTGTCTGGCTAGAGGCCCATGGAAACCCCGTAGCCTATCTGCACTGTATTGCCTTGTGGAGTACGTACTCGAGAGGAAGCTCTTTGCTCCTCATATGAGGACGCTCTTTGCTCCTTATATTAAAACACCCCGTTAGTGCATTTTGCACTATGGGCTTGGATCCCCAGAGTGTATCTTGTTTCATTTTAACTTGTTTCATTTTAATCTTGTCATTATCCATATTTCATATATGCATAATCCATCATCATTTATGCAAACAATCATTCGTACCTGGTATTCCATCAATCTTGTCATGTCGAGCAATATATCATATCACGTACTATAGAGAAATGTAATGTCAATTTCAACATAATGCAAACATATAGAAATGCACTCACCTTGGCCAGTTATTAATATGCCTCACTAAGCTCTATTGATCCTTTCCTTTATAGTACCTCGAACCTTCTTTTGATTCGGATCCAACTTCATTTATCACATGAATATAAGTAAACATTTGTTAGATTCACATCTAACAATATTTCAATTAAGCTATTTAATCATTCATCATAAATATTTTCCATAAATTTCTTTCCTTCCTTATACTGTTCACAAACTCATTTTCGGTCCTTAATGACCATTTTGATCTTCAAATAATTTCTCCAAGCTTGCTAACCAACATTAGACACAAATACCCTCAATTTCCATTTTCTGTCAACTTGCACTACCATCAAAGATTTACTTCTACAGGGCATAATACACACTAAATCTTAATATCCTTTAAACCGTAGAAACTAGACCAATGCTAGTGTTGGAGTAGAGGGAGGTGTGCCTCACGCATCCCAAGCACCTATTTTTGGTGATATTGCACTGTTAGTCCAAGCAATGACGGAAGCTTTCCAGGCGGCCATTGCTGGAGTGCATGCGCCTACACCGGTGCCTACAACTGTTAATATCGGGTTACCCTTGGAGCGTTTGTGTAGCCTTTGTGTTGTTGAGTTCAGAGGTTTGATTCCTAAATCAGCCAAGGAATGGTTTGCGAGTACTGAGAGAATCCAGGTGGCCATTGTTGGAGTGCAATGTGTCATTGCTTCAGGGCGATGCTTACAGTTTGTAGACAACTGCAATAGCGGGAATGGAACTTGTCAATGTTACATGGGAATTCTTTTTTGAGGCTTTCAGGAAGAAGTATTTAGGAACTCGGTATAGAGATGAGGAGAAAAGGGAGTTCATGGCTTTTGAGCAAGAAAACATGTATGTTTCTGAGCACGAGATCCAGTTTGTACGGTTGAGTAAGTATGCTCATAAGTTGGTTCCAAATGAGCGACAGAGGTGTGAACGGTTCCGTTATGGGTTGATCAAGGAGGTGAAGACGTACATATTGGCTATACTACATAGAGTTTGACATCTTGGTTTCTCAAGCAAAGGACATATAATAGAATTTGGGTTAGTCTGCTCGTTCGGGGAGTTTTTTAGCGGGAAAGAGGAGTGCGGATTCTGATGTTGGTAAGGAAAGTTATAAGAGGCATAGAGATAGAAGGTATTTTTCGGATCAAAGGCGTGGAGGAAATGGTGTTGGGTGTGGTTTTTAGGGACAAAATACCTATGCTGGAGTTCTAGAGTGTAAGAGATGCGGTAGAAGACATTCAGGGGGAATGTTGGGGGTGCTATAGGCACATATTGAATCGTGGATCGAGGGATCATCTTAGAAGGGATTTTTCGTAGTTGGCTAGAGAGGGACAAGCTAATGTATCAGTTGCTGTGATGCAGAGTGGTCGCAGGCATGGCCGTGGACATTTCCAGCGTAAGGATGATGGTCAAAGAGTGGTAGCGCATATTGTGGCAGTTTAGCCAGAGGAGAGTGGACCGGCGAGGGTCTTTGCTCACTGTGTAGGGAGGAATGATACCGATATGATCGCTGGTACCTTTACCTTGCAATCTATACCTTTGTTATCTTTGATTGATTCCGATTCTACGCATTCCTACATTTTGCACGAGCATGCATGTTTGTTGGATTTACCTGTAGAGTTGTTAGATGTTGATATGCAGGTAACAAGTTCCTTTGGTGAGACGGTTGTAGCTAAGAAGTTGTATAAGAGTTTCCCCTTAATGGTTCAAGGGTATGTGTTTAAGGCTGACCTGATGGAGTTACCACTTCATAGTTTCGATGTGATTTTGGGTATGGATTGGTTGCTTCAATGCAAAGCGGTAGTGGATTTTGAAGCCAAGCGGGTTTCCTTGAAACTTGCCGAGGATTATGAAGTTGTGGTTGTGGGTGAGAATGTAAAGTTCATGTCAAATGTGGTTTTTGTATTGGAGGCGCGAAGGTTGTTGGAGTTTGGGGGTTAATCATACCTAGCTTATGTTATGAACCCGAATACGAAGGAAGCATGTGCCCAAGATATTCGCACAGTTTGCGACTTTCTAGGAGTATTTTTGAAAAAGTTTCCTTGTTTGTCGCCGGATAGGGAGGTGGAGTTTTGTATTGAGACGTATGCGGATACGGCTCCAGTATCAATTGCTCCGTATCGTATGGCACCGAAAGAGTTGAAGGAGTTGAAGACGCAGTTGTAGGAGTTGTTGGATCGTGGGTTCATTCGGCCAAGTGTGTCACCGTAGGGAGCACCGGTGTTGTTTACGAAAAAGAATGATAGTACGATGAAAATGTGAATTGATTATCGGTAACTAAACAAGTTGATAATTAAAAATAAGTATCCTTTTACCGAGGATTGATGATTTGTTTGATCAGTTCAGGGGTGATATAGTGTTTTCCAAGATTGATTTGCGATCGGGGTATTATTAGTTGAAGGTGAAGGATAAGGATGTGCCGAAGATAGCTTTCCGCACATGTTGTGGGCATTACGAGTTCTAGGAATTGTGTTGCAAGTTCTATTGGACAAAAGCTTTATGCCAAGCTAAGTAAATGTGAGTTTTGGATCAAGCATTTAGTTTTCCTTGGTCATGTTGTTTCGGCCGAGGGTATTCGTGTGGATCCGTAGAAAGTTGAGGCCATTGTGAATTGGAAGCAACCGAGGTCTCTTTCAAAGGTTTGTAGTTTCCTAGGGTTGGCAGGATATTACTGATGCTTCATGGATGGTTTTTTGAAGGTTTTTGCTCCTTTGACGAAGTTGCTGTAAAAGGATGTGAGTTTTGAGTGGATGAAAGTTAGGCAGCAAGCTTTCGATAAGTTGAAGGAAGCTTTGATGCAAGCTCCAATCTTGATTCAACCTAAGTCAAGAAAGGAGTTTGTCGTGTATAGTAATGCATCCTACGTGGGCTTAGGGTGTGTTCTGATGCAAGAATGAAAGGTAGTATCTTATGCGTCTAGGCAGTTGAAGATGCATGAGTGCAACTACCTTACGCATGACCTTGAATTGGTTGCGGTGGTGTTTTCCTTGAAGATTTGGCGTCATTATTTGTACTGTGAGAAGTGTATCGTGTACAAGGATCACAAAAGTTTGAAGTATTTTATAACCCCCTAAATTTAACCTAGTTTCTTAGATTAAATCTTGGGAGTCAAGTTTGAAAACTTGTCCTTCAAGAAACACATTTTAGGTTTCCTTATTTATGAAATAAAATAATTATTAAATAATAATACTTTTCAAAAAATATCTCAGTTAATAACAAATCACAACATTAAAACTTATCATGAAAATTCAATAGAAACATCCGAATTAAAGTCCAGCAATGCATGTTGAAAAAAATCCCAATTTAAATGTCCCAAATGTCCAAATTACAAAATATTCCAAAATATGTGAAAACATTAATCTAAAATAATTGAAAAAAATCCGTACTGAATAATAAATTATCTGAGTAAAATGCGAGTTGGTCCAAGTACCGAGTCGCCTAATCAGCCTGAGTATCTGAAAGAAGAAAATATGGAGGTGTAAGCTAAAGAGCTTAGTGTGTCTCTAAAGTGCAAGCAACACAAAAACAAAACAGTATTTTTATTTTCTGATAAAGGCTTTTCTGAATGTGTAATAAATCTGATAAATCTAAATCATAATGTTATGATGTTCGATGTATGACTCAATACCCGACTATCCGATATCATACAGAGTGGAGGTTGCCCTCGCCAGAGTAGAGGTTTCCCTCACCAGAGTGGAAGTTTCCCTCACCTTTTTTGAACACAATTCTAATCCCATGACACATGATATGATTTTTAAAATCATAAATCCGAACTCTTACAAGTTTCTCATTACTGAAAATCCGATGCTTGATTTTAAAACACAATTTACTATGTCATGCATGATCTTTTCAAAACATTCTCAAATCACAGTCAATCAGACAATAAATCAAGCAAGATATAGAACATTATTTTACAGAATATAGCACAGTAAAAAATACACAATATATGGCACAGGAAGAGACACACCTTAGCAAGCAGTAGCTCTAATACCGAGAAGAGTCACGCTCAGGTCTAGCTGAATTATAACCTACGATGATAACTCTATATTAATAACCATTTCTAACACTAAGCCACCACTAAAAACAATAGACTAATCCAAAAGAATACTTACACAAAGACCTCGAAGAACGTGCACAATCAAATTAAACAGGCGAGGAAGGTAACTCGTCGGCCTTAAAGACGATACCTGAACACGAGAATAACTCGGGTTAATCCGAAAATCAATTATTCTAAAATTACTAAGGTACAAATTTATCGTAAAAAACAAATGGAGCTTTCAGATTCGAATTAGACAAAACAAGCAACGAATTCGGACTTAGGACGTCGAATAAGGTCAAGATAAAGGTTTTCTGAAAAAGTCAACTTCGGGTCAAAAGTCAAAGTCAACCATGGTCAAAGTAAAAGTCAATTAGTCAAAGGTCAAAGTCAACTGATCAATTCTGGTCAAACTGGTCAACTTTGGTCAATGCTGACATCATCCGATCAACGGTGATGTCATCTGGTCAACAGGTCAGGTCGGGTCCGGTCAACGGTCAGGTTTGGTCAACTATCTAAGGTCAAAACTAATTCTGTCGGTTCGGTTCACCTATCCAGTTCGGTCAACTCTATTAGCTCGGTTCGATTCACTGGTCCAGTTCAACTTACTGGTCTGGTTTACTCAACCGGTTCAGCTTACAATGGTTTGGGTTTAACCAGATTAGGCTCTCTTGATCAGACTGCACACAAGCCCTTCCAATTTGGGGCTCAACCCAAGACACACGCACACCAGCCCAAACATACCCTCATACACACACAAAACCCAGGAAGCCTAAACCCATCCCCCATTAATCTGTTATGACTAGGGTTTTAGAATATCCAAAAACGGCAGACGGCGGCAGAGATTTTTTCAATGGCAAATCCAAATGTGCACGACAGTGCCACAATGCGAACGGGTCAAAGGGGTTACATTTAGTGGTATCAGAGCCATGTTATGATTGTTGGGAGGTGGGTTATGCTTGTATGAGGTATTGTTGTTGTATGATTCTGTTGTATAGCATGCACGGTGTATGGTTTTGTGTTTCTATGTTTGAAATGTGTTATTTGGGGTAAAAGCTTGGGGACACATTGCCTTATTACTTCAAGTGTAAAATGATTTTTGTAGCGACTTGGATTCTTGCTTCAAGATGGCCTAATTGTTTTGTTTTGTTGCATTATCATGCTTAGACTCGTATTTTTTAAAAATGTGACCAAGACAAGATATGAGAGCTCACATGGGTAGAGTTGTGGATGGACATAATGATGAGTTGCCTCCTCCTCCACCAATTCCTCCTGTTGGTGCTGGAGTAAAGGGTGGTGTGCCTCAGGCACCGCAGGGACCAATTTTCAGGATATGACACCGTTGATCCAGGCAATGACTGGAGCATTTTAGGCAGCTATAGTTGGAGTGCATGTACCTGCACCAGCACCTGCGACAGCTGTTAATACGAGACTTCCGTTGGAGTATTTGCATACTTTAGGAGGTGCTCTTAAGGTAGTTGAGGAGTGGTTTGCAAGTACCGAGAGGATTCTTGGTCAGATGAAGTGCATAGATGTTTGTAAGTTGGGTTGTATAGTATTCTTGCTCCAGGGAGATGCCTATAGCTGGTGGACAACTTCTATAGCGGGGATGACGCCTACAGATATGACGCCGGAGTTCTTTTGCGCTGCTTTTCGAAAGAAGTATTTGTGTTTCTGATACTAGGATGAAAAAAGTGTGAGTTTATAGTGTTGGTCTAAGGGAGAATGTCTGTGTTGGAATACAAGGTTCAGTTTGTTCAGTTTAGCCAATATGCACCTGAGCTGGCTCCTGATTAGCGTCAACGATGTGATCATTTTTTATATGGGCTGGTTAAGGAAGTAAAGACTTGCATGATGTCTACAGTTACACGAAGTTTGATGTTTTGGTTTCTCGAGCTAAGGATATCGAGCAGAATCTGGGATTATCCTTACGTTCAGGGAGTTATAGTAATAGAAAGAGGATTATCGGGTCAAAAGTTGGCAGAGATCAGTATAAGAAGCATCAGGATATGAGGTATCGCACTGATTAAAGACATGGTGGGAGTAGCACGGGGCATGGTCAACATAGTCAGAGCATTTATGTTCGAACACCTGAGTGTGGGCGTTGTGGTAGGCAACATTCAGGGGAGTGTTGGGGTACTCTTGGTACATGCTAGAACTGTGGTTCACGAGATCACATTAGGCATGATTATCCGTAGTTGGCTAGGGAATAACAGGTTCTTGCACCTGTTGTTGTACCACAGAGAGGCCATAGGCGCGATCGAGGTAATTTTTAGCGTTGAGAGGAAGGTCAAAGGACTGTTGCTCATACCGTGGTGGTTCAACCTAAGGGTGGTGGACCGACGAGGATCTACGCGCATAGTATGGGAAGGAATAAAACAGATGTGATTGCTGGTACTTTTACTTTACAGTCTATTTCATTACTTTCTTTGATAGATTCTGGTTCTACATATTCATACATCTTGCGCAAACATGCATGCTTGCTTGATATACCTGTAGAAGTGTTAGATGTGGATATGCGAGCAACTAGTTCTTTTGGAGAGACAGTAATCGCTAGAATGTTGTATATGAGATGTCCTTTGATGGTTCAAGGCTTCGTGTTTGCGACTGATTTGGTGGAGTTGTTGTTTCATGGTTTTAATGTAATCCTGGGGATGGATTAGTTGTCTGAACATAGGGTTGTGGTTGATTTTGAGACCAAGTGAGTTTCATTGAAACTGGTAGAGGATTACAAGGTGGTGGTTGTGGGCAAGAATGTTAAATTCTTGTCCAATGTTGTCTCGGCTCTTGAAGCACGAAAGTTGTTGGAGCTTGGGAGTCAAGCGTATCTAGCTTATGTTATGAACCCAAATATGAAGAAGGTGAGTGCTTAGGATATTCGCACCATTTGTGACTTTTTAGGGGTGTTTTCGGAGGAGTTGTCTAGATTGCCACCGGATATGGAGGTAGAGTTCTGTATCGAGACGTATACGGATACGAGTCTAGTGTCAATTGCACCATATCATATGGCACCGAAGGAGTTAAAAGAGTTGAAGACGCAACTTCAGGAGTTGTGGATCGTGGTTTCATCTGACCTAGTGTGTCACCGTGGGGAGCACAAGTGTTGTTTGTAAAAAAGAATGATGGCACAATGAGAATGTGCATTGATTATCGGCAACTAAAGAAGTTGACAATTAAGAACAACTATCCTTTGCCGAGGATTGATGATTTGTTTGATCAGTTTCGGGGTGTTACAGTGTTTTCCAAGATTGATTTAATGTCTGGGTATTATCAGTTGAAGGTGGAAGATAAAGACGTGCCAAAGATAGCTTTTCACACACATTACAGGCATTCTGAGTTCTTAGTGATGTCGTTTGGGATGACTAATGCGTCCGCAACTTTCATGGATATGATGAATCGGGTATTCCATGAATTCTTTGATTAATTCGTGATAGTGTTTGTTGATAACATTCTCATGTATTCTCGTACTGAGAAAGATCACGATCAACACATACAGATTGTGTTGCAAGTTCTGTTGGATAATAAGATTTATGCCAAGTTGAGTAAGTTTGAGTTTTGGATTAAACAAGTGGTTTTTCTTGGTCATGTTGTTTTGGCGGAAGGTATCCGTGTGGATCCGAAGAAGATTGAGGCGATTGTAAATTGGAAGCAACCTATGTCGGTGACGGAGGTCCTTAGTTTCATGGGGTTAGTAGGATATTATCTTCGCTTTGTGGATGGTTTCTTTAAGATTGCTACTCCTTTGATGAAGTTTTTACAAAAGGATGTAAATTTTGAGTGGACAAAAAGTAGACAACAAGCTTTTAATAAGCTGAAGGAAGCTTTGACGCAAGCTCCGATCTTGATTCAACTTGAGTTGGGGAAAGAGTTTGTAGTTTATAGAGATGCATCCTATGTTGGTTTGGGGTGTATGTTGAAGCAAGGGGTAAGGTTATAGCTTATGCATCTAGGCAGTTAAAGGTGCAAGAGCACAACTATCCTACGCACGATATAGAGCTTGCCGCGGTGGTGTTTGCGTTGAAGATTTGGAGGCATTATCTATATGGTGAGAAGTGTATTGTGTACACAGATCACAAGAGTTTGAAGTATTTGATGTCACAAAAGGAGTTGAATCTTAAGCAACGGAGATGGTTGGAGTTGCTCAAGGATTATGATTTGACGATAGAGTATCATACAGGTAAGGCTGATGTTGTAGCCTACGCTTGAGTAGGAAGGTTGCAGTGGAGTTAAGGGCAATTCTTGCCCGATTGAGTGCGACATGAGATGAGGGTTTGTTGGCCGAGTTGCAAGTGAAACAATCGTTGTTGCAGTTGATCAAGGAGAAACAACTGCATGATGAGTCGTTGGTACCACATGTTAAGTATATTATGGACGAAAATCATATAGATTTTTGTTTTAATAATGAGGGTGTTTTATGTTTCAAGAGTCGAGTGGTTGTGTTGAAATATGAGGATTTAAGGCACATTATCTTAACTGAGGCATACTCGAGTCCATTTGCTATGCATCCAGGAAGTACAAAGATGTATCAGGATTTGAAAAATGAATATTTTTGGGTTGGTTTGAAGAAGGATATAGCGGATTTCATTGCTCGATGTATGGATTGTCAGCGTGTTAAGGCTGAGCATTAGTTTCCTTATGGGTTGCTGTAATCGTTAAAGATTCTGGAATGGAAGTGGGAAAGAGTTACCATGGATTTTGTGACCGGATTTCCTTTGACGCGATCAAAGAAGAATTTTGTGTGGGTGATTGTGGATAGGTTTACGAAGTGTGCACATTTTCTGTCTATGCATACGATGTATACTTTGGATAAGTTGGAAGAGTTGTATGTTGTTGAGATTGTGAGGTTGCATGGGGTGCCTAAGTCTATAGTATCGAATACGGATCCACGCTTTACAGCAAGGTTTTGGGCGATTTTGCATAAGGCTTTGGGTACGCGGTTGAATTTCAATACTTCGTATCATCCTCAAACAGATGGTCAATTTGAATGCATTATCCAATTGTTGGAGGATATATTGTGGCGTTAGACCATTGATTTTCAAGGAAAGTGGGAGAAGCAACGACCACTGGTGGAGTTTTCCTATAAAAATAGTTATCAAGCTAGTATTCAAATGGCTCCGTATGAAGCTTGTATGGTAGAAGGTGTCGCACGCCGCTTTGTTGGGCTGAGGTGGGTGAAAAGTACGTTTGCCTGCTTGATGTGCTGAAAGACACTAATGAGAAGGTGAATCTTATTAGTAATCGGTTGAAGGTGGCTTCAGATCGGTAAAAGTCATATGTTGACTTGAACCGTTAGGGAGATTGATTTTGCTGTTGGAGGTAGAGTGTTTCTTAAGGTTTCACCTTGGAAGAAGGTAATGAGATTTGGATAGAAAGGCAAGTTGAGTCCAAGGTTCATTGGGCCTTATGAGGTGTTGGAGCATGTTGGTCCAGTTGCTTATAGGTTGAGGTTGCCTGCAGAGTTAGAGAAGATACATGATGTTTTCCATGTATCGATGCTTCGGAGATATAGATCAGACCCGTCGCATGTGATGCATGTAGAAGAGATTGATTTGAATTCGAATTTGACCTATGACGAGGATCCGGTGAAAATTCTAGATTCTAGCAGCGTGGAAATACCATTGAGTTGGTAAAGTGTTTTGGCGACATCGTGGTGTAGGGGAAGCCACGTGGGAAAGTAAGGAGGACATGAAGAAGCAGTTTCCTTACCTTTTTCTGTCAGGTAAATTTCAAAGACAAAATTTCTTAAGTGGGGGAGAGTTGTAACACCCCGAATTTGGGTCTAGATGTTAGCTAGATCGATTAGACAGTTCAGGGGAACCGGATTAGGTGATTCGAGCTAGTTTCAGGAATTACTTCTTAATAAATAGTTTTTGGTTAAAATAAAATATGGAAAAATATTAGAAAATATTTAATTATTATTCTAATGGTTTTGGAAAACTCAATTTCAGGAAATAAAATCAGATTTTGGGATTTTTGGCATGGTGACTAGAATGTAAAGTTTCAAAACTATTTTGGTGACTAAACCGTAAAAGGGTCAAAACATAGAATCTTTAAGGAGATAATTTACCAAAGTTTTTAATCATATTTTCCCTTAATTTAGGCTATTTTTAAATGGTTTTTAAAAGGTTGATAAATAAAAATAAAAGAGATTTGACTAAAAGGGATTTTTAATAACCAATTTCATTTTCTTACGTAACTACTTTTGCTCTCAACTTTTCTCTCAACTTTCTCAGCAGCCAAACTATCAATTTTACTCTAAAATTCTCAGGAATCATTCCTTTTTGATTTCCTAATTGATTCCTTTAATTTCTACACCAAATCATATTTGCTTTCTTGGAGATTTCACTCAAATCTTGCCAATTAAGGGAGAAATCGGCAATTAGTGGTGATTTTCGTTTCTCTTCTCTAATTCAAGGTTATTTATTAAAATTCCCAAATCCTGTTTTTTGTGGGTAAAACAGGGGAGATATATCCTTCATCTTTTGGAGAGGTTTCGGAGGCTTCGAAAGCTTGGTTTCGCACCGGCAAGTAGAGCGTTGTATTATCGGTGAGTGGAAATGTGGTTTACTGCTTTTACAAGGTTTGAAGATGATTTTTGGGGGTTTAGATTAAGTTTGAAATACTTGTCTAATCTCGAAAGTAAGTATTGGACGTTCTTGCTCTCGTTTTCGATTTTGCAAAATACAATCCCATGCACATGTTTATGGGTTTTATTACTTACTGTTATATGCATGCTTTAGAAATGAAAGATGTTGCAAATGATCATATGTGATGATTATTGGGTTTGACAAATGGTTTATGAAAAGAGTTTTAAGAATACTAGAATACATGGTTTAATGTATTGGAAATTGGTTTGATTTGATGCATATGTAAAATAGTGAGGTAATGTAGTTTTATAGAGTATATTGGCAAGTGGTTGACATTAAAAGTTATCGGATATAGTTGACTAGCCATAGGGTTTAAAGTGCACTATAATAAGTCGCCTCATGTGTGTCGAGGGGTCAAGAGTGTGTCAATTCTCCCGCTGGTGGATTTATACATCATAACCGTTGAGGGGTAGTAGTACCATGATTCAATTCGAGGATGTATGTGAAATGGTCGAATGAACCACTTGGGAAATCTGTGTATCTGATGTGTTTTCATAAATAGATTGAAATGGTTTTGGGGTCACTTGAATGCCAATATATGATATAATATATCATGAGAAACGGATTATGTTTTGTATAATATGGTTTATACATGAGATGCTCTTTAAGCTTGCTATTTTAAGGTTTTAGCCTGAGAAAGCTTAAATTGAGGTTTATGGTAGAAATCCATGATACATGTGTTACAATTGTTCAAAAGTGAAATGGTTTCATTGATGAGTTTTTTGAGATTCCCTCACTAAGCTTGTAAGCTTACGCTCTTCTTTCCCATCAATTCAGAGAAGTAAGCATTTTTGGACAGCGAGTAAGCAAAAGGTAATCCAAGGGCGAAGCTACTTCAAGTACGGTTTTATAAATACTTAGTAGTAATAAAAGGCAATGTGACCAAGTTGTAATTGGGAGGGTTGTTTTGGTTACTTCCTGTTTGGACATGTTTCTTTTGATTTTTGGACTTGTATGGGGTTTTAATTCTTGCTTTGAGGGGTTGGGATATGATTTGCATGCTTGGGTAGAGATCATGCTTATAGGATCTTCGTTTGGTTTTGATTTTATGTGAATGATCCTCTTTCATGCCTTTATGATTGTGCAAATGTTTATTGGAGTGTTTTATGATGTTTGTAAGACGTTTAGAGTATGTTAGATTGAGCCAAAGTGTCATATGTTCAACCAAGAGGTCATTATAGGCCAGTTCGTACTGGTACAGGTCCTCAGGGATTGGTACTCGGAGCCTGTCTCAGCTCAAATATGTGAAAATGGTACAGGCGTATCGGTATGCCTTATGGTTGTATTGGTACACATAGCTAAAATTATAACTGGTGTCGGTACACGGGCAACCGTATCGGTACGCCCTTTGGCTACTAGAATCCCCTATTTTTGATATCGAACAACCGTATCAGTACACCTGAGGACTGTACAGATACCCTTCATAAATTATACCCATATCGATACGGGCAAGCTGCATACCGATACCCAGTTAGTTAATTCAGGTAATATGCTTTCTGAAGTTTAATTTTTTACAATTTAATCCTTGTTCTTGACCATGCAATTAAATGAGTTTGGATTATTATTTTAGGTTGAGATTTAATCGAAATGCTTGAAATCTGATTAATTAAGGTTTGGTAACTTTTAAATTAATTAATTCCTTCAAGTTTTCTAAAATTAGAATTTCATCCCTAATGTGCAATCTTGACCAATTGGATGTCAATTTGACGCCCGGTTTAACTATAAATTTCACCGCTGCTAGCATGATCACCTTGGGACTTAATTATGCATTTAGATAATATAAAATGAAAAAATGACCATTTTATAAGTACATTATCTGGGTTTGTCTCGGTAAACCTAATGTAGCTCGCTCGATTTGGTCTGGCGTCTAGGCCAGATCCAAGGGGTTACAGCCTCATCTGTGATCTAGCTTATACCGTCTATCACACGTCCTCTTGTTCTATTTTCAAAAATACTCATACTCTGGAGCTCTCTTCCTAGAATCAACGTTCACTATATGGGAGGAAGAACTCAAGGACTGCTCAATATCCTTGTCCTTGTTGACCAACACGTCAAAATCAGTGTAATCAGCAGCTAACAAGTACGTCTTGATGTCTTTCACAAGTCTATATCGGAACATGTCACATCTTTGGCGGTAATTCGGAACTAGCTCAGGAGCATACTAGCTCAAACAGATAAACTTCACTTCATACTCGGCCAAAGATCCCTTGAATAAACTTTATGATCCTGATACCACTGTCATGCATATGATGCCTTATGGTGTACACACTTCCATTCATATCATTTTACTAACTTCATAATTCCAAAATCCATATCTTTAACACAGATGATAATAATCACCTTTAATATTTGAAACAGTGGACCATCGCCACCTTAAGCTCACGAACGAGGATAATGTCACTCTAGTTTGGAGATCACTATCACTATTCTCGGTTGCGGATCAAGTCAAATCTAGATCAAAATTCACTTATCTAATATTGTCAACTGAATCTAATTTGAGTCTCTCCTCGAGGAGGCATATCCACTAATATCTAGGACACACAAACACAAATAATTAGGCTTGCATTCGGCAAATGATCCAAGACAACCTGTAAAATCATTTAAAAAACAATGTTAATAGGCAATATGTCCCCAACAACCCCGAATATATCAATCAACATCAATCCAATCAATAAGCATTCTTACAAAAATTAACCTTTTGCCAAACCTAACTATGATACCACCAAATGTTACCTCCTCGACCCGGCCTAGTAGCTAAACCCAAATCGAGAGGATAACATTAGGTTTGTCAAAGGAAACTGAACTAACTAACTCGAATCAGGTCTATTTTCTTTCTTTTAGCTTGTCTAGATGCAACATTATGTCCTATGATGGACATACAAGAGCAGTTAAATTCTCATACGAAACGGACACTGAATAGGCTTTCAATTGCAATAAACAAGCGTTTTAGGGACCAAATTCTAAATATGATAAATTAAAAAGACTTAACCAAATTTAAATTTACCATTATTTAATTAATCAGACTTCATGCTTATGTGTGAATTTTCAGCTCAGACAGGTCATCTGAACTCGTCCAATTACATGTGAATATTCACGGACCAAAATATAACATTTCAAACTATTTTTTAACTTTGGAGAAACATCCCCGCAAAAGGTTTCGAAACCTTTCCCAATGGTTTCGAAACCTTTATTCCAATAGCCAAACTTGGTCTCATGGTTTTGAAACCATGAGCTCGGTTTTGAAACCAGCTTTAATATGTTTTGAAACATGTTCATCTGGTTTCAAAAACTCCCTACAGAAATGTAGATTTTTAATACTTTAAAAACTCCCTAAACGTATCCAAATGACATAGTTATGCTTCTAACGAACTATGAGCAAATCATACATATAAAAACACACATGTACACAAATTTCTAGCATCAATGAACCTCTACATCAAAATGACAACCTAAAAGTCAAAGTTTGTAAATTCAACCCATTAAGAAGAACTCAAATGGTCATTTTATGCATATTTGATCTTTTACCTATTTGGAAAAGTCACAAATGGCCTAATATACATTTCAAACATGCTCAAACTACAGCCACATCAATATCACAACATTTGACCTCCCAACTCAAAATTAAGCCTCCAGCCATTACTTGCAATAATGGCATATCAAAACATGTTAATTCCATGTTTAAAATCTATCAAAACACATCAATACCATGCTTTAAAGATCATCAAAACATCAAGAAATCAACACAAACCACATATTCAAAACTAGTTTCCATACTTAATATAAAACGTAGTCTTGGGGATCCCTTTGCCTTGAATGCCACCTCGAACCTCTATATCTCTGCAAAGATGAAATGGGAACGTAAGCAATGCATGCTTAGTGAGGTTGCTCAACAAATAATCATCAATGCAATTAGAATTCATTTAAGAAAATCATGCTTGATCAAATCGTATGCATCACACTTTCAATGTTGCTTTTCGTCATATATTCATAAATTGGCAATAAATGTGACTAGATTATAACCATGATTCTCTCATAAGACTTTCATCGGATACACAGAACGGTAGGGTTTCGAGTCTCATTCTATATATAAGGTTTAGAATCTTACCCTCATTATAGGGTTTAGAGTCTCAACCTCATTATAGGGTCTAGAGTCTCAACCTCACTATAGGGTTTAGAGTCCCAATCTTATTATAAGGTCTAGAGTCTTATCCTCATCAAGTTTATACTGTACTTTATTCCTACGACATGCCAACTATATTCGATACATTTTTAGTGTGTCACATAGCTAATATAGATCATACATGCATGGGAATTTACTGTTTTTCAATGCTACATGTACTCATTTCATCTCTTTATCCAAAATCATGCTCATAGATTTAAATCAATGATAGTATATCATGCTTACTCATTTAAACTAAATCGCATGTTTATAATCATGGCAAATCATGATCAAAGTGATTGTAACAGCAAGATTTATCCTCATGCATTTATTCAAATCGATGCCAAAACATTTATATACATCATAATGTCAAACTTTGCAATACTTCAAAATAAACCATTTCAAGTTACTATTGGACTTAGGAAAGCTTTTAACACTTTCGCTAAGCCTCCAAAACAGAGCTTTAAAGCTTTGTAATCTTCTTAAGTCATTTTCACTCACCAATACGCAATTGCTTTACTCACCGATGTATCTCGAGCTTTCGAAATGATCTGATAACTACAAAGAAACTTCACTTTGCTCTTCCCCTGCTTCTACAACATAAAACCATTGGAATAATGCATTCAAACACCAGCCTTAAACATTCCCCTGCAACCTCAACAATAACCTATCCGAAAACATCGAAAACAACCTCAAACTTCAACCAATAAACAACTAGACATAAATCTATGATTCTATCATCTAAACTTCATCAATTATCATCCAAAAACACAATCAAATCATCCTTATACCTCCAGCAATCATAAAACACCAAAAACAACCCTTAAACTAACCAAATACCAACCTAAAAATAAGCAATTAAATAGTTTCGAGATTTAAATCAAAAACCTTATTTCACAATATGTTATGGAACTAAAATATGAACTAACCCAATTGAAATCACCAACATTCATCATGTTAATCAATAATCTAGGCAAAACACCAAAATAATCAATTAACATCAATTTCTTGAATTAAATTGAAAAATCAAGTTATAAATCAGTAAACAATAGTAAATTACTAGGGAATATCAATAAAGAACCTTAGTTTTAAGAGAGAAGAAGACATTTACCTTTTGAATCTTTCCACCAAAATTGACGTAACTTTTCTTTGAAAAAAGAAAATGAAAATTGAATAGATATTTGGAAAATCTTTGTAAGGTTTTGTTAGGAAACAAAAGATGAATCAAATGAAGTAATTTCAATGGAAAACAAACAAGAAATACGAAAATTATGAGAAAGAAAGTGTGAGAGAAAATGAGAGAAAATATGAAGAGAAAATCTTTAAAAAATGGGGGAAAAGGAAAATGATTTTGAGAAACCAATTAACCATCAAAATCCTTTGTCAATTAAGGTGGTAAACTCAATTAAAATATTTAGAAAATATATCTCTCTAAGGATTCTTAGTATTGGCCATTTTACAATTTAGTCACTATAAAAACAGTTTTGCAAACTTTACTTTTTAGTCACTAAAACCAAAATGTCACTTTAACTAATTTAAATACCAAAATTTTTAATGAAATGGTTAAACACTTTTATAAGTTCAAGCCATCATTGTTTTCTCAAATTTTCATTTTTAAATTATTTATTTTACCCGAAACCTATTTAACCATTTAATCTGGTTCGAACTGAACCTGATCAAACCCCTAATCCTTCTAACCCTATTTTTGGGACATTACATAGGGTACCAGGCATTGTCACAGACCACATTCGGTGTTGCCAACAAAGCTTAAGGTTGAGTGTAGACTTGATTCTGAATATGTGGAGTTGAAGATTGAACATGTTATCATCTTTGTGTATTAACTGAAGAGATTCTTGGAGCTGGTGGTGGTGAATGAGAATATGTGGGAGAAGGGAACAATAGAACCATTACAATAGTAGGATTTATGAGGGTAGCTTTAGGGGATAAAGACAATAGCTAAGAATATACTGGTGGTGCAAACATAACATCAGGTTTACAACAGGAGATGATGATGAAGCATAGTAGACTTTATTATAAGGTGCAATAGCAACTTCATTGCCTTGTGTGTCATATGTGCAAACATTAGCCTCACCTGAGTAGCTCCCTTGAGTATTAGGGAAACCTCTGTTGGTGTTATTTCAGGAAGACTCATTCTTAAAGTTGAGATAAAACTGATAATAGCACCCGTTTGAATTAACTTGAACCGGAAACATTCCCATAATCTACCACTTACTTTGTTTCTTGTTTAACTTCAGTGTAGTGTTTAGATGTGAGAGCGACAAATATTCAAATATATCAGAGAGCTGGAGATTTTGGTGTAATGCAAAGTCATAACTAGTAGAGTACTGGACAGAAAGAAGGAAAATAACAAAGACCCACAACTTAAAAGCAACCAGAAATGAAATATATGTGTGTATATGAAACATGCAATATCCAACAAACAAAACCAAGAGGAGATGAAAAGAGTATATTATTTGTAAAAATCTGGAATCAGATGAGTACTCGAATCTCATCATGTGAATTGTATAATTTGCACTTACGTATAAGATACAGTAGTATGTTTATCTACTTTTTAATTCTTCAGTAGCTCTAACATGTGAATTTGTTCAGAATGATGTATTGGAATTCCTGAAAACTTTTTTTCCCTTTCAGGATGATGTATTGGAATTAGTTTTCGAAGTTGATGGCCCCTATGTAGTATTAGTAAGCACCATACATCCATATTTATATTTTTTGGGTTTAATCATCGGTATCCAACCCATTGGGTGACTAATCCGGATTGGATACTGCAAAGACTCGTTACGGGGACGATCCTCCCAACCCAATTTGCTCAACTCACAACGTCAAGATTCAAACTTTTAACCTTACTTAAGGGACTTAATGCCTCATCCCACCAGATCAATTGGTTGTTGGTATACATTTATATTTATTGATTTATTTTATTTTTATAACTTTGCATGCTTATGTGAAACAAAGGTCATGGGAATCAAAGCTTGAGTTCGAGTGTGAGCTTAACAAAGAAAAATATTTGGCTTAGTGATTGGATGAAAATTTTATTGAATTAAAATTAAGAATAAATTTATTAATTAAATTAAAAACAAGATCAAATTGATAGAATGAGTAGATAATGATAGCTAAATATATAGTTAAACAAAGTTACTTAATTGGCACATCATCAATTTTTTCTTAGTAGCTTGATTAAAATCATTTTAATAATTCAGTGGTCTAATAGATAAAATTCATAATTCAATTATCAAAATAAAAACAAATCAATAATGCAGTGATCTTAGAGATAATTTACCCTATAATTTACTGTTGTTGGCCACCTACCCTGAGGTACAAAAATGGTTCACTCTGCGTTCACCAAAAACGTTCGTTTGTCCGAGGATAAGGCTTCATTCGATGAAGCCGGTAAAACTCAGGTTTACGGTGAAGAAGTAGAGTTGGAGAAGCTGGAAATTTTGGCTTTTTCAAAATGAACGTTTGAGACCAAAATCAAACGTAAAACCACGATGATAAGACGAAAACGCAAACACAAGGTATTCGGCGGAGTTTTTCGTTCGACAATCAATTTTCTTCCAAAGGCTCTTCTAAAAATATTGCTGAACGAGCCCCAACTCGGCACTTTTCGTTGTTTGTATGTAGGGTTAGTTTAGCATTAGTTTTGGAAGTGTTGTGGAAGTTATTTTTGAAAAGATTTTTATTTAAGTATTAAATATTACTATAAAAATGATTTTAAAATAAAATATTAATTTTAAAATAATATTATAAAGTAAAAAATAAATCGAGAATGATAAACGAAAACAGCTTGATAATTTCACTAAAAAGTGTATTTCAAAAAGTCAAAGTAAAAATTGTTAGATCGATTCTCTCTTCTAAAAGTAATTTTCCAAAAGCCATAAAACATTAGAAATTTTAGTTTTTGGGTTGGTTGGGACCAAATCATGTATACACGGATGAACCAAGAGGAGTTGGAGTGGGCAGTTGTTGCAAAAGTGTTAATCCAAAATAAATTATAAATATTATTAAAATAAACGAAAATATAGATTCATTGAAACTAAATAATTTTCGAATACCAAATCGAAAGGAAACATGTTGAGGCTTGCACGAACGGGGTTTTCTTAAGACAGATTTCTACCACTCATTGGTGCTTGAGTTGTTTTGGTTGTCAGTCTCCCAAGATACAACAACTGATGATCTTCAATAGTAGCACGACTGTAGAGATCATGAACAGAATCTTGCCTTCGCCTATCACCGAAAAATACCCGAGAGTTTTGAAGAAGATAGTTTTTTCGAGATTGTGTAAAACTGAGAAAAAGGCTCGTTATTTATTATAGGGGAATGGAGGAGGAAAAATATGGAAAATATAATATTTCAAATTAATGGTTGATCGAATTAAAACAGTAACAAACTCTTAATACCATATTCAAAACGAAATATTCTCGTAAATTGCACTCATTACCTTTTAATATTCGAATTTTAAAGGAAGCCAAAATTTTTCCTTTTAAATTCGGAATATTCAAAAGGATATTTTATTTGTAAGTAAAAATTATTCGAAGTGGGGTAAAATATTCGCAGGTCAACAAAGGGCCCAACTAGTCTGAACATTCACGTCAGGTGCACCCTAACCCAAATAGATTTGACAAGCTTTGATCCACAAACCTACGCTTACGCACAAGGCACAGTTTTCATTCAAATAATTCAGTGATTTTCAAGAGGATAAGTGTATATAAACACTTTTCATGTTATTTATCCTACCAATGTGAGATAAATGGGTTTTTACTTCCATACTCAATTCACAAATACCATACTTTGAGCTTAAATTTCTCATTCATCACTCAACTAATTTGAGCATATTAAATACCGTTGTAAAGGTCTCATGAAGTAGAATAAGACCCAATAGAATCGTTATTCGAATCTTCATCTTTACCCTTTCGTAATATAACTCAAAGTTACCATTTCCTCACGTTTTTTCCAACAGCAGTCGCTCCTTAAAATTTTGAAATTCATATATAATTTAAAAAAAATTATACTTTCTATTGAAAATCTATTTTCGTCCCCCTAAAGTTTTATAAATTCGCTCCCTTAACCTAAATTCATGTGTACGGACTTCATGCATCTATATTTTGTCCAACAAAATCCATGTCTTGTTAATGACAACAGCCCTTGCCCGCTTCAAATAAAAACTACCCAAACCGCTTCTATCATTAGTCATTATTATACTTGGAAACCCAGTGTTGATGATGAAGAAGAATGTGTCACTGAATTAGATTTTTTCCTGTCTCTGGTAGTTTAATGCTGGAGTCAGTATTATGATGTCATGGTTGGAATTATAATCCTATTGGAATCATGGAAATAATAATGCTGTTTAGTTTCCATATGTGTTTCAGACTAAAGATGTTTACATAGTTGGGAATCTTAGAAATATGGTGGAATATATCGGGTCTGTGTTAGCTTGGTAAAGAGCTTGCGTGACACATTCATCAAAGGATACATGACATAATTGGCGTCTCCATGTTGTACTGTTTGTATCTTGGAGAAATGATTATAGCAAGTAAAGCTTCAAACTCTCAAGTGATTTGTGGTCTGAAGATAATTGTGCTTAACTGTAACACCCTAAAATTTTAATTTGAAACCTTAATTTTAAATTGAGAATCCCCAATTCAAAATCCTAAAAATTGGGAATTTAAAATATGAAACCCTAATTACCCAATTTGAGGATTTAATAAATTTCAATCATATTAGGGACCTTTTTGAGAAACTTTTGAATCTTGAGGGTTAATGTGAAACACAGGTTAAGTTAGGTGTCCTCTGTAATTTATCATTTTTGTGTGGGTAATAAAATCCACATTATAAACCCTAAAAATCATTCACCTCCTCTTGTCTGCAGCCGCACACTCTATCTCCCTCTCATTTTTTTTCCTTATTCAAATACCCACACTGTTTCGTTTCCGGCGAGGCTTCGAGGAAGCTCTTGTCGCCGCCCGTGGCATACACCGCCCTTCCCCGTGTGTTTCCCGTGGTGTCGTGAAACAACCCCGTTCATCCTTCTCCTCTCTACCATTGTTCTCGCTAGAAATCTTTCGAAAACCATTCGGTTTTTCCTTGCGCCACCTTCCTTCGTCGTGTGTTCCGCTGTCCTCTTTCGTTTTCGAGTTTGGGTAAGTGAGGGTAAGATTCGAGTCGTTTTTCCCTTGCGTTAAACCTCGTTTTGGTTGAGTCTTTGGCTTTGAAATTCTTTTCGTGTGGTGGTCAAGTTGCGCCGCCGTGCCGTCTATCTCGCGTTGCCTTGCCTCGTCGCTGCCGGCAAGGGTGTGTTAACCCTAATGTTCACCAGATTAGTTGCAAGGGAAAAAGGGGTTGTGTTGTGTGTGGGTTGTTGTGTGTGTGTAATGTTGGGTGAGCCCGTTGGAAGAGAGCCCAGATGTTCATGCCATTCGAATGGCTAAGGGTTTGGGCTGGTTTGTTGAGCCTAAACCGAGTGGGAAATGATTCTTGTGAGTGAGCCGACTGAACTGGACCGAATCAGTGTATGAACTGGTCAAGTGACCGAACTGGTCGGTCGAACTGAACCGGTAGAACCTCTTGTGAACAGTTGACCAGACCCATATCTAAACCCGACTCGATGACCAACATGACTGTTGACTTTGACTAGTTAACCGTTGACTTTGACCGTGTTAACTTTTGATTAGTCAAGTCAACATTGACAGTTGACTTTGTACTTAGTAAATTTTGAGACGTTTTACCTCTTCCCCCTTCTGTGCATCTTGTACATGCTTCTTCTGTGAGAGTTGCACGTAAGTTGTCTTTTTATAGAATTTGAGTTAGGTGGCATAGTATTTTTGTTAGAATGTGAATTAATGTAGAAATTCATCTCGTATGTTCTAATTCAGCTTGAGCTAGAGCTAGTTTAGATTATGAAATGTGTCATCACCGACGTTAGAGCGTTGGCCACTAGAGGTGTGTTCTCTTTCTGTGCTAGATTTATTCTGTGGATTTTTTTACAACATGCATGTCTACCTTTCTATGATGTGACTTCAATGTAATTTGAGATTCCATGCATACTGTGATAAAAATCGTGTTAAATTATGTTTTAAATGAAATTATCGGAATATCAAAACTGTGATCCTCATATTTAGTATAATACAACTGTGATGTGATATTGTTTTACAAATAATACTTTTACATGCATGGGATGAGATTGTACGGAAGAAGTGATTTGACCATATTGTGATTGGAGAAATAAGGGTGAGGGGTTCTGGGGAACTTCCTTCACTGTGACCGGTTGGGTTTGCCACCACTGTGATTGGAGTATGTAGTTGGGAAACTGTGTTTTGAGCATAACATCTTACTATGTGTTTTATTGTGATTTGAACTACAATGATAAATTATTGTGAACTAAAACTGTGCTTACTGCACTTTAGAGACACTATGGGCTCAATAGCTTACTCCCTTATAGTTTGTCTTTTAGATACTTTGGCTCTAGGCGACTTGGTACTCGGAGGACCTCTTACGTTTTCGGATTTATTTCTATTACAGTACGGACTTATCATTTTCAAATATTTATTATTCTTACTAATTATTGAGATTTAATGTAATTGGGATTTGAAACTGTTTGGGATTTGAGGGTATTTTCTGTATGCATGCATTTATTTTTATTTTGGATATTATATTATATTATTGGTTTATAACACTGCGATAAATTTTAATAATCTTTTGAAGCATATTTTGTTGGAAATGTTTTATACTTATAATCAATAATTGAATATTTGAGGGAAAAGTTACGAATGTAACTTCCTAAATTGGGCCTTTCCTTTTGGGCTGAGTTTAGGGGGTTACATTAACAGCTACATCCTTCAATCGTGTTGCTTCGTCCCTCACCCTATCCATGATCATCCACCAATTTGTTCAATGTCAAAATTTGTATTTCAAATATGAATATATCAACAATATGTCAAGAGGGGTGAACTGACTCTTAAAAAATTGTGGAATTAATCGAAAATATAGACATGTTAGGAATTTGATATGTGACAGATAACCAAAGTGATAACAACATAAAATAAGACATACGTAAGAGACAAGATTTAATGGCTGCTTCCACGGATGAGAGAAACAAATAATATACTATCAACGTAGAAAACATAAAGAGTACATATACATGATATCGCATGTAACTCATTACCCTGTATATATCCCAAAACTTGGTGTAACCAAAACACTCTCCCTAACGTCCTTATAATACCTATCTCTATTAAGTAGGCATAATAGTCTATATTTATAGACCCAAATACTTGGCCACCAAGAAATTTTATTCAATAAGATCTCTTACCTAATATAAATATTAACTCCTTAAAGTAAACCCTAATTGAGAAGTAATCTTCAACCACTAGAATTACAATAAAATCGAACTTAATTACCAATTAGAATTTGAGTAAAAAAATCTCCCCATTGACACGAATTTCATTCGAGCATTGGTCTTCAAGTCTTCAACCACTTCAATTTTTACGTAAGCCATGTATCTATTGAAGTACAGTTTAATAGATCGAGAATTACTCCCTCTACAACTAAAAGCTCAATGCAACAATACTCCTCTTGTATTTCTCCAATATCGCTCCTTAAAATTCGCAGCAAAAATTCCTTCAAAATCACGCAACTCGAACCATAATTCATGATACCATTTGTTAGGAATTTTGTATGCAGCAAATAACCAAAAAGACGACAACATAAAATAAGACATGAGCAAGGGACAAGATTTAAACCTTGCCTACGTCCACGGATGAGAGAAACGAATAATCCACTATCAACGTAGAGAACACGAAGAATACAAATACATGATATCCCATGTAACCCATTACCCAATATATATCCTAAAACCTGGTATAACCAGAACACTCTTCCCAACGTCCCTACAATACACTTCTCTACAATGTAGGCACAATAGTTGAACAGATCCTAAAGTGATTACATATCTCCAGAGTAATTCTCTCTATCTCTCATAATTCTGAAAGTTAAACATAGTCTATATTTATAGACCCAAATACTTGGTCGCCAAGAAACCTTATTCAATAATATCTTTTACTTAATATAAATATTTACTCCTTAAAGTAAACACTAACTACCAAGTAGTCTTCAACCACTAGAATTACAACAAAACTCAACTTAATTACCAATTAGAATTTGAGTCAAAATATAACAAGGCAATTTCGCAAAATAATTTTAGAGTGGTTCGACTTCTAAACTAAGTATACTCCACCACCTTAGCTATCCACACTAAAGATTTCTCAAATTCACTAGATTTGATTACTTTTAAGAATAAGGTGTAACATTACAATTTTCTATTAAGGTTTATACTTCAAAACGTTGACTACACGCTCACTCAAAGTGTAACTACAAATAAAGCAAACTTAAAGTAATTCTTACAAAGATTGAATATTTGCAATGATAAGCTTTCACCCACGTAACATTTGAGCAAAAATAACAATAATAGCTCATAAGTGTTTTACAAAGAAAGATACAACAATTTAGCTCTTTAAAATTCGTTGATGTTGATATTTTTTTAATATGTTTTCTAATATTTTTCAGCTACTTTGACCATGTTTCTATATCCTCTTTATAAATACTAGCTGTTTTGGGATGCAATAAAGTTGTTACCTACCAAGAAAGACAATATTATAGTGCGAGGGATCAATCCTTTTTTCTCAAATTATTTTTTACTTTTGGTTTTGAGGGATCAATCCTTTTGATCATTGGACTGGTCCAATGGCTAATGTGATCCTTTGAATTAATGGATCAATTTTTTTTTTGCATGAAACCCGAGAAACCTTGATTTAAACGAGCAAAAATAATCTTGAATTAATTTGAAAAGGTTTAAAAATAGAAAATATTTAAAACGAAATTTTTAAATTTATTTGGACTTTTAATTATTTTTGAGATATTCAATATATTTTATTAAGCCTAAAAATATTTTTTACTAAGTTCGTTATATCAAAATATTAGTTCGACAAAAACTTAAGGTCAACTTATTTTTTTCAACGTTAAAGGGTAATTTTAATTTTTTTATCATTTTAATTTTTAAAATATTTTTAAAGGTTTAATACATGATTTAGTCCCTAAATTATAACCTTCTCATTTTATAGTCATTTTACTTTTAATTGAAGGTGTCGTATGGTGCATTCTAATGTGCACCATTTATATTTTTAAAAAAAATATATGCACCATCCGTTATTATCTCAAACATTTTCAAAAGGAATTGGACTCATCTCGAAAAAATAAGGGAAAACTCCAAAATAGTCACTCAACTTTTAGGGAAGTAACATTTTGGTCACCCAAACTTAATTCACTATGCAATACCCATTTTATGTCCATGCCCATTTTATAATTACAACCCAAATAAAAAACACTAAAAACCCATATACACCAGGCCCAACAATTAAACCCAACCCAAAAATTATAACCTAAACTAAACCTAACCTTAATATTAGAAACCCTAGCCACCGCCTCCATCAGCCGCCGCCGTCACTTATCCAAGCCGCGGCTGCCGCTGTTCACCTAAAGCCGTCGCTGTCCAAGCCACGCCACCAACCCTCATCAGCTCCCAGCTGCTGCCGACACCCAAAATAAACCCTAAAAAATATAATAAATCTAGATAATTGCCCTAAATCATTGTCCACTCTTCCACCACCGCCCTCACCCTCTTTTTATCCCCTCATCCTTATCTGATGCAACCATCGTTCAAACTCGAACTGCCACATGTCCCCTTTGCTTTCCACCTCACCCACGGCCGAACCCTTATAAAAGGGATTCGAACCGGCCAAAAAAAAGGAGGAGGTCAGAGATTTTCAAACCAAAAAATTAGAGAGAAAAAACGAAATAAAAAATAGCAAACAAAGAGATCGAACAGTCCAAAAAAATGAACACAAAAGGTAAAAAAAAATAGATAAAACATTTCGGTTTACCTTAGATCTAAGGAGTTAGGAGTGGATTTAGGAAGAAGCTACCTAAAATTCGGCTTTAGGAACTAAAATTGAACCAGGCCAGCCTTTTGCTTGAACTTCAGCCACCGTTCGCGGCGATTCTCCGTCGCCGGCGAACGACGGCATGCAGAGGATGAATGGCTGACATCGGCATGGGCAGAGAGGTTTGGGAGAGTGTTTTGGAGAACATTTAGTTTTTTTTTATTTATCAGACTTAAGAATGAAGTTTTTGGTCTAAAGATAAGTATTTATTTCCAACACAAAACGACACCGTTTTGGCTATGTCTAACCCGCGTGCTGACCCAACCCGGATAAGAGGATTCGCTCTGTTGAATGGGCAAATTGAATCTTTGGTCCTACTTTCGTATCCTTATAATTTCGCATCAAAGTTTATGCTTTATTTCATTTCAGTCATTGTTTCATTTCTTTTAAGTTATTACACTATGTTAATAATAATAATATCATTATTAATTATTATTATTATTATTTATAATACTGTTACTATTATTATTAATATTACTATATTTTTATTCTAGTATTATTATTACCGTTATTATATATATTCTCTATACTTTTATTATTATTTTTCTTATATTTGCTTTTATATTATTAAAATTACTACTGTCATATTATAATATTGTATTATTATATTATTAGTTATTATTATCTAATATATATACTTATTACTATTATCATTAATTAATATTATTATTAATACTATATTCTATTATTATATATTATACTGTTATGTTAGTATGTTATTGTATTGCTACTATTCTGTTTACATATTGCATGTATTATTTGTAATCACTCTTTTTTATCCGGTTTTTAGTATTATTTTAATAGTAATATTTTTAATAAAAAATTAATAAAAAATCAAAAAATAATAATATAAATATAATATAAAAAGTAAAATAAAAAAATTAATTAAGTTAAATTAATTAAAAAATTAAAAAAAAAACAAAAGAGAAATTGCGTGGAGCCTACAGCTCCACATCTCCACCCCACCCACCCCGTAGCCTATATAAAGGCTGGGGGGGGGGGGAGGGCTTGCAATTTTCACGCAAAAATGCCATGAAAATTTGGCATGAAATCGGCTCCCCAAATTGGGAGCCAAGCCGGCCACAAGGCTGGCCGGGGGCAGTACCCTCGGCCCCAGTTGGTTCGATCCAACATTTGATCGGGGTCTTATTTTGAATTCGATCTAGTTAATTTTTGGAGAGGTCGTGGTAGATCTCGGTAGGGTTCAGTCGAGGTTCGCCATTCGAGCTCCTAGTTAGGTATATTTTCTTCCCTTTTTATTTGTGTTGTAATTTTTATAATTTAATGAAGTATTAGTTAATTAAAATTGTATTCTTATTTTTTTTTAGTTTGTATGCTTATTTATGTTTTAGATTATTATTTTATTTATGTTAGATTTGTTTTTATTTATGTGTTAGATTAATATTTATGTATGTATGTATGTTTTAGATTAGTATTTTATTTATATTAGATTAGTATTTTATTATGTTAGTATTTATATTTTTATCACTTTGTATTTATTTATATTTGCCATGTTTTAAGTTTGCATAACGTATATATATTTTGTCAATGTGGTACCCTTTTATTCGAGCGTAAACGTGGCCAGTATCCAGCACGGTGATGGTGGTTTATCGGTTTACTCTCGAATAATGGGGTCCTTAAAATTTACTCTCACTTATAACCGAATTTTAAGTTAATCGTTACTTTAATCCGAAAAATTTAATATTAATAAAGTGGTAATTATTAAAGTACCAATTTGGGCGGTGTGGGGGTGCTAATCATTCCCCGTCCGTAACCGACTCCCGAACCCAACATTTTTAAAATTTTTGGTTTTATTGTGTCCGGCCTACCTTAGTGGCCGGTGGAGACTCCATTTTAAATATAATACATTTTTTAAAACCCCACAGAATAAATATTTTTAAATATCCCAAAAGACCCCAAACAACTTAACCCATTTTTTAGCGAAAGGGATATCGTTACAGATGGCGACTCCGCTGGGGACTTTTTTTTGGTTTTCAAAAATAAAAGAGAGTCGAGCTTTTTAAATAATTATCGCTTTACTAATATTAGAAATTCCGGATTAAAGTGACTATTAAAGTAAACATTCGGTTATAATTGTGCGTTTATTTTAACGCATTTAAAACTTGGCATATAAACCTGTTTTTTTTAGTGGGGGAAAACACTAATGCTTTCGTGAGGATATCGTTCCTCCGTATGGGCCTAGCAAGTACCTTTGGGGCTCGAGTACCTTATGCTTTCGTGAGGATATCGTTCCTTCGTAGGGGTATAAGCGAATGGATTCCCCTGAGTTGAACCCGGTTGAAAGGAGCCTATAATGGGTGGTGACCAGGGGCCTTGCTACTCTTAGCAGGGGACAACAAGGAAAATTTGGGTACCTCCTAGCAACAACACTACATATAGGGAATATAGAAAGCCCACCCCTTTAGAGCCATGCGTATAATCTAAGTGTTTAGACAGGATATATATAAGGTTATTCTGTTTGTTTGCTTTATTTAAATTTACCTTTTATTTATGTATTTATTATTTTTATCCGGTACTAACTCATTTTTTGTGTTTTATTTTTATTTTATTTTATTTTACACATACTTTTGTTGCATTATCATTGCATCCACATTACATAAAGGTGTTGATTCAAGTGGTTTGCCCGATCAGAAAATCTTTCATCATGGAAAAAAGGTATCTTAAGAAGGACGTTATCAACATGGTCGTGCGACATTGGTCAGAGGTTAATCAACGGGTCCGAGGTAACAGTTTGCCGAGCAAGCGTGTAGTGCCAAAGTATACACACAAGAGCCTACAACAGAATGATCTATGGGAGCTTAAAGAGATTTAGGAAAGATGGGACCGAAGACTACAGGACCTTTTTCCGATAGTTATGGTGACATAGCCTAGCTAATGTATGTTCAAGTCAATCAGCCTTTACTCCGAGCCATTTTCCAGTTTTGGAATCCCATTTTTTTGCTACTTTACCTTCAACGGCCAAGACATGATGACCACGGTAGAGGAATATACAGCCTTGCTCAACCAGAAGAATGTACAGAAATATTGGATCTACGCATAGTCACCGAGGAATCAGAACTATCCATTGAAGCTCAAAATCTTTTTATAAGCGAGGATTGAGCCAACGATTTGATTCAGAATTGAAGAGACAGCCTAGCATTTTCATGGGAATGTATCTGAGATAGTTATGAAGATATACCTATTCGTTTTGGGGACATATGGTTTGATCATCTTCCCAAGGGTATTTAGAAACATCGACGTAGCCATCTTGGATCTGTTTGAACGCATGAAGCGGAAGGCAAACCCGGTACCAGCGATTTTAACCGAGACTTTCATTTTTTTAGTGTGATCCAAAAACATGTAGAGGGCATATCTGTAGAAGTCTTCTTTTCTGGATCCAGAATCTGGACCCTTTAATTCCTATGAAAGTCGTTCGAAAGGGTGATTACCAGCGGAATCAATGCCTTTATTTGCATTCATTTTGCATATCATGAAATGGTGTTGATTCAAGAACGGTTCATTTAAAAGGCTTTCAAAATAGAACTTTGCTGAAAATGATAATATTACAGTATCAAGTTAGGCCGAGCAAAAACCAATCGAGAAAGAAGAAGGTCTGATAGTAAGGCATGTGCGGCGCAGAGGATCCAGTGGGGACTATAGAATACTAATTTTAAAATCTTCACATTTAGCCCTTTGTAAAGATCTCAAAGATTTTAATTTAACTCCTTCAAAAAAATTTGAAAATATTATTATTGTGTTTTGAATTCTTTTTCCTCCTAAAACATTCAAAAAAGAAAAAAAACTTAAAAGTTTCATTTTTTTAAGTAAGTTAAAACTTTTTGATAATAAAAAAGGGGAAATCTTTAAACCAAATGATCTTTGAGAATTTTAATTTAAACCCAAAAGTTTTAAAAACTTTAAGTAGACCCTCTTTGGACCGCTAGGATCCAACCCTATTTAGACGTATTATTCAAAGATCGGTTTGTTTGCACCCAGATCAACTGAAGAAGAAACTCTTGTCTGCATTATGCCTACACTTGTCAATGTTTTTTAGAAGCCAAAGCATGAAGATCATGACGTCACAAGTCTATGGAGTAGCATAAGAGGAGAAGACGATGTCACCCATCATCCTGAAGACGACGTCGAGACGTGGAGCACAAGCTTTGCTTCTCGAAGTCAAGATCTCCAAAAGGAAGTTAACTGTTACTTGTAATTCATTATTAGTTTCTTGCAGCCAAACATTTTTCTATTGAACGAAAGTCTTTTAAAGACTGTTCGAGAATCAACACTGTATTTGTATTCATGCATTGCATTGCATCACATTGTACAGTCATGACATATTTTACATAACATTATCATTACTTTGTATAAAATTTTTGGGGAGTAATCCAAAGACCAATTAGAGTTTTATCGTGAATAAAAGAATTGAACACACTCAAAAATCAAGATTCAAGCAGTTAGAAGATGGGATAAAAAAAAGAGAAAAAGAAAAAGTTTGATGCCTTCAATGCAAGAAAACTCTATTTGAACCCTGATTTGGTCGTTCCTCTAGATTCCAAAGATTCCCAGATTTGCGCGTGATGACGGAACAAGATGCCCCAAGATTCACCTGACCATTTTCTGTAAAATGATGAAGGGCTGCATTGAGAATGAAAAATTACTGTTCCACTGCTTCCACGACAGTCTAGTAGGACTCATCGTGATATGGTATAATTGTTTGAGTACAGACCAAGTTCAGCCGTGGGAAGACTTAGACGATGCCTTTTTTGGGCCAATATAAATATACTTTGGGCCTAGCACCAAGTCGTCAGTATCTCTAGGGTACAAAGATGAAACCTGATGAAGGCTTCAAGGAATGTGATTTGAGGTAGTTGTGTTTAGCGACCCAGGGGCAGCCTCCCATGGACGAAGAGGAAAGTGACTTCCATGTTTCATGCCACCTTTCATATTTCTTCTTTGATAAGATGCTCGAAAAAATGAATGCCAGCTTTAAGGACTTCATGACAGTCAGAGAGAGAATCAAACATGCACTCCGGGACCTAAGTTTAAAGACGAGACCCACCTAGGAGTAGAAGAAAAGAAAGAGATAAATGGGTACCACTTTTATGGTTCTCGTGATCGTAAAAGAAGAAGACAGGCAGATTCCTCCGAATCACCGAGAAAAATTCCTCAAACAAGTATATATTTAGAGATATTTAGAGTATTCCATCTCGGACATATGGCCTCATCTGGTCAAGGGTTAGTACCTTACCTCCAGGCCGATAAAGATTACGCCCAACTCATCTGCTCACATTTTTTATCTGTACAGTACATGTGAGTTCTACATTAAGGCGCCAGGGCATGACACCAAGAAATTTGGGGTCGTTAGTAGAAGAAATCAAGAAGCTGGTTGACGAGGGAGTCATGACGAGAGAGTTGATCCAGCGGTGGAAAAACAAGAAAAGTGGCACAAGCCTACACTACATTGAAAGGGCCGGAATGAGTTAGTACCCGGGGGATAGTCCGAAGGTCCCTACGGTTTTCTTATCATTTCACAAAGAAATTCTCAGCATAAAAAAACTCACTGTTTGTCAAAATAACAAATCACATTTCCATTTAGAAAGCATTTTTACATTTTTGATTCTTTAAACATTTTATTTATATGGGGTGGTTTTTGTTCTCCCATATGCATATACACGCATTTTTGAATGGACATATGTATATATCATTTTTATACCAGGTCCTCGAATTTTGAATGCACCAGTACCTTTGTTTCAGATTCAAAGATCAACTCTAAGTTGCTTATATTTAGAAGAAATTGAATGTTGTAAGGATACTGCAAATGTGAGTATCTATTAATCCATTTAGGCCAACAGAGGAACAAAGCGAGTGTTTAGACAATGGGCAGTTTCCATTTTAGAAATTTGTCTTCTCGGGCACTTGTCGTTTAAGATCTTTGAATCGAGAGTTGACCCTAAACCTTTACCCCTGAATGCTTTCTCAGGACATCTATGAATGGAAGGATGAATGGTATTCTTTCACTTTACTAAGAGAAATAGATGAAACCAGATAGATTGGACATGAAGGCCATAGAACTACAAGAGGAAAATGGATGAAGATAAGTTTATGCTCAGAAAGTAAATCAAGCAACATAAGAAATGACAATCAGAAGGTCGAAGTAATCAAGAGCAAGTACACTAAGTTGAAGACTCTACCGTTCGATAGACACCAGTATAGAAGAGTTGGGTAGAATTGATTACGTTCAAGCGGGAACAAGCGACAATGTCTGGTATAGATACAGTTTGATTCAAGAATACATCCACAGACTCGAATAAGAGGAAAGAGACCCTAGGCTGAAAACCCAAAATGGGAAGTCTAAAAAAAAGAGAAAAGAAAGAAAAAAAGAAGAAAAAAGAAAAAGACAAAAAAGAAAGAAAAAGAGAGATTACACTCCACTGCTTGGGTTTACTAAAAGGTATTCCTAGATAAGAGTGTTTAAAAAGAGAGAAGTGAGTAGAATTTTCTGGGGCACTCCGTTGTAGTGAAAAGCTCAGAAGGTGGTTGTATGCTCCATCCATCTTTTAAGTCGAAAGTGGAGTAGCTATATGAGTGATATATTCAAATCATGACTATGCCGAGCAACTCAGGGTTCTGTTGTATGCTCCATTATTATCCTCGAGACAAATGACTGTGATGAGTTGAATTCCCTTAGAAAAAAGAGAGAAAAGGAAAAAAAGAAAAAGAGAAAAAAAGCAAAAAGACAAAAGGAATAAAAAGAAAATATTGTATATATTTCACACACAGATCAAACAATACAAGATCAAGACTTCAACTGTAAGAAATAAGCAAGAGATACATAAAGAATCCACAAATTTGAAGATTTGTATAGAAGCTTGAATTGAAGCCAAGTCAAGACAAGTCGGCCCGAAGATTGTCAATTTCAAAAAAAAGGAAATGAACTCTAGGGTGAAAACTTGAAAACGGGCAGTCTAGAGTGATCCTGAAAAAGAGGAAAAAATACTCCATGTGAGCATATCCAGATCATACGAGCACAAAGATACAGCTTCATCTAACCATGAACCAAAGGCCTACATTACAAGCCTCCGAAGACCATTCTGATCATCCATAGATATCCAAGTTGAATGAGAATGTCTTCAGATTTCATTTCGCCTATAAGGGTTAACCTTGCTTCAAGGAACGTCAAACTTCGTAGTGTTTGATCAACACCCAAATAAGGGAAGAATGAGGCATGATGAGTTAGTGAGATTAAGAGAGCCACCATAAATGGGTTAGAAATTAGGTATGAGATTGTGCCTCTTGAAAGCCTATAGACTAGAAGAAACTATACATTTGCTTATATCTCCACAATAGTCAAGATCTTCTAAATATACGCTTCATTAGAGTTGATATCTGGCAATTTGAAGCAGATATGTTGTTGTGTTTGATATTTTAGGGGCAAACATGTTTTAAAAGGTTTGACATTTTCTCCCAAAGTTTTGGCGTTTACCATTTCCCTCAAACATTAGTTTTTAAAATGTGTGCCAATATATTTTGAATTATGATTACCATTCTCCAAATATTAATTTTAAAAAATGTTTTCCTTTTAAAAAAAGAAAAAAGATGTTTACCATTTGTTCTAAACAATGTTTTTAAATGTTTGTATTCACTCCAAGTTGTGATTTTCAAAATGACTGTTAACTTTTTAAACAATCATTATTTTTTGTATTGAAATTGCCTTTTGCATTACTTTAAAAATAAATGATGATGGGATTTAAAGCATAGGGACCGAGAGTTAGTTCCCGTCAAAATGCTACGAGAAGATTAAGGATGAGCTCAGGGGATGGAAGCATTTTTGCTCACCCTAGTGATTAGAAATAGATCAAGGCTCTGTATGATGGGTCAGAAAATTTGAAGCAGTGGAGCCCATGATGGAATAGGGCAACGCCAAGCGAAGAAGATGACAAGGGTTCTTATAAGAATAAAATAAGGACCAGAAGATCATCTATGAAGACATGTGATAACCCTGAAGACAAGAAAGCCTTCTGCACGAAAGATTTGAAAGCATGTTAATTCAGATTTGAAGTGATTGATTAAATGAGGATTTAAGAGCATACAATGAAGAAGTAAAGAGATGAAGAAATCTGAGAAACGACCTTTCAGGGTGTAAGACTTTAGAACAGAAAAAGATTGAAAGAAAAAGGAAAAGAGAAAAGAAAAAGAAAAAAGAGAGAAGAGAGTGAGAGAAAAAAATGAGAAAAAAAAAGAAAAAGAGAGAGAAAAAGAAGAATAAAAGAATAAAAAAAGAGAAGAAGAAAAAGAAGAAAAAGAAAGCATTAAATTGCATGCATCATATAGATAGAGGCTATAGATTTTTGCTTGTTTTAGACAGGTATTTGAAGAATTGTCAAAAAGTTTGAAGAAGTAGATTTCATCAAAGAAAGAAAGATTTCGGCAGCTATAGTAGCGTAAGGCCAGATGACGGTAGTCATAGTAGCGTGAGGCCAGATGACGGTAGCCAAAATAGCGTAAAGCTGGATATTAAGTCCTTCGGGCCATCAGTAAGACCTTCAGACATGATGATAAGATCTTCGGGCCACTAGTAAGTCTTTCGAGCATGGTGATAAGTCCTTTAGGCCATCAATAAGTCCTTCGGGCATGATGCGGCAGCCATAGTAGCGTGAGGCCAGATGTCAACAGCCATAGTAGCGTAAGGCCAGATGATGGTAGCCAGAATAGCGTAAAGCCAGATATTAAGTCCTTCGGGCCATCAGTAAGACCTTCGGGCATGATGAGGGCCATCAGTAAGTCTTTCAAGCATGGTGATAAGTCCTTCGGGCCATCAATAAGTCCTTCGGGCATAATATGGCAGCCATAGTAGCGTGAGGCCAGATGTCGGTAGCCTTAGTAGCGTGAGTCCAAAAAGATCGGCAGCCTTAGTAGCGTGAGTCCAGAAAGATCGACAGCCTTAGTAGCATAAGTCTAGAAAGATCGCCAGCCTTAATAGCGTGAGTCCAGAAAGTTCGATAGCCACTTTCGGCGTGAATCCCTAAATTTGAAGAAAAATCGGCAGCCTTAGTAGCGTGAGTCCAGAAAGATCGGCAGCCTTAGTAGCATGAGTCCAGAAAGATCGTCAACCTTAGTAGCGTGAGTCTAGAAAAATTTCGGCAGCCTTAGTAGCGTGAGTCTAGAAAGATCGATGTCTATTTTCGGCACGAATCCCCAAATTTAAAGAAATATCGGTGGCCATTTTCAGCGTGAATCCCTAAATTTTAAGAAAAATTTCGGCAGCCATAGTAGCGTGATTCTAGAAAGATAGGTGGCCATTTTCGGCGTGAATCCCCAAATTTGAAGAAAGATTTTGGTAGCCATAGTAGCGTGAGTCAAAAAATATCGGTGGCCATTTTCAGCGAGAATCCCAAATGTGAAGAGAGACTCCGGCAGCCTTAGTAGCGTGAGTCTAGAAAGATTGGTAGCCATTTTGGGTGAATCCCGGAAAGATTCGAAGATAAAGGTTCTATATAGGAAGGGTCTGTATTTTTGAGCCCTCGTAGTGAAAGGTTCTACATAGGAAAAACCCGTAACTCTGAGATTTCAGAAGCTAAAAGTTCTATATAGGAATGACTCACGACTCAAGGGTTTGAAGACTAGCAGTTCTATATAGGAAGAACTCCCAGTTGAAAAATCCATCCGTGACGTAGAAGGTTTTATATAGGAAAGACTCGTCGCGTTGAAGGCGAAGAGTTTTATATAGGAAAGACTCCAAGCTTTACCGTCTCAGAGTGAAAAGTTTTATATAGGAGGGTCTCGAAACTCGGGGCTTCAGAGTGAAAGGTTCTATATAGGAAGAACCCTAACTCCTAGATTTCAAGGTAAAAGTTCTATATAGGAATAACTTTCATTCTGAAAGATCCACCCAAGAAAGAGAAATGTTCTATATAGGAATGACTTGTAGCTCCAAGATCAGAAGGCGAACAGGTTCTATATAGGAAAGACTTACAAGCTTGAAGAGTTGGCCAAGGAAGAGCGGAAAGTTCCAGAAGAACCTACGATTCTGAAGCCAAGGACAAGGAAGTAGGTAAAAAATGAGTGCTTTTGATCTTTGCTTTGTTCCCGTTTCACTATAACAAGCAAAGAGGGCCAGTTGTAATCACTCATTTTTGTCTGGGTTTTAGTACTATTAGTATTATTTTAATAGTAATATTATTAATATAAAATTAATAAAAAATAATAATAATAATATATAAAAAAGAAAAAAATGTAACGTAAAAAAATTAATTAAATTAAATTAATTAAAAAAATTAAAAAAGGAAAAAAAAGGAAAATTGTGGAGCCTAGAGCTTCACGTCTCCACCCCACCCACCCCTTAGCCTATATAAAGGCTTGGGGGCTTGCAATTTTCACGGAAAAATGCCATGGAAATTTGGCATGAAATCAGCTCCCCAAATTAGGAGCCATGTCGGCCACAAGGCTGGCCGGGGTCGGGGGCAGTGCCCCCGGCCCTAGTTGGTTCGATCCAACATTTGATCGGGGTCCTAGGATCTGATCTAGTTAATTTTTGGAGAGATCGTGGTAGATCTCGGTGGGGTTCAGTCGGGGTTCGTCATTCGAGCTCCTAGTTAGGTATATTTTCTTCCCTTTTTATTTGTGTTGTAATTTTTATAATTTAATGAAGTATTAGTTAATTTAAAATTGTATTCTTATTTTTTTAGTTTGTATGTTTATTTATGTTTTAGATTAGTATTTTATTTATGTTAGATTTGTTTTTATTTATGTGTTAGATTAATATTTATGTATGTGTGCTTTAGATTAGTATTTTATTTATATTAGATTAGTATTTTATTATGTTAGTATTTACATTTTTATCATTTTGTATTTATTTATATTTGCCAGGTTTTAAGTTTGCATAACGGATATATAATTTTTCAATGCAGTACCCTTTTATTCGAGCGTAAATGTGGCCAGTATCAAGCGCATTTATGGTGGTTTATCGGTTTACTCTCGAATAACGGGGTCCTTAAAATTTACTCGCACTTATAACCAAATTTTAATTTAATCGTCACTTTAATCCAGAAAATTTAATATTAATAAAGTGGTAATTATTAAAGTACCAATTTTGGGCGTTGTGGGGGTGCTAATCCTTCCCAATCCGTAATCGACTCGCAAACCCAACATTTTTAAAATTTCTGGTTTTACGGTGTCCGGCCTACCTTAGTGGTCGGTGGCGACTCCATTTTAAATACAATACGGTTTTTTTTAAATCCCACGGAATAAATATTTTTAAATACCCCAAAAGACTCCAAACACCTTAACCCGTTTTTTTAGCAAAAAGGATATCGCTACATTATTGTTATTATTATTTACTTATTTATAGTTTAATACATATTATTATATATTCGTATGTATGTACATATATATATATATGCATTCTATATTCATTCGTTTTAATCTGTTTTTAATTTAAAACTTTTGTTAGGGATCCTCGAGAAAAAGTACCTCGAACGTAAGGGGTGCCGCTTTTCGTTAATCTCTATTACAAAATACCATTTTTATTTCTAAATTATAATTCTCAAAACAGTTTTCCTTTATTCGGAGATCTAACGGAAATTATGCCCCGGGTGTAGGGGTATAAATTTCTTTTCATACAACAAACCTTCTTTTAAATATTTTAAGGGACCCTAAGTTTTAAATTAAATTCGAATTCTTAATTTCCATCGTTTAGACAATACGTAATCGATCAGGTACCAATTTTAGGCGTTGTGGGGGGTGCTCACCCTTCCCCACACGTAACTGACTCCCGAACCTGTTTTTCCGGCTTCACATACCAAAACTCGTTGTTTTAATAAAATGACGCAAAAACATGTTCTATTAAAATAGCTGGGTTTTCAGGTGATCCAATCTCGCCTAAATAAAAAAAAAAGATTAGTGGCGACTCCATTTGAAACCAATTTTTCGTAAAAACGCGTCAAGCACCACCACAGGGCGGGACCGTTGTTGCAGTATGCGACTCCGCTAGGGAGCCTTTTTTTAGAGTCGAGCCACCGGTCGATTACTTTTTGTCTTAACGAGTGAAAAGTATAAATTCAGTTTAATTTATTTTGTGATCTTTTTTCCTGTTAATTTTTTTACAAAAAAAGTTTTTTTAAAAAAATTATTCCCTGATTTTTTTCATTTCATGAGCTCTGCACCAGAGCTCTGTCCTTTTTAAGTGGGAGTGAGAAGCTACGCCTTCGTGGGGTATCACCTCCATGTAGGATAGTAGATCACTTCTGGGATACATTTGTATCTTTGTCTTCGTGAGATCTTCATCTCTGCACAGACCTAGGGAAATGTATCCTCCCGAATCGATGTCCTAGCGACAGTTCGGATATTGTTACTTTAGAACCTAAACCACATATAGTGAGCCATAGCAGCCTACCTTGTTTAGAGCCATACCAAACCTCTGCCCATTTAGAGAGTCACCCCATAAGTGCATAGTAGAGAATGTTGGGGGGTTTTAATTTCTTTCAATTATGCCCTTTAATTTTAGTATTGTTATTCATTTGTTTTATTTATTTATTTCCTTTACGCAATAGAGTATGTTAGATATCATGCCTATATTTATGCAACAAAGTATGCGAGTAGAAAGTATGTTTTGGTAGGATCCTTTTTTTTCAAAAACATATACGGGTAGAAAAGTATGCTCAGGTATGTTGTATAGATTTACTTTTAAGTAATTAACGTTTATTTTTTAGCTTGATTATTCCATGCGTACTAACAGATTTTTGTTGTTGTCTATGTTTTTTCTTTGCATTGCATATTCATGACATAAATAAAAGGTGTTGATTCACGAACGATCTTCAATTTGGAAAACATTCATAATAGACAAAGGATCACATGATCGATGAAAAGTAATGCAGACATAAGGCAGTGCCTTAAAGTGATACCAAAAGAAGCGAGAAACTTTTCTTTCGAAGGTTACATGTCAGACATACATGCCGAAACTCATAGATGAAATAGGAAAAATATCTAATGTAATGAGACCTTTTGCTTAATGAAAGTTGTCTTAGGATAATCGTCTTGGGATCAATACCTCATTTCAATTCATGTTTACATTTAAGCTCTACATTGCATCTGTCATTGCGCGTTCTTTGAACTAATTTTGACTTGGTAAAGTCTCTATCTTTGAAGAAAGTAGCAAGCTTGAATCCATGAGCATGACTTCTCAACAATACAATTTTGGGACGATGAATGATTTAGTCGCTCGGGTAGATAAGATCGAATGGATCCAAGAACAATTAGCCAAAGCACAAGAAGAAATGATGGATTACGCAAAGAAATTCCAAGAAGAAACAAGAAAGCGAATGAATGAGCTAATAAGTATGGTGGCTACCATAACCAAAGCAAAGAAGTAGGGAGAAAACCCTTCCATGCAAATTGAGATTGGAAATACAAGCAAGAATCAAAACTATGACTTTGTAGAAGATGTATTGCCCGATGAAGAATAGGCTATCATCAACCAATACGAGATAGCTCACACCGGCTCAGAGTATCCCACCAGGGTGATGCTGGACAAGATTCAATATTCCCTTTTAGAAATCTTATCTCATCCAATGAAAAGAAGGTAGGATGAGAAGGAGTTACAAAATGAAGAAAACATAAAGATGGCAAAAATATCGACTGTCTCGATGTCTAGGTTGACACCTCAACAGAAACAAGATCAAGTTTTGCCACAATCTCATCAATCACCTGTTAATCCCTCTTTCGATTCTCAAGAAAGAAAAAAAGAAGACGAATGCCCTTCCTTTCAGATGTCTCTCATGCACATACAAGGACTTATTCTTCACGTTGCTAGAAAATTAGCTGGTTGCACCATTTTTTTTATCAAACCTAGACAACCTCCTTACCCAAAATGGTACGACGTCAACGCTTGATTATAACGCGAGGAACATAGGACACTCTATTGAGAACTGCATCGCTTTCAGAAAACTTGTTGAAAAGTTTATAAAGATGGGGATCGTGAGATTCGATGACTCTGTAGAGCCAAGTACAGCTGGAGATCCGTTACCCAATCACACTGAGTTAGGGGTCAATGCAATCCTCGGCAATGGTAACAAGAGAATCAAACTCGGTATCGAGGAGGTAAGGTCTCCGTTAAAGTGGGTTTGGCAAAAAATGGTCGAGATAGGCCTGGTGTAGCAAGGCTCAAAAGACATGAAGAAAGCCTCCGAAGACCGTTGCCCATACCATGGTGAAGGAAATCATGATATCCAAAGTTGTGCAGAGTTCAAAGCTCTAGTTTAGAAATTCGTTGACAACAAAGAGTTGGAATTTTTCGAAGAAAGAAAATTGGAAGAGGTCAACTGTGAACCTATGGCTTTTCCTCGCCTTTCTGAAACTTTTGTATCATGAGGATTTATCCACTTCAAGCAGGTTAAGAAAGATGAAGAAAATGAGCTGGAAAAAATGTTAGAATCTTTGGATATTAATGTTGTGACCAAAAAAGGAAATGAAGGGATGTATCTAAGGGGAATCCGTCCTTATACCCTGGAACTGTTCTAAACAACTGAACTAATGAAAAACTCCCTACAGTGTTTAGGAATGTTTCAAAGTAATGTTCATAACACACTTGTTACTCTTGCCCGAGAGCAACAAGGATCTTTTTGTAAAGGGCATATGCTTATTGTCCTTATGTCAATAAAATAATACTTTTTGTGTCCTATCCAGCAAACTTTTTTTCTTATTATTTATTATTCCTTATATACACTTATACCATAAATTGCCCATCTCTAAAATTCATTTATTCCATGAACATCATTATTGGTGTCGGGTTCCCTGATATCAACGTATCGAACGACATTGAGACTGATTCAGAACTTATTTTCGAGCAAGATGTGTGTCTAGGAGAGCTTCAGGACTTTGAAGATCAAGATTGTGATCCGTCTCCTGACCTACTAAGAATGGTAGAATAAGATGAAAAGCAAATCTTTCCTTACAAAGAGTCAGTAGAAATTGTGAGCCTATGAAAATGAAAAGAAAGAGATGAAGATTGGCATATGCATTACCAAAAAGACAAAACATGATCTGATGAAGCTCCTCCTAGAGTTTCAAGATGTATTTGCATGGTCTTATCAAGACATGCCTGGTTTGAGTATAGATATGGTGGTGGTACACAAACTCCCCATAAAAGCGGACTACAAGCCAGTCCAACAGAAGTTGCGAAGAATGAGACCCGATATGCTGTTAAAGATAAAAGAAGAGATAAATAAACAGTATGATGTCGGTTTTCTTCAAGAGGTCAAATATTTAGAAAGGGTTGCCAATATAGCCCATGTTCTGAAGAAAGACAGTGAAGTCCAAATGTGTGTCGATTACCGAGATTTGAATAAGGCCAGCTTGAAGGATAATTTTTTGTTACCTCACATCGACACCCTGGTTGATAATACAGCAAAAAATTCTTCGTTCTCCTTCATGAATGGTTTTTTAGGTTAAAACCAGATAAGGATATACCCTGATGACATGGGAAAAACAATATTCGTAACGCAATGGAGAACGTTCTGTTACAAGGTGATACCCTTTGGACTTAAAAAAATATAGGGGCAACATACCAACAAGCCATGGTCGCTCTATTCCATGATATGATGCACAAAGAAATTGAAGTGTGTGTTGACGACATGATTGCCAAGTCCCAAACAGAAGAAGAGTATGCTGCGATCTTGAGGAAATTGTTCTTGAGGCTAAAGAAATACCAATTAAAGTTAAATCTGGCCAAATGCACCTTTAGGTTACATCAAGGAAGTTGCTGGATTTCATAGTCAGCAAAAGAGGCATTGAAGTTGATCCAGATAAGGTCTACTCCCACAAACTCAAAAAGAACATGACCTAGGGGATGGAATAATAAATGTCAGGAAGCTTTTTCAAGAATTACATGAACACCCCATAGTCGTTTTCTATGTGGGGGCATGGATGTCATCGGGCCTATATCACCGAAGGTTTCCAATGGGCATCAGTTTATCTTTGTAGGCATTGACTACTTAACCAAGTGGGTAAAAGCAGCCACTTATGCTAACATTACCAAATCGGCAGTGTGCAGATTCCTGAAAAAAAAAACATATGTCGGTATGGGATGCCAAAAAAGTATTATATCCAATCATGCATTGAATCTGAACAATAAGACCATAGATGAAGTGTGCAAATAGTTCAAGATACAACATCACAATTCCTCACCATACCGCTATCGGATGAACGGAGCAGTGGAAGCGGTCAATGAGAATATTAAGAAAAATGTTGGAAAGATGGTAGAAACTTGCAAAGATTGGCATGCTTATCGCACATCGGTCAGAACCCACACGGGGGCACCCCTTTTTCCCTGGTTTATAGGATGAAGGCGGTACTACCCATCGAGGTCTAGATTCCTTCCCTTAAATTTTTTTCAGAATTGAAACTGGATGAAGCATAATGGATTCAAACCAGACATGACCAACTTGCTTTGATTGAAGAGAAAATGATGAAAGCCATCCGGTATGGTCAAACGTACCGAAAAAGGATGATACGAGCCTATAATAAGAAGGTTTGCCCAAGAGAATTCCAGGACGGGGACCTAGTGCTGGAAAAGATCATGCCCATTCAAAAAGATCCTCGGAGAAAATGGATGCTGAATTGGGAAGGCTCATACATTGTAAAAAAAGCCTTTTCCAATGGAGCTGAGATTTTGGCCGAAATGGATGATAAAGATCTGCCTAACCCTGTGAGCTCAGATTCGGTCAAGAAATATTTCGCTTGAAAAAATGAAGCATCTCAATTTTTGATAAAAGAAGACAAAGGCATGAAATGACCAGTTCTTTCGAAAACCCCATGGAAGGAAATGGATTCTGCGTGTTGAGGTATCGACAAAGCACTCAAGGTCTCCTAGACACATGAGGGTTCTCGGTAACCTAGTTCAGCAAATCTCGTTTGCTAGATATCTAGGGCTGGATCAAGTTTTGCAAACCTTGCCTCTTCATCAGCTTCGCAGCTAGTTCAAATTTTCTACAAGCATTGCATCGTCGTCAGAGTCGTAGCAAGTCGAGCCTATTTTGTCTCTTCCAATGGATCACCTCTAATTTTTGTCTTCCCCAACCAGTCCTCTATTTTGAAGATTTTGCTTACAAAAGCGGCAAAGCAGATCAAGTGAAGCTCAAGAAGAAGCGGTGGCTAGGAAAAAGGAACTTAGACCTGACTGGACATAAAATGGTTATCCTTTTGTCTTTGCTCTATTCTTGTTACATAACAATGAGCAAAGAGGGGCAGCTGTAATACCCATTTTATGTCCAAGCCCATTTTATAATTACAACCTAAATAAAAAAAGCCCTAAAAACCCATATACACCAGGCCCAACAATTAAACCCAACCCAAAAATTATAACCTAAACTACACCTAACCCTAATATTAGAAACCCTAGCCACTACCTCCATCAGCAGCAACTGCCACTTATCCACGCCACCAACCCTCACCGGCTCCCAACCGCTGCCGACACCCAAAATAAACCCCCAAAAATATAATAAATCCAGATAATTGCCCCAAATCATTGCCCATTCTGCCACTACTGCCCTCACCCTCTTTTTATCCCCTCATCCTTATCTGATGCAACCATCGTTCAAACTCGAACCGCCACATGTCCCATTTGCTTTCCACCTCACCCACGGTCGAACCCCTATAAAAGGGATTCGAATCAGCCAAAAAAGGAGGAGGTTAGAGATTTTCGAACCAAAAAATTAGAGAGAAAAAATGGAATAAAAAATAGGAAACAAAGAGATCCAACAGTCAAAAAATGAACATAAAAGGTAAAAAAATAGATAAAACCTTTCGATTTACCTTAGATCTAAGGAGTTAGGAGTGGATTTAGGAAGAACATACCTAAAATTCGGCTTTAAGAACTAAAACTGAACCAGACCGGCCTTTTGCTTGAACTCCAGCCACCGTTCGCGATGATTCTCTATCATCGACAAACTACGGTGATTCTCCAGATGAATGGCCGGCACCGGCCTGGGCATAGAGGGTTTGGGAGAGTTTTTTGGAGAGCATTTAGTTTTTTTTATTTATCAGACTTAAGAATGAAGTTTTTGGTCTAAAGATGAGTATTTATTTCCAACACAAAACGACGCCGTTTTGGCTATGTCTAACCCGCGTGCTGACCCGACCCGCATAAGAGGATTCGCGCGTTTCTGTTGAATGGGCAAATTTCATCTTTGGTCCTTCTACTTTCGTATCCTTATAATTTCGCATCTAAGTTTATGCTTTGTTTCATTTCAGTCATTGTTTCATTTCTTTTAAGTTATTACCCTATGTTAATAATAATAATAATATCATTATTAGTTATTATTATTTATAATACTGTTACTATTATTATTAATATTATTATATTTTATTCTAGTATTATTATTACTGTTATTATATATATTCTCTATACTTTTATTATTATTTTTTTATGTTTGCTTTTATATTATTAAAATTACTACTGTCATATTATAATATTTTATTATTATATTATTAGTTATTATTATCTAATATACATATTTATTATTATTATTATCATCATTAATTAATATTATTATTAATACTATATCTATTATTATATATTATACTGTTATGTTAGTATGTTGTTGTACTACTACTATTTCGTTTACATATAGCATGTACTATATTATTACTACATCAATATTATTATTATTATTTACTTATTTATAGTTTAATACATATTATTATATATTCGTATGTATGTATATATACATTCTATATTCATTCGTTTTAATCGGTTTTTAATTTAAAACTTTTGTTAGGGATCCTCGAGAAAAACGTACCTCGAACGTAAGAGGTGCCACTTTCCGTTAATCTCTATTACAAAATATCATTTTTATTTCTAAATTATAATTCTCAAAACAGTTCCCCTTTATTCGGGGATCTAACAGAAATTATGCCTTGGGTGTAGGGGTGTAAATTCCTTTTGATACAACAAACCTTCTTTTAAATATTTTAAGGGATCACAAATTTAAAATTAAATTCGAATTCTTAATTTCCATCGTTCAGACAATACGTAATCGACCAAGTACCAATTTTGGGCGTTTTGGGGTGCTCACCTTTCCCCACACGTAACTGACTTCCGAACCTATTTTTCTGGTTTCGCAGACCAAAACTCGTTGTTTTAATAAAATGGCGCAAAAATAAGTTTTATTAAAATAGCCAGGTTTTCAGGTGATCCAATCTCACCTAAATAAAAAAACGATTGTTGTCAACTCCATTCGAAACCAATTTTTCGTAAAAATGCGTCAAGCACCACCGCAGGGCGGGACCGTTGTTACATACTACAGACATCCATTCCAACTGTAATTTTTTTTTTTGCTTATTTATTAAAAAAACCCCTTAAAATATCATAGCCAATTTAAAAAAGCCATTGTATTTTTAACCTAAACTAGTTATTATCTTTAAATGCATACTCATAAAACCATTCATTCTAATTAGTTGACATTCTTAAATTAATTTTAAAATATATTGCAAATTTACTGGTTGTAAATTTTTTATATAAATATCTAACCATACAGCCAAGTGTATCTCGTTGAAACTAGTTTAACATAATAAAAATTTAAAATAATAAAATCTTTTCTTATCTCTAGAGAATAATAAAGCCTTTGTATTTTCTACAACAAATTATATTCGTGTATATATAAAAAAGTAATGTTAAATTATTTTAAAAAATAATCATAATTTTTATCTGTTTAAAATGATAATAATTAAGGATAATTATTTAATACACTCAAAGATGACGTCATGAACTTAGTGTAGGGCCGAAATAAATCTATATGAAGTTTTAGAGCTAAAGTTAAAATTTTTATTTTAAAATGACTTAAATTAAATAACTAATTTTTAAGAGGGCAAAAAAATCCAATTTTCCATTTAATTAAAAGATAAAGGGATTTAAATTAAAGTTTTAATAATAGAGAGGGACTAAAGATGAAAATCTCCCATTATTAAAGGGGATAAGGCCTCCTTTTTGGCTTTGTTCCTCCTATCGGAGAAATTATATCATGGGTCACTCCTGCCACGTCATTCATAGGACCAACCAATAAAAATCACCTATCTTATTATTTTTTCCATATAATATTTTTACCAAGTGAACCTTCACTTGGTAAAAACTATTTTTAAAATTGATTTACAGTAAATATGAGTGAAGTTCACTTGGTAAAAAATATGACATGGAAAAAAATAATGAGATGTGTGGTTTTTATTGATTAGTCCCATAGATGATGTGGCGGGAATGACCTATAATATAATTTCTCCTCTTGGATTTCTCCCGAAATCTACTCGAAGTAAAAATTTGAAATATTAATTAAGAGTATTAAAAATTAATTATAGTTAAAAAAATCCACGATACCAAAGAAAAATTCAAAAATTAATGTGGCTCAATTTTGAGAATAATGAGGTAAATACCAACAAGTTGATCCAAGTGGTAAGTAGCTTAGTATTACTTAAACAGATTTTGAGTTCGAGGTCGTGTATATGCAAAAAAAATCCCGTTGGGAGACTCACTCATCAAAGTCAGGTGTGCGACGCATGTCGGTATGGATTAGTTAGGGCAAAGCCATGAGTAACCGAAAGGGTAACCAAAAAAATAATGAGATAAATAATGATTTATTTGACAACTAAAGGATAGTTGATAGTGGACTGCATTAATTGATTTGATTAGTTGATTACATTAACCGATTGTATAGAAGTATTTTATAGAATTAACAGAAGTTATTTGCTTACTTGAACAAACAAAATGACATATAAAAGTATGATTATATTCGATATTTGTTTAAATAATTTATTGATTATCGATATTTGGTAGATGTAATATGTATTAAATTATAAAAAAATACTTTTTATAATATAGTATTATTAAACACGTTTGAAGGATGCGTATAATAGTTTTGAAATTATCATTTTAGTACAATTTGATTAATTATTATATTTTAAATATATTTTAAATTATATATGAAAATCTATTTTATTTCAAAAGAATACGAGAATTATTCAAATAAAATAAATTTTTGTAAGAATAAAATAAATATTAGTTTACAAATATCAAAGAGAAAACGTGTTTATAACTTTTATATCGAATACTTTAAACAGAAAATTATATTCTTAAATTTTAAAACATTCATTTCAGTTTATTGCAATCTTATGTTACCAAACAATCAAATTACAATAGTATGTTACCAAAAACTCAAATTAATAGACTTAACTAGTCAAAATTCTAAAAAATATTCAATTGTCTAATTTTAACTCAAATTTGTTGTACTCTAAAAAAATGTCCTCAAAACTTCTCTAAATTTACAACTATTTGAATAGTCCAAAACCCTAGTTTTCTTTCAAAATAGCCGCCGCCTGCTATTTTTTTATATTTTTGAGTTAGCCGACGATAGGCAATTATTTAGATGATTGTCGATCGTCGATGTTTGTTATTTCTCTTGCTTTTATTTGTTATGTTTTTAATTTTTTAGTTTAATAAGAATCTCTGCTCTTGTGGCACATTTTCCCTCTGCCTTTGTAGCACGTTTTTCTTTGTTTTTGTGGTTTCATTTCATCTGTCGTTTTGGCATGATTCCAGCATACCTTAGTGGTCGTTTGGTGCTCGCACAGAGATCTTCTCGACGCTAAATTTTTATTATGATTCTATCGTGGTTATAGAAAGATAGATCCCCACTCGATTGATGGTTGTTTGCCGATGTAATCAGTCCTGGGTTGCAGAGCAATCTGGCTGATAGTTTGGCTCGCTAACCACTCCATTTTCATCCCATAATGCGTTTCGTTTGGACAGAGACAAGGGGATTCATGAAAGTTTTTGGATTTTGACGGTATGCTAATCTCTCTGGAAATATTTACTTTTCTTTGCACTTTTAAGTTTTTGTATGAGATTATGGAGGACTGGTCCTTATTATTCTCATTTGTGGATGCATTGTATTTGTAACATCTTCCATAGTTTTTTTAATAAAATTCAGTTGTCATTATCAAAATAAATAAATAAATGTCCTCAATTTTCAACCCACGTGGTTAGGGATGTCTAATCGGTCAGTTCAGTTAATCGATCGAACTGAACTAGCTAAAATCTAGTAACTGATATTTTTTCTTTATTCGTTAACTGAATTAAATTTTTTTAAATAATTTAACCGAACCGAACAAAGTTCAGTTAATTTGGTCGATTCTCGAATTAACTGAAATTTGTTATAAGTTTTTGGGTAAATTACACAAATGGTCAATAACTATGCTAATATGATCTTTTTAGTCACTAAAGTGTCAAAAGATACAAAACAATCGTTAAACTTATCGAACTATTACAAATGGTCATTGCACGTTATAAACTATTGGTATATTTTGAAAAGTTTAATGACCATTTTATAATAATTCAATAAATTTAATGATCATTTTATAACTTATGAAAGTTCAATGACCAAAAATATATATGTAATATATATAATATTTGGTATATAATAATTTCGGTCAATCTAGTTAATTCGATTAATTAAACAGTTTCAAACCAAATTAACTGATAACTGAAGTTTAAAAAATATTAACCGTTAACCGATTATACCTAAAATTACTCGACCGATTTACCAAGAAACTTAGATTCGGTCAGTTAATTCGGTTAAAACCAAAGTTTTAACGCCCTACACGTGGTTACCTTGAGGAAGTTGTTTTGTTCTCGAGAACTTTTACAAGAGATGTTCTTCAATATATTTTATTATTGTTAGAAGTGATTAATCTTCATTTAAATATGTATCCTATTTTTTCTCCATGTTCATAGTTAAAATCAGGGAGGGGCGGAGCCGGAGCCGGAGCCGAAGCCAGGGCCATGGTAAAATTTTAAATTTAGTCTTCTAATATCTAATAATATAAGCTAAAGTGATTGGTTAAATTATATTTTAACCCATAAATAATAAATTATAATTTAATCCTTCAAAAATTTTATCAGCATTTACGCCACCAAAATGAAAGTAATAAATTAAAAGAAAAACCTAGAGAAAGTATACCACCAAGGTTGTGGTTAAAAAATAAATGTTTTTTTTTTATTTTTTTAACAATATCATCTGAATTTTATTAATCACCATGAAAGATAAATACAATACAATATATCAAAAAGAAAAAAAAGGACAAGTCCACTAAAAGTCTCTTACAATGGTGCAAAGAAAAGCATACACTTCCATCAAGATTAGCATACCAAAATTCAGAAACCTTTTTGAATCTCATTGTCTCTATCCAAACGAGACGCTTTACGGGATGAAAAGGAGTGGTGAGCAAACCAAGCTATTAGGTAGATTGCTCCGCTACTCAGGTCTGATTGCATCGCCAATCAATCATCAATCGAGTGTGGATCTATCTTTCTAAGACCATCGACAGAATCATAATCAGAGATTAGCGTCGTGAAGATCTCTGTACGAGCACCAACCGACCGCTAAGGTATGCTGAAATCATGTCACAAGGACAAATGAAATGAACCACAAAAAAATTTAAAGAAAAATGTATCATAATGATAGAGAAAACGCGTGCCACAAAGGCAAAAATTCTTATTAAAAATGAAAAATAAAAAATAAGAAAAATAATAGATTCGGTGGTCGAGAATCAATACTAAGATTGGTTACCGACCACCAACTAAGGAAGAAAAGTGAAGTTGTAGACGGTAAAGATTTGAGAGAGAACGACTAGGTTAAAAAATATGAGATAGATCTAAATATGTTTGTATTAAATGAGACACGTAAGTTTAAAATCATTACACCTCAAGTCATTTATAAATTTAGTAATAAATCTTTTATTCAATTAAAAATTTATGATAAATAAATTATTTTATAGTTAAAATTGAAACATGACCTAGTATAATATAGTTTATTCCTAAAATTTATATTTTCTATCGATTTATTTCTAATTTAAAAATAATTCAATAAATTTAACTCTTCATATATAAAAAAAATTAATATTGTATCCTACTGACGCACCCTCCGATCACTTGTCGCACTTCATGCTATTATCCCTCAGCTCGATAATCGACAAATACGATAGTTCAACAGACACATTTACTTCAGTACTAGACATACAATCAAACATACTCATTATGACATGAATGTCACCGACAATCACTTGTAGAATTTTTAATATATATGGTTAAATTTATTGAATTAGAAACAAATTAATATTAAGGACTAAGATTGTTATTATATCAAACCGTTTGTTTCAATTTGAATAGTTGAGTGCCGTGATTACTACAATTTTATTTCAACAACTAAATTTTTACTTTTAGAAAAAAGTGATATATTGATATTAAACTTATAATTGACTTGCTTGTCACGAAAATTTAATTAAATTATTAAATTGTTATTTTTTTTAAATATATATATATATATAAAGTCAAAAAATGCATAACGTTTGACTAAATAGCCGCTTTGATCTTTATTCTTTTTTTAAGCAATTTAACCCCTAATGTTTCACTTAGGGTTAAAGTGAAAGTGACCCATTTGCAGATGAAAACTGTTAATCAACAAACGATAAATAGCTTGAAATGACGCGACGAACGTACATGACAGTGCACGTTGAAATGACAATGTCATATAGACAAAGGTGTTAACTTGAAAGAATGTCACATCAATCAAAAAATAATTTTATAAAATTACATAAAATATAAAATTATTTTTTAACGTGTCACAAAATTATTTAAAATAACTATTGACCCAAAATGAAATATTGAGAGTTAAATTGTTTCAAAAAAAGAATATGAGCCAAAATAATTATTCATTTGAACGTTATGAGTATTTTTGAACATTATGCCTTTAAAGAATTAAATGTTTCTTATAAAATTTAAAATTGAGCAATAAATTGTTTAGTTTTTAGAAGAAGAAAAAAGATTAAATGACGTGATTTATTTTAAACTTTAAGAAAATGAAAAATAAAATATTCATAAAAAAGAAGATAAAAATAAAGAGTGAAGTTATCAATATCAAGCAAAGGTGGTTCCATTAATCATGACCCATGTGACTTGACTTGACCAGATGTCCCAATAACAATCAAGAGGGGAAATGGTACAGCAAATTCAAAATACTACAAGACAAGAATCTGTGTACTCCAACTCTAAAGTATGATGTCTAAACACATTACCATTTATTAATGAAATAAACAAGAACAGAGAATTACGCGTTACATGTTTGGTGTAAGTAATACATGCAAGCAAATATATATATATATATATATATATATATATACATACAAATATATTATAAACCTTTCTGACACTGCACGAGAAAGTTGTGCACACAACCAAGTAGGCAAGCCAGCAATGCCTGTTTAACAGAATTTGAGCAATCTTAGGTGTTTATTGTCTGTCTTCAAAGGTTGCTCTTTATAGCCAATCAAATGTTTGGGCAATGACAGAACAGATGACAAAGGGTTCAGACTTCCATTGTAGGTCTTTGTCTAAATTCTAAAACTTCAAAATGCAAAAAGGGTAGTTCTAATATTAGTGTTTTTCCTAATGTTCAAACCATAGAATTTGGGACTGCTATTCCTAAGAAAGCCTAATTTCTCAATCTCAAGTAGGTTATAACTTCCCATCAATTAGCTGATTGAAAATGAATCAAAACAGGTTGTATCTGGTATATTTGCAGTTCCACGGATTGAGAAAATTATACCATACCGACTTTAGTTTACGGGAGGAAGACAAGAACTCCAGTAACGGTAAAGCAACCTAGATGCAACACTAGATGCAAACATTTACACAACACAGATTGTTGAGTACTTCATCACAGGACAACTTTAATCACATATAACGACTACGTTAAAACATCATCTCACCTATGGTAAGCCTTATGTTGAAGCAAGAAGGTTTTGAAACATCACTCGTTCTAGACTTTTTTCGTACTTGGTAGTTTGCAAAATAGGTATAGCTAAAGCTTGTATCTTTGTTTAGAACATTTTAATTGAGATGATACAACCGTCCTTAATAAAACTGAGCACTCTTTTCCCCCTTGGTCTAGACTTTTCCGTCGGGTTTAAGGGGCTATTTAATGAGGCCCCAATTATTATAAAAAAAAAATAACATCACTCGTTCTTTAACCGTTACCATAAAACCACATGTTTACCGTTTTAGGCATTCATCTAATTAACATCTACTTAATCACCATTTTTTTAAGTGGCTTGCCCATGGTGACACATAAGAGAGACTCGCGTAGATTTTGCTTAATCAAGCAATCACTCCGTCCCCTCAGCAAATCTTTCTAGTCATTGGTATTAAACACTATGCTAGTGTGGTGTGATATGTTCTAGGAGCAGTAAGACTAGGGAAACCCCACCATGGACATATTTTCCTGATTCCTTGCTTGCTTTGGCACGTCTTCCATCTTGTTACCTATTCAACTAAATCTCAACATCATCAAGAAAAACCACTACTCTAATCACGCAGAAGAAAACATTACTTCAATCATTAATATAAAACAAACCAATTCTAAACCAGGCGGTAGATCCGACCACAGAAAGTCATACAAGTAATCATGTTAAAATATGAATTTTAAGCAGCAAAGTAAATAAAGTAGTATTTGGTTTCAAACTTCAAACTAAGACACAATTTGATACCCCAGAAATATAAAATATCCGGAAAGTTGAAGATGCAATTTTAGCTCTCGTTTGTTGTAAAAAAAATACAACAAATCAACAGCATCTTAGAGAAGAAAATGCAGCCCCTCCCCGAAAAACCAAAAGATAATCAGAATACATAGCAACAATATCAGTATGTCCAGAACATAAAGACAGTCAGAGACACACAAGAAAGGCAATTTACAAGCATTTAGTCATAAAAACAGCAGAACTTTTTAATTTGACTTAAGTCATACTTCAGGATAGAGTTGATAGACTTTGAGTTGCTCCCCTGCCTGTTTGACGCTGCTGCTCTGCACCTCCATGCTGAGGCTGAGATAAGATTCCTCTGCTGCCAGCAAAGCACAAGTGAAGTCTGGCGCTTCTCCACATGAAACCCCCTCACTTGAGCCCTCTTTACTACACATTCTGCCTGAGTTACAGTGAGGTTACTGAACGTTACAGGGGCGAAACCAGCTGAGGATAGAAGTGTCTTCCAAAGGGGCATTTTCTCAGGTGCATACAGTCGCCCCGACACAGTGCTTTCAATTTGTGGCACAAGAAGGAACCTTTCAATCTTGTTGACAGCATCAGAAGCCAGCTTAACTGCATCAATGGATTCTAATAGATCTATGTATGACTGAAAAGCATGCATAATATGCTGTGGGAATGACAGATCATTTCTGTCGCACCCTCGGTCTAAAGACACCACAATTTTTGGGGAAAGCTGCTTCACAAAGTGCAGAAGATTGGGCAAAGCAGAGGGCTGATTCGAAGAAGACCAAACCGGGAAATTCACAGCCACGGCCTCAATTTGATTTGATTGAAACAATGGCAAAGAGTAAGGGGCTTGAACTAAAGTATCAAAATTAAGCATCTCAAGCTCAAAACTTAAACCAATCTCATTAGCAAATAGCATAAGATTTTCACGAATAAGCCCAAGCTCAATAGGATGGTGCGTTGAAGGTGAGACGAAGGCAGTAATTTTCAATGAAGGAGCTCCTCTACTCCTCAAGCGAAGCTCCTGCATATACGATGCCCACTGAGCACCATATCCAATATCAAAGTCCACAATGTGAATTCGATCAGCACCATCAAGAGCTTCAAGCAGAGCCTGGTTGCAGGTAAAATTTACAAATTGGATAAACGGAGAGACTTCAGAGAAGATCTTGTAAGCCCCCATTTTGAAAATAATGTCAAAAGGGCTAGGGGTCCTTGGAGGAGGCGGAGAGACCGAGTTATTCATGAGCAGTAATTGCAAAGCCTCCTTGAAGTAGAAAGCCGCCCTTTGAAGGGGCTTACCTACCGGAGACAGTTGGTGATTGAGCCGCGCCAATATCCCTTGCGCGTGAGAAAAATTCCCAGTCCCTACAAACTCTGCAGCCTTGTAAAGCAGTTCGAACAATGTGGCTTGCTGTTGCTGGTGTAACTGGTTCAGATGTTGCTGCTGCTGTTGAGCCATCTCCTCTCCTGGACTCAACACTTCGTCTTGAGCCACCATCGGCGGCTTCTGCTGAGGAACAAACTGGACACCCTGAGGAAACCCCATATGCTGTTGCAGCTGCCTTCTAGTAAACAACTCGTGCCCGATATCAGGAAACGAGAATTTTGGGATATGAGAAGAAAAATCTAAGTTACCAGGATTGAGACGCTTGGGTAAAGGCTGAAGGACGTGCTGTTGTTGAGGTAATGGCAAGGAAAAGTTCGGGTTTTGAGGATGCCGTTGCTGACCCATCAAAACATGTGGGTTAAAAATCTGTGGCTTCTCATCTTGGTTCTGAAGATGACCCGGCTGCAGCTGTTGATAGAGCATATTTTGGATATTAGTATTCGACCCAACAGTAGAACCAACAATCTTGTGATTATTAACCCCCTCAACTGAAGAACAACTTGGCGTAACTAAACCTATCTTTCCATTTCCATTCCCATTATTATTGGCATTTTGCACAAACCCAGAACCAGGAACACCACCCAAATTCGGGGCAGCGCTGGAAATCACATTACCAGGACCAGGTCCAACGATGCTAGCAATTGAGTCAAACCCTGAACCCTGGTCGACAACCCACAGCCCTGCATTGCCTTCAAAATCAAACCCCTGATTAGGACCAGTAATCCCACTTTGAAGCAGCTGTTTGAGACCCAAGGAATGGTCATCCACATCACCAGCGATCCAACGCAGAAGCGAGTGGTCTTGACTCGGTGAGATGGCTGATTCTGACAGCAAGGCCTCCCAAGCTTCCAACTCGAGATTGCATCTTTGAGTACCTTCATGCCCCAGAATAAGGCCTATTTCACTCGGAATCAGTTGAAGAACCGGATTCTTAGGTGGCGCTACGGTGGCCACTGTGGGGGTGGTTTTTTCGGTGGAATTACCTCCGCCGCAGTTGAAAGAAGATGAGAGAGTGGATGCTGATGTGGGTGGGCTTTGGCTTCTTCTCATATGAACAGAAATTGGTTCTTGTTCGTTGTTGCAGTAGAAGCCATCACCTTCTTGCTGCTTTATCCACTTGTCTTTTTGACAAATCGAACCAAAACCCACGAGTTCTACCACCCCATTAGCCTGTAATTCAAAGTGCATTTGTACCGTACAGAAACCAAAAGACAAAGAAGCTGTTTTGGAGGATCAGAGATTAAGAGAAAGACAACATATTTTTCTACAAAGCAAGAGAAATAAAGCACATATACGTTCCCCTTCAAGATTTATCAAAACAACTCCACCTTTCTTTGCATGCCAGTGAAATCAATCTCCAAACTTCAATAAAAAAACACATTTCACCGAACATCTCGTTTACCTTGTTCTTTCTCTTCTTTTTAAACTCCATCCTTTTTTTTTCTTATCTCCTCTACTCAATCTTGCAACAATTCCATTTTTTTATCATTTCAATCTCTCTCCTCTTGTTCAGTTTGTAGTTTAAACGAGTTCTTTGACTAGAATCCCTCTCTCTCTCTCTGGGGTGGCTTTTATGGCCTTGTGGATGTTGCAGTTGCTTCTTGTTTATTGTTTGCAGCGATGTAGTTTCATTTTATTTTTTCTTTTGTTTTCTATCATTGTGTCATCGCAGTACTCTGTACCCTTCTCTGTTCTGCCAGGGATGCGTGCATCACAATAAAAGGTACTCCTTCGTCCCACTATTTCTATAACATATTAACTTTTTATGAAATTTAAAAATATATATATATAAATAAAATAATTTGAATAATAAATTTATCTTTAAAAAATTAATTTTTATTAAAAAATATAAAAAAAACTTGTAAAAATTATTGAATTTTTTAAATAATATTTTAATTAAAATAATTTTTAAAACATAAATATAATAACTTTATTGAGACAACAGGTCAAAGGGAGTAATAAATTGCTTTCCCTCTTCTCACCATTGCGCGCGCTCGCCCTCGCCCTCGCCCTCTCCCTCTCCCTCTCCCTCTCCCTCTCCCTCTCCCTCTCTCTCTCACAATATATTTTCCCCGTATCCCGTATATTTTGTAGCCTTTTCTATTCTATGCAACCATGACCCACCCTTCCCCCTCCCTTCTCTACACTTCTGTTTTAATATCACCTATATGTTGTCCAAAGTCGTCAAAGATAAAATATCTCAAATTTGCATAATATTGTACCATTTTTTTGTAGCTATGAAAAAAATTGTCCAAATGTTTTAGAGATGAAATCTTTTAAACTTGAACAACTTTTCCAATAGCTACATAATGTTGGCATTTCACATCATTTATTTGGAGATATACTATGTTTGTTGTAGCTCAAGTAAAAAATTAAAAATTTCTAACATTTGTCTAGCAACGAGAAATGTCGACAACACAAGTAAAAACATTAAAATTTTCCAACATTTGTCTAGCAACGGAGAAGTTATTCAAATTTGTCAAAGATGAAATATTTTCAAACCTTCATAATTTTTTAGTATTTACAACTAATGTTGACACTTTTACTTTACTTTCGAATGACATAAAATTTCTTATAGCTACGAGAAATATTGACGAGGTCACCGAAAAATTAGACAGTTTACAACATTTGTTGTACTACGGGTAAAATAATGAACGTTCGGAATATTTTTCATATTTGACAAATTTCATCTATTTTTTTTTTTTGTAGTTACAACTAAATGTTGGTACTTTTACGTCATTTGTTGGACGACAAAACAATGTTCCTACGAGAAATGTTGACTAAATCGCCGACAAACGTTGAACAATTTACAATATTTCTTGTAATTAAAGAAAAAGTTAGGATTTTTTACTTGGATATTGTTCTAAGAATTTCTTTTCAATATAGGCACTCAACCAAATATTTCCCGGAATATTGCAATTCCTACAATGCAATTGAAGTCGGATTCTTTTGAATTCGACTATGAATAGTAAAAAAAATAAAAGCTAAAGGCAGTCTCATTTGAGTTCGACTTTGAATGGGGTAAGATTAAGGGTGTGTCGTCCATGTGCCAACCATGCTGGGTGTTGGGGTGGGTCAAAGTTGGATTCAGTTGTTCGATTTGAAGTCTGTCATGCATGCAGGGTTGCATGCATCATAACTTGTTTTTTTTTTCTAATTCGATAGGCTAAATTTTTAGGGTAGGGTGGGTGGCAAATTTATTTTTTGGAAGGGGTGGTAGATGTGATTTTTGAATGAAAATGGGTTAAGGGTGTTTTAAATGTATAGAGGTAGAGGTTAAAAATTTGTAATTGTTAGTAAATGAGGGACAGGGGTAGTATATGGGATAAAAATTTAATTTTTTTGTTAAATAGTTAAGGTTGGAAGAAAAATTTAGATTGAAGAAGAAGAAGAAATTTGTGGGGAAAATATTGTAGGTAGATTCAATTTTTTTTAGATTTTTTTTAGTTTGGTCCTTTTATTTTGTATGTTTCATATACTTTCAATTTTTATGCATGTAGTTTATTATTTGAGTTAGTACGATTTTTATGCATGTGAATTCGGTTATTTTTAAAAATTTATTTTTAATTTTGATTTAGTATGTTAGAAAAAATTATTATGTTCATTTTGATTTAGTATATTAGAAAAATATATTAGAACTATATTTAAAAAAATTAATATATTATATTTATTAAAAAATATATATTCAAAAAGATCTCGTCCACGATGTTAGTAATGTAATTTAAATGTTATTATGAACATTTTGATTTAGTATGTTCATTTTGATTCGTGTATTATGATTAAAAATCCATTTATGTGTTTTGAATATGCAGAGAAAATGAGCAACAACAGATTTATGACGATTGTCCATTACAATGGAAAAATGGTGAAAATTGATGTCGGGCTGTATTTGAATCTGAAAGCACTACGAAGATGAGATTCGAAAAGGAAATCACGCTTCGAGAAATCAAAGAGAAAATATCATAGAAAATTGGAACAAAGATTCACGGTTTGCGTTACCGGTGGCTGACATGTGACAATCCGGTCCGATATTGTGCAATCACTTTCCAAGATGATGATGTTGGAATGATGAATGCAGAGCATGAATCTATGGAGATTCGATATATCGAGTTGTTTGCCGAGGTGAATGATGTTCCCGGCCCATCCGGTAACATAGTTGGAGAATCTGCGCAAATGAATTTCGGTAATGAGATTGATATGCCTGGAGGCAGTTTTGTCGCAACGTTGGCAAGTGGGACATCGAGTGCATTTCATCCAGCCGGACCTTCGACATATGCCTCATCATATGGGTCGGGTGTTGATCCGACTGTTGAAGTTGATGTGGAACCCCTACGAGGTCGATAGGGAGAAGCACTTGATGATTCTAGCAAAGATAAAGATATTGGGGATCCCGATTTGTTCCCTGATGATGTTGGTGATACCCCTAATTTTTGTGTTGGAGAATTTATTCCGACTGGGGAGATATTAAATTATATGAAGCTCCTTCTTACATGAGCTTAGTGGATTTCGATGCGATGAGGGCACCTCAATTCCCGGATATGCCCCAATTAACTTCGAGTCAGAATGGTGAATTATATGTTAGGCTTCAATTTGATGACAAGAATACAGCTACATTGGCAGTGAAAGAGTAAAGCATCAATAACCACGTAGACTACGTTGTTGCAGAATCTAGCCAGAGGACTTTCTTTGCCAAGCGTGTGAAATACGAACAAGAGTACAATTGGAAGATTCGAGTGATAAAGCTTTAGAGGACAAATCGTTAGGAGGTTACAAAGTACAATGGAGATCACACATGTTTACGAACTTCCATCGACCAGGACCACTAGAAATTGGACTCGAGTGTAATAAGTCATCACGTGATAAAGTTGGTTGAAGAAAATCCAAGGGTTCCCGTTTCAATGATTCAGGCAGCCATTGCGCAACAATTTGGATGCCAGATAAAATACAAGAAGGGGTGGCATGCAAAGGATAAAACAATAGAGTCGGTGTATGATGATTACGATAAGTCGTACAACGAGCTATCAATTTTATTACTAGCAATGACACATTTCATCCCATGTACCATAGTGAGATATCAAACCAATGATGCATATGTAACACCCTTAACGTATATTCGTAGTTCAAATACACATTAAAGATGTTACAGAGTTATTAAAAAAACTTGGCTTAAATTTTTTTTTAATTTTTTTATACCAAAATTCTCAACCATTTTTCTAAGTCCATGCTTAAATGACAAAGAAAAAATACGTTGTAAAATTAAACTTATAAAACAATTCACCTTTAGAAATACTACATGCCCACTAGTCTATCAAATTATGGTAAAGATGTACTTACTGAACTTATTGTAGTAACTTGATTTTTTCCCAACTTTCTACTCCTCCTCGCTAGGCAATTCCAGAGAACCTACGTATGACATAAGACACACGCTAAGTACGAACTTAGCGAAGCAGTTAAACTTATTTATTTTAAACATGAAGTGATGCAGTACAGTATATCATATAAATGTGCATCATATTTTTCTCTATAACATGGCAAGTATGTCATAATGTTATCAGATCATGTATTCTTTTTATCATGAAGCATTTCTATCATGCATTATCTCTATCATGGAAACCATATACCATATGTCATATGAATCATGTATCATCATTTTCATGTAAATCATGTAATATATTGTCATATGAATCATGTATCCAATTACATAACATGTTCTCTATCATGGACATATTTTCATTATGCAGTCATTTGCATAACATATAATCTATCATGATCATGCTTTTATCATGTAATCATCTGCATAACACACGCTCTTTCATGGTTATGCTTTTATCATACAATCATATGCATATTCATAACTTTTCAATTTATCATATTACGATACTGAAGTATCTATTTCAACGCGGCATGATCAGTGCCTAATACGAGGCAAGTCTGTCAGGACTCTATAGCCTCTAATTCGATACCGTAGTATCTAAAATTGAGTACGTACTCGAGGACACTCTTTGCTCCTCATAAAGGACGCTCTTTTCTCCTTATATTCGCACCTATTTAGTGCTATCGACACCTAAGGTGTCTACTTGTTTTATTTTAATCTTATCACTATTCATGTAAACATAATGCATCATCATTTATGCAGACAGTAGTTCGTACCTTGTTTTCTATCTAGCTTGCCATGTTAAGCAATGTATCATATCACGTATTATAGAGAAATGCAATGCCATTTTCAATGTAATGCAAACATTTAGAAATGCACTCACCTGGGCCATGTAACAGTTTGCCTCACTATGTCTTACTCGATCCTTTCCCTCATAACACTTCGAATCCTCTTTGATTCGTATTCGACTTCATCAATCACATGAATATAAATACCATTTGTTAGATTCATTTCTAACGATATTTTAACCAAAGTATATAATCATTTAACAATCAAATTTTCCATAATTTTTTTTCTTCCTTATACTTTCAAAACCTCATTTTGGTCCTTAATAACCATTTCGAGCTTCAAATAATTCTTCTGAACTTGGTAACCAACATTAGATACAAAATATCTAAATTTTCATTTTCTGGCAGCTTTGTATTACCTTCAAAAATTTATTTTTATAAAATAATATAAAACTCGGAATATGATTCCGTTTGTTTTGAAAGAAACTAGATTCAATAAGCTTTTCACCCATATAAACTAATAGCCCAAATTCAACTTGTACGATTTATGGCGAATTTTCAAAGTCAATTTCCAGTGCTAAATTCGGAACAGTCTGCACACTGTTTTTCCGACCTTTCATCACTTAAAAATTCATATCTTTTGACTCGGAACTCGAAATCAGTTTCCGTCTGTTGGAAATTAAACTAGACAAACATATCTTTATTTCGGTATAAAATTTACTATCTATCCATTTTTGTAGAATATTTTGTAAATTTTCAAACTCATTGCCAAAAATCCAGTTTTTACACAGTTTCCATAAATAACTTCAACTTTTATACTAACTTCTCTCTATTTTTCTATTTATATTTGCCAAATGTTCATTATGGTCCTTAATGACTATTTTGGACATAAAACAATTGTTCAAGCTCAATTTGAACAATTTCCAATACTATCTCTTCATTTTGGACTAATATCCTTTTAGTCCTTAAACTTTATAAAAATGACATTTTAGTCACCACTTTTATATTTGTATGTTTAATTCATGTACAAACCAAATATTTACTCATTTCTAGCATTTCTAGAAATTTTCCACAAATTTCCAATCTTTATCAATTCAACCTTTACAAAAGTTCTTATTTCAAAAAGGTCCCTAAACATTCCTTTCTTGTTATTTCAATCCTTTTGACTCCCTTTCACACTTGAATCATCAAATCCATTAAGAATTCATAAATTTAAGACCAATCCTCTATTTTTTATGAATTGACAAAAAAGTCCCCCTAACTCTCTTGAAATACCAAATTGGTCTCCCAACTTCCAAAATTTTTCATTTGGTCCCTAGTCATCAATTCAAGCTAATTCCATCATAAATCAACAATTCCAATGCTAAAATAAAATTTTCAATAATTTTCCCTAATTCTCAATTATTTTGAAATGGTCCCTAAAAAATTTAACTTGGGGAAATTATTTAGTCTAACATAAAAAATCAAGCTCTCAACATCATAATCTATTCAATTTCATCCTCAATTCAACTCCCTAACCAAAATCCCCAATTCTTAGGGTTAGGGTTTATAACTTCAAGCATAGAATTAATCCAAATTCAAACTTGTTTCCATGTCTATAACATAAATTCTACTCAATACAACTTTAATTTCCATCATAGACTTCTAATTCCATAATCATATTCATCCATAAACATGAATTATACTTGATTTTATCAAACAAAATTACCATCAAAATGTAGAGAATCAAGCATAAATTAAATTACCTTGATTTGTTTTGCTTGAATCTAGCCTTGATTCTTCAAATTTGGCTTGAAAAATGAAAATTTCTCTTTCCCCTTTCTTTTCTCTATATTTCGAATAGCCTACTAAAAGGATGAACAAATTTTGTTCATCTTTTTATCATTTAAATCACATGTTTAAATTTAAATGAATTTTAAATTCATTTGACTAGTGAAATTACTAATTTGCCCTTTTTATCCAATGGCCAAGATTTAATATTATCACAAATCAATGGCCATGATCGATACCATGTGTAATTGGCCTTTCAAAATTGCCCTTAAAGTTTCAAAATATTTCAAAAATGCCATCCTTGGCGAAAGACTAATTTGCCTCCAACTATACTTTAATTACAACAAAACTTAAAAAAATGCCATTCCATTACAATTGAATCAAATTGGTTCCTTCTCAACTAGTCCCTTCCAAAATATCTTAGATTTTATTTAGGGCATTTATTTGATCCAAATATTCGATTTTCACTCAATACGATTTCCAAATTTTTTTCCTTTGAACTTTAAAACTTTATAGCCACTAACATAAGTCTCGTACAAAAAATCTGGGTAACACGAAAGTGTTACTCTTGGGGGTGAACTTTTCATTTACGGGGATAGATTACATAACTTTTGAAAATTACACTCTGGTCCTTGAACTTTTCCAAAGTTTATACTTTGGCCACAAAACTTTCAAAATTTCCATTTTGGTCACTGAACTTCAATTCCCATTTAAATTTTCCTCAGATTTTTACCAAACTTTGAAAGTACCCAATTCTGCTCACTTATTCATTAAATATTATTTTACAACTTTTCTTTGGCTTATGGAACAGCCTCTGAAATTTCGATTCGATCTGATCTCTCGATATTCGTAAAATACTTCTACTGCGATTTTATCATTTCTGACCTATCGGATTTGTTCCAAAAATTCCATATTTCCATATTCAAAAAATAAACTCTATTATCTCATAAAAACTTCATTTCCTAGAACTTAGACTGAATTTTCCTAACCCAGTCTACTATTTTGATAATTATCGAAAATCCTCATAGAGTATCATTTCTCTTAAAAATCCTTTATCGATAATCCATATGAATATTCTCTACTCTTACTGAGTTCCAAATTATCGATTAGAAACACTTTTATAAGACCTTCCCGGAGGTCACCCATCCTAGTATTTCCTTAGCTTGAACACGCTTAACAATTTTATTCGATCCAAATTCGGTACCTTTTACTGCATCTAAATTCTTAAAATTAATATCAAGGTACTTATTTCAATCTGATTCTTTCTTATACTGAATAAAATTACTTATTTGGGAAATTTACACTTTAGTCCCTAAACTTTTCCAAGTTCATACTTTCACCCCTAAAATTTCAAAAAATATATTTTAGTCACTAGTCCAAAAATTGGGATATTACAATTCTCCCCCTCTTAAGAAAATTCATCCTCGAATTTTCTACGCATACCCGTTTTCAAACAGTTGCGGGTATTACCTCCTCATTTTCTTTTCAATTTCTCATATGATTTCTTCCACTCTATGATTCCTCTAAAGAACTTTAACCCATAACATTTTTTTGTTTCTTAATTCTTTGACTTCATATACTGATATTTTCACTGATCCTCACTCATATCTGGAGGTAACACCAGCTAATAGCCACTAATCCAACTCATTTTTGAATCCCGTATGACCTATTAAATCTAGGACTAAGCTTTTCTTTTCAACCAAATCATAGTACCTTATTCCAAGGTGAAACCTTTAGGAACATTTTATCCTCAACCTTGTACTTAACATCTCTTCTCTTTAGGCTTCGAGTAAGGCCCCTCGATAAAGCGTTCTCATAGGGACAGCTCGGTCGGTATTAAATCAACTACTTACTGGCTTAATCTATTAAAATCCACTTGTACTCGTAGATAGTACGAGTGCTTTGTTTCAACTATGAAACTACTGCAACATTTATCTCTTAAACTGATCGTTAACATACTTGGCTTTAAACATTTCTTAAAATATTTTTTCAAATCACTTCATTAACAGGTACTAACTCCGTGGCATTAGACCACTAAATACAAATATATTCCTTTAGCCAAGATGCAACTTCTTCTAACTTCTTAGCATCTACACAGTTTAATTCCTTTATAGCATGACTTTGACATCTTTATGCCATCAATTAGCAACTATCGGACCACTATCTCCATTAAATTCAGGAGCTCCTAACTTCTTAAGCTCCTTAACAGTCGTCGTCCTTACTAGTGCAGGTGTCATAACATGTGTGGGCTCTAGGGATTACATTCTATTAACCATAATTTGCAAAGCTCATATTAAGGCTCCATTTTCTTGTACTAGAGTTCCCTGTTGCACAGGTAGCTCAACTAGAACAGGAACTGAAGTTAGAACTTTCTATATCTTATTGCTTCCATTTTAAACCTTCTCTTAATCCTTACAATAAATTGCCTGACACGATCTAACAGTGTTCAACATTTATTTATTACTATAATAATTTATTCATGCTATTGAGGAGCATAATCAAGTTACACAATAGAACATCAGTAACATGACATCCTAGGGGCATGTACTTAATAACAAATCATGTCAATCTCGGTTTAACCTCCATAATTGGCTAAACCTGTATCTCTAATACCTATAAATGTAACACCCTTAACGTGTATTCGTAGTTCAAATACACATTAAAGATGTTACAGAGTTATTAAGAAAACTTGGCTTAAATTTTTTTTTTATTTTTTTATACCAAAATTTCCAACCATTTTTCTAAGTCCATGCTTCAATGACAATGCAAAAATACGTTGTAAAATTAAACTTATAAAACAATTCACCTTTAGAAATACTACATGCCCACTAGTCTATCAAATTACGGTAAAGATGTACTTACTGAACTTACTGTAGTAACTTGATTTTCCCAAGTTTTTGCTCCTCCTCGCTAGGCAATTCTAGAGAACCTACGTGTGACATAAGACACACGCTAAGTACGAACTTAGTGAAGCAGTTAAACTTATTTATTTTAAACATAAAGTGATGCAGTACAGTATATCATATAAATATGCATCATATTTTTCTCTATAACATGGCAAGTATGTCATAATGTTATCATATCATGTATGGTCTTTATCATGAAGCATATTTATCATGCATTATCTCTATCATGGAAACCATATACCATATGTCATATGAATCATGTATCATCATTTCCATGTAAATCATGTAACATACTGTCATATGAATCATGTATCCAATTACATAACATGTTCTCTATCATGGACATATTTTCATTATGAAATCATTTGCATAACATATAATCTATCATGATCATGCTTTTATCATGTAATCATCTGCATAACACATGCTCTTTCATGGTTATGCTTTTATCATGCAATCATCTGCATATTCAAAACTTTTCAATTTATCTTATTACGATACCGAAGTATCTATTTCAATGCGGCATGATCAGTGCCTGATACGAGGCAAGTCCATTAGGACTCTATAGCCTCTAATTCGATACTATAATATCTAAAATTGAGTACGTACTCGAGGACGTTCTTTGCTCCTTATATTCGCACCTCTTTAGTGCTATCGACACCCAAGGTGTTTACTTGTTTCATTTTAATCTTATCACTATTCAAGTAAACATAATGCATCATCATTTATGCAAACAATAGTTCGTACCTTGTATTCCATCCAGCTTGTCATGTCGAGCAATGTATCATATCTCGTATTATAGAGAAATGCAATGCCATTTTCAATGTAATGCAAACATTTAGAAATGCACTCACCTGGGCCATGTAACAGTTTGCCTCACTAAGTCTTACTCGATCCTTTCCCTCATAACACTTCGAATCCTCTTTGATTCGTATTCGACTTCATCAATCACATGAATATAAATATCATTTGTTAGATTCATTTCTAACGATATTTTAATCAAAGTATATAATCATTTAACATTCAAATTTTCCATAAATTTTCTTTCTTCCTTATACTATCAAAACCTCATTTTGGTTCTTAATAACCATTTTGAACTTCAAATAATTCTTCTGAACTTGGTAACCAACATTAGATACAAAATATCTAAATTTTCATTTTCTGGCAGCTTTGTACTACCTTCAAAGATTTATTTCTATAAAATAATCTAAAACTCTGAATTCGATTCCGTTTGTTCTAAAAGAAACTAGATTCAATAAGATTTTCACCCATATAAACTAATAGCCTAGATTCAACTTGTACGATTTATGGCGAATTTTCAAATTCAATTTCCAGTGCCAAATTCGGAACAGTCTGCACACTGTTTTTCTGACCTTTCATCACTTAAAAATTCATATCTTTTGACTCGGAACTCGAAATCAGTTTTTGTCTGTTGAAAACGAAACTAGACAAACATATCTTTATTTCGGTATAAAATCCACTATCTAACCATTTTGTAGAATTTTTGGTAAATTTTCGAGCTCACTGCCAAAAATCCATTTTTTACACAGTTTCCATAAATAACTTCAACTTTTATACTAACTTCTCTCTATTTTTCTACTTATATTTACCAAAATGTTCATTATGGTCCTTAATGACCATTTTGGACATAAAACACCTGTTCAAGCTCAATTTAAACAATTTCCAATACTATCTCTTCATTTTGGACTAATATCCTTTTATTCCTTAAACTTTATAAAAATGACATTTTAGTCAACACTTTTATATTTGTATATTTAAATCATGTACAAACCAAATATTTACTCATTTCTAGCATTTCTAGAAATTTCCACTAATTTCCAATCTTTATAAATTCAACCTTTACAAAAATTCTTATTTCAAAAAGGTCCATAAACTTTCCTTTCTTTTCATTTCAATCCTTTTGACTCCCTTTCACACTTGAATCATCAAATCCATTAAGAATTCATAAATTTAAGACCAGACCTCTAATTTTTATGAATTGACAAAAAGGTTCCCTAACTTTCTTGAAATGTCGAATTGGTCTCCCAACTTCCAAAATTTTCATTTGGTCCGTAATCATCAATTCAAGCTAATTACATCAAAAATCAACAATTCCAATGCTAAAATAAAATTTTCAATAATTTTCCCTAATTCTCAATTATTTCGAAATGGTCCCTAAAAAATTCAACTTGGGGAAATTATTTAGTCTAACATCAAAAATCAAGCTCTCAACATCATATTCTATTCAATTTCATCCTCAATTTAACTCCCTAACCAAAATACCCAATTCTTAGGGTTAGGGTTTATAACTTAAAGCATGGAATTAATCCAAATTCAAACTTGTTTCCATGTCTATAACATAAATTTACTTAATACAACATCAATTTCCATCATAGACTTCTAATTCCATAATCATATTCATCCATAAACATGAATTATACTTGATTTTATCAAACAAAATTACCATCAAAATGTAGGGAATCAAACATAGATTAAATTACCTTGATTTCTTTTGCTTGAATCTAGCCTTGATTCTTCAAATTTGGCTTGAAAAATGAAAATTTCTCTTTCCCCTTTCTTTTCTCTATGTTTCGAATAGCGTACTAAAAGGATGAACAAATTTTGTTCATCTTTTTATCATTTAAACCACATGTTTAAAGTTAAATGAATTTTAAATTCATTTGACCAGTGAAATTACTAATTTGCCCTTTTTATCCAATGGTCAAGATTTAATCTTATCACAAATCAATGGCCATGATAGATCCCATGTGTAATTGGCCTTTCAAAATTGCCCTTAAAGTTTCAAAATATTTCAAAAATGCCATCCTTGGCGAAAGACTAATTTGCCCTCCAACTATACTTTAATTACAACAAAACTTAAAAAATTGTCATTCCATTACAATTGAACCAAATTGGTTCCTTCTCAACTAGTCCCTTCCAAAATATCTTAGATTTTATTTAGGGCATTTATTTGATCCAAATATTCGATTTTCACTCAATACGATTTCCAAATTTTCTTCCTATGAACTTTAAAACTTTATAGCCACTAACATAAGTCTCGTACAAAAAATCTGGGTAACACGAAAGTGTTACTCTTGGGGGTGAACTGTTCATTTATGGGGATAGATTATATAACTTTTGAAAATTACACTTTGGTCCCTGAACTTTTCCAAAGTTTATACTTTGGCCACAAAACTTTTAGAATTTCCGTTTTGGTCACTGAACTTCAATTCCCATTTAAATTTTCCTCAGATTTTTACCAAACTTTGAAAGTGCCCAATTCAGCTCACTTATTCCTTAAATATTATTTTACAACTTTTCCTTGGTTATGGAACAACCTCTGAAATTTCGATTCGATCCGATCTCTCGATATTCGTAAAATACTTCTACTGCGATTTTATCTTTTCTGACCTATCGGATTTATTCCAAAAATTCCATATTTCCATATTCATGAAATAAACTCTATTATCTCATAAAAAGTTCCTTTCGTAGAACTTAGACTGAATTTTCCTAACTCAGTCTACTATTCCGATAATTATCGAAAATCCTCATAGAGTAACATTTCTCTTAAAAATCCTTTATCGATAATCCTTACGAATATTATCTACTCTTACTGAGTTCCAAAATATCGATTAGAAACACTTTTATAGGACCTTCCCGGAGGTCACCCATGCTAGTATTTCCTTGGCCTGAGCACGCTTAACAATTTTATTCGATCCAAATTCGGTACCTTTTACTGCATCTAAATTCTTAAAATTAATATCAAGGTACTTATTTCAATTTGATTCGCTCTTACACTGAATAAAATTACGTATTTGGGAAATTTACACTTTAGTCTCCAAACTTTTCTAAGTTCATACTTCCACCCCTAAACTTTCAAAAATTACATTTTAGTTACAAGTCCAAAAAATGGGATATTGCAACATAGGATCGAGAAGGCCATAATTTTTTCATTGAATTTTTTATGCGTTCAATCCTCCCATTGAAGGATTTCTATATTGCAAACGTATGATACAAGTCGATGGCACGTGGCTGTACGTGAGATACTCTCATGTACTGTTTATTGTTGTTGCGCAAGATGGTGACTACAATGTCTTCTCAATTGCATTTGTAATTGTTGAGCAGGAGACGGCGAAAGCTTGGAATTTCTGTATAACCAATTTACGTGATCATGTAGTCCAAGAAGATAGGGTATGTATTATATCCAATCGAGGGTCGGGTATCAAAGAGCAATTAATTGAGACAGAAGTTATTGGACAGCGCTGTACGCATACCTCGCATACTGTGTTCGTTACATTGGTAAGAACAACTACGAGCAATTCAAAAATCAATATCTTCGCAGTGAGATTTTAAGCATGGTTAAGCATTTTTTTCAAACTCATTATAATTGTGAAAAAAATCCATTTCTTCATTTATGCATGTTTTGATTTGTGTCGATACTAACAATATTATGACACAGAATATCTACTAACGCGGTCAGATTTTGAGAGGAAGATGGTGAATTTAATGAAGTACGACGAGCGCGTTTGGAGTTGGGCAAACAATATCGAGAGGGAAAATGGGCCCAATCGTATGACGAAGGTGGTAAACGATACGGGAAAATGACTACCAACCTTGAAGAGTGAATAACTAGAGTATTAAAAGGATCACGTTATCTCACAATAGCAAGCCTGGTGAAAGAGATGTACTATAGGTTGGCGAAAGTTTGGGCAGTTAAAGAGAAGAAAATCGAGGCTTTAATAAATAGTGGACAAAGTTAGGCTCCCGATGTAACCCCCTTGACCCGGCCTAGACACCCGACCGTGCCGAGAGAACTACATTAGGTTTTTCGAAGCAAACTGGAGAATGGTTATGAAAAGTCAGTCCATTTTTCCCTTTTATCTTGTATAGATGCAAATTATTAATCTTACATGTCCATTCTTGGAGCAGGTGAATTTTCGAAGGAAACGAAACACATAAAGGCAACCAATTGCGTCACATTCATTACGAGGACTAAAACATAAATACCTTAATTTATAGGACCAAATTGGAAATTAAGGTTACCAATCCTCAATTAGTCAAATTACTTGCTTACATGACAAAAATCAGCTCAAAAAGATCATCCATACTCATTCAATTGCATCACCAACATTCATGACTAAATTGAAAGAAAACAGAATTGCATACCCATGACATTAACCGTAATAATGGCCATACGTATCGATACGCTACCAACCGTATCGATACGGTGCCCTAAACCAACAGCCCTCATTTCGGTACACTAAGTACCGAATCGGTATGCTTAATTGAAATTAACGACCAGTTTAAAATTACACAGCAACCGTACCGATACGCCTCATAGGTGTTTTGGTACGCGGGTTTTGATCCAAAAAGCAATTTCCAGTAGTGATGAACCGTACCGGTACACCCGTGCCCTTACTAAAATGCTTGGTCTGTTCTTGCCTAGCCGTACCGATACGGTCCCCAGCGTATCGGTACGCATGGGCCTGTAATGTCATTTTAGCTATTTTTCACACAAATCTAGATGCATTTAGGTCCTAGCAACTTGCATACAAACATCCAACAATACATTTATCAACACTTGCACCAAGATTTAACTACCATACAAGTTTAGGCCACTAAAAGGATTAATCTAGAGGCATGCTCCCTAAAACACTCCACCAAACATACCAAGTTGCTCAAATAAACATTTACCAGCACAAACACCATACCAACATCACTTTAATACCATATTCAACATGTTAAGCTCATCAAAGCATGCCATCCAAGCAAAACCATCTCGATGCATACCTAGGTAACCGCATAACATCAACCATAGGTAACGGTGCACAATATGCATAGCAACATCAATCAAACTCCAAAATCACATCATTACACATGCTCAAAACTAGAGAAAACAGATTTACATATCCCAAAATCCATGGCGAACACATTGCCTTATTAACCGAAAACTAAAACCGAGTTCATACTCAAATAGTCTTGTCCTTGGATCACTTAGACCTTGCCTTTGCTGCCTCCAAACCTTAATGCTCTGCATCATTAGGGAAAAGAGAGCGTAAGCACACTTGCTTAGTGAGGATTCTCATAAAATAATGATGCAATTAAAAACCTTGAAAGTCAAACACTTGCTTTCAACCCATGCTTATGGCTAAAGCATTAAATCAATTTGCCATGCTTAAATCCCAAGCATTAAAACATATACCATGCTTAAATCCCAAAGCATTAAAAATAGGTTCAACATAAGAACTCTCATATATTGGCAATTATAGTGACCCCGAATAGTCGACCAATATCCTTGATTAGCCGATCGCTAATACTTAGTTAACCGACCTTTAACTTTACACATCGGATACACAGATCTCCCTTAATGACCGACCATCATCAAGACTACCCCATGCCTACCGCATGAGTTAACAACCTTGTCGACCACAAGTTTTACATCAACAAGGGGAACCGACCGTTCAACCCAAGTGATAACAACATAGTCTGAGTAGCCGACCCTATACCTCAAGGACCCTTAATCACGATCGATTTTTAAACATATTATAGTGCACTTTATCCTATAGCATGCCAACTATATCCGAATGTTTTCTCACCTTGTCACATAGCCAATATTTCATTTACAAAACCATTTACTCACTGCTTTACAATGCATTACACAAAATCCCTACATATGCAATTCACATTGCCATAGCAATACCACATTCCCGACCAAAATAAAAACCAATGCTCACTAGCATTTAATATACTTTTAAGCCACTGCATATGTACTTAAAAATCATGCAATTACAGTAGGTAAAGCATACCATGTTTACGACCAAAACATGAATCACACATGCTCATATATGAACCGATATTAAAGAGCAAAGGAGGGAAAACTTACTTCTAAGCTTAGGTAAGTGTTTCAAACTTAACCTAAACTTCCAAAACCACTTTTAAACCTTTGAAAGACTTTTAAGCCCGTTTCCACTTACTAATTTCACTTCTCCTTGCTTGCTAACGCGTAATAAGATCCCGATAAGCCTCAAACCACCTCAAGATGCTACACCTTGATTATCCCCTGTTTTGGCCACACAAAACCAGAGGAAATATGCATTAAAATGTATCCAACTCTCTGTTTCAAACCAAAATCCTGCAGCTCTCAAGATGCCCCACAAAACTCATCCAAAACTTACCGAAAACAACAAAATTCAAAAATAACATCTAAAAACCCTTTTACAACATCCTTTTACTTCCAACAAAGATTAAGCTCCAAAAACAACCCAAAAACCATTAACTAACAACGTAAATAATTAGAGATTCAGCCAATTTTGGGATTCCAATGTTAAAAAAACTTATCCACATTATAATACATCCAAAATATGATTGAAGACAATCCTCAACACTGGAAAAGTAGATCCAATTTGAAAATCACAAGATTCCATCAAACAAACCTCAATTAAGCAAAATTCCATAATTAATTAATTAAAATCCATTAGAAAACATATATAAAGAGTTAAGAACTTGGGAATTTCAGTAAAGAACCTTTCATTAGAGAAGGACAATGAAACCTACCTCCAATGAGTGAGTTTCCCCTTAATTGGATGTTTTCCTCTTGAAAAAATAATGAAATTCAATAAGATATTTGGAAAACAAGTTAAAGAATCATTTAGCAAATCAAAGAATTAAGAAACAAGATCATTACCTTGAATCTCTGATAAGAAAAAGAGTGTTTGGCTGAGAGTATTTTGAGAGAAAATATAAGAGGAAGAAAGTTACATCAAATTGTGATTTGGAAAAATAACTACCTTTTAACTAAATCCTCTTTAATTCCTTTAATTAAAACTCTTTTAAAAATAATCCTAATTAAGAGAAAACTTAGATTAGACCAAATCGTAAAATAGCTCCTTAAAGATTCAAAGTTTTGACTCTTTACAAAATAGTCACCTTTAAAAATAGTTTTCAAAAATTGCATTTTGGTCACTAGCCAAAATGTCACCCTTTCAAAGCTCATTATCCAAAATTGCTTCCACCAATATTTTTAATATATTAAAACATGATTTTTAAATGTTTTCCCATATTTTATCTTTCAGAAAAATATTTGCTCCCAAATCTGACTCGAATCTCTAACCTGATCCATCGGACCGTCTAACTAGCCTTAAAACTGCTAGGCCCAAAACTGGGGCGTTACTCCCGAACTTGTGAGAAAAATGCAAGCGAATGTAATGAATACAACGTCACTGAAGGTTCATAGCTTCGACCGAATCAATCAGACATTTGATATTGTTGGTCCCAGAAGCAACAATGAAGCAGGGCACTCAAATGTATTTTGAGTCAATTTCAGACGTAGGTAGTGTAATTGTAGAGCGTTCTAGGCATGTCAATATCCATGTACTCATGTAGTTGTAGCGTGTATGCATGTAGAGGTTGACCCGTACACTTATGTTGATGAATGCTTCAATCTCCATAGGATGGTCAATATTCATAAAAGTGAGTTCCCACCGATCACAAATTCAAATTATTGGCCGTCAGTAGAGCATGAAAAATGGTTACTGGATCCTACACTCCATAGAAATCCAAATTGCCGACCTAGATCGACTCGCATCTATACTAGTATAGATTTTCATGACAGAGAGAAGGGACAATGGAAGAGATGTACCATATGTAGGGCTAAAGGACATTTCAGATCAAATTGTCCATATGAACCAAGATTCGTGCCTCTGCCTCAGTTATTTAAAATGTTTGCATTTGAAAATATTATTAATGAGAATGTTATGTTAGGTTGTGTTATTTACAATGTTATGTTGTCCAAATTAAGTTCAACATCATTACTAATTAAAAAAATAGTTCAACAAATCATTTCCTATATAATTTCTGTCTATGATGGGTGTGGTCGAAAGATAACTCTGCGGCGATCGTCGAGCACGTCGTGGCCTCTGTGGTACCTCTGGATCCTCTTCAGCATCCTCAGTCACCGAGGGCATAAGAGGTGGTGTTGTAAAAAAATCCATGTAATCGCTCTACCCTCCCATAATATCTGGTGAATTCAGAAAATTTTGTATTTCCTGAAAATTCATGTTCTGGCCAAAGTTTGAGTAATTGGGTGACTGTGGCAGAATAAACTCGCGTCTGTATAAACCAACATCATCAAACCTTATATTACCTAAAGAGATAGAGCCAACTCCTGGATGTACAAATGTGGGAGGCGAATAAAACTCGGGTCTGTAGAAACCAACATCATCAAACCCTAGATTACCTAAAGAACTCGAGCCCACTCCTGCATGTACAAATATATGAGGAGGATAAAACTTGGGTTTGTGTAAACCAGAATCATCAAACCCTATATTATTTGAGGATCTCGGGGCCACTTTCGATTGTACACAAGTAGGAGTCATTTTCCCATATAACCATCAGCATTACTCTGCTCATAACTGGCTCACATGTGGTTGGCCAACCTTCAGGGTTTCTACTACAAATGTTTGCACTCCGCCACGTGCCCGTTGCATTTTTTGATGATTTACCTTTGCCACCATATTTTTTTCGGTACCTCTCGCATTCTTTCTGTTCATCAAGAGTTGTTAAGTACGACATTCCATGACTACGATAGTAGATCATATACTCTGAACTCTCAATATCAAAATCGGCAGCTTCTATTGGATGGCATTCTAAAACCGATGAACCTCTATTGTTCCACAAAGCAATATACTCGCTATGTACGAGTTCCCAATCCATATTTGGCCTGCCACGTCCTGTAGCGACTAAAAAATATTACAAAATTTATAACTTTTCTTTTTCTCTTTTTTTTTGAAAAAATTTGGGAAAATGTTTAAAAAGGAAGAAATTGAAAAAGATTGCATTTTGGAAATAAAATTGTGGGAGTCGCCACCAGTCACTTGGATAAGGTAGACGGGACACCAAAAATAAAACCAGAGATTCGAGTTCGGAGTCGATTACGTACGGGGAAGGGTTAGCACCCCCGCTACGCCCAAAATTGGTATCTATAGGGTTTGCATCGTATTTATTAAGAATAATTAAAATTCCATTTAATTTAATTTTTTAACTTAAAATGTGTATAATAAAAAAATGTCTCGATTCACGGTACCAAAAGAGATGACACCTAGAGACCGGGATGACACTCCCACTAGAATACTGGAAATGAGAACTAGATTTAAAAAACTAATGAAATAAAAACATGTACAAATAATATGACAAATGAATAAGGCATGAAATAAAAAAACATGAACATTAAATTCTAATAACAATGCACCATGAATTAAATATATATATATCAATGTAGGAAAGATAAATTATATATTACATATAATATGTATATATACACGTCATAACACAAAACGAGCTTATATATAATATATAATACAATATTCATAATGTGAGTAAGAGAAAAAAATGCTGTATCATATAATAGGTAAACATAAATCAAGTATGTATATTAGGTAAAAAAAATACATATATATTATCATATATATATTAGGTAAAGATAATATATATATACGTATATATTTATTACCGTACACAAAACATGCAGTAAAGTATAGGAAGAAAGTTAATATATCACCATACTTAACAAAATTAATACACTACCACTTACGTTGATAAAAACATGTACATAATACACTAACGTATATTAGGTATTTTTTCAAGGTAAATCATATATAATAATTAATGAATATAAACATAAATGATGAATATGCTACCAAATATACACGATACAAAAATAAAATTAAAAGGTTAATAAGGCAATGTGAAATTAACAATAGAATAAATCAAGGTACAAAATAAATAAATATCGAAATATGTGAAATAAAAGAGGAATAAATGGGTCAACACATATAATTATGGAAATAAAAGTAAAAATTAAATATATATACATAAATTAAAAGAATAAAGGGACAGGGACCGAAATGAACAAAAACGAAAATTAAAGGATGAAATTTAAAAAAAGCAATATTAATTTGAAATCAGTGACCAAAATCAAAAAAATGAAAAAAAGGAATGCATAGCAAAAAAAACTATAGCGGAGGGATTTAAAAAGTTTAATAAACCCATTTTGCTTTTGAAGCCTTCAAATTCTCTCTGAAAATCCGGATGAACACCTCCACCGGTGTTAATCAAAACCGCCGCCACCGCCGTGATTTTTCAGATTCTGGTGATGCGCCGCCGTGCGCCGACACACACCGGCGCCGAAATCTAGGAAAACCAAAAAAATTTTCTTTTTTTTTTTATATATCAAAACCAAAACACATTCCGAGCCCCCTTCCTTTGTTACCGGTTCACCTAGCTCGACCGAAGCCGAAAGATTTATCACCGAAAGAGGGAACGACATCCGTCGTTACATGCAACGGCGGCCTGAGACCAACGAGTGGGTAAACTCTAAACTTTTGTATATTTTTTTGTTGTTGTTTGATTTTTTTATTCGAACTAAAAAAGGGAGATGGGAAGATTTTTTTGCCTTCAAAGTTGAGTTTTTTTTATTGATTGTTGATAATTGACGATACAAAGATTTCATTCATATATATATATATATATATCAATTACATGCATTAATAATAATGAAAAAACTACTCTATTGTTGATGTGAAATCTGCCCATGCTTGATCTGATATTTGGTTTATTTTTTTGGTTTTGCACGTCTGGTGGTTGAGAGCAGGGTACGGAGGCGCGGTAGAGCAGCCACGTGATTGGGGAGGTTGAACGGCAAGGCGCGTGATGGAGAAGAAAGTTTACGGCGGTGGACGACACGCGCGCGAGCGATCCAGAAGGTTCTCTTGGGTGTGATCTGGACCGTTGGATTAGATCTGATCTAACGGCCAAATTTGAGGCGGCTGCAAAAAAAATAAAATAGGATATTAGGGTTTCCAGATATATTAGGGTTTAAAGTTATTTTGGGCCAAAAGGGCCACCTGTATTAAATACACATTGGGTTTGTAATATTTATGGATTGGACATTTTTATTTAATTGGATTGTTTATGGGTTTGATTTGATTTTTTTTAATAATAATATATTACTAATATTTTTTTAATAATAATAATAATACATGCTTACATGCACACATACACAGGAATTAACACATATATATACAAAGATACTGTATATATATACATACGATAACCACATCATATATATATCACAAACATTCATACACATAATAAATACATATGTTCATATTCATACAATAATTACATATTCACACGTACATAAAAACATATATATTTACATGCGACATAGTAACATTACATATACGTATACACAGATAATAATAGTAATAAAATAGATACATACTACCACACGCACATTCAAATATATGTATATATAGGCATTAATACATAGTTACTATAATTAAATAATAATATTATAATATTTACAATAAGGACAAAAATGAGTGATGACAGCAACTCTCTTTGCTTGTTCTTGTCCAACAAGAGCAAAGCAAAGACCAAAAGCACTCAATTTTTTCCTACTTCCTTATTTTGATCCTGAGTCACCACGCACTGAAGGTCCTACTGATGTTTCAAAAATCTTGGAGTTATGCACTGGAAGTCTTACTAATTGCCCGAATCACCATGCACTGAGGTTCTTACCGATGTCTAGACGATACTAATTTCCCCAAATCACCATGCACTAGAGGTCTTATTGGTCGCTCGAATCACCCTGCATTGGAGGTCTTATAGATGCTCGAATCACCCTACACTAGAGGTCTTACAGATGCTCGATCCATGCACTGAAGGTCTTACTGGTTGCTCGAAGCTTGAAGCTATTCTTCTTATTTGAAATTCTTCAATCTTCTACTAAAGTTTGGAGTTTGAAGCTGTTCTTCTCATTTGAAATTCTTTATTCTCTGAGGTCTGAAGCTATTCTTCTCATTTGAAATTCTTCATCCCTCAATTGAAATTGCTGAAGGTTGAAGCTGTTCTTCTCATTTGAAATTCTTCAATCTTCTGCTAAAGTTTGGAGTCTAAAGCTGTTCTTCTCATTTGAAATTCTTCATTCTCTGAGGTCTGAAGCTGTTCTTCTCATTTGAAATTCTTCATTCCTCAATTGAAATTGTTGAAGGTTAAAGCTGTTCTTCTCATTTGAAATTATTCAATTTTCTGCTAAAGTTTGGAGTATGAAGCTGTTCTTCTCATTTGAATTTCTCCATTCCCCAATTGAAATGTTTTTAATGATTTTTTTCTTCTAAAAATGACCAAAATAAATTAATGATATAGGTTAGCATACCCCTAACTTAAGGATGTCTAATTACTCATGATGCAAATTAAGGACCACTTGAGGTGAGCTCATCTTCAAGGAAGCTCATGGTTTCTTGCATTAAGGTTCTTTCTGCAGCTAATGTAACTCATTTTAAAGTCGGGTTCAAATCTTCATAATCTCATCTCTAAAGCCTTTTCAAATTTTCCCTTTGGATCGCTCTTCATATCTTGCTCAACTTAATGTTTGTGAGTCTTTGTTCTAAAATATCTCTGCCATAGATTGGCCATCTCATTGCCCTAACAAAATTTGTCCCACAATTTATGTTGTTTACACTGATTTTTAGCTCATTCAATTAGTAAAAAATTTTAGACATTGTAACTTCTTGGTCCATATTGATCTGGACTCCTATGTACAAATGATCTCTCCATTTGGACAAATTGCGTCCTACTAATTCCTTTTATTCTTGAATAAAGTTTGCCCCACTTTCAACTTTTAGGGTAAAAATGTTTTAAACTTATTCAATATAAAATCTACAAGTTTTAAAAATCTTATGCAAAAATATTATGTAAAACAAGTCCTATTTTCAAAATTTAGGGCAAAAATGCTTTGAATGCGAAAATTATGAAGATGAGTTTTAAAACATATTTTAATGCAAAAAATATTGTGTGAAGTCAGACCTGTTTTCAAAATTTAGGGCGAAAAATGATTTAAGCTCATTTCAATTTTAAAACTTATGAAGATGAGCTAGAAAATCAGTTAGTAGATTTGCAAAATTGAAATAAAAATTAGATACTCGAATATTAAGTGCAAGAATGTGTTTGTTTCGAATTGACAAAGCTCAACCTAAGTGAAGCTTATGTTTAAAAGACCGTGAAGGTTGCGGGACACGCGCTCATGTGAAGTCCCTTCTAGGCTATTAGGCTTCTGAGAGGGACATTTCCCATACCTAATTTCTATCCCAATTAAGTGGCTCTCTTGACCTCACTAACTCACCATGCCCCATACTTTCCTCATTTAGGTGTCGATTAGGCACTTGAAGCTTGACTTTTATTGAAGAACGGTTAACTCTTAGGCGGGATGTGATCTGAAGACAAAATTATCCAACTCAGGTATCCATATATGATCTGAATGGTCTTTGTAGGCTTGTAATGTAGGCTATGGCTCATGGTTATGCAAGAAGGGATATAAAGGCCCAAATAAGTGTTTAAGGGTGAAGAAACCAAGGATCATTTCCTCTTGGTGAAATGTCTTTTCTGTACTTGTTGATCTGAATGCGCTCAACTGAGAAAATCTTCTTTGATTTATTTCTTGGATCGCTCTAGACTGCCCATTTTTTTGGGTTTTCACCCTAGAGTTCATTTCCTCTTCTCATGTAGCTTTGGAACGATTTGCATCTTGGTTTAGCATTGATGTGTATTTTGAAGGTGATTGATCCACCAAAGTTCGTATAAATTTCCAATTTATTCATTTACCGCTTGAATTGGGGTATACCCACATAGGATCGCTTTGGACTACCCATTTCTGGGTTTTTACCCTATTTCCTCTTCTCTTGTAGCTTGCATCTTTGAATGAATGTTGATGCGCTTTTATTCAAATGTGATCAAATCTTCAAGGCTTTTATTATCATTTGTTGCACTTTCTGGCTTGGTGCTTTCAATCTTCACTGTTTCAAGTTTCTTGTTGGCAAACTTTTAATTTGGTGTAGCCAGTCTTTTCGAACAAAAAATTCTCTTAGCGGCTTATTTTGATGTTTCTCTAGTCTTCATATCTAGTACATCAATCCTTATATCTTGCGCTTATTCATGAAGCATTATATTTGTAATGTGGTCAAAACTGGGTGACTTCGATTTGTGAACAAAATCCTCGTCCTCTTTAGCCCCAAGTGTGGGGGTGATCCTTGATTTGGGTTATAATAGAAAGAAACGGTCAGGCTCAAAGAGGGACAACAAATGGATATTTTTCTTATTTATGAAGGGAATTGAAGGAATGCCACTCGTCATCCCATATATGGATATCAAAATAGTCTTCAGGGGTATAAGTTTAGGGTCAACACTCAATTTAAGGATATTAAACAAAAAACGCCTGAGAGGAGAATCCACTCAATGGGATCTTCCCATTATCTAAACACTCGTTTTGTTCCTCTCGTCTGCCTAAATAGAACAGAAGATGTTCACACTTGCAGTGTTCATTTTCCTCTAAACATAAGCTGCTCAGATTTAAAATTTCTTTTGCAATTAATGATATGTACATGTATATAGGGGAATACAAAAAATTATCCCACAGCAATGAATGAAATGTATAAAAATTAAAGAATACAATAATGTTTTCTAAATAACAAAGTGAAATTTTTATTATAACAAGAAATGACTATACTTTGACATTTGATTTAAAAAAATCTACGTCTTAGCTTATAGATTTCTTTTGCATTTTTCCCAAATACATAGGGATCAACGGTTTTGAGTTGCCTTTACCGGTAGCCGTTTGCTCCGGGCTAGCTGTATCATTCCCCTGGGTACAATCAGTTTATACCAATCATGACATTGGATTTTTCAAAGGATTTATTTTCCTTTGACCATTTGTAAAAATTGATTTTTGATGGACATCTGAATTATCCATTGTCTTAAACTTTACCGTGTTTAAGCACGTTATGCCAACATTTCTGTTGGACTTGCCAAACTCCAACAGCATGATCATCTCCAAGGTTTGTCTCAAATCTATAGGGTAGCTTGAAGATGCCCCATTGTGTTAAATTTTCTCCTCGTGTCGTGGCAGTTTAGGTCGAAGCTTGGGGCAACTTGGAAAATCAATCCTGTAAGTCTTTTGATTTCTCTTTCTTCTCTAGATAACTGAAGACTTGATCAATCGGTAACCAATAGGGCCCTGGAACAGTTAGTGCCATTAATCGCAAGTGTTTCTCAATTGTACTGATGAGAAGTTCTGCTTTTTGAAGTGAGTACCCCTCCCAAGTGGCAACAAAAATGATGCAATGACTTCATATGAATGTTTTACTAAACAAAATTAGAGATTTAGCAATATCGAAATATGAATAGCTATGCCATAAAATGTATGAGGCCATATAAATATGTCCTAATGAAGGAATGAATGCAAATAATGTGTTGATTCACAATCCTTAGAAACAGTCCTTAGAAAGAAATATATAATAATTTTAATTTTCAAAAATTTTGAAGAATGCAAAACAAATTAATATTTTTGAAAATTTAAATGGGCTAAATATGAAATTTTCAAACTTTGGGGGTTCAAATTAAAATTTTTTCTTAAAATAAAGGATTTTAATTAAATTTCCAAAAAATGAAATTTATCTCTGATTCCAAGATATAATTGATATTTTTCGTCAATTTCTCTTTTCTCAATGGGTCTTTGTTTGGCTAAAAGTGAAAATTTCAATCTTTGGGTATCATTATTATTATCAAGACATCACAGACTTCTCTCATATCTCGAATGTCCTCTAAATTGGACCGTTCTTGAATCAACACCATGTTATGATGTGATGCAAAAAATAAATGCAAAGAAAAGAGTGAGAAAAAAAACAAACATAAAAAGTTAGTACGACAATATAGTCGAATAAATTATAATAACAACAATAATTAAAGCAAATAAAATAAAAACAAAAAATGAAGGAAAAAAAATGAAGGAAAAAAAACAAAGCCTAAAAAGGGTTATCACTAAACAGACAACATAGCGGTATGGCTCTAAAGGGTGAGCTCTATGCTTCACTATATGAGGTTCGGTTCTAAAGTAAACGGTACTCGAACTATCTCTCGAACATCGATTCGAAGGAATACGACCCTTATACCATACGGGGGTGAAAACCTCACGAAATATAAGGATCGGATTTCGGAAGTGAATTACAACACTATACGGAGGTGAAAACCCCACAAAGCGAAGTAATCACTCCCACTTAATGGTTCTAAAACTAATGTATGGAGATTAAAAATTAAATTAAATCAAATTTCAATTATTTTTATTAAATATGATACAAATCCTATTAAGACCTAACTCCTTTTTTTTGAAAACAAAATAGTCTCCAGCGGAGTCGCCAAGCTGTAGCGACTAAAAAAATTACAAGTTTCCTTTTTTATTTGAAAATTTTTGGAAAGTATTTAAAGGGGAAATTTTAAAAAAGTTTGTATTTTGGAATAAAATTGAGGGAGTCGCCACCGATCGTTTAAAATTGGTAGATCGGACACCGAAAAAATAAAATCAGAGAAAACGGGTTCGGAGTTGGTTACGTACGGGGAAGGGTTAGCACCTCTGTTACGCCCAAAAATTGCTATCTAAAGGGTTTGTATCGTATTTATTAAGAAGAATAAAAGTTTGATTTAATATAAAAAACGTATAAGCGTGACAATTTAAAAATGCCTCGATTCACGGTACCAAAAGAGATGACACCTGGAGATCGGGATGGCACTCCCACTAGAATACCGGAATGAGAACTAGATTTAAAAAAAAAACTAAAGAAATAAAAAATACATGTACAAATAATATGCCAAATAAATAAGGCATGAAATAAAAAGCATGAATATTAAGTTCTAATAACAATGCACCATGAATTAAATATACATATACATATCAATGTAGGAAAAATATATTATATATTACATATAATATATATATATACACGTCATAACACAAAACAAGTTTATATATATAATATATAATACAATACTCATAATGTAAGAGAAAAAAACATGCCGTATCATATATATACTAGGTAAGCATAAATCAAGTATTTATATTAGGTAAAAAATAAATAATATATATATATATATATATATTACCATACATATATTAGGTAAAGACAATAAATATATATATATACGTATATATTTATTGGCTTACTTAGTCGTTTGTCTTAAGGGCTCGACTAAGGCCGCACGTCAGGCTGGTTCAGAAGTCTAGCCCCGTGAAAGTTGGTATCAGAGCGAGACGAGGGGGCTTGCCGTCGAGCCTACTTGGTGTTGCAGTCAAGTTAGGCGAGGATTTGCGTTCGAGCTAGTCAGAGTGAGCAAGCTAGTTCGTGGCAAAGAAGTGACTGAGATGGCATCACAATGGAGAAGAATGACAATGAACGAGGTAAAAGATTTCATTGAGGATCTCGATGATAGAACGTTCACTCTCAGTTCTCAATTAGAGGATTTGTCCAAGAAGGTGGATTCCTTCAAGGAGGAAATCACCAAAGAGACCCGAGAATCTCTCAACTTGACGATTGAAAAGATCAAACGTCATTCCGAGTGGTTACCGCCATTGACAAAGAGGGTATGTAGGCTTGAAGAATCCGAAGAGGAAGCCAAGCAAACCCAAGGTGTCTTCGAGTCCCGCCTTAACCAAGTGGAGTCCAAGGAAGACCGGTTTAAGGACGAGACACGACGAGTTCTCAGCGAGTTGGTGAATGTTCGAGGGAGTAATGCTTGCGAAGCTGAGGTGAAGGCTTTGCAAATCGAAGTGAATGAGCTCAAGGAAGAGCTACTCAGTTGCAAGAGTGCAATGAGTGAATAGGGTGCGCTTAACACCATCTTCGAGGGACTTAGGCCTGGGGCAAAGCTTGCATTGGAGCAAAGAGGTGCCCAGATTCAGAAGGCCAATGATGCGGCCGAGTTGCTAACCGAGCCTGCGGGAGACAAGCTAGTCAGTGCTGAGACATCCAAGCCGACGACGAGTGACTGTGGGAATGGCGAGGCTAAGTCCGTTCCAAAGAAGAAGGCGAGTAGGAAGATGAAATGCTACTTCTGTGATGGCCCACATGTGATAAGGAACTGTCCCGAGAAGAATCGCCTTGCGGCACTCATCAAGAGAGAAGATGAGTCAGAAGGGGAAGTAGTGCAACTTGGCGCAATTGCGAGTGTCAATAAGCCAAGGGAAATCCAAGGTGCGACTACGAGTGCCAAAGTAGTCAAGCCAAGGTCGAGCCGCTGTGCGACAGCAAATGAGAAAGCCGTCAAGCCGAGGGTGAAGAAGAACCAATTGGAGTGCTACCAGTGTAAGGGGCCTCACAAGTTGCGGAGATGCCCAGTTCGAGCCAAGGAGTCCAAGATGAGGGACAAGCCCGAGGGAAGCGAGGCTACAAAGCTTGGTTCGAAGCCGTCTAGTTCTGCCAAGGCCAAGGGAGACCGAAAGCAGAAAAAGGTGAACATGTCCAGGAAGGCTAGGAGAGTGCTTACCGAGGATGTTCGGGGAAAGAACATCGCTTTTGAGACCAATGAAGCGTCGAAGGGGGCCAAGCCGAGGGACATTGCAACCTTGGAGACACCACCCATGGGCAAGGTGGGGAACGAGCGAAGGACTTCGGGTAAGAAGTACCAATGCAAGAGGAAGCACCGAACTTCGAGGAAGAAGGGTCGATGCAAGATGAGTGCACCAAACTTCAAGTCAAAGGGGCGAGTGCAACGAGGGGTAACGGACCTTAGGCAAAAGGTGCCGATGAATGCAAAGAAATTCGACGAGGGAGGTTCGATGCAAAGGGGGCCAGACTTCGTGGAGACAAAAGGGCTGACCCATTTTAGAGTAAATGCAACCGAGAGAAATGTACATCTCAAACACAACTCTAGTGTTTTTGAGTTTGATTTGCCGAGTTTGATGAGCGTAGGTCGAGTTGGACCTAACCATCGGAGCGGGGGAGACAAAGCTTGGAAGGGACCTTTCAGAGTTCTAAGGAGCCAAACTGATGGGCTGACGAGTCTGAGAGTTCGTCCGGTGTTCAATGTGGTGACACCCAAGACTTTGTCGCGGGATCAAGGCAAACCAAGGCTTGTAGGAGAAAACACCTACAACGGCGATGTATCCGAAGGTGTCATAGCACGCGACATCACTTGGTGGGAAGAGTCAGAGCGAGCAGTCCTTATGGGGGGACATGAGCAAGCCGAGACGTCGAGAAGCCACCAAGACGATGTGAGTAATGGTGCAGAGGATCGAGGAAATCCATGGCGGCAGGAGTCGAGGCTAGCAGTTCATATGGGGAACAGCGCCAAGCCGAGGCAACAGGTAGCAGCATCCAAGGAGGCCCTACCCAGGATCGTTCTAGTGCAGCGACGAGGGCGTCGCCAAGTTTAGTGGGGGAGAATGTCACAGCCCAAACCTTTTGGTCCGAGATAGTTGCGCAAGGATCCGCCCAAGGGGTTCAAAGCGGATCATCGGACTTGCCAAGACCACCAGACTTGGCCCAACACTTGGAGAATGCTAGAGAGCCCGATCACACTAGCTTTTCAGAATGGCAGGAGACAAGAAGTCAAACGAGGAATCTTTCCATATCGGGTGTGATCAACTATCCAGGAAAGAAACCTACTAATTGATGTAATTAGGTAGGATTTGATATTCTTTCCCAGATTAGAGATTCTTGTAAGGATTTGGGCTAATCCTAGCCATCCATGTAAATCGATTCGGACCATTGATTGTGTGGGAGCTCAACTATAAATAGAGAGCCTCCCACTCTTATTTGTATCATCCAACCATCTCATTCCATTCATTCTCTCATTTGAGAATAGTAATAAGACTCTGAGGTATTTACTCTAGTTTCCTCTTGCTCCTTTCAATTGTCTTTGTTTCCAAAGCTCTTCGAGCTAGTTGCCTCTCGAGTGGCCAAGAGTAGCCACCATAGTGCTTAAAGCGCTTCTGCATCCATCGAAGCCTGGAGGGCTTGTCCGAGCCGTTGCCGAGCAGGAGTACTCGCAAGGCTAGTTGAAGGCTTACTTAGGCGCGAGAATCGACCGATTAGCGTCAAGGGCGTCTAAGGCCGCACGTTTGAGACTACGAGATTCTACGGGTGTGACAAGTGGTATCAGAGCCCACAGTTCGTAGCCACGGTTGGTGAATCGAGTGCTTGTAGAAGGCATTGTTGGAGATGGCGACAAGGAAAGGAGGAAACGCTGCAGCGCAGATGGGTGACGAGGCCCATGCTGTCGAAGGAAGGACCCAGAGGCATATAGACTTTGTTGCGTCGTGTGAGAAGATATGTGCCAAGTTCAAAACCACTAGGTTCCAGAGGAAAAACCTCGTGATTGCCAAGGAGAGCCTCGAGGTGAAGGACCAGGAAGGGGGAGTAGAAGACATATCAGGCATGACGGACAAAGTGGAGGGACGAAGTGATGCGGTTGAAGCAAAGGTACAGGCTTCGACAAAGATGGATGGGACTTTGCATGGCGGGGAAAAGCCATTGAGGGGGAACAAGCCCAAGATGCTAGTCCGACCATGGGAAATGAAGCCACGGAGGTGCTTCTATTGTGACGGAGAGCATCAATCAAAGGATTGTTCCAAGGAAGCCGACCTTTCATCCATCAAGGTAAACGATGAGTCTGTGAAAAGGGAAGCTAGAGCTGGCATGATTTTTTCGTCTACAACGGTCAAGCCGGAGGTGTAGCGAAAATGTCTTCGTTGCAAGGGGCCACACAGTTGGCTCGATTGCCCCGACAGAGTCAAGTCAAGGAGGAGAAAGTGCAATGGAAGTGTTTTCATTGCATGGAGCCACATCATTGGCGTGATTGCCCACATAGAGTTAAGCAGTCCAAGGTACAGGACGAGCCCGAAGAGAGCGAGGCTTTGAAGCTCGATTCGTTATGTGAAGAGCCACCATTGGGCAAGGTGGAGGGTGCATTGAACTTCATGGAGAAAGAAGCGGCAATGCAAAATGGGGCGTCGGACTTGAAGGGTGTAGAAGGGCCGATGCATTTTAGAGTGAACGTGAGGGAGTTCATCCCGAAGAAGGTACATCTCGAACACAATCTTTGTGTTTTTGGTTTTGATTTGTCCGGTTTGTTGGGTGTAGGCAGTAGAAAACCTAACCCATCAGATGGTAAAAGTTCAAAGGCAGCATCCAAACCTTTGTTCGAGGGTCATTGTGATCCAAGTGGAGACAAATCCCAGCTGCTAGGAAAGAGTTCCTACGGCTGAGATGTGTGAGGTGGTTCGATGAGCGATGTTACATGGCGGCGGCGAAGAGTCCATATGGGTGGACAACCCAGCACGAGTCAGGTGCTCTTTATGGGAAGAGCGGTCCTTATGGGGGGACAACCAAGCCCGATTCAGAGTTGGGAGAAAGCTAAGGTGCCAAGGAGGTCCCAGGATCATTGCCGACTTCATCCCGGAGTAGCGACGAGGGCGTCGCCAAGTTTGATGGGGGAGAATGTCACGGGCCGTGAACCCAGGTCCGAGTCATTAGCACCACAGGGTGAACACCAAGGTGTCCATGAGGTTCTGAGGCACACTTTGGGCTTGAAGAGACCACCAGATTTGCCCGATCCGTGGGAAGATCCAAGAAGGCTTATCCATCCACACCTATGTGAACATAGGAGATTCTTTCTATAGATAGCTAAGGAATATTCATGGCATTATGCCTTGTGGTTGGTAGAGTTGTATCTAGGCCGTTGATGTAAATCAGTAGGGACCGTCGGATTAGAGGGGACTCAACTATAAATAGAGGCCTCCCCACCTCAGTTGTAATCATCCATTCTTTCATCTATTCTTGAGTAATAGAGAGCACATTCACTCTAAATTCTCTGAGTTGTTCTTCTCTTGTTCTTCGCGTTCTTTCAGAGTTCTTCGTAGCCGATCTCATAGTTTGCTTCCGCTAAGAACGATCTTGCGTTCTTCGGTGCCTTCAAAATTCGATCTTTCGGGTCAAGGATTCAGGCTTACTTAGTCGTTTGTCTTAAGGACTCGACTAAGGCCGCACGTTGATAAAAACATGTACATAATACACTAACGTATATTAGGTATTTTTTTCAAGGTAAATCATATATAATAATTAATGAATATAAAAATAATTGATGAATATACTACCAAATATACACGATACAAAAATAAAATTAAAAGGTTAATAAGGCAATGTGAAATTAACAATGGAATAAATCAAGGTACAAAATAAATAAATATCGAAATATGTGAAATAAAAGAGGAATAAATGGGTTAACACATATAATTATGGAAATAAAAGTAAAATTAAATATATATAGAAATTAAAAGAATAAAGGGATAGGGACCGAAATGAACAAAAACGAAAGTTAAAGGATGAAATTTAAAAAAAGCAATATTAATTTGAAATCAGTGACCAAAATCAAAGAAATGAAAAAAAGGAATGCAGAGTAAAAAAAAACTATAGCAGAGGGATTTAAAAAATTTAATAAACCCATTTTGCTTTTGAAGCCCGGTATAAATAACAATTATATATTTTTTGAATCATTTTTAACCTAAAACCCAAAAAAATCACAAAAGCCTTCAAATTCTCTCTGAAAATCAGGATGAACACCTCCACCGGTGTTCATCAAAACCGCCGCCACCGCCGTGAATTTTCAGATTCTGGTGATGCGCCGCCGTGCGCCGACACACACTGGCGCCGAAATCTAGGAAAACCAGAAAAATTTTCTTTTTTTTATATATCAAAACCCCAACACATTCCGAGCCCCCTTCCTTTGTTACTGGTTCACCTAGCTCGACCGAAGCTGAAAGGTTTGTCACCGGAAGAGGGAACGACATCCGATGTTACATGCAACAGCGGCCTAAGACCAACAAGTGGGTAAACTCTAAACTTTTGCATATCTTTTTGTTGTTGTTTGTTTTTTTGATTCGAACTAAAAAGGGGAGATGAGAAGATTTTTTTGCCTCCAAAGTTGATTTTTTTATTGATTGTTGATAACTGATGATACAAGATTTCATTCGGATATATATATCAATTACATGCTTCAATAATAATGAAAAAAACTACTCTATTGTTGGATGTGAAATCTGCCCATGCTTGATCTGATATTTGGTTTATTTTTTTGGTTTTGAACGTCTGGTGGTTGAGAGCAGGGTACGGAGGCGCGGTAGAGATGCCACGTGGTTGGGGAGGTTGAACAGCAAGGCGCGTGGGCGCGTGATGGAGATGAAAGTTTACGGCAATGGACGGCACGCGCGCGTGAGGGATCCAGAAGGTTCTCTTGGGTGTGATCTAGACCGTTGGATCAGATCTGATCCAACGGCCAGATTTGAGGTGGCTGCTAAAAAACAAAATAGGATATTAGGTTTCCAGATATATTAGGGTTTTAAGTTATTTTGGGCAAACGGGCCACCTGTATTAAATACACATTGGGTTTGTAATATTTTTGGACTGGACATTTTTATTTAATGGGATTGTTTATGGGTTTGATTTGATTTTTTTAATAATAATATATTACTAATAATAATAATAATAATACATGCTTACATGCACACATACACAGGAATTAACATACATATACAAAGATATTGTATATATATACATACGATAACCATATCATATATATATCACAAACATTCATACACATAATAAATACATATGTTGATATTCATACAATAATTACATATTCACACGTACATAAATACAGATATACTTACATGTGACATTAACATTACATATAAGTATACACAGATAATAATAGTAACAAAATAGATACATACTACCACACGCACATTCAAATATACGTATATATAGGCATTAATACATAGTTACTATAATTAAATAATATTATTATAATATTTACAATATGGACAAAAATGAGTGATGACACGTACATCATAGGCGTGAAGATGGTAATGGTCATGTGGAATACGCGGAATGGGCTGGTGGAAGCCAAATTACCTTAACACTCTATCTGCAAAGTGGATCTCGACAGCAGAAAAGTGAATCAAAGGTGTAACACTGCACCATAAAATTGGATCCTTCATCAAATATCCTGGTACAAATATGTGGTCATCTTCATAGGCCTTTCAAACAAATTGCAAAAAATGATGATTTATAATAAGACATCTAAAAAACTCAGATGTGAATAATACATTTAACGAAATAAACTTTCCACTCATATACCTGCTCTTGACAATAGAAATCAATAATAGATTTAGAAACTTTCCTCGTACCATTTTCATTCAAATAAAAAATATTTGAAGAACAAGTTAATTTAATTTAAATATTCAACTAATAATACGGATATTTACCTTGCAACAACAGGAAATTGTGCATCTGTTCGAGTAGGCGGTGTAAAAAAGGGAAGTTGTAACCCTCTTGACCCGATCTAGTAGCAAGACCGAACCGAGTGAGCTACATTAGGGTTTGTCGAGACAAACCCAAAAGATTTACATTGAAAATGGTCTTTTTTTCTTTTATCTTATCTGAATGTATGTTTAAGTTCTATGGTGATCATGCTGGTTATGGTGATGGTTACAAATCAATCAGGTGTCAAATTGACATCCAATTGTTCGAATTTGCAAAGCAGGGACTAAAATGTAATTTCCAAAAATTATGAGGTCAATCATAAAATTAAAGTTATCAATCCTTAATTAGTCATATTCTATACCTTTAGGTTAAATTCCAACTTAAAATAACCATTCAAACTCATTTAATTGCATAATTATAGAACAAGGACTAAATTGCAAAGAATACAAACTTCAGAAGGCATCCTAACTGAAATAACGACTGGCGTACCGGTACAGGCACTTGCCGTATCGCAACGGGGTGAATTTGCAAAGGCGTACCGATACGGTCCTCAAGCGTATCAGTACGGGTAGGTGATTTTGAAAATCTTAGATTCCAGTAGCCAAAGGGAATATCGATACGGTAACTCGTGTACCAACACTAGACCTATTTTCCAGCTATGCGTACCGATATGGTCCCTAGGCATATCGGTACGCCAAGGCAATTTTGCCGAGATTGAGCTGAGATAGGTCTCCGTGTATTGATCCCTGAGGACCCGTACCGGTACTGACAGACCTGTAATGACCTCTTGGTCCAACATATGACACTTTGGCTCAATCTAGCATACTTCAAACTATATCTAATCATCATATAACTTCACGAACATCAATTCCTCAAACATAGCAGCATGATAGAAGCTCAAACATAACATCTCAAATCCAAACATTACTCCTATATGCATAATTTCTACCCAAGCATGCATAATGTTTCCCAACCCCTCAAATCCAAAAATTAAGCATCATACATGTCCAAAACATAAAACCAAACTTGTACAAACAAGGAGTAACCAAAATAATCCTCCTAAATACCACTTGGTCACATTGCCTCATTACTACTTAGCATGTATAAAACCATACGTTTAAAATGTCTCAATCCTTGGTTCTCTTCTTGCGTACTTACTATCCGTAAGGCCTATTTCTCTTCATTGATGAGAAAAGAGAGCCTAAGCTATAAGCTTAGTGAGGGAAATCTAAAAAACACTCATCAATGCATTTAAAACCATTGTAATTCACTTCAATTTATAGTCTCGTGTCAAAATCATCTCATGCTTTAGTAATCTCTTCAAGTATGCACATTTAAATCATTTGTAACACATGTATCAAGGATTCTATCTCAAACCTCAATTTAAGCTTCATATGTCAAAATCTCTATAACAAGCTTAAAGTGCATCTCATGTATAAATCACATTATACAAATATAATCCATTTCTCATGATACATTAACTCATATATTAGCTTACAAGTGACTCAAAAACCAGAACCATTTCAATTATAAAACACATCAGATACACAGATTTCCCCAAGTGGTTCCTATGACCACTTCACATACATCCTCAAACTGGAGCAATAGGACAATTACCCACCTTAACGGTTATGATGTATAAATCCACCTGCTGGAGAAAACAGAACAATTACCCACCTCGACCGCTGCAGTTCTCATGGTGGAGCAACGAAATAATTACCTACCTCTACACACATGAGGTGACTTATTATAGTGCACTTTAAACCCTATGGCTAGCCAACTATATCCGATAACATTTTAAACTCAGCCACTTATTAATATATTAATTAAAACAACATTACTTCACTACTTTACATATGCATCAAACCATGTATTTTTGTAAACATGAAATACTTTCATAAATCATATACCATTCTCAATAGTCATCATATATGATCGTTGCAACATCTTTCATTTCTAAAACATGCATAATACAGTGAGTAATCAAAACCATAACCATGTGCATGAGATTTTATTTTACAAAATCGAAATTGAGAGAGAGCTCAACCAATACTTACTTTCGAGCTTAGATAAGTGTTTCAAACTTTATCTAAACTCCCAACAACCATCTTCACACCTTTTAAAAGTAGTAACATGTGTTTCCACTTACCAACAATCCAAAGCTCACTAGCCGATGCAAGAATCAAGCTTCTAAAGCTTCCGCAATCTCTCTAAAAGCTATCGGATTCAAATCCCCTGCTTCACCCAATCAAAAACAGAGGATTAAAGCATTTTCATGCACCTCTAATTTCCAGCAACCAACAACACAACTTCACCTCACAAGAACCCATCAAAAACCTCTCTAAAACAATCAAAATTATCATCAAACCTCATCTAAACAAAGCCCAACCACAACTCAATGATTCTAACATCTTAACAACATCAATTAACATCCAAAAACATCTTGATTACGTCCTTATACCTCCAGCATCTCTACAGCACCAAGATCACACCAAAATCTAACTATTTACAACCTAGAAGACTAGCAATTCACATAGTTTCGGAATTACTTTAACTTATCACTTATTTCAACATTAAAACACACCTTAATAGAGATATAAATCAATTAGATTCATCACAAAATAGATCAAAAACAATATTTAACTAAATCTACATAAAACTCAATTTAATTACCAAATCCATGTTTAAATCATAGTTCTATAACATAAATCAGTTGTAAAGGATCAAGAACTTGGGAATTTCAATAAAGAACCTTTAATTAGAGGAGAGAAACAAAAATCACCTCTAATTGCTGATTTCTCCCTTAATTGGCAAAGATTTGTTTAAATCCAAGTAGATTTGTTGCAAGAATCAAATGAAATCAAGTAGAAAATAAAAAGGAAATCAAATAGAATTGATTCCTGGAAATTTTGGAAGAATTTTGATAGTTTGCCTGCTGAGAAAGTTGAGAGAAAAGTCATATCAAAGTTAGTTCTTACGAAATAAAAATCCTTTTATTAAATCCAATTTCTTTTAATATTAAAAATCAATTAATACACTTTAAAAATAGCCTAAATCAAGGAAAAAATTTGATGGAAAAGATTGGTCAAATAGCTCCTTAAAGATTCTAAGTTTTGACCCTTTTACGATTTAGTCACCAAAAACGGTTTTGAAAACTTTACATTTTATTCACTAGACCAAAATGTCCCAAAATCAGATTTAATTACTTCAAATTGAATTTACCAAAATACTTAAAATATTAATTAAGTATTTTCTATCATTTTTTCATATTTTATTTTAGCCAAAAACAATTTATTAGAATTTATTTCCCGAAACTAACTCGAATTGCCTAATCTAGTTCCCTGAACTGAATATCCAATTCGATTAACATCTAGGCCCAATTTCAGGGCATTACAGAAGTTGCTACCAAGCCCACACGTGAAACAACAACAAAATCCACCAATACCGCCTACCCTCTTACCCTTATTCATCATAGCACCCTTGCATAACTCACGATACAAGCACACTAATATGGCTGATTCCTGACTATATTCACAATCAACTTCCCAATGAGTATCCAAAAAATGTAGATACCGTACACTGACCATATTGCCAAATTTATCTGGCATCAGTATCCCTCTAATCATCTGTAGGATATATGCTCGAGTGACCTTATATATTTCATCAACTGTACTATAGTCATTGAGTCGAAATTCACTCTCCAGCCAACTCATTTTCACACGAGACCCTCTCACGTTACCTCCATATGGCACCTTCCCAAGGTACCTTTCACAAATTGTAATAGTTAAACCCTCAGTACGCTAGACCAATGGCTTCCCCTTTACTGGGACCCCAATAAAATAAACCATGTCTTGTATCGTGATCATGCATTCTCTACAAGACATATGGAATGTATGCTTTTTGGGTCTCGAACGCTCAAATAGAGTAGTAATCAATCCGGGAATCAACTTGTACCTACGGAGAAATGTGGCATGATAAAATCCCGCCACATACAAGAAATTCAGGATTTTGTGGTCTAGGGGTTTGGCTACCATGCACAGATGATGTTTAAATGTATCCTATGTATCTTATAAATAACACATTATTGAAACATAATTATTAACAAAAATACACATAAGTGACCAATTTTGTAATAAATAATTTTTTAAAAAATTATACCACCTCAACAACGCTAAGGCTAGTAATGTATCGTTCTTGTAAATGCAATAGATGAGCTTGCTCAGCCATCCTACATTCCATATATTAGAAAATATTAGTAAATCAGGACTAAATCTACTACGTTAAAAAATAACAATCATAAACAAATAAAAAATAACTCGGATAATCCTTTAAACTATCATATCAACGATTATCATTAATCAAATATTTATGTTAATTTTAGTTTAAATCTAATAAACCATAAATTAAACAATATTCTCTTCAACCACATAAATAAATCTAAAAAAATCCAAAACTAACTATATTCTCTAGAAATATTCTAACAACAAAAATAAAAAAATCAAATTAAAAATTAAAAAAATTAAGAAACTTAAATTAAACAATAAAAATACAAATCTACTTACTAAATTTTCTTCAAAAATCTTTTCAACCCTATATTAAAAAGTTTTAATTTCTCTTAAATTAAGTATCTACTTATTTATTTTCTCCAAATATTCAAATAAACATCTAAAAATTAAAAATAAAACATTTTTATTATAAATAAATCTAATAAACCATAAATTAAACAATATTCGCTTCAACCACCTATAAATAAATCTAAAATAATCAAAAACTAACTATATTCTCTAAAAATATTTGAACACAAAAAATTCAAACATCAACTTAAAAATTAAAAAAAGTAAGAAACTTAAATTAAACAATAAAATACAAAACTACTTAATTTAAGAGATTCTCATATCTCTTCAACCCTATATTAAAAAAATAGTTTTAATTTCTCTTAAATCAAGTATCTACTTATTTATTTTCTCCGAATATTCAAATATACATCCAAAAAAAACATTTTTATTATAAATAAATCTAAGAAACCATAAATTAAAATTTTTTATTCTCTTCAACAACCTATAAATAAATCTAAAAAACATCAAAAACTAACTATATTCTATAAAAATATTCGAACAACAAAAATTCAAATATAAACTTAAAAATTTAAAATTAACGAACTTAAATTAAATAATAAAATAAAAATCTACTTACTATATTTTCTTCTCAAATCTCTTCAACCACCTATTTAACACAACAATTTTAAACAACAACTTAAAAATTTTAAAAAAATAAAGAACTTAAAATTATCAATAAAATACGCATCTATTTACTATATTTTGTTTCAAATTTCATTCTCTTCAACCACCTATTTAACACAAAAAATTCAAACAACAACTTAAAAATTTTAAAAAATAAAGAACTTAAATAACAATAAAATACAACCAATGTACTATATTTTCTTCAAATTCCCTTCTCTTCAACCACCTATTTAACACAAAAAAATAAAAAACTTTAACTTTCGTAAAAACTACAAAAATATACATTAAAAATTAATTAAATAATATTAATAATTAAAAAAATAAAATACATATCTTACTCAACATAAAAAAATTTCTCCAATTCTCCAAATCTCCAAATCTTCTTCTTCTTCAAATTTTTTTCTCCACACTATCTATCTTCAACCCTTATTTAACCTCAAAAAAATTAAATCCCAGCCACTCACACCACCTACCCAATTAAATCCCACTGTCCATCCAACCAATCCTAAATTCTCTCTCCCTCATACCGGCTATATTCATCCATCACCTTTTATTTCTTTTGCAACAATAATACACTGAATGCATGCATGCAGACTGACGCATGGCAGAGGCAGTGCAGGGTTGAAGTCAGATTCAGCTGAATTCGACTTTGACCCACCCCAACACCCTGCATAGTTGACACGTGGACGACACACCCTTAATCCTACCCTATTCAAAGTCGAACTCAAATGAGGTTGCCTTTAGCTTCTATTTTTTTTACTATTCATAGTCTGGATTCAAAAGAATCTGACTTTAAGTGCACTGTAGAAATATCAATATTTCGGGAAATATTTGGCTGAGTTCCCTATATTAAAAAATTATTAAAACAATATTCAAGTAAAAAATCCAAAAAGTTACAGAAGTCTAATAGATTCCACTTTTGACAAATTTCGTCAACATTTATCGTTATTACAAAATATTATTAAAATATTTAACATTTTTAATAACTATATTAATTATCCCATAAATATTATAAAGGTCAATGTTAATCTAATTTTCTTATAGTATTCCAACTTCTTCAATAAATTTTTTACTTTTAAAACTTTAAATTCTTCAGCAGATTTAAGAGGTTAATCTATTTCTGCTGTCATTTAATTATGGGGTTTCGTTTTGATCACGATCTTTTAATTTTGTTAATTAGATCACATAGTTATTTAAATGATATCAATCAAGGCACTGATCATTAAAAGTTAAAAGAAATACTAACGTGATAGTTAAATAAATTTGTATAATTATATATTTAGTCTTTATTCTTACATATTTTTATCAATTTAGTCATAATTTTAATTTAATTCAATAAATTTAATCATTCATTCAGATTGTGACATGTGTCACCGTTATGTGTATATATTTTCGAATTATATTTTGTTTAATATGTCATATGCAACGAGTTTAGACCAAAGGGTTACTACTCTTTAAAATATATAAAATATGTTATACTTTTTAATTAAATATTGAATTTGGTTTAGTGATATTATATTTTTTATAGTTTCCTGGGTGACCATGGGTTCGAATCTCCCTCAAACCCATTTCCCCTCTGTTTTTCATCAAAACTATAACTTTTAATAAGTTATATGCTTTATTTGGCAACTAGCGGATATCTGATAGTTGATAGCGAATGGTATTAATTGATAGCTTATAGTAGATTGCATTAACCGATTTGACTAATTAATTGCATTAAATGATTGTATAATAGTGCTTGGAGAAAGTCATGGTTTGACTCAAGATAAAATTTAAAAAGGTACGTTTCTCTAATTTTTATTTATTCGATTATATTTGATCTGTTTCCTCAAGTGAATGGAAGCATGATTAATTTAATAATATGATTATTATAGAGTCTATATTTGCTCAAAAATAATCATTCTTATGCATCAAAAAACTCAGTTGTAGACTTCTCTCTAGTTTAGGTTATGAAAATTCGCTTTGATCCATGTTGAGATAAAGATTTTGATATAACTCTTATGAAAAATATTTTTATACTTCAATAATATTGTAAAAATAATTCAAAGTCCATCTAACTTAAAAAATATATTTGAAAGGATTTTTGACTTGTATAAGCATTTTAAAATGTTTTAAAAGTCAAAAATTGTCTGTGAGTATCGGTACGAAACTCTAGTATCGATCCTCAACAACTCATACTGGTACGCGAAAGAGTTTCATATTCCAGTAAGTTATCTTCGTACTGGTACTGGCTATGTCGTACCAATACGCAAGGTCCCGTACTAATACTCAAGTATCGCGTGCCGGTATGCCCTGCTCAATATGAGTAACAACTTTTTCTGTTTTAGGCAGGTACCGATAAGGCTGATTGTGTACCGATACCACTACAGTAGAAGAGCATTTATTGCTAGAAATTAAGTTTCCGACGGCTCCAAGTCAACCCCAACGGCTAGTAACGGCCATAAACTCACTAGAGGGTTTAAAAAGACCTCTTCAAGTAGCCATGGAACATCAATAAACATCCTTGCCAACATTCAATGTTAGATAAATCATTTTTGTAGTGAGCTCAATTGTCATATTTGCTCAAGTGTTTAGATTTTGGGTGAATGCTTAATTTACAAACAAATTTTCCTATAGAGGTTTTTCATTGTTTGCTAAATTGTATTTTTCTCTTAGGTAGAGAGTGTCTCAAAGCTATGGGGTATAAGTTTTGTGAGTTTGTAAGGTTATCTCTTTTTCCATAAAAGAAAGACAAATTTAGTGAATTTGTGGAAAATCCTTAGTTGGAAAGCTAAGGTAGTGGATGTAGACTTGGTTTAGAAGTCGAACCACTATAAATTCTTGTGTTAATTTTTAATCTTCCATTGCTTCCATCACTTTCCATCAAAGGTCAATTCACTTCCTCTTGGCCAATTCGGTTGAAGTAATTCGAACCCATCAATTGGTATAAGAACGAGGCTCAAATCGATGGTCTAACAACCTTTGAGGTGATCCTAGAGGTGTTCAATCTTTTCTACATCAACTAGTATATTAATTTAGTCAAGCCATTGATATCAATCAAGCCACTGACTGTTAAAAGTTAACAGAAATACTAACGTGGTAGTTAAACACATTTAATCCTTATTACTTACATATTTTATTAATTTAATCCTAATTTTAATTTAATTCAATAAATTTATTCCTTCATTCAGATTGTGACATATGTCACCGTTATGTGTACATATTTTTGAATTATATTTTGTATAATATGTCATATACAACGAGGTTTAGACCAAAGGGGTTACTACTCTATAAAAATATAAAATATGTTATAATTTTAATTAAATATTGAATTTGGTTTAGTGATATTATATTTTTATATGCACCTGGGGGTTTGAATCTCCCTCAAACTCATTTCCCCTTTGTATTTCACCAAAACTTTAACCTTAATAAGTTATAGGCTTTATTTGGCAACTAGCAGATAGGTGATAGTTGATAGCGGATGATATTAATTGATAGCTTATAGTAGATTGAATTAACTGATTTGATTAGTTGATTGCATTAATTGATTGTATAATAGTGCTTGGAAAAAAGTCATGGCTTGACTCAATATAAAATTTAAAGAGGTACGTTTCTCCAATTTATGTTTATTCGATTAGTTTTGTTTTTTTTCCTCAAGTGAATGCAAGCATGATTAATTTAATAACACGACTGTTATAAAGTCTATATTTTCTCGAAAACAATAATTCTTATGCGTCAAAAAACTCGATTATAGACTTCTCTCAAGTTCAGGTTATAAAAATTTGCCTTGATCTAAGAATTTTTAAGGGAGGCATTCTCTAAAATGAATGCAAACATGATAAATCACTATTTAGTTAGTGCATATAACTCATATATGATTCAAATTATTTCACAATTGAAGTTTTCTGGTCAGAGTATCACTGATGTGGATATGTTAATAAAAACATACTCCACTTTTCACGCAAATAATGTTGTCCTTCAAACACAATATCGTGAAAAAGGTTTTAAGAAATATTCTGAGTTAATATATTGTCTTCTTGTAGCTGAGCAAAACAATGAGTTACTAATGAAAAATCATGAATCTCATCATACTGACTCCTCCATTCCCTAAAGTGAATCTGACGTTTTATAGCGGAAATAATAAAGGCCACATAAGTAGTTGTTGTAGCGATTGAGGCCACAAATATAGACATGAACAAGATGATTATTTTAAGAATCTTATACCACCAAAAGTGGAATTATAAGGATGGAAAGTGTGATAAAGATCATATTAATAATGTGGAATCTTTATGTTATCGATAGGGTGGTACAAATCATAGGTCTCGTACTAGTTGTACATTGAAGCATCTTGTGCATCTTTATTAACAATCATTGAATGATAAAGGAAATAAAATATAAACAAATGTTGTTTGTGAAAATAACGAAGATGATATTGGTCCAACTCATCTAGATGTTGTTGATCTCCTTACATCCTTAAAGGGAATATTTCGTCTTTTAATTTATTTTTGCATAACCCTGAAGGGAATAATTAATCTTTTAATTTATTTTTTATTTATTTCAATTTACTTTACATAACAATTGTTATATTTTTATTTTAAATATTTTGTGACATTTATTTATTTTCTTTAACAATTCAAAAGGTTAATGTGAGTACTATATGTAATGCACCAAAATTTTGGTTAGTGACCAAAATGAAAATTTTGAAAGTTTGGTGGTCAAAGTATAAACTTATTTATTTTCTTTAACAATTCAAAAGGTTAATGTGAGTACTATATGTAATGCACCAAAATTTTGGTTAGTGACAAAAATGAAAAATTTGAAAGTTTGGTCAAAGTATAAACTTTGAAAAAGTTTAGGGACTAAATTGTAATTTTCAAAGGTTATGTATTTTAGTCTCGTAAATGAATAGTTCACCCCAAGAATGAAATTTTTGTGTTACCCGAATTTTTCGTACGGAGCTTGTATTTTTGGCTATAAAGCGATAAAGTTTGGAAAAATATTCGGATAATCGGATCGAATTGGATATTCAAGATATTTTAAAGGATTATAAGGCAAGGTTAAAAATGTCATTTCCATGTCTTGAAATGGTAGGATTTAGCATGGACCATTGGATTTAAAGTAGATTTCCATGTTAAATATGAACCGTTGGATGAAAAATGGCAAGATGTTAATTTTGGAAAATTCCAAGGGCAAAGTTGGTAATCACTAACTACTTGGATTATTTTTGACCCTTGGATTGGTATGTAGACATGTGGCTGGATATGGAGCTTTGGATTTCAAGGGCAGAAAGGTCATTTTGTCATAAGATGAATTTTAAATTCATTTAATTAAAAAGATGATAAATGGCTTAAATTAAATTAAAAGGATAGAAAAATCAAGAACTTCTCCATCTTTATTCCCCCTTGTTCGAAACACACACCCAAGGTAAGAAAGAAATTTATTCTTGATTTTTCAAGCTTATTTAGTTGGAATTTTGATGAAAGCATGAAACATGAAGTTGATCTACATGAAATTCTTTATCTTTTGGTACTATTTGTTCATGCTTTCCTAGCTTGAAACCTTAGTTTTGTGAATTTTATGGATGACGGGGATGTTTATATATGATGTTTTAAGATGAGATTTTGATGTAGTTGTTGTTGTAGAATTATATCAAAGCTTGTATGATGATTAAAACTACTTGGAAGTTGATAAATCCTAATTTGTTTAAAGTTAGGGTTTTGACAGGAATTTGAATTTGGATTGATTTTGATATGGGAATGATTTTAGAAGCTTGGAAATGAGGTTTAGAAGTTGAATTCATGCTTGAATCAAGTTGGAAAATTTGGATGTGGAAACCCTTCAAATTTGACATTTAGGAAGAAATTTAGGGAAAATTTCTAAGGTTAGAAATGATGGGAAAATGATGTTACAAGGCTTAGAATATTGGTTGGACCAATTTGGAACTTTGTTAAGTTTTAGGGACCTTTTTCGCATATTTTGGGAAATTTAAGGATTAAGGTAAAAATGTTGAAAAGTTGAGGTATTATGCTGAAACTTTATGTTAGAAGATTAAATTGGATCATTTTGGAAATTTTCAAAGTGTTGAGGATCAAATGGCAAATTAAGGAAAATATGGGATTGGAATGGAAATTGGTTAGAAAGTTATGTATTAAGCTTGAAAGTGTTTTAGAATACTTGGATATGTTGTTTAATGATTGAATTTAAGGTTTAATGGCAAGGGATCATTTTGAATAATTTGGAAAGTTGAAGTGAATTCTAAAAGAATTCATTTTATGATTATATTATGGAAAATTAGATTTTCTTGTGAATTTGTGATGGTTATGAATAATAAAGGGTTTTTAGGAATTTTATTCCTAATATATGTCTATGTTAGATTGATACTAACATACGCTTTGAAATGTATGTATTCGATAAACGATGATTTTATAGATCGTGAACGTGATCAAGATCGTTTTGCGAACAAGTCTAAAGCTAAGGAAAAAGTTCAAGAGTAAAGCTACAAGCTATAGTAAGGTTTACTAGTGAGGCATCAGGTGAGAGCAATGCATACATAACATTATGCATGGATGTTTTATACATCACTGGTAGGACTTGCGATGAGTCTACCTGGTATATATATTGTCATGATATTTATGTCATTGATGGTGGAAAACAAATGCATTGATCACTAGTTATTGATGATGGTATGCTATGAATGTTATTTTGGGTATGAACTGCCCAATGTCTAATTATAATGATATACATTGCCATGGATGGAACAAATACTGAAATTATGCCCAAATAAGTCAATTGAGGGACATGATATAGTTGGCATGCCATAGAGTCTAGCAACACGCTGCATAATCGGGAATTCAGGATACCACTATAGTATACCTAAAGGTTACTTAGTGTATGGTTAGTACAACCTTATAAATGTGCGGGAAGCACTTCGGTGCATATTTGAATCGTGTATCCAGGGTCCTCATAGGTCTATATTTGGGTTGTGAAAAAGGGGGCTAAGAATTCGAGCCATAAAATCGGATTATGAAATCGGTAAACATTTTATAAACATGTTAAAGAGTTTATACACTCTTAAAATTATGGCAAATATATTGGTAAGAAAATGTATATCCAGTTTATATCATATTTATGTATGATGAACATGATGGTAAGTCATATCTAGTGATTATAATGCATGAAAACGGTTACATATTATTATTTTGTTATGTTATTTGCACTAAATATTATTGTTGCCTCACTAAGTATATTCTTAGCGTGTGATGGTTTTCACGCGTAGGTAAAAGACAGAAATCGGAGTAAGGAGTAGGCATCCTACTATCTGGAGTATATAAACGGTATCAGTAATAACAGCCTTGGATGTATTTTGATGTTTCTAGTTGGCATGTAAATATTAAAATTTGCCGGTTACATACTAGTTTATATATATGGTTTGTAACAATATATAGACTAGTTTATGTTTATGGTAGATGATGAGTAATCATATTATAATTAAAATGGAGTAATAATCAAATAGAGATAAATTAAGTAATCGGGTAGATTTTTATCTTAGGCATGTTTTTAGGCCGTTATATTCTATATATTTTATAGATAAGACTTGTTAAGTTGCTACCTGAAATCAGACTTAATTCGATAAGATAAAAATTTAGTAAATGATTTTACGCAAAAAATTGTGATACCCTAATTGGTATTTATTATAAAATACTGATTAGAGTGTTACATTTATTGGTATTAGAGCTACAGGTTTAGCCAGTTCTTGACATAAATCGAGTATATAGATAGTGTGAATTATATACATGCCATTAGGATGTCAAGATTACTGATATTTGTATGAGTATAATTGGATGCCTAGTAATTAATGTTGTTACTCCTTACTTATAATGGTTGATTGTGACGTTAACAAATATCAGATCATCGAGAATCTCGTCAGGCATTTGAGTAAGATATACCTACTCAGAGTGGATGGAATGAGGTGAATCAGAATCCACCTTAGGGGCAGCCGAATATGGAGCCAGTAGCTCAAGAATAGAGAAATATGGCTATGCAAGACCGAGGCTTATTTCTTCAAGCATTGGATGCTATTATCAATTGGAGAGCAGCAGTATCAGTTCCAAAGAAGTTAAGACAAATAAAAGCACCAGAATTTAAAGGCGACATTGATTTTGATCCTATGGCTATTGGCTGAATGATATTAAGAATATGTTGAGTAGGATTCCTTGTGATGATCAAGGAAAATTGGAAGGAGTAGTATCTCTTCTGATGAAGCAAGCCAATGTGTGGTGGAATATAGTCAATATACGGGTTCCTCCCGAACATATTACATGAGAGTTCTTTCAAAAGGAATTCAAAGAAAAGTATATTGGGGATCTGTTCATTGAGGAAAATGAGGCGACAGTTTCTGGATTTGAAGCAATCGGGCAGGACAATCTATGAATACGAATGTGAACTCAATAGACTGAGCTGATTTACAAAAGAATTCCTTCCAACTAAAAAATCTAGGATTGATAAGTTCATAGCTGGGTTGGACTCTCAGTATAAAAGGGTATTGGTTTCCCGCAACTTCACCACTTTCCAAGAGGCGGCGAACCGAGCAAAAGCTATAGAGAAAGTGGATCTTGAGGAAAAACCAAAAAAAAATAAGTCCAGTCAGGAAAAAGATCAGGATGTTCTTTTACTGCGTCGCTATTCAAACGCAATAAAGGTTTTCCATAGCAAAGCCAAGCATCATCGGCTTCTTCTACTAAAAAGGGATTTTCAGGAGGGAAATTTAAACAAACTCAGACTGTTACTGCGGGTACTCGGGGTTCCAGATTTCATCCTCCTCCAAAATGTAAACATTGTGGTAGGAGGCATTTTGGTCTATGCTAGTTTGCTAGTGGAGACTGTTATTATTGTGGACAAGCCAGTCATTTTAAAAGGGAGTGTCTAGAGCTTCACTCTGATCGTTCAGTCGTAGCGCCTCAGAAAAACATAGAAAATAAAGGGGGCAAACCAGGAGTATCCACAACCATTTTTGGTCGGGAAGACAAGGGTGCTGCTCGAGTATACAATATCAAGACTGCTCATGATTGTGATGATTCAGAGATTGTAGCAGGTATGATCGAACTCTTTGGCAGATCTATTTTTGCATTAATTGATCCAGGCTCTACCCATTTGTATATTAGTTCTAAAGTAGTACTTGAAAGAAATATACCAATAGAACTGATTTTGAGTGAGGTAGTTGCTATTAATCTTATAGGACAAAGAGCCAAAGTAGCTCGAATATGTAAAAAGTGTCCTATAAGGATCCAGGAAAGAGAGTTTCCAGCCAATCTTATGGAATTGCCTTTCCAAGAATTCGAAGTTATTCTTGGAATGGATTGGCTATCGGCATATGATGCTACGGTTGAATGCTGATTAAAAAGGGTAATCTTAAAAGGACCAGATTGTTCGAAAATAGTATTTGAAGGAGAAAGGAAGAATTATTTGAGCCATGAGATTACAGCTATATCTGTTGAATCACATGAGTATGAAGCTTATTTAGCTCATGTGATAAATGCTCCGGAGACAGATAGATCTAGAAAATATACCCATGGTGCAGGAATTTCCAGATGTTTTTCCAGATGAATTACCAGGTTTACCTCCGGATCGAGAGGTGGAATTTGGTATTGATGTGCTTCCTGGAACAACACCAATATCAATAGCACCTTATAGAATGGTGTAATCACTCTGTTTTGTAAATATTATAAATATATTTGTTAACTATTAATAAATGTTAATATTATGTATGCATATATTATGTAATTGTGAGTGTTAATTATGTACGTGTGATTAATATGTGCGTAAAATATGTGTGAGTGCATGTACATTATATATATTATGTATGTGTGCGTATTAATAATTAATATGTGTGAGTGCATGTACATTATATATATTATGTATGTGTGCGTATTAATAATTAATATGGTATATGTGGGTCATATGTATGTTCGCATGTCACGTATGCTTTAATTGTTTATTTATGTACTAAGGTGCGTATGGTTATATTAATTATGTACGAACAAATATGTATATATATACATGCTTGCATGTTATGTGTTTAAATGCATGTATGTATATTGTATGTGTATGTGTGTATGTATTATTGTATTTTATTATTATTATTATTATTAGTAATGGGCTAATTTAAAATGAAATCCAAAAAATTAATAATATTAACAGTTCAGTCCAATTACAAACAAGACCCAAGTAATTACATGGCCCATTTTTGGCCTGAACCAGACTAAGCCAAACCCTAAAAATATCTAACCCTAATCTTTTTCATGCGCAGCCAACCAAGAGCCATTGGATCAAATCTTGATCCAACGGCCACGATCGAAGGGAGAAGCCTCCTTAGCTGCCGCGTATAGTACACGCGCGGGCTATTCAGCTCTCCACGCATGTGTGCATCCCATGCATTAGATCCCTCGGCTGTCCTGCGCCACGTGTCGCCATATCATACAGTCCTGCCCTTTCTAAGATCACATCTGAGCCATTCGCGCATCATGCCATCTCAGTCGTTGGATCAGATCTGATCCAACGGCCAAGGACGCAATCAGCCAAAATGATGCCTCCACCATGCCGATCTTCACCGGCTCTCCAACCATCGCGCTCAGGGACGTGAAAAAATAAAAAAAGTGATCTATCAGTCACCAAATTGCAAATATATGTATTTTATGTTTTATTTCTACCAAAAACAAGATCAGGGCAGAGATGTATAATAAAAACTCAAAAATCTTGTAATAAGAACACAACCACCAGTTTCAATAAAAAGAAAAAGTTTTGTAAGAAAACAAATCCAGTGGTAATCCCTTCTTTCTTTTCTCTATCATGCATGCATGCTTATTTTTGAAAAAAAAAACAGTAAAGAAGAAAAGGAAAAAGTTTACCTCTCTCTCCGTTTTTCGTCGGTAATAAGCTCTTTAGGGGGTGAATCGGCCAAATAGAGGAAATGTTTAGGTTATCAAAAATGGGGTTTTGTCTTAAGGGTTTCTGTTTTGTTTTTGGGTTCTAGGTTGCCGGCATTCTTGGTCAAGGACGGCTCGAGGTGGCCATTGCGGCTGAGCCTCGCCTGAGATCGTTTGAACATAGCGGCCGGGGTGAATTTCAAAAGTTTAGTGTTTCGGCCGTTCTGGAAATAAAATGAGGAGAGGGGAGAGGTTTTTCTTTCTTAAACAATTTTTCAAATGGCCAAAAGCCTCAATCCGACCTGAATATGTCATTTTATAGAGTTTTAAATTTTTTTAAATGGTATAATCACGTAATAAGGACCTCCGTCCTTTGTAATTTTTCACTTCGAGTCTGCCCCTTGGTCCACTTACAAGTCCGGTCCCCCTTTCTTCTTATTTTCTTTCAATTTGGTCCCAAAATTAACCGAAATCTGTTTAAAATGGTAAAAATACCCTGTTAGTCTTTTTGTCCCACTCAGTATTTTCACTTCGAGTATGCCCCTTGGTTTTATTACATGTCTAGTCCTCCTTGGTTTTCTCTGTTTTGTAATTAAGTCCTTAAATTGGCTTTTACTTTTTGTTTCATTTCTGCCTTTCGCTTCTGTTTTTTTCATTTTACTCCCTTTTTTAGTTTTTTTATTATTAAGATATCATGTTTAAATATATTTTAATTTGCATATATATTAGGTTTATTAATGTTTTGATTCACATGTTTTTTATATGGTTATGTTTAGTTTGCTTGTTCATGGTATATTTATAAGTTTAGCATGTATATATGTTCATTTTGCATCTTACGTTATATGTTGGTATGATAGGTTTATTATATGTTAATTTTATTATAATGTATTCATATTGTGTGTGCAAATTGTGTCATGTGTTAAGTATTAAGTATTAGTTTTTTTATATGTTCGCCTGTTGCTTTGCTTTGTTATATTAGCATCACATTATATATGTCGTACATGTGTTGCATTTTGTGGTTTTTTTAAATATGTTTAAATATGTTATAGGTAGCTAATTAATCTTGAAGCATGTTTATTCCTTTTTACATGTTTATGTTTTTATGCTTTTATTATTACCATGTTAATTTAGATATGTTTTTATATATAATATATTTGCTAAGATTGCATAACGGAATATTAATTGTCAATGCGGTGCCCTTCTATTCGAGCGTAAACGTGGCCAGTATCAAGCGCAGTAATGGTGGTCTATCGGTTTATTCTCGAATAACGGGGCCCTTAAAATTTACTTGCACTTATAACCAAATTTTAATTTAATCGTCACTTAAATCTGGAAAGTTTAATATTAATAAAGTGGTAATTATTAAAGTACCAATTTTGGGCGGTGTGGGGGTGCTAATCCTTCCCTATCCGTAACCGACTCCCGAACCCAACATTTTTAAAATCTCTGATTTTATGGTGTCTGGCCTACCTTAGTGGCCGGTGGCGACTCCCTTTTTGAAATAAAATACAATTTTTCATGAAACCCCACGGAAGACATATTTTAAATACCCGAAAGACCCCAAACACCTTGAAACCCCCTTTTTAAAAAAAACTCCGTAGAAAGGATCGCTACAGATGACGACTCTGCTGGGGATAATTTTTTTGTTTTTCAAAAACAAAAGAGAGAGTCAAGCTTTTTAAATAATTTCCGCTTTATTAATATCGGAAGGTCCAGATTAAAGTGATTATTAAATTAACATTTGGCTATAATTGCGCGTTTATTTTAACGCATTTAAAATTTGGCATATAAACCTGTCCTTTTAAGCGGGGGGAAAACGCTAGTGCTTTCGTGAGGATATCGTTCCTTCGTATGGGCCTAGCAAAGTACCTTCGGGGCTCGAGTACCTTATGCTTTTGTGAGGATATCGTTCCTTCGTATGGGCATAAGCGAATGGGTCCCCCTGAATTGATCCCGGTTGAAAGGAGCCTATAATGGGTGATGATCGGGGGCCTTGCTACCCTTAGTAGGGGACAGTAAGGACAATTCGGGTACCTCCTAGCACCAACACTGCATGTAGAGAACATAAAAAACCCACCCTTTTAGAGCCATGCGGATAACCTAGGTGTTTTAGACAGGATGTAAATAGGGTTGTTTTGTTTGACTTGCCCTTTTATTTATGTATTTATTGATTTTATCTAGTACTGACTCGTTTTTTTTTTGTTTTGCTTTTTTGCATATATCATTGCATCTGCATTATATAAAGGTATTGAATCAAGTGGTTTGCCCGATCAAAAAATCTTTCATCATGGAAAAAAGGTATCTTAAGAAGGACGACCTCCACTCATCTGTCAGACATTGGTCAAAAGTCAATCAGAGGACCCAAGGTAATAGTTTGCCGAGTGAGCGCATAGTGCCAGGGTATACTTACGTGAGCCTCCAGCAGAATGACCTATGGGAACTTAAAAAGATTTGGGAAGGATGGGATCAAAGACTACAAGGCTTATTCTTCGATAGTTATGGCAACATAGCACAGTTGATGTATGTCCGGGTTAACCAACCTTTACTCTGAGCCATCTTCCAGTTCTGGAATCCTGCTTTTTACTGTTTCACTTTCAACGGTCAAGATATGATGCCTACGGTAGAGGAATACACAATCTTACTTAATTAGAAGAATGTCAAGAAAGATTGGATCTATGCGAAGCCGCCAAGGAACCAGAATTACCCTTTGAAGCTCAGAACCTTTGCCGGGATGAGTGCCGATTGGGTTAACGGCCTGATTCAAAATCGAGGAGACAACCTAGCCTTTGTATGGGAGAGTATTCGAGACATCATACTCGCGCACCCAGATGAGGGGATGAAGATGGACCTATTCGCCTTAGAGATATATGGTTTGGTCATCTTTCCGAGGGTTCTTGGAAACATCGATGTAATCATCCTAGATCTATTTGAGTGAATGAAATAGAAGGCGAATCCAGTACCGAAAATCTTAACTGGAACTTTTATTTCTTTGAATGCAAGCCGGAAGCATGAAGAGGGACGTTTCAGAGGGTGCGCACAGTTACTACAGGTTTAGATTCAGAGCCATATGTGGAAGACATCTACGAGGGTTTTACCGAATCTTTAAGAACATTCAATAAGAAGACATAGTGTTGAGAGTTCCTTGGCTCGACAGGGTTAGTTACTTCATATACAGCTGCTGTGATTATGACTGACTGATGATGCTAGGGCTACATGGTGGAATTTCTTGTGCTCCACTTTTGGTGTCCTGACAATTCGGATCGCGACAGTTTGTTCCCGTCACCACCGGTTTAAGTCGAGGTGAGTTTCCTTTCAAAGGCAAATTCAAGGTGAAGGTTCAGACCATCATGAGAGCTTGGGATCACTGTTATCGGATAAGGGTAGAAGGAGATACCGAGTGTATGTTTACCCCGAATTACGATCTTTGGAGGCGCCTGAGGATTAACGACAAGATTCCAAAACCCGACCAGGGACTAACCATGTCACTTGAGGAACATATGAGGATAGTACTATCCGAGGCTGACATTTTGTGAAATGAACTCGAAGAGGTTAAGAAGAAGATGGAGGCTTTACAGACTCAGCATATGAGTGAGCTCTACAAGGCAAGTTTAGATGTCGACGAACGAGATGGGACCATTAGGCTATTAAAGAAGCTGAACGTAGATCTGAGTGAGAAGAATGCTCTTTATCTGAAAGATACCCTCCAGCTTCAAGCAAAGGTGTAGAATGCCAGCCGAAGCCAGTTCCTAGCCGTGGAGAAGAAAAGGATGAACAGTAGGCGTTTAGTTGAAGAAGAACGAGAGAAAGGCAAGCAAGCAGTTGAGAAGGAGTTAGAGAGCTGCAAGTTAGCCATTGAGAGTGAAAGGCGGTCTTTTAGAGACACCTTTAACCAAGAGAAAGAAAGAGCTAGGCAAGAGATCGACAAAGGCAAGCAAGCAATCATTTGTGAAAGAGAGAACACTAACGTTTGGAAGAGGAAATCTATGGGGAGTAGGAATAGACTACTAGAGATGCAGAACTTGTACAACGACACTGTTCAAAGCCTGAATCAGAGCCAAGATCAGAACACCGAGTTAGAAGGGAGACTGATAGAGTTGGAGTGGTCTTTTCAGACCTATCGTTGGAGGAATAGCTTCATCGAACTACAAGAAAAGGAACACGAAATTGGTACGTTACGAGCCCGCATTGAGTCATTCGAAGCAATCGTTCAGGATTACAGGGGGAGAATCAGGGTATTCGAAGAAGCTGTAGAAGGTGGAGACAATTATTGGCGGCGAAGACTTCGTAACGCCTCCCAAATAATTCAAGACAAAGACCGGTATTACACGACCCTAATGGTGGAAATACAACGAGTTGCGGGATATGGATGGATTTAGCTACAAAAGCCAAAGCTCTCCGACGTTTCATAACCTCGGACATGAAAGAAGCGCCTAGGTTCATCAAGTTGCTCAAGGCTATCGAGAAGTTAGGAGCTAGAGCTAAGGCTTATGTGTAGAACTCTACTTTACTATTTTATAATCTGGGCCCTTTAATTCCCATGAAAGTAGTTCAAAAGGGTGATTACCAGCGGAATCAGTACCTTTATTTGGATACATTCTTGCATTGCATCATGGCATTTGCATCATTATACATGCATTCATCTTTCTTTGCAATAATATTGATAGTGTAAATATTGTGGTAGTGTGAAACTAAAAGATAAGCCGCAACCATTCCGCATCTATACTTTACTCGGTTCCAAAGCAAATTAATCTAGGACAGAATAATCAGTTTGGAAAAAGGTTAGAAGGATTTGGAAGCACATTTCGATGAAGCTAGACAGCGCCTTAGCGAGCAGATCGCTCAATCACAAGCTACGATATTATCCAAGTTAACCGCATTGCTGGAAAAAAGCTATGGGAAAGAAAAGGTTAAAGACGAAGTTGCCCAGGAGCCAGAAGGTATCACATCTCACAGCAAGGTTCAATTAAAGACACCAAGTTCGACAAGAAGAGTATACATTGACCCTGTCGGGATATCTGCTAGTCTTCAAGCAGGGGCATCTGAAAACCAACCCGTTGATACAGAGGCATTCTACGAAGAAGAGGTGCCGGATCTAAATTTGGTTGAGAAAATTAGTACGGAAGTGAAAAAGAAATGGGAGGACAGGTTTCGTCCCATGGAAGAAAAATTTAGAGCATTGCAAGCTACAGATGAACCAGGGAATGAGGCTAGTGATCTGAGCTTGGTATCTGACCTTATTTTACCACCAAAATTCAAAACTCCAGAATTTGACAAGTATGATGGAACTTCATGTCCTTCCGCGCATGTGACCATGTATTGTCGAAAGATGGCAACCTTCATCAAGGATGAAAAGCTTTTAATCCATTGTTTCCAGGATAGTCTGACCGGAGCAGCACTCCGGTGGTACACCCAATTAAGCCGGTAAATATCAAGTCTTGGAAGGACCTTTCGAATGCGTTCAGCGAGCAGTACAAACATGTGACACATATGACCCCCAGTAGGATCATGTTGGAAAACATGGGACATAAGTCTAACAAGAGTCTGCGACAATACGCCTAGAGGTGGCGAGAGGTGGCCGCTCAGATCCAGCCACCAATTCCTGAGCACGAGATTACGTCCCTATTCGTGAATACTCTAAAGGGAACACTATTTGATTGCTTTATCAATAATACAACTCAGAGCTTTGCCGATTTGATTAGGACTAGGGAGTCTCTCGATCTGACAATTAAGAGTGGCAGGATTGATAGCGGGGATAGCTCCCGAAAGTACAACAAGAAGAGAGATAATGGGGTAAATAATATGAGTACTTACAATGCCCCAAAGAACTTTACGGTCTCTTAGCCGCAAACATCAACAGGAAAGGCTTAGAACCCAAACCAAAGAGAAGGAAGAGCTCCAAGAAAGGAACAAGAGAAAGCAACCTTTACTCCGTTACCAGTTTCGTACACTAACCTTTATTCTCAGTTGTACAAAGTTGATTTGGTCTGCCCATACTATGTTACTCCATTCAAACCTCTATTTCCTTCATGGTATGATCCCAACGCACATTGCGATTATCATTGTGGTGCCCCTGGTCACTCCACAGAAAATTGCCTCTCATTTAAGAAACTTGTACAGAGTCTGATTAATTTTAGGGTATTAAAGTTTGAAGAATCAAATGTGGTTGCTAACCCGTTGCCTAATCACAGGGAGTAAACGCTATCGAGGAGTACTCTACTAGGAAGGCTAAGGAAGATGTGTTAGAAATTAAGTCTCCCTTACGGTGGGTGTTCCAACAATTATGCATGGCCCGCTTGATTGACAGAGGGATGATAATGGTACAGAAGGGATGTATAGCTTATTGTGAGTTCCACCAGGACGGAATGCACGACATCCAACAATATGAAGAATTTAGGAGATTGATTCAACAGCTGATGTACAGTAAAAAGATAAAGTTCTTTGAAGAGGTTGCAAGAAGGAAGGGGTTAGATATATGTGCGTCAGATAGCCCCAATATCAAGTATAGAATAGATAGACCCTTTGTCGTCCTCTCTAGACCAAAAGAAGCCAGTTCATCTCAAGAAAAAGCTGTAAAGGTAGCCCCTAAAATCATCATCTCAGCTCCAGCCCCGTTTTCGTTCAAAGACACGCGGCGAACCCCTTGGAATTATGCCGCCAACGTGACTATACCAGAGAAGTCAGAACCTCGTGAGGAGAATAAACAAATGGTAGAAGAAGAGCCAATACAGAAATATGAGCAGACAAAGAAAGATGAAATTGTCAATGAAGTAGGCCACTTCACGAGGAGCGGTATGTGCTACTCTTTGGAATCTTTGAAATCTGCTGAAGCTACAAAAGATAAGGAAGGTACATCAACTGGTCCTACGAAGATATTTGGTGAGGAGTCCCCTCCAAAGATTAATGAGCCTGTAACTGAGACTCAGGCACAAGAATTTCTGAAGTTCCTAAGGCACGGTGAGTACAATGTAGTGGAACAACTACGAAAGCAACCAACAAGGATTACGGTGTTGAAGTTTCTTTTAAGTTCCAAAAAGCATCGAGATACATTGTTAAAGGTGCTGAACCAAACATTTGTACCCGGTGACATTTCTATATCTAAGCTGGACAACAGAGTAGGGCATATCACCGCATACAATCCCATCACATTCAGCGATGACGAGATCCCAGAAGGAGGTATCAGGTCCACCAAAGCTTTAAACATTACCACCCACTGCAAAGGGTATGTTTTTCCAGAAGTACTGATTGATAATGGGTCGACGTTAAACGTACTACAGATGGTGACTCTGCAAAAGCTACCGGTAGATGATTCCCACATGAAACCCTATCATAACTCCGTAAGAGCCTTAGACGGTACTCAAAGGGGAGTACTTGGAAAAATTGAGGTACATTTGTTGATTGGGCCGACGTAGTACACAATTGATTTTGTGGTAATAGACATAAAGCCGACCTATAGTTGCTTATTGGGAAGACCATGGATTCACTCTTCTGGGGTTGTTCCCTCATCACTCCATCAGAAGTTGAAATTTGTGATCGAAGGCAAGTTGGTCACTGTAGAGGTTGAGCAAGAGATCATCGCCTCGGTAATGTCGGATGCCCCCTACATCTAGAACGATAAAGATGCTGCAAAATGTTCTTTCTGAGCATTGGAACTTGTAGATGCTATATTTGTTGCGGAAGGTAGTCGAATCCCCTACCCCAGGTTATCCAACTGTACCAAGATGACTGTTTCTCAAACTTTGGGCCAAGGAGCCAAAACAAGAAGAGGGCTAGGAAGGAGATTGCAAGGAAGTCTACGACCCAGAAGTGTCGTCACCAAGAAGGATCATTTTGGGCTTGGCTACAAACTGAGTATTCAGCTAATGAGAGAGGAATATAGAAAGAAAGAAGAACAAATTATGGCTAGACTGAAAGGAGAGGATATTCCATGGAGACCGACGTCTTTCCCTCATGTAAAAGATATTTTTGTCTTTGGAGGAATGGACCACACAAAACAAAAACTACAGGAAGCAGTTTGAGAAAATGACATACTTAACGAGAATGAGGTGTTCAGTGAATCGCTTGAAGGGATATCCATCAACATGATAGCTGAAGATGACAATGGTAGCAACGTGTTGACCAGTATCCGCCCTTGCCATCCCGGAGAAACTCTCAATAACTGGAGCTACATTGATCTACCTGTAGTATTTAGGGCTAGATCAGAGTAATGCTCCAAACTAACCCTTTTTTTATTTCCCATAGGCAATAGGGATATTTTGTATGGGGCATCTATGTTAACTTTTTGTTTGCAATGAAAGAATGTCTTCCTCATTTTCTCAAATGGAAATCATTTCACTTACTTCGTTCATTCATTTCTTACTCATATTCATTCACTTCATTTAAAATCACTATCTTCCCAATACATTCGTTCTCATTTTATGCAGGGTTCCCATAATTAACTGTATGAATAATTTTGAATCCAATCCTGAAGTAGATTTCGAGCACCCTGAGATCTCGGGAGAAATTGAAGAGGAGGACGACGAGGCAAAATGTGAGGTTCCTGAAGAGTTGGTAAGGATGATGGCTAATGAATAAAGGCAAATCATGCCCCACCAAGAAGAAATAGAAATTGTAAACTTGGGAACCGATGAAGAGAGAAAAGAAGTGAAAATCGAGACTACATTTTCCTCAAAAACCAAGCGTGAACTGATATTCCTGCTCCAAGAGTTTAAGGACGTATTTGCTTGGACTTATCGAGATATGTCGGGGTTGAATGCAGACATAGTGGCGCACAAGCTGCCAAAGAGGCCAGAATACAAACCAATCCAGCAAAAGCTCAGAAGAATGAGGACTGACATGCTGGTAAAGATCAGAGAGGATGTAAAAAAGTAGTTTGATGCTGGTTTTCTGGAAGTTACCAAATACCCTGAATGGGTTGCAAACATAGTACCAATCCCAAAGAAGGATGGGAAGGTCCGCATGCATGTAGATTATAGGGATCTCAATCGAGCAATCCCTATAGACAATTTCCTTTTGCCACATATTGACACGTTGGTTGACAATATCGCAGGACACTCATTGTTCTCATTTATGGATGGTTTCTCAGGATACAACCAGATAAAGATGGACCAGAAGACATGGAGAAGACCACATTTGTAACCATGTGGGGCACATTTTGTTACAAGGTGATGCCTTTCGGACTCAAGAACGCAGGGGCAACTTATCAAAGAGCAATGTTGACTCTTTTCAACGATATGATGTACAAAGAGATAGAAGTATACGTGGATGATATGATCGCTAAGTCCTGAACCGAGGAAGAGCACCTTTGAAACCCGAGAAAGCTATTTTAAAGACTACGAAAATACCAGCTGAAGCTCAACCCGGCTAAATGCACCTTCGCAGTCACATCTAGAAAACTCCTGGGGTTTGTAGTGAGTAGGAAGGGGATTGAGATCGATCCAGAAAATGTAAAGGCTATCCAGGACCTCCCACCGCCTTATACTTAGAAAGAAGTTCAAAGTTTCCTGGGAAGGTTAAACTGCATCTCCCGTTCCATCTCTCAATTAACAGATAAATGCGACCCTGTCTTCAGACTACTTAGGAAGAATAACCTGGTGGTCTGGGATGAAGAATATCAAGAAGCTCTAGAGAAGATTAAGAAGTACTTGACGAATGCTCCGATTTTAGTCTCACCGGTACCAAATAGGCCTTTGATCCTTTACCTGATATTTTTTGAAAACTCGATGGGTTGCGTGTTGGGGCAACATGATGAGTCTAGGAAGAAGGAAATAGCCATCTACTACCTAAGCAAAAAGTTCATCGATTACGAAACACGGTACTCACCAATTTAGAAGTTATGTTGTGCTTTGGTTTGGACTACCAAAAGGCTTCGACAGTACATGTTATGCCATACCACCTGGTTGATATCCAAATTGGACCTCTTGAAGTTTCTAATGGAAGCACCGGCATTAACGAGGAGGATGGCCAACTAGCAGATGCTGTTATCCGAGTTTGACATTGTATATGTAAGCCAGAAAGCTGTGAAAGGAAGTGCTATAGCGGATTTCTTAGCTAGTCGTTCTTTAGATGATTATGAACCGTTGAACTTCAATTTCCCCGATGAGGACTTGATGTGCATTACAATTGGGGAAGACGTTGTTTCAGATGACGGCTCATGGAAGCTTTACTTTGATAGAGCCTCCAATGCCCTTGGCCGCGGAATAGGAGCTGTGCTAATTTCTCCAGAAGACGTCTATTATCCCTTCACTAGCATACTATAATTCTTTTGCACAAATAACATAGCTAAATACGAAGCTTGTGTCATGGGACTAAATGCAGCCATTGAAAGAAAGATCAAAGAACTTTGGGTATTCAGAGAATCATCCTTAGTAATCTATCAGTTATGAGGAGAATGGGAAACTAGGGATCTGAAGCTAGTCAAATACTACGAGTTGATCCAAGAGCTCATCGAAGAATTTGAAAAGGTTAGTTTCACCTACCTTCTTAGAGAAGACAACCAGATGGTAGACGCTTTGGCAACCCTGGACTCCATGTTCAAAGCAAATACGAAAGTGAAACCAATCGAGATGCAGACTTTTGAGAGGCCAGCTCATTGCTATAATGTGTAAGAAGAAATAGATGTCAACCCTTGGTATTACGATATCCTGCAATATATCAAGTTTCAAACGAATCCCGAAGGGGCAAACGAAAATGACCAAAAAACACTTAGAAAGATGGCAACATGATATATTTTGGACGAGGAGATTCTGTATAAAAGAGGCCATGATCAAATGTTGTTGAGATGTGTAGATGTCCGACAGGCGAAAGAAATTTTGGTAGAAGTGCATGATGGTTTGTGTGGAACGCACGCCAATGGTCTGTCAATAACCAAAAAAATCATGAGATATGGCTATTTCTGGTCGACTATAGAGGGAGACTGCATTGATTACGTCAGGAAATGCCATAAGTGCCAAATATATGCCGAAAAGATCCATGCTCCTCCTTTACCTTTACACACCATGAACTCGCCTTGGCCGTTGCAGTATGGGGCATGGATGTCATTAGACAGATTTACCCGAAGGCTTCTAACGGGCACCATTTTATTTTGGTTGCCATTGATTACTTCACTAAATGGGTGGAGGCAGCATCTTATGCCAACATCACAAGGACAACAATGTGCAAGTTCCTGAAGAAGGAGATCATTTATCGATATGGGTTGCCAAAAAGGATTATCACCGACAATGCTTCCAATTTGAACAACAAATTGATGACTGAGGTGTGCAACTAGTTCAAAATAACATACCATAATTCCACGACCTACCGTCCTAAGATGAATGGGGCAGTAGAAGCGGCAAACAAGAACATAAAGAAAATCATTGCGAAGACAACAGACACCTACAAATATTGGCATGAGAAGCTGCCATTTGCTCTGTTCGCCTAGCAGACATCTGTTCGCACATCAACAGGGTAACGCCCTATTCTCTAGTGTACGGTACAGAGGTGATACTACCCATTGAGGTTGATATTCTGTCACTCAGGGTTCTGAATAAAGTAAGATTGGATGAGTCAAAGTGGGTGCAAACCAGGCTCGACCAGTTAAATCTCATAGAGGAAAAGAGGCTGAAAGCCATCTTCCATGGTCAAATATACCAAAAACGAATGATGCGAGCGTATGATAAGAAAGTGCGCCCGAGAGAATTCTGAGAGGGAGATCTGGTGCTTAAGAAGATTCTCCCAATTAAAAAATATTTTTACGAGGGAAGTGGATGCCTAATTGGGAAGGGCCATATGTCTTCAAGAAGGCCTTTTCGGAAGGAGCGTTGATTTTAACTGAAATGGATGAAGAAGAATTGAAAAATCCCGTGAATTCCGATTTAGTTAAGAAGTATTATGTTTGAAAAAAATGAATGAAATGAAAATGAAAAAATAAAAAAAATAAAAAAAATGAAAAATGAAAAAACAAAATGAAAAATAATGGAAAAATGAGGCGAAAACCTGAAAAGGCGCTTCATAAAAGCAAAAAATAAGGTGAAAACCCACGAAGAGCGCCTTAGGTAAAAAAAAAGGGGGCTCGAGGCAAAAACCCAAAAAGGGCATCTTGAAGCAGAGGAAGGATCTGAGTTGAAAACCCGTTAAGGGCGGCCCATATAAGTTTTGAGATTGGGCCTTCAACAAGTAGAATTACCCTCACATGCATAAGAAGAATGAGCTCCAGGCAAAGATTCTATTTCGGTTGGCGGGATCACGCATTATTCATGTGGTGGATATTTGGGGTTTTGCATTTCATGTTCTGCTTTCCCTTTTCCTCATGTTTGCCATGACTTTTCTAAAACTGTTCCAAGTCCTTAATGTTAATAAAATCATATTTTTGTGCCTTCAATTCCTTGTCTTCTCATTGTTTTCACAAGCATCATGCAAATAGGTTAACATAGACTTATGATAAACAAAAGATTTCTGAGCATTATTATGATCTAACCCTGGGAATGTAGGTGATAAGAAAATAAGATTAACTTTGATCTCAAGCTTTCTACATAATGTATGTCGAAGCACGATGAGGGGAAGACTTCGAGCATCAGAATAAGATAACCAATGTCATGCACCATTCTTACTTGTTTGAGAAAATATTCAAGACGGAAATAGAAGTCTCCTAGGTGAAACCCCGTAAGGGCACCCAAAAAAACAAAAAAAAAACAAAAAAATATAAGGCGAAAACCCGAATGGGCACTTTAGAACTTAGAGCCAGAAACTCAGAAAAGAAAGGCTGAAATGGTTGAAACTAACAGTGAGATGGGGTACCATCAGCAGAAGAAGAAAAGGAAGAGAAAGCAAGCAGAGGGTCAAGATTGATTGACAGCGAAAGCAGGCGCATCGAGATATTGACACTCATGCATCATGTATAGTTAGGCATCCCTAGGATTAGGAGCATGCTAACTCATTTATTATAACATTTTGACTATTTTAAGTAGGTACTTACAGATTGCCAATGACTTTTGATTTGCGACTTCGTATTGAAGAGGTGGATTAATTTGAAGAAAGATTTCGGCAACGTTAGTAGCGTGAGGCCAGATATCGGTAGCCATTTTTGGTGCGAATCCCCAAATTTGAAGAAATATTTTGGCAGCCTTAGTAGCATGAGTCTAGAAAGTTCGGTAGCTATTTTCGGCATGAATCCCCAAATTTGAAGAAAGATTTCGAAAGCCCTAGTAGCGTAAGTCCAGAAAGTTTGGTAGCCATTTTCGGTGTGAATCCCCAAATTTGAAGAAAGATTTCGGCAGCCTTAGTAGCGTGAGTCCAGAAAGATTGGTAGCCAGTTTGGCATGAATTTCGAATTCAAAGATAAAGGTTCTATATAGGAAGAGCCTATATTTTCGAGCCCTTGCAGTGAAAGGTTCCATATAGGAAGAACCCGTAACGCCGAGATTTCAAAAGCTAAAAGTTCTATATAAGAAGGACTTGCGGCTCCAGGGTTTGAAGACTAGCAGTTCTATATAGGAAGAACTCACAGTCGGAAGAATCCAACCGTGACACATAAGGTTTTATATAGGAAAAACCCGCCGCGTTGAAGACGAAGAGTTCTATATAGGAAGGACTCCAAGCTTTACTGTCTTAGAGTGAAAAGTTCTATATAGAAGAGACTCGTAACTCAAGACATCAGAATGAAAGGTTCTATATAGGAATGACCTGTAACTCCAAGATCAAAAGGTGAAAAAGTTCTATATACGAAGAACTTATGAACCTAAAGATTCAACTAAGGAAAAGCGGAGAATTCCAGAAGAACACATGATTCCGAAGCTACAAATAGGGAAGTTGGATAAAAATGAGTGCTTATGATCTTTGCTTTGTTCCCGTTCCACAAGAACAAGCAAAGAGGGGCAATTGTAATCACTCATTTTTATCTGTTTTTGTAAATATTATAAATATATTTGTTAACTATTAATAGATGTTAATATTGTGTATGCATATATTATGTAATTGTGCGTGCTAATTATGTACGTGTGATTAATATGTACGTAAAATATGTGTGTGATATGTGTGAGTGCATGTACATTATATATATTATGTATGTGTACGTATTAATAATTAATATGGTATATGTATGTCGTACATATGTTCGCATGTCACGTATACTTTAATTATTTGTATATGTACTAAGGTGTGTATGGTTATATTAATTATGCACGAACAAATATGTATATATATACATGCTTGTATGTTATGTGTTTAAATGCATGTGATGAATATGTTAATTTGCATGTATGCTTGCATGTACGTATATTATATGTGCACGTGTGTATGTATTATTGTATTTTATTATTATTATTAGTAATGGTTTAATTTAATGTGAAATCCAAAAAATTAATAATATTAATAGTTCAGTCCAATTACAAACAAGACCCAAGTAATTACATAGCCCTTTTTTGGCCTGAACCAGACTAAGCCAAACCCTAAAAATATCCAACCCTAATCTTTTTCATGCGCAACCAACCAAGAGCCATTGGATCAAATCTTGATCCAACGGCCACGATCGAAGGGAGAAGCCTCCTCAGCTGCCGCGTATGGTACACGCACAGGCCATTTAGCTCCCCACGTGCGCGTGCATCCCACGCATCAAACCCCTCGGCTACCTTGCGCCACGTGTCGCCATCTCATGTAGTCCTGCCCTTTCCAAGATCACATCCGAGTCGTCCGCGCATCAAGCCATCTCAACCGTTGGATCAGATCTGATCCAACGGCCAAGGACGCAACCGGCCAGAAGGACGCCTCCACTATGTCGATCTTCACCGGCTCTCCAACCACCACGCTCAGGGACGTACACAAACAAAAAAAAGAGATCTGTCAGTCACCAAATCGCAAATATATGTATTTTATGTTTTATTTCTACCAAAAACAAGATAAGAACAGAGATGTATACTAAAAACTCGAAAATCTTGTAACAAGAACACAACCACCAATTTCAAAAAAAAAGAGAGAGTTTTGTAAGAAAAAAATTCCAGTGGTAATCCTTTCTTTATTTTCTCTCTCATGCATGCATGCTTATTTTTGAAACAAAAAAATAATAAACAATAAAGCAGAAAAGGAAAAGGTTTACCTCTTTCTCCATTTTTCACTGGTAATAAGCTCCTTAGGGGGTGAATCGACCAAATAGAGGAAAGGTTTAGGTTATCAAAAAGGGGGGTTTTGTCTTAAGGGTTTCTATTTTGTTTTAGGGTTCTAGGTTGCCGGCAGTCCTAGTCAAGGACGGCTCGAGGCGGCCGTTGCGGCCGAGCCTCGCCTGAGATCGTTTGAACATGGCGGTCGTGGGTGAATTTTAGGAGTTTAGGGTTTTGGCCATTCTGGAAATAAAAGGATGAAAGGGGATAGGTTTTTCTTTCTTAAACAATTTTTCAAATGACCAAAGGCCTCAATCCGACCTAAATAGGTCATTTTATAGAGTTTAAATTTTTTTTAAATAGTATAATCACGTAATAAGGACCTTCATCCTTTGTAATTTTTCACTTCGAGTCTGCCCTTGGTCCAATTACAAGTCCGGTCCCCCTTTCTTCTTATTTTCTTTCAATTTGGTCCCAAAATTAACCGAAATCTGTTTAAAAATGGTAAAAACACCCTATTAGTCCTTCCGTCCCACTCAGTATTTTCACTTCGAGTCTGCCCCTTGGTTTTATTGCATGTCCAGTCCTCCTAGGTTTTCTCCATTTTGTAATTAAGTCCTTAAATTGGCTTTTGCTTTTGTTTCATTTCTGCCTTTCTTTCTATTTTTTTTCATTTTACTCCCTTTTTTAGTTTTTTTATTATTAAGATATCATGTTTAAATATATTTTAATTTGCATATATATTAGGTTTATTAATGTTTTGATGCACATGCTTTTTATAGGGTTATGTTTAGTTTGTTTGTTCATGGTATATTTATAAGTTTTGCATGTATATATGTTCATTTTGCATCTTAGGTTATATGTTGGTATGATAGGTTTATTATATGTTAATTTTATTATAATGTATTCATATTGTGTGTGCAAATTGTGTCATGTGTTAAGTATTAGTTTTTTTTTTTATATGTTAGCATGTTGCTTTGCTTTGTTATTTTAGCATCACATTATATATATGTCGTACATGTGTTGCATTTGTGGTTTTTTAAATATGTTTAAATATGTTAGAGGTAAATAATTAATCTTGAAGCATGTTTATTCCTTTTTACATGTTTATGTTTTTATGCTTTTATTATTACCATGTTAATTTAGATATTTTTTTATATATAATATATTAGCTAAGATTGCATAACGGAATATTAATTGTCAATGCGGTGCCCTTTTATTCGAGCGTAAACATGACAGTATCAAGCGCAATGATGGTGGTCTATCGGTTTATTCTCGAATAACGGGGCCCTTAAAATTTACTCGCACTTATAACCAAATTTTAATTTAATCGTCACTTTAATCCGTAAAGTTTAATATTAATAAAGTGGTAATTATTAAAGTACCAATTTTGGGCGGTTTGGGGGTGCTAATCCTTCCCCATCCGTAACCGACTCCCGAATCCAACATTTTAAAAATCTTTAGTTTTATGGTGTCTGGCCTACCTTAGTGGCTGGTGGCGACTCCATTTTTGAAATAAAATACGATTTTTCATGAAACCCCACGAAAGACATATTTTAAATACCCGTAAGACCCCAAACACCTTGAAACCCCTTTTTTAGTGAAAGCTCCGTAGAAAGGATCACTACAAATGGCTCCTACAGAACTCAAAGAGCTGAAGGCTCAATTACAAGAATTATTGGATAAAGGTTTTATACGACCAAGTATATCACCATGGGGAGCTCCAGTCTTATTTGTGAAAAAGAAGGATGGATCAATAAGGTTATGTGTGGATTACCGTCAACTTAATAAAGTGACAGTGAAGAATAAATATCCTTTACCAAGGATTGATGACCTCCTTGATCAACTTAAAGGAGCAACGGTGTTTTCTAAAATTGATCTTCGATCGGGGTATCATCATTTGAAAATCAAGGAAGCATATATCTCAAAGACAACTTTCAGAACTAGATATGGGCATTATGAATTTGTAGTAATGCCTTTTGGACTTACAAATGCACCTGCAACATTTATGGATTTGATGAATCAGATATTCCAGCCATATTTGGATCAGTTTGTGGTGGTATTCATAGATGACATATTGGTTTATTCAAAAACCAAAGAGGATCATGATACTCATCTTTGGGTAGTTCTTCAAATCCTCCGAGAAAAGAAGGAATATGCAAAACTGTCAAAGTGCAAATTCTGGCTGTCGGAGGTAGATTTTCTTGGACACATTATATTTGAGGAAGAAATTCGAGTTGATCCTAAGAAGGTTCAAGCAATACTCGAATGGAAAGTTTCACAAAGTGTCTCTGAAGTGAGAAGTTTCTTGGGATTAACTGGTTATTATCGGTGGTTGGTGAAAGATTTTTCAATGATTTCTTCTCCAATAACTAAGCTATTAAGGAAAGATGTGCCATTTATTTGGACAAATAAATGTCAGGAAAGCTTTGACAAATTGAAGAAGATATTAACAGAAGCTCATGTTTTAGTACAACCAGAATTCGGGAAGGATTTCACAATATATAGTGATGCATCCCATAATGGTTTGGGGTGTGTATTGATGCAAGAAAGAAAGGTTGTATGCTTCTCGATAGCTCAAAACCCATGAGAGGAATTATCCTACTCATGATTTAGAGTTGGCTACAGTGGTATTCGTATTGAAGATTTGTCGTCACTATATATATGGGATGATAAGGAAAGGGTTGGTCCAGTGGCGTATCAATTAGCTTTACCACCGGAGTTGAGTAAGGTTCATGATGTATTTCATGTGTCTATGCTTCGGAGATATCGATCAGATCCTTCACATATTATTACACCAGAAAAGATCGAGATTCAACCGGATTTGACCTATGATGAAAAACCTATGAAAATTGTGGCTCGAGCAGAAAAGAAATTAAGGAACAAAAAGATTCCTCTATTTAAAGTCTTGTGAAGAAATCACAAAAAGGAGGAAGCTACTTGGGAAACAGAAGAAACAATGAAAAAACAGTATTCGTACCTTTTTTAACCAAGTAAGGAAAATTCGAGGATGAATTTTCTTAAGGGGGAGAATTGTAATATCCCAAAATTTTGGTTAGTGACCAAAATGAAAATTTTGAAAGTTTGGTGGTTAAAGTATAAACTTTGGAAAAGTTTAGGGACTAAATTGTAATTTTCAAAAGTTATGTATTTTAGTCCCATAAATGAATAGTTCACCTCCAAGAATGACATTTTCGTGTTACTCAGATTTTTCGTACGGAGCTTGTATTTTTGGCTATAAAGCGATAAAGTTTGGAAAAATATTTGGATAATCGGATCGAATCGGATATTCAAGATATTTTAAAGGATGATAAGGAAAGGTTAAAAAATGTCATTTCCAAGTCTTAAAATGGTAGGATTTAACATGGACCATTGGATTTAAAGTAGATTTCCATGTTAAATATGAACCATTGGATGAAAAATGGCAAGATGGTAATTTTGGAAAATTCCAAGGGCAAAGTTGGTAATCACTAACTACTTGGATTATTTTTGACCCTTGGATTGGTAGGTAGGCATGTAGCTTGATATGGAGCTTTGGTTTTCAAGGTCAAAAAGGTCATTTTGTCATAAAATGAATTTTAAATTCATTTAATTAAAAAGATGACAAATGGCTTAAATTAAATTAAAAGGATAGAAAAATCAAGAATTTCTCCATCTTTCTTCCCCCTTGTTTGAAACACACACCGAAGGTAAGAAAAAAAATTATTCTTGATTTTTCAAGCTTATTTAGTTGGAATTTTGATGAAACCATGAAACATTAAGTTGATCTACATGAAATTCTCTATCTTTTGGTACCATTTGTTCATGCTTTCCTTGCTTGAAACCTTAGTTTTGTGAATTTGATGGATGAAGAGGATGTTTATATATGATGTTTTAAGATGAGATTTTGATGTAGTTGTTGTTGTAGAATTATATCCAAGCTTGTATGATGATTAAAACTACTTGGAAGTTGATAAATCCTAATTTGTTTAAAGTTAGGGTTTTGATAGGAAGTTGAATTTGGATTGATTTTGATATGGGAATGATTTTAGAAGCTTGGAAATGAGGTTTAGAAGTTGAATTCATGCTTGAATCAAGTTGGAAAATTTGGATGTAGAAACCCTTCAAATTCGACATTTAGGAAGAAATTTAGGGAAAATTTTGGAAAAATTTCTTAAGGTTAGAAATGATGGGAAAATGATGTTACAAGTCTTAGAATGTTTTTTGGATCAATTTGGAACTTTGTTAAGTTCTAGGGACCTTTTTCTCATATTTTGGTAAATTTAAGGACTAAGGTAAAAATGTTGAAAAGTTGAGGTATTATGCTGAAAATTGATGTTAGAAGATTCAATTGGATCGTTTTGGAAGTTTTCAAAGTGTTGAGGATCAAATGGCAAATTAAGGAAAATATGGGATTGGAATGGAAATTTGTTTGAAACTTATGTATTAAGCTTGAAAGTGTTTTGGAATACTTGGATATGTTGTTTAATGATTGAATTTAAAGTTTAATAGCAAGGGACCATTTTGAATAATTTGGAAAGTTGAAGTGAATTCTAAAAGAATTCATTTTATGATTATATTATGGAAAATTAGATTTTCTTATGAATTTGTGATGGTTATGAATAATAAAGGATTTTTAGGAATTTTATTCCTAATATATGCCTATGTTAGATTGATACTAACATACGCTTTAAAATGTATGTATTCGGTAAACGATGATTTTATACATCATGAACGTGATCAATATCGTTTTGCGAACAAGTCTAAAGCTAAGGAAAAAGTTCAAGAGTAAAGCTACAAGCTATAGTAGGGTTTGCTAGTGAGGCATCAGGTGAGTGCAATGCATACATAACATTATGCATGGATGTTTTATACATCACTGGTAGGACTTGCGATGAGTCTACCTGGTATATATACTGTCATGATATTTATGTCATTGATCATATATTGGACATATTTTAAATATGACCAATGTTGAAAACAAATGCATTGATCACTAGTTATTGATGATGGTATGCTATGAATGTTATTTCGGGTATAACTGCCCAATGTTTAATTATAATGCTATACATTGTCATGGATGGAAAAATACAGAAATTATGCCCAAATAAGTCAATTGAGGGACATGATATAGTTGGCATGCCATAGAGTCCAGCAGCACGCTGCATAATCTGGAATTCAGGATAGCACTATAGTATACCTAAAGGTTACTTAGTGTATGGTTAGCACAGCCTTATAAATGTGCGGGAAGCACTTCGGTGCATATTTGACTCGTGTATCCAAGGTCTTCATAGGTCTATATTTGGGCTGTGAAATCAGGCTAAGAATTCGGGCTATGAAATCGGATTATGAAATCGGTAAACATTTTATAAACGGGTTAATGAGTTTATACACTCTTAAAGTTATGGCAAGTATATTGGTAAGAAAATGTATATCCAGTTTATATCATATTTATGTATGATGAACATGATGGTAAGTCATATCTAGTGATTATAATGCATGAAAACATTAATATTATTATTTTGTTATGTTATTTGCACTAAATATTATTGTTGCCTCACTAAGTATATTCTTAGCATGTGATGGTTTTCACGCGTAGGTAAAAGATAGAAATCGGAGTAAGGAGCGGGCATCCTACTATCTGGAGTATATAAACGGTATCAGTAATAACATCCTTGGATGTATTTTGATGTTTCTAGTTGGCATGTAAATATTAAAATTTGTCGGTTACATACTAGTTTGTGTATATGGTTTGTAGTAATATATAGACTAGTTTATGTTTATGGTAGATGATGAGCAATCATATTATAATTAAAATCGAGTAATAATCAAATAGAGATAAATTGAGTAATCGGGTAGATTTTTGTCTTAGGCAGTTATATTCTATATATTTTATAGATAAGACTTGTTAAGTTGCTGCCAGAAATCGAAATTAATTCGATAGGATAAAAATTCGGTAAACGACTTTACACAAAAAATTGTGATACCCTAATTGGTATTTATTATAAAATACTGATTAGAGTGTTACACTATATGTCAAAGTACTAAAAATATTGATGACTCCAGAAGAGAAATAAGTTCTTGAGACGTTAGCTTTAATAGATAATTGATTTGATACATAAAGATATGTGTTATATTAAATATTTTTTCATTCCTTGACGTGAATAGAACAAAGCACATATTGAAACATGCATAATTGTGCATATTTTTTCATTTAAAAATGCATGGGAATACTGCGGGTACTATATCCAGAAGTACTAATATCATAGAAGGCTCCGAAAAAGTAAATATATTATTGCCAAATAGAACTAAATTTCAAATTCAAAATTTGTTATACTCACCAAAGTCGCAAAGAAAAATATTGAGTATTAAAGATATTCGTAGAAATGGATGCCATATTGAGAATATTAGTAAAGGGGATGATGAATATCTCCAAATTATGTGAAACACCCCAATCCAGATCCAGATCCAAAGTACTACATTCAGGTCACCCAAAAATCTGACCCAAAAAATTTCATTTAAAAACATATATTTAGCCTTTAATCAAAACATTATATCATCAATTACTTCATATAATTAAATAAACAACATAAGTCAATTTGCAAAATATGAGCTTCAAGTTTATGTATTATGTATATCAAAATATTATTATAGACTTGGCCACGTAAGGTCCGATGAATACACAGCCCACTAAATACAAGTATCACACTCTAGCAACCACCGCTTGCTGGAATCTCAAACTGATAGTGCTCCTCGAGCTCTCGATCAATCTACCGGCCTACGCACAGAAACAGCGATTTCGAGCGTTGAGATTACCAAGCTTAGTGGTACACATTTACTCTACTATACTTCATGCTAATCATAAACATAAGCATGCAAGCTAGTACGAACAATAAGGAGAGATAAATAAACACATGGAGCTGCCACTGGTCGCCTAAACACATGCTCAAAATCATGCAAGTCATCATACATGACATATAAGGACCGACCATACCCGAGATCTCATTAGATCTACAAGGAAAAAGCATATAAGGTAGAACCACAAACATGGAGTGAGACTCGGGGCCATACAACATCAAGAACATACACTTTGAGCGAGACCCGAGGCCACACAACATCAGGATTGTACGCTCTATACTCTACAATACCTGAGTGAAACTCGGGGCCACACAGCGTCAGGAACTTACACTCTACCCATGGTGTTGCATCACTCTCATTAGGTATCCATGTAATGCCCCGGTTTTGTGGTTTATTAGATGGTCTGGTGGACCGGGTTAGAGATTCGAGTCGGGTTCGAGACCGTATATTTTTTAGTAAGATAAAAATATGGAAAATAGTTAAAATCATATTTTAATATATATTGATTTTTGGTGGAATAAAATTTGGAAAATGGAATTTGGAAATGTGACATTTTGGTTGGTGACCAAAATGTGATTTTTGAAAACTGTTTTAAAGTGACTAAAATGAAAAGGGTCAAATTCTTAGAATCCTTAAGGAGCTAAATTACCAAGTTTTTGCTGGTGGTTTCTCCCTTCAATTAAATCATTTTAAACATGTGTTTTAAAGGTGGTTTAAGAGGGATTAAAATATCTAAGTTAGTTATTTGTTTTTAAAGAAAATTTACGTAACTTTTTCCTAAACCTTTTTCTCAAATTATTTTTTGCCAAACACTTAGAATTTCATCAAAATTCAGAGGTGAGAGATTCTTTTCACTCAGATTATTGATTCTTTAAATTTTTTTTACAAAATCTCATTGAAATCTTATGTTTTCTTAGCTTTAAACAAGCAAATTTAGGGAGAAATCACATAACAGGGGTAAGGTCTGTGATCTCCTCTGTTAAATGGTTCTTTATTGATATTCCCAAGTATTTGATCCTTGATTTATGGTTTATAATCTGATTTTATGTTTTTATATAGATTTAATTGGGTAAAATTGATGAAATGATGAAAGATTCAAATTGAATCTGATTTCCAGTGTTATGAAATTTTTTTGAACATATTTTGGATGTTTAATGATTTTGATAAGTCAATTTTATCGATGGAATCCTAAAACTCTTGAATCTTTAATTGTTTAGGTTGCTAGATTTGTGTTTTTGAGGTGTTATGGTGTCTGTTTGTTTGCTAAAGGTGTTAGGTTTATTTGATTATGTTTATAGATGTTAATTGATGATAAAAGTGGTGTTAGATTGTTAGGTTGTGGATGGATTGTGTTTGGAAAAGATTAGTTGAAGTTTTCGGTTGTTGTGGTTGGGTAATTGTGAGGTGAATGCAAGAATCCGTGAGGATCTGTTGTTGCAGTGTTGTAAATGCATGGAGATGCATTAATCCTCTGTTGTTATGTGGTTTAAATATGAGAGGTTGTTTTGGAAGCAAATGGTGTGGCATTGGAGGCTTCGGACGCTTGATTTCGCGTTGGCAAATCAAGGCTTCGCGTATCGGTGAGTGAGAACGTGAATTCCAGCTTTGGAATGTTTTAAGGTGGTTTATGGGAGTTTAAACTTAGCTCAGTATGCTGGTTTAAACTCGGAAGTAAGTAAAATGGATATTCTCTCTCGGTCGTGCTAGTGTTAAATGGTTTTATGCACTTGTTTTGATTCACATGTTACCTACTGTTTAAGCATGACTTAAAGTGTTTGATATATTGTTTATAAGTATGAAATGCTGAAGGATGCACATGGTATGTAACACCCTTAACATATATTCAATATTCAAATACACATTAAAGATGTTACTAACTGATTTGCACTGATTTTCAAACTTGTAATTTTTTTTATTTATTCATTTGGTGCAAAACAAATTTGATTAAACAACATTTTCCCGGTTTTCACTAAATTACAAATCTGTCTAAAGTTACCTAGTTTTGACCCTTAATTGGTTTATAAAATACTTTAAACAGTTATTGAAATGAAAATATAATTCAGGGTGAAAACTATGTGTGCTGTCTAGACCCTTTCTTGATTTGTGAATCGCTACGCGATAAACAACCAATTAAGTTTTAAAAAATCATTTAAAGCATCTTTCTAATATTCTTATTTCCTCAAATTAAGTCATGTTTCTAGATCATACAAAATAGCTACTTATTTAATATCTATTCATGCCCCACTAGATTAGGATGTGGTGATACTTACTGATAATGCATCCTAACTTGTTCCAACGATGTGCAGCTCCTCTTCTGCTATCATGTCTGAAGTACCTACGTGTGATACGAAATACACGTTAAGTATAACTTAGTGAGGCATAATCATAATAATGTAAATAGCGGTATTAAGCATGCTATTTGGTAAAGCATGATACCCATGTAATGAACCTGTACTGTAATAAGTCTGTAATGCATGAACAATCATGTAAGAAATTTGTACTGCAATAATTTTGTACTGTAAAATCTTATGGCCCAAGGTAAATATCAAGTCTTACCTCTGTCATATAACAGTGCAAAACAGTTTATGCAAAATGGCAAGTGTGTCCCAATTGCAGTTGATAACATTTAATCATGCATAGAATTACCTTATATGTATAGTTCGTTAAACCAATATAATATTCAAATCATAGGATTCAATATGTTTTACTAGTCTTGTGTACATTAAGCTTTTTAGCTTAACTACCTGCATAATTACATTTCAAGTATTATAGCCCAAAGTACAAAATCATGTGAGGTTATGGTATGCAAGTCATCACGACATCGTAGTGTTTACGACACCGTAGCGTCTGCATTGTTGAAGCGACTGAGATGAGCACGTACTCGAGGACGCCCTTTGCTCCTCATACTCGCACATTTTGTGCTATGTAACACCGTAGTGTTTGAACATACTCCGTAGAGTCTAACTCGACTTCGTAGAGTCTATCTCGACCCCAAAAAGTCTATCTCGCACTGTAGTGCTATGACGCAGCTGCTAAGACCCTATGGATATCCAACTATACCAAAGATTCTCATGTGAACCTATGGTATACGAGTCATCATAACGACACCGTAGTGTCTGCAATGCTGTAGAGTCTGATGGTGAGTACGTACTCGAGGATGCTCTTTGCTCCTCATTATCGCACTTTTTGTGCTAATCGACACCGAAGTGACTGCAACGTCGTAGCGTCTGATATCAACATCGAAGTGTCTGGATCACACCATAGTGCTGGATTGCAGCTGCTATGACTTAATGGATATCCAATTATACCAAAGACTCTCACACTAGTACTTGGGCATAACAATATAATATTTTCTTATTCAATATCCAATCCTTCAATACTATTATCCATAATTCGATAATGGGCAGTTCATATCCAAATATCTAAAATTCAATTTACCTTGAGTAAATTATTATGCTACAATCATAGTATCAATATACCACTTAATATTTCATGTTATTTGCATAAATAAGCCATCATACATTTTTATTTATACCAAGGTCCGTTCATCGCAAGTCATCCTATTTATTAATATGTCATAAATACATATAATGCAATCACTTATGTCCTCACATATATATAAATAAGTAAAAATGCACTCAGTTGGGCCATGCATGATATTAGCCTCAATAAGCTATTTCGATATTTTTTCCTTGCTTTCTTTTGATCTGGTACCTTTAGCCTCATCAATAGATGTACAGTACAATTTGAACATACATAACAATATTCATGTTAGATTTTTAACCTAACATTTCTTAACTATACTATATTATACTAATATAATTATCCGAATATAAAATATTTCCAAAAATTTTCACTTTTTCCTTTAATAATGTCGAATTGTTCATTATGGTCCCTAGTGATCATTTTGCACATTTTACAATTTATTTCAGCTCAAATCACAAATTATTCAATAATTCCATCATTTTTACTAACTTTTATTGAATACCCCTTTAATCCACTAACTTTTACCAAAGTGACATTTTAGTCACCAATTTTACACATAAACTTGTATCGAATAATTAATCCAACATTTCTATAATTTTTCTCACATTTTCCCCTACTTTTAGACCTGTAACATCCTAAATTTGACATAATTTCTTAAGTCGAAACTTAGGTGTTAAGTTTGAGAAAACTTGCCCATCAAGCAAAACATTAGGTTTAGAAATTCAAGTTTCAATTTAAATATAAATAATAAATCCTCAAATTATAACATTTAAATAAAACGTCGTCGTTTATCAAAATTTCAAAAGGCAACATAAATGCATAAGTATTTCAAATAATAAATGTCAAACCAAAAGTCCCAAATGATTATAAAGTCCCAAATACAAAATATCTGGAATAATAATAATAATAAAAAAATTTATTTTTCGAATAATCATACTGAAATAAAAGACGTGGTCCGACGAAACGAAATCCTCTAAGCACCGTACGCCTAAACCTGAGTATCTGAAAAAGGAACTAAGGGGGAGTAAGCTATGAAGCTTAGTGTGGCTCTAAGGTGCAGAAACAAACATATAACATATATCCGAACATCAAACATAATTCAACAGTCATGTCCATAGGCGTGAAACAAATGTCATAAATGTAATGTCATGCATCCATCTCCATACATCGTTCGAAGGGTGAGGTTCCCCAGAACCACTCTAACTACATCGTCACCATCTGAAGCGGAACGACCCGAAGGTGGAACCACTGATCCGAAGCGAAATTCAGCCCGAAGGGTGAACCCACTGAACTTCCCCATACAATTTCCCAACCCAAATGCTATGGCATGTTCCTATTTATATTTTTTGAATCCGAGAGTATATCTGATCTATTAATTTATTCTGAGTGCATACAATATAAGTCTGACATTATCTTAGTCCGATTCAGATATCCGATGCGTGTCATGCCATCATACAAAACATATCATAATTTATAGAACATACAGTCAATCACATGTACAACAAGCACGCGTAACACAGAGCACAAAAGTGATTTAGCACAAGAAGAGACACACCTTAGGCAGCTAAATAACTCAACGTCGAGAGTAATGAATCCCACGCTCTGCTCTAGTATCAGATCGAAAAGAGTCAACACCTATGAAGCCAACAAACATATTCAAACTATTACTACTATGCCAAACTAACTTAAACACTAAACGAAACCATACTCACGTACAGAACTCGTAGGCTGAGCAGAAGAAGGTCGAACAAGTGGAGGAGGAGGAAGATTTTTAGGCTCCGAGTCAACGTCACCTGAACACAATTATATTCGAATTAGATTATGATATCCCAAAGTTCTCAAAATACTAAGCACAATTAATTGCAACTAGAAAAACAGTCTTTTGAGTTTGAATTTGGGAAAATGGACAGCGGATTTGGAACCAGGACGTAAAAAACATAAGGTCAACTTGGGTCGAAAAAAGTTAAAGCTAACGTCAGCAAAAGTCAACGCTGACGTCATCAAAGTAAACGTTGATGTCAGCTCGGGTCAGGTTGGTCAATAGGTCGGGTCACGGGTTAGGTCAACGGTCAACTGGTCATGGGTCAACACATCCAGTTCGGTTTATTGGTTTGGTTGGTCTGAGCCGGTTCAGTTCTAACTCGAGCCGGCCGGCTCTCTCTCTCACCCGTAGGCTCTCCATATATTTGGGTGGGGCCCAAAACTTACCCAATAGCAACCCCCAATCACCAGCCCATTCTAACTAAAACGACAACCAGCGAATAGGGTTCTTGAATCCCTCGGTGACAGCCTCCAACATCATCGCGACGGCGGCAGAGTAACACGGCAGTGGCGGCAACCCAAATTTTGACCCAAATGGCCAATACTGACCCCAACCTCGAACCTAAATAAACTCAGAACACTAACACACACCCAAGGCATAGGGGAACCATCCGAAAAGCTTACCCAAACAAAAAGGCTAACGACGAAAGAGAAGAAAGTGGGGAAACACGAACGGTTACTTGAGATTTCCAAGCAAATGATGATTAACGGGGGTGAGTTTTATCGAAAAAAAGTGACGCACATGCTGGCGGTCTCAGAACGGTGAACGGGCGACAGTGGTGGCCTCGTTAGAGCAAGTCAAAAAAAGATAGGGGATTTGGTTTTTGAATAACAGAGAGAATGGGGGTTATGCGGCTAGGGTTTTAAAATATGGCTGATGGGTTTATTTTTGGGGTAAAGGGTATTAAATACCCTAGAAAATGTGTATATTACAATCCAAGGCCCCAAAATTTTACCCGAATTACAAAGAGGTCACCTAAAGTCTGAATTTCACACTTTGGTCATTAAATTCAATTGGGAATTCGTTTTAAATTCCCAAAAATTAGGGCTTAGAAAATTATGGTTTTTATGATTTAGGGATTTTTAAATTTGGGTATTACAATTCTCCCCTCCTTAAAAGAAATTTTAGCCTCGAAATTTAACTGGATCAAAGAGATGTGGATACTGAGCTTTGAAAATAGATTTGGGCTCTCACGTAGCCTCATCATGACCATGATTACGCCACATGACCTTGACCATCTTAATGGCCTTCTTCCTAAGAACCTTCTTATCCCGAGCAAGAATCTCAACTGCCTCCTCCTCAAACTGCAAGTCGGGACGAATCTCAATCTCCTCCACAAGAATAATATGAGACGGATCAGCATGATAGCGTCTTAACACCAAAACATGGAAGACATCATGAATATGATTATGCTCATGTGGTAACTCAAGCCGATAGGCAACTGGTCCAATCCGACGAATAATCCAATAAGGGCCTATAAAACGAGGACTCAGCTTGCCTTTCTGACCGAATCAAAGTACCTTCCTCCACGAAGATACTTTTAAGAAAACCTTATCTCCTACATCAAACTTAAGATCCTGACGTCTTAAATCGGCATAAGACTTCTGTTTGTCAAAAGCAACCTTAAGCCAATCCCGAATCAATCTAACAGTCTACTCAGCCTTATAAACAATATTTAGTCCCAACAATCTATGCTCATTAAGCTCGGTCCAACCAATAGGTGTACGACACTTACGCCCATACAGAGCCTCATACGGAGCCATCTTGATACTGGCCTAATAGCTATTATTGTAGGCGAACTCTCGCAAGTGTAAGAAATCTTCCCAATCGCCACTATAATCCACAAAGACAACCCCTTAACATATCCTCAAGAATCTGGATTACCCTCGGTGGCCATCGGTCTGCGGATGATAAGAAGTGCTAAAGTTTAACCGAGTACCCAAAGTGTGTGAAGAGACTTTCAAAAATTTTTTGTGAACCTTGGGTCTCGATCAAAAATGATAGACAATGGCACCCCATGAAGTCTAACAATCACCGAAATGTACAACTTAGCTAACCTACTCAAAGAATAGTTAACTCAAATAGGAATGAAGTGCACAAACTTAGTCAACCGATCAACAATAACCTAAATAGAGTCCTTCTTAGAAGACCACTGACAAAACCCATCGTCACACGCTCCCATTTCTACTGAGGAATCTCAATGTGCTGAAGTAACCCAGACGGGCATTGATGCTCTACTTTTACCTTCTGACATGTCAAAGACTTTGACACAAACCCAACAACATCCCCTTTTAGGCCCTTCCACCAGTATCTCTCACGAAGATTCTTGTACATCTTGTCTCCACCGGGATGCATGGAGTAGGGACTGTCATGGGCTTCACGAAGGATAACCTGCTTCAAGCCAGAATTCCTCGTAATGCGATACTGACCCCAGAAACACAGAACATCATCCTGATCGATCGAATAATCCTGAGATGTCCCCTCTTCAACCTCTCTTATACGGTGTATTAAGAACGGATCACTAGGCTGCTCAGCTCGAATATCAGAAATAAGAGTATGAATAACCTAAAGTTTTGCCAACAGACTGCTATCCTCATACAAAATCATTCGAGCAAACAGGGCTCTCAAATCTGAAATGGCATTACGACTGAAGGCGTCGGTAACAATATTGGCCTTACCTAGATGCTACTCAATCTCGCATTCATAGTCTTTAAGAAGCTCTAACAATGGCGTTGTCTCAGGTTCAGCTCCTTCTGAGTGAAAAGATATTTCAGACTCTTATGGTCCGTGAAGATATAACACTTCTCTCCATAGAGATAGTGTCTTCAGATCTTAAGAGCAAAGATCATAGCAGCAAGCTCTAGATCATGGGTTGGGTAGTTGCACTCATGCGGTTTCAGCAGACGGTGTAAGCCTTTTTCGGCTCAGGCTGGATCAGGACTGGTGCTTCAGTTAACACGGTCTTAAGCTTCTCAAAGCTAGTTTGTTGGGCCTCAGACCAGACAAAAGGAACATTCTTTCTTAGAAGTTTTTTCAACAGAGCTGTGATGATCGAGAAACCCTCAACAAATCTCTGATAATAGCCGGCTAAACCCAAGAAACTTCAGATCTCAAGGACATTCTTGGGTTGCTTCCAACTCATGATAGCCTCAATCTTCTTCGGATCAACCCGAATACCCTTAGTAGAAATGATATGCCCCAAAAACACCACCTCAGAAAGCCAGAATTCACACTTACTGAATTTTGCATACAATTGTTTCTCTTTGAGTTTGTAAAACAATTTGGAGATGCTCCTCATGCTCATCCTCGATTTAGAGTAAACCAGGACATCGTCTATAAAGAACACGACAAACTAATCTAGATAGAGTTGATACACTCTATTCATCATATCCATAAAAGCGGCATGAGCGTTAGTTAACCCAAAAAGCATCACAAGGAACTCGTAATGACCGTAGCGTGTCTAGAAAGCCGTTTTGAATACATCAAAATCCTTAACCTTAAGTTGGTAGTAACCAGATCTCAGGTCTATCTTAGAGAACATTGTAGCTCCCCGGAACTGATCAAAAATATCATCAATACGATGAAGAGGATACTTGTTCTTGATCGTCAGCTTATTCAGCTTTCGATAATCGATGCACAACCAAAGTGTCCCATCCTTCTTGTTAACAAAAAGAACATGGGCTCCCTACGGAGAAACACTAGGTCGGATAAATCCCATGTCCAGCAATTTTTGCAACTTTACCTTCAATTCCTTAAGCTCCTTCGGTGCCATCCAGTAAGGCGCCATAGACACAGGAGCTGTGCCCGGATAAACTTGGATTCCAAACTCAATCTCATCACGCTTTGGCGGAACACCAGGCAATTCTTCTAGAAATGCATCAGGAAAGTCTCTCACAACCCGGATCTTATCCATCCCAGAGTCAGACTGTCTCGGATCTAGAATGTAAGCAAAGTAGGCAATAGACCCCTTCTTGATCATCTTCTCAGCTTTGAGAGGTGATATTACATTAGATAAAAAGCCCCGACGTTCTCCAAAAAGAACTACCTCTCGGTCATCAGAAGTTTTAGAGTTGCTCTTTTCTTCTCACAATCCAGATTGAATCAGTGAGCAGACAACCAGTCCATGTCGAGAATAAGGTCAAACTCGCCAAAAGGTAACTCCATTAGATTAGCCGGAAAGATTTCCCCTTGAATCTCAAGAGGACAATCTCTATACACCCTAGATTCCACAAAAAAATTTCCTACCGAACTATGTATAGTAACAGCATTACCAACATCCTCTACTAGAATTTTAAAACCCCCAGATACAGAACTCGCAACATACGAATAAGTAGAACCATTATCCAATAATGCAAAGTAAGAGATAGAATGGATAGAAAAAGTACCAGCAATAACGTCTGGCTCATCTTGATCCTCCTGCCTCCTGGTAGCATAAACCAACCCAGGTTGTCTCACCCCTAAACCAGCTAATCCTCTACTCTGAGCAGACCTACCCCTACGAGCAGTCACCGAAACAGCAGATTTACCATGACCTGTCCCTCTACTAGGAGTCTAAACAGATGCCTGAGACTGACTCAGAATATAGGCAAATGAAGGTGACATCGGACAAACTCTGAAAAGATGCTCAAAAGAACCGCATCGGAAACAAGCCCCACTCTGCCTCATACACTCGCCTGGATGCCATTTCTTGCAGAAAAAAACTATGGCACCCCACGAGACTTAGTCGAACCTCTAACACTAGCGGTTGAAACAGTAGATATCACTAGTCTAGCTCTGGAGTAACTCTGATGGTCATACTCATCTCTAGTCCTCTTCCTCGACTGATTCCCCTGACCGTGCTGAACTGATACGGTCGACTGTCTCCTAGCCTGATCATTACCCTGAGACTCTTGCCGTTTCTTCATTAATTCAATCCGCTCAGCAGTTCTGGCCCGTTAGGTGATCTTTTTATACTGTTTATCATGATGTAAAGCATCCCCGATCTAGATAGGAAAACGTAGCCCTCTCAAAAACCAATCACACTTCTCTTTTTCTATAGTAACCAACCCCAAAACATACTGGAGAAGTCTCAAAAACTCAATCTCATAGTCATTAACGCTCATATCATTCTGCTCCAGATTCATAAAGTCATCTCAGCACTTTGTCAGATACTCAGGTCCAACATACCGGTCCTGAAATGACTGTCTGAAAAACTCCCATGAATCTGACTATTTGGAACAAATTTTTCCACTGCTTCCCACCAGTTCTGGGCCTCACCCTGCATCAATGATACATCAGCTCTCAATTTTCGGTCGGCAGGATATTCCATATCAACAAATAAATGCTGAAGTTTCCTCAGCCAACACTCTGCATCAGCTGGGTTTGTACCCAACTTACCATCAAACATGGTCATCCCAGCAGCTAAGAACTCGATAGAAATAGGTTTCCTCACGCCTTTAGACTGGCGGAGGTAACAGAGCAACTCTCTTTGTACTGTAACCGAATCCATGCCCACTGTCTCACTATCTTCGGAATCATGTGGACCAATGCTCTGCGTCTGCTGACCAGGTACTATATTCTGAGCTCCCGTTTGATTCCCAGGTTGATCCTCTCCATCATCATCTTGCACCTCATTTGGATTCTACGACAGATCCGCAAGAGGCAGAGCGTCACTTTCTATAGCAATAGAACGACCTTGGCCACGACCATAGCCTCAGCCACGACCATGTCCGGTCGCTAATCTAGAACTCCTACGAGATGTCATAGTAGTCTATCACAAAAAAGTAGTCCTAAGTTAGTGTCGGTACTTGGAGTTTTTATTCAAAGTTAGCAAAGTTCTTAAAAAATATATTTACTAGAAAATTCCCATTTTGCCGCAAAACATTTAGTATGCATGCAAAATCATTTTCGGTTAAAAATTTTATGTGAGCCACACAGTCCGAGGGTTTAACCTAGGCTCTGATACCACTAAATGTAACCTCCTAAATTTGACATAATTTCTTAAGTCGAAACTTAGGTGTTAAGTTTGACAAAACTTGCCCCTCAAGTAAAACATTAGGTTAAGAAATTCAAGTTTCAATTTAAATATAAATAATAAATCCTCAAATTATAACATTTAAAGAAAACGTCACCGTTTAGCAAAAATTCCAAAAGTCAACATAAATGGATAAGTATATCAAATAAGAAATGTCAAACCAAAATTCACAAATGATTATAAAGTCTTAAGTACAAAATAATAATAATAATAATAATAATAATAATATAAAATTTATTGTCCGAATAATCATACTGAAATAAAAGATATGGTTCGACAAAACAAAATCCTCCAAGTACCGTACGCCTAAACCTGAGTATCTAGAAAAAGAACTAAGGGGGAGTAAGCTATGAAGCTTAGTGTGTCTCTAAGGTGCAGAAACAAACATATAACAGAAATCCGAACATCAAACATAATTCAACAGTTATGTCCATAGGCGTGAAACAAATGTCATAAATGTAATGTCATGCACCCATCTCCATACACCATCTGAAGAGTGAGGTTCCCCAAAACCACTCTAACTACATTCTCACCATCCGAAGCAGAATGACCTGAAGGTGGAACTACTGATAAGAAGCGGAATTTAGCCTGAAGGGTGAACCCACTTAACTTTCCCGTACAATTTCCCAATCCAAATGATATGGCATGTTTCAATTTATATTTTCTGAATCCGAGAGTATATTTGATCCATTAATTTATTCCGAGTGCATACAATATAAGTCTGACATTATTTTAGTCTGATTCAGATATCCGATGCGTGTCATGCCATCATACAAAACATATCATAATTTACAGAACATACAGTTAATCACATGTACAACAAGCACGCATAACACAGATCACAGAAGTGATATAGCACAGAAAGAGACACACCTTAGGCAGCTAAATAACTCAACGTCGAGAGTGACGTCTCCCGTGCTCTCCTCTAGTATCAGATCAAAAAGAGTCAACACTACGAAGCCAACAAACATATTCAAACTATTACTACTATGACAAACTAACTTAAACACTAAACGAAACCATACTCACCTGCAGAACTCGTAGGCTGAGCAGAAGAAGGTCGAACAGGTGGAGGAGGAGGAAGATTTCCATGCTCTGAGTCAACATTACCTGAACATAATTATATTCGAATTAGATTTTGATATCCCAAAGTTCTTAAAATACTAAGTACAATTAGTTACAACTAGAAAAATGGTCTTTCGGGTTTTAATTTGGGAAAATGGGCAGTGGATTTGGAATTAGGACGTCGAAAAACATAAAGTCAATTTGGGTCAGAAAAAGTCAACACTGACATCATCAAAAAGTTAATACTGACATCAGCTCTGGTCGGGTTGGTCAATGAGTCAGGTCACGGGTTGGGTCAACGCATCCAGTTTGGTTCACTGGTTTGGTTGGTCTGACCTGATTCAGTTCTAACTCGAGCCGGTTCACACGATTTTGGGCCGGCTCTCTTTCTCTCTCTCACCTGTGGGCTCTCCATACGTTTGGGTTTGGCCCAAAACTCACCCATTAGCCACCCCCAATCACCAGCCCACTCTAACTGAAACTACAACCAGTGAATAGGGTATTTGAAACCATCGACGACGACCTTCAACATCATCGCAGCGGCAGCAGAGTAACACGACAGCGACGGCAACCCAAATTTTGACCCAAATAGCCAATACCGACCCTAACCTCAAACCCAAATAAACCCAGAACACTCACATACACCCAAGGCACAAGGGAACCCTTCCAAAAAGCTTACCCAAACACAAAGGCTAACAACGACAGAGAAGAAAGTGGGGAAACACGAACGGTTACTTGAGATTTCCGAGCAAAGGACGATTAACGGGGATGGGTTTTGATTGAAAAGAAGTGACGCACATGCCGGCAGTCTCGGAACGGTGAACAAGTGATGGTGGTGGCCTCTTCGGAGCAAGGTTAAAAAATGATATGGTTTTTAACATATTTGAATCATAAAATCTCATAATCATAATTTTCATAAAATTTTCCCATTGTTCTTCCATGTGGCCAAATTGGTCACTTAGCTTTTCTAGGCTCATTTTTCATCCAAACAACATTCTAACATGCTCAAATTAATTTTTCCAACATATATTCTTCATCTAACATCAAAATCAAGCTTCTAATATCATCAATCTTTCATTTTCATCATCATTTTCAAAACCCTAAATAAAATCTCAAATTCTAGGGTTAGGGTTTTTAACATTTAACATGAAATTAATCATATTCTAAGCTTGATTTCATCTCATAACACTAGATTTGCATAGATCAAGCTTCAATCTAAACATGGAACAAGAAACCCTATTTTCTCTTTCTTCAGAAAATAATCAAATCTTCATAACTCTTGATAAAATTACTATCAAATGAAAGAGAATTGAAAATAGATCAATTTTCTATCAAAAACATACCTTGAATCTTGTTCGGGAGCCTTCAAAATGCTTGGAGAAAAGTTTGTGTATTTTCCCCTATTTTCTCTTTTATTTCGAATTAGAGGGAAATAAGATGAACATTTTGTTCATCTTTTTTTTAATTTATGCCACATTTAATAAATAAATTGATTTTTTTATTCAATTTAGTCCTTATTCCAAAATTAACCTCCAACTGAATCATAATTTACAAGTTGCCATTCTAGTTCAATTCCAACCAAATTCAATTCAACTCTAACCAAACTAGAGTAATGCTTTTACATGGGAAATTATCATATTGCCCATGGTACTTTCAAAATATTTCAAAATTACCATTGTGACCAAATTACCAAAACTAGTCACTTAAATCACTAATTTTGCCATTTTGTAAAAATCTAACTATTCTAGTTAGATCATAATCAACCAATTAATAATTTATTCATAAAATTATATTTATGAATTTTTCGTGACTTATGGAACAACCTCTGAAATTTCAATTCGATCTGATTTCCCGAATTCACTTACTACTTCTATTGCGGTTTCCCTTTCACTGGGCTATCAAATAAATTCTAAAAATTCCTTATTTCTATATTTGAAAAATAAATAATATTATCAAATAAAATATTCCATATTGATCAAGTCAAACTTAAAATTTTGACTTAGGCCAAATATACCGATAATTACCCGAAATCTTTATCGGGTACAATTTCTCTTAATATTTCTTAATCGGCTATCCATATGAATAATATTAATTCAGAATGATTCCTTTTTATCAATCTAAAGTACTGACATGGAACCTTCCCAATAGGTGACCCATCCTAGTGCTACTCTATCCGAGCACGCTTAACTTTGTAGTTTGATCCGGTATCCAATTCCACTTAAACTTTAAGCGTGATTTCGCAATTTTTAAACTATCGGATCAAACCGGTAATTCCATATTCGCTCCACACCAATAGGTGCTTTGTCTATTTATGAAATAAAACACCTAACTTTTGGGAAATTATAACATTGGTCCTTCAACTTTTCATAGTTTGACTTGTACCATACAAGTTTTGAAAACTTATCATTTTGGTCACTAAACTTTAACCTTGAATTCCCATTCCAATTTCTCCTTGGATTATTACCAAACTTTGCGAGTACCCTAATTTGCTTATCCTCTATCACACGGTACTCTAAATTCTCAGAAATTCATTTCCTAGAATCCATAATTAAATAAATCCTAACTTTTATATTTTATCATTTTAGTCACTAAGTTAGCTTTTAAGCCCTTATCTTAGTACTAGATGACTCTTAAACAACTTATCAAATTTTGGGGTATTACAATTCTACCCCTAAAAAAGTTTGTCCTCAAATTTTCAAGATGTACCTATTTCGAATAAATGTGGGTATTGCTTTTCCATTGTATCATTTGTTTCCCATGTTGCTTCTTCAACTTTGTGATTTCGATCCGATACTATAAATATTGGCACTCTACTTGTTTCATCTTTGCTATATAATCTTCATCTTGTTGCTGACTTTCTTTATTTCGACTTGGCAATGAAGATCTTAATTGCATCTCTACTAGCAACGAACCATCTTTTTGATGTCAGTTGAGCATTTAAAGTTCATAATGTAATAAATGTCTTCCGATTTAAGGTATTGATCACGACATTTGTTCGGCCTGAATGGTAATCAATGATCAGGTCATAATCCTTTATTAGTTCCAACCATCTTGGTTGCCGTAGATTCAACCCTTTTATGTCATCAAATACTTTAAACTATTATGATCAGTATATACGTGGTAGCGTTCACCATAGAGAGAATGTCTCCACACTTTCATAGTAAAAACTACAGCCGCAAGTTTCAGATCATGAGTCAGATAATTCCTTTCATATGGCTTTAGTTGTCGGGAAACATACTTGATCACATTCCCATATTGCATCAACATGCACCCTATTCCATTATAGAATGCGTTACAGTACAGAGTAAACTCTTTTCATGACTCTGGTTGTACCGACCGAGCTTATGTTTAAAATTTCTTTAATTGATCAAAGCTTTCTTGACACTTCTCAGTCTATATGTATGGAACTTTCTTTTTCAATAGCTTTGTAAGTGGAGCAGCTATCATCGAAAAGTCGTTCACAAACCTTCGATAATATCTAGCAAGTCTCAAGAAATTGCAAGCCCCGTTAATATTATTGTGAACCTTCTATTTCTACAATGGATTGTAACTTTTTAGGATCGACGTGGATCCCTTCGGTTAAAACAATGTGACCCAAGAAAGCCACTTCTGATAACCAAATTCACATTTCGAGAGTTTTGCTTATAACCTTTTTCCAAGGTGAAACTTCCATACATACCTTGTTTTTGAATTAAAACTCAATATCCTTTTTTTCTTTTTATCTGCATGTGCCTATTGTTGATCTGCAACTGCTTTAGGATTATTTTAAAGAATCCTCACTTTGACTTCTATTTCTTGAGTCAGATCAACTCCATCCACTTTTGGATTGTTCCGAACATTTCAATCCTTTCCCATAATCCTGTGTTCTCAATAATATAGGCTCGTAACTTATCTTCAAAGATTAGAATAGTCCAACTGACTATCCTTCTATTTAAAATTTCTTTCTTCATTATAAACTTTTCCTTAATAGCAATCCATCATATTTGTTTTCATGATCTTAGGCTTCTCTAGATTAAACTTTCTTTCTCTTTTCAAGGCATTCTTCATCTCTTAACTTATTCCCATCATACTCCAAATTTTCATATTTTCAGCCTCCAGCTTATCTTAAGTAGGCTGCCAGATTACATCGGCAGTAATCTCCAACAATTTTATGTTTAGCCATTTAACAAATATGTATTTCCAGAATAAGAATACTTCTCCTCTTTTTTCTTCTTTTTTTTTAACTTTTCATATCTGACTATCTTAATTTATTAATAACATTCACAATTCTATTTAATCATAAGCTTACCATCCTATGACTACTGATAAGTGTTCAAAAGTACTATTTTTATTACCCTTTTTACTCATATTATTGTTAGACTTAAGCTCATATTAGTTGCATAATTAGTCATTCATGCATTAATTCATGTTTCTTTCCACCATTGAGCTTGATTACATAACTTGGTGATTTTTGTGGAAAAAGATGCTGCTTTTGTGTGTTTTTATGTGTATGCAGAATCACTTGCCTAAACAAGGCTAGAACCAGTTGCCAGGGCAGTGCATGAAGGAGATGTCGAGCTAGTTGCCAGGGCAATGCATGAAGGAGACGCCGAGCCAGTTGCCAGGGCAATTGTCAACAAAGAATAAGGTGATATGGTAGTCAAAATTGATGACTAGACAAGCCCAAGATGACGTGGAGCAAAGCTAAATCCCAAAGGAATTTGATTTCCATGAAGAGATTAAGGAAGAATTAAATTCCAAGAAGATAGGAGAAGTTCTAGTAGGAATATAATTATAATAAAGAATTATATTCTTTAAAGATAATTTAATTCCAACTTAACTTCCTCCTCAAAGAAGGAATTTGACCTAGCCCTATAAATTAGAGGCCATATCGTCAACTTGGAGGGCAGCAAGAGAGGGGGAATTTTGACAACTCCAAGGAGAGCAAGAGAGGGGGATTTCGACAACTCCAGGGAGAGCAAGAGGAGGGAAAATTTCGACAACCCCATAGGGCAAGAAGAGAGAAATTTCGACAAGAAAGCAAGGGGGAGAGAGTTCGATTTCTTCTTCTTCTTCTTTGCTTCCATTAGATTCATGGTTTGGGGATTATTCTTTGTATATCTTTTGAACCCAACCATGAACTAACTTGATTGGTTGGGGTTATTGTGTTTTGTTGTTGTGAGAAACAATTGGATTTTGTTTAGGTAATAAGAGTTTGCACTTTCAATTCAAGGTTTACTCATTTTTGGCTTTTATTCTTGTTTGCGAGTGAATTGGGAGAGGATCTCGTAACTTCATCTATTTATCTAATATCGGGAGAGTTAGATTCAAGAAATGAATGAGTATGGTCTTTATTCAATCTATTGATGGTGAAGATCAATCTGGCTTAAGAATAACTTAAGGATTTCAACGGCTAAGAGGAGCGCAAGATTGGTTGTTGTTCACCCATGATTCACGCAGGGATGTATTATCAAGGCATGCACAAGTAGCTAGAGTTTCAACTTAGGGATAAGAGGAAACCATTGAAGAACGCTCTGCCAAACCTTGAAGTTGCTGCCCAGACGCCCAAGTAGTTGCCTAGCTAGTCGCCCAGGCAACCATCGATTAGTTGCCAAGGCAACCCGTTTGTGCAAGTTGCCACGGCAACCGAGTTGCCTTGCACTCTTTTTACCAAGACGATCCAATCAGCCATCACACCTCAACTCACGATAACCTGGCCTATTTACTCTATTTTAATTTCATCTATTCTTTTAGCTTATTGCTCTTAGTTTTCGTTAATTAAAACCTCTATTATCAATTGTGTTTTTATTTTCACAAGTGTAGTAACTTAAGCAAAGTGGCCCAAACCAATCCTCGTGGAGACGATATACGATACTCGTATCACTTTATTACTTGCGACATGTATACTTGCACATTTGCGTAGCACTTATTACACGCAACAAGTTTTTGGCGCCGTTGCCGGGGATTGACAATTGGTGTTAGTTGTTTTTGTTATTGCATTTTTTCTTAGTTTTACTAACTTTTCTTTTTGTTTGTTTTATCAAAAAAAAAATAGGTTCGCTACAAGTTAAGGGACATCAACATGTCGAGAAATAAAAGCTGATCTATTCGAGAGATGATGTTGGAAGATATGAATCAATCCAATCAAGAGTTTCTTGCACCCTTTGATGATTACCTATACCAACCGAGAAAAGCCCAAAGAACTTATACCGTGGAAAATCTTGTGCTATGTGTGGAGAACTTCATGTGTTTGAAAATTGCCCTCATATTTTCGGTGCATATAACTACATGGAGGACCATAGAGGGAACCAAAGCAGCAAAATTCTTCATGGTATGGTCAAAAAGCTCAAAATTTTTTTACCATAACAATTTTGCCGCAGCAACAGATACGCCATGGCAATGTAGTCCTTTTCAAGAGCATTCCAATTCCTTGGAGAAAACGTTACTAGCTTCCTTGGCTAGACTTAACGGATCAATTGAAGAGATTCGAGAGCTATCAAAATCTATGGATACGAGGATAGCTCAGTGGGATGCAACCTTAGGGGATTCAGAAGATCAATTGGGGAGATCCACATATGTCATGGATAACATGCACCAATAATTCATTCCTAGGGATACTGACGTCCCAAGGCAAGAGGATAATGAGCAATGCAAAGAAAGCTCTCTGATGTGTGGGGAACAACTAGAACATCAAAGTCAAGAGGATGCCAATGAGAGAGACTGCCCAACACATGATGAGCCTGAACAACAAATTGCCTCGGCAATGATTGAGGAGCCTGAGCAGAGCAATGTCGCGACAACACTCAAAGTGAAGCCGAGAACAACAATACTAAAGCAAATTATGAGGAACTTGATGCCCATAAGGTTACAACGTTGATGTTGAAGCAGAATCAGAGATTGCTCTCATCTACAATTGCCACGGCAATTACACGACCACATGCAAGATCAACGAGATGATAATACTTTGCCAATAGAATATGAGCAGGTAATAGTTGAACCTTTTGAATTCTTTTAAAACTCACCTCATCCATTGCAGGTATGTCTTGAGGAACCGAGGTTGGTAGATTTGAAGCCATCAAATCTCTCTTGATGGAGATGTTTGAGAGGCCAAAAGAAAATGGTGTTTGATTCGTCAAGCTTTTCAAAAAATTGGTTCTTCCCTTGACTTACAAGCAAATTTTGATAATCGATTGCCACGACAATTGGCTTGAGCAACAATTGCCACGACAACAAAGGCTACATCCAACCATGATAGAAGTCGACAAGAATGAGGTAATTGAATGGTTGAGAATGGATATAATTTTTCCTATTAATATATTTGTGCCTTAGGAATAGTAGCAAGGTGGAGAGTATACATGGACTACATGTTTAACAAAGAAGAAAGACACTCCACCATGGTAACGCAAAAGGGAGTAGTGGCAAGCACATTGGCCAAACTCTTTTGGGCAATATTGTCACCCGATGGAGGGTGCGGATGGACTATAAGAAGTATAAAAATGACCATCCTCAAGTTTTCTCAGATATGCACTAACATTAGAAGATGCATGATGGCACTCTTTTTCGGACATGGTCAAGACTTCCTTGAGATCTTCATGGATGATTTTTCCATTTTTGGTAGTGACTTCAATAGTTGCCTCGACAATTTAGA